>JAQQTP010000049.1:7500000-8750000 GCA_029884605.1 Ormosia emarginata | reverse complement strand
TTGGTTGGAAATCCAGAATTTCAAGACTTATCTAAATTCAGAAAAGGTCATCCTCTCTCGTTCCAAGGAGAGTATTATTTGATAAAGGCAGAAGAATGGTTGAGGGAGTTAGAAAAAGTTTTCACAGTCATGAGATGTAGAGATGTCCAAAAGTTGTTGTTTGCTACATATATGTTAAAGGGGGAAGTTGAACACTAATGGAATGCTACTAGAAGATCAAAAGAAGCTTTTGGGGTTTGAATAACTTAGGAAGTATTTAGAGATGCTTTCTTGGATAAATATTTTCCAAGAAACTTATAGGAAAAGAAAGAACTAGAATCTCTAGAGCTTAAACAAGAAAATATGAAGGTTAGTCAATATTTGGCAAAATTTGATGAACTATCAAAGTTTTCATCATACTTCCGATATAATCCGAATGAAAATTGGAAGTATGTGAAATTAGAAAAATGGTGAGACCTCTGGTGATTAGAGATTTTTCTACTCTTGTAGACAAATGTAGGATCGTGGAGTCTGAAACCTCCAAACTACAGTCAAAATTTAATCCACAAGGATTTCAAAAAAGAAAGAGGGGTGATGATAAGGTTAAGAAAAATGTTCAATGGTTTACTAATCAACCAGGAAAAGGAAAACAAATTTAGAAGGAGGATAGAGGGCCTAAATGTCCAAAATGTGGTAGATTCCATAGTAACAGAGCTTGTCAGCTAGACCAGATAGAGTGTTTCGTTTGTGGCAAGATGGGGCATTATGCCAGGGATTGTCCCCAGCGGCAAGGAAGAACAACTTCCAGTTCTCAGCAACGAGGAGCTACCACTCCCAGACCTCAAACTAGAGGAAGGGTGTTTACTTTGAGCGGTGAAAAAGCAACTTAATCCTCTTATCTGATACAGGGTAAGTGCAAAGTTAAAAGAATATTTTAACTATATTATTTGATTCAGGAGCATCATACTCTTTTATTTCTTATGATTATGTAAGAATTTTGGATTTACCTGTGTCAGACCTTTCCTATGAATTAACAGTTTCCACTCCTACAGGAAAACCAGTAACCACCTCCAAAATATGTTTAAACTGTTGCGTCATATTGGAAATTACAAATACATCTTGCAATGGAAAAACATAAATTTTCACCAAGGATCCATGTGAAATAGACCATAATCCAAGTTTTAAAAGAGTTTACCTCTTGAAGCGTAATAAAATCAAGCGTCGTGAATCCCCAACATCGTAACAACAACGATGTCTCTGCGGTATCCACATGAACAGACTCATGAATGTCCAACATCTACAAAGAGGAGTCCCATGTCTCTGGTATAATGCTAGTTGTGAAGAGAAGAGAAACCTGTCACTCTCTTACTCATTGTTTCTGTCAAGTACGAGTAGGGTTTGTAACGTTTACCTTGACAGCCCCTTAGTAGTGATATTTATAATAGTTGCTGGCTTATGCGAGTGAGAGCAGCAGCAAGGTAAGCTGTACAACCCTAGACTCATCTATTATGAGTCTGACCCACGATTGAATCCTAGTCCAACTTGGATTCTAATTGCTCTAATTTAGTCTTTTCTATGTGTGCGACCCTAAAGGTTCTCATGACATTAGAAGTAATATTAAAATCTCATTTTAATATTACAAGCAATGAACGATATCTAGAAACACATCGCTGCTACCCAAGTAATGAGAATGTCAGTGATTTGACATAACCTTTCTGTGATCAATGTTACCATTCAGTTTAGTCCCTTTGTCTAGATATCTAGATTGAACACAAGGCATGAAACATGTCACCCTTGTATAGTTCAATCTTTTATTTCCTGATACTCGAGTAGACATATCAATTACAAATAAGATCAATATCTTGTTTGTCCCAAAGTAAGTAACAAGTACACGGGTCATACAAGTAATAAAATAAAGAGTAAAGATCGTTCCCTCGAGGATAAGTTTACTTCCAATGCTAAGTATTAACTAATAGCTTATATAATTCTATTCAAGAATATAAAAATTTAGAAAAGAAACATAAACTAAAAACTAAAAAGTGGTAAAGATAATGGCTAGAGTTTAAAAAATCCTTCTTTACCTCCTACTTCAATCAACAACATGCAATCCTTTTTATTCTTATGAACGCAATGATTAGGTTAGCTTGAGAATCTACATTAGCTAAAAGCCTATGTCTAGGTCAGTTAACCCTGGCTTCATTCACCTAGCTCACTATGTTTACATGAGAACCAGCGCAAACTCTACTCATGAACGATCTATTCTCAAACACACGTTATGCATAGCTAAGAGGTATATTTCTATCCCATTAGTGAATCAACTTATCCCTGCCATGAGAATGAAGCTGAACATGCATCAACCATACATATGATCTTAAATCCAAATCCCTATGTCTAGGCTCATCAGATTTTAACAAATCACTTAAATGTTAGCCAATCACTCAAGAGCATTAAGAACAATATGATTGAACAAAACCAAACATCTATATAAACTCAAAGGAAATACATAATCATTAATAGTCATAAAAAAGATCCAAAGTATTCCCTAAATATACCTTGGTTATACATTGAACACAAAAATAGCATACAAAATACATACTCAAGATAAATGGAGGAGAGAAAAGCAAAGGGAGAAGGAGAAAGCTCATGGATTTGGTCTTTAAAGCTTGAATCTTCCTCTAAGTAGAAGATGGCTTCCATCCTTGGCTCCCCAAGCCTCCTCTCCACCTCCAAATGAAGACCCAGTCGCGCCTCTCTAACCTTAGGACGACAGAAAACCTAAACTAAGAAAAAGCTCCATAAAAAAACAAATGAAAACGTATTTATAGGCTCGACTTTGCACTTCACATCGCAGCATGAACTTCCTTCCACCGTGGCGCGCATGCCTCGGGTGTAAGTATGTGAATTCTGATGATGCGCATTGTGTCGTGGTGTGCCATGCCTTGCGTCGCGGCGTGCTCTACTAGAATGCTCACTTGGCTTTCTCTTGAGCTTTTAAGCCTTGAGTTGCTTTATTTCATCAGTTTTGAGCCCATCCTACAATAAAGAAATTACCAAGTCAAATACAAGTTATAAATCCACTTAATCACTCAAAGAATACGCATAAATGCTTAAGATCATATAGGAAGATATCAATATTGCAAGTTGACAAATATAAGTCTAAATCCTTCTAAATGTGCATAAATACAAGGACTAAACAATCTATGAAGCACAAATATAAGGCACAAATAACTACATTTCATGAAGTCATCATATCTCATATGGACTTATTTGAGCATGACCATGCATGTCATAGTCTCACTCAATTAGGGAGCCCAAAGATATCACTCTCGTTATGTAGGAAGGGCAAATCACATCTAGTTTACTCACATCCCTCCATATGATTCGCGGTATGTCCAATAACTAACTTTATAATCACCTTGTTACAGATAACATTTGATGGCATTAAAACATACAACTCCTCTTGTAGGAATTGTAGTGATTTCAGGTCAAAGGACCATATACATCATTATCACTATGAGAATCGCTTATGATACTCATGTAATGATCCACGTAGCGTTCTTATGGCGGGTCAGTCCAATACATCATTACTCTAATATGTATTCATGTGAAGACTTGATATCTCATATCCATGACCCATGAGATATGACCATTAGTCTACGCATATACTAGTCTCAATGCATTAATGTCGTCCTGATTAACAATAATACTTGACTAGAGACATTTAAGAATAATGTTCTGCTTCTATTGATAAGATCTTACAATCAACTCATCCACTTGATGTCCTATGACATCAAACTTACTATTCTAAGGACTTTATTATGTATATCATAAATAACACAATAAATGAAATGCTTCATATATTAAATAAATAGCATAATACAATGTAAGCTAGTACTGTAAAAATAAATGGCCTCTACAATGTAAGCTAGTATATTAAATTCTTGAATTTTGATGTGAAAGATGCATGTGAGAAGAGATTACTACAATTGAATGAAATGGAGGGACTCAAAAACGAGGTTTATGAGAATGCTTATCTATACAAGGAAAAGACAAAGTGGTGGCATGATAGAAAGATCACCTCAAGACACTTTGAACCAGGTTAATAAGTTTTATTGTTTAACTCAAGGCTGAAGCTGTTTCCAAGAAAACTGAAATCTAGGTGATCGGGTCCATTCCCAGTCAAGGAAGTTTCCCCCTTTAGAGCAATTCAAGTTGTTGAACCTCATTCGAGAAGGAGCTTCAAATTCAATGGACAATTGTTCAAGCACTATTAGGGAGGAGAGATTGATCACCAAAAATCTTCCCAGGCCCTTGGCCAACCAAATTGAGAATTAGAAACATCGAGCTGATGATAATAAACAAGCGTTTCTTAGGAGGCAAGCCAAGTTCATTATATCTTTTTCTCAAATCCTTTCCTTTTGAGTTTAATTTAGTTTACTTTTGGTAGATACTCTTGTTTGTGTTAGTTAGTTGATTTAGTCACTCAATTTGCCTTTGTTTAATTGGTTGTTTAGTTTCCTCCCTTCAAAGTTGAGTTATTTGGTGAAGAATTGGTGTCAACAATAGAGTTAGGGATTTTTCAATCTTTTATAAGGGATTTCTCAAGATAATTCCTAAAGCTGAGCGATTAATCGCCCATATTTTGAATGATTCATTGCTAGATATTAGAAAAAAAATAGTTTATCGGTCATAGACTGCTTAAACGGTCAAGCTTGGTGCGATCAATCGGTCACAAAGTCCCCTTCTCTGCCAGTCACCGATTAGGCGCTCACAAACTCACCAATCAGTCGCTCAAATCCCTCCCCATCTGGTTATGATCGATTAAGCGATCACATTTGGGTGATTAATCGCCCAACGCACCTTGCTTTATATTAGTGACTGATTAAGCAGTCACTTTATCACCACTTAATCATGCGACCTCTGTGCAATAACTCTACCTCTGTTAGTGAAGTAACATCCTTCTACCCTAATGATCCTAAATAGAGTTATAGAAGCTCAGTAATATTAGTAAGAATTATCTGTTAATTTAGGTAATTTTCTGAACTAGTTTGAGCGTAATTATATAACACTGAATACAATAAAATAATCAAAGTATCTGCAAAAACAACTAATATAATGGAAATAAATATAGAAAATTTATTTCTTAGCTATAAATCATGGATAAATGATCTAGTAAATATTTGGGAAACATTTGAGCCAATTTAGTATTTTTAAGGATACCGAAAAGAAATTAAGGGAACAATTGTGGAACAACTAAGTATCTCAAAAAATTATGAAATTTCATAGAGATGTTAAGTAAAAAATGGAGAATAATTTGACATAAAATACCAATCATGATAAGTAACAGTAAGCATATTTACTTAATTCCTAGGTTAAATTTAACTTTGGACAAAGTAGTATATGGAAAATCCTGGAAAAATGAAACCAAAAACTAAGTGGAGTTCTAAAATTTTCTATAACATTTATGGTAACTTAAAAACTTAGTTTTGGAAGATTAAAGATTGCTTAACAGATACAAAAGTTACAAAACAAAAAGTTGGTCAAAAATTTTGACCAAGTAGCCATCCATTTATTCACTAGAGAATTCTATAATTTTCTTATCTTCTCTTCACCTTTCCTTCAGCCAAAGTAGAGAAAAAAAGAGCCTTAAAATCTGTTGCATAACCGTGGAGAAGACGGAGAAAAAGAAAAAAGAAAAAAAGAAGGAAAAACTAGAAAAAAAAAGAAAGCTCAAGGCTACAAGACTAGGAGTGAGGTAAGGGGTTATTGCCATCTTCTTCCTCATCTTTGCTTATTGTTTTTGTGTCTCAAAACTGCCCCATGGACTCTTGAAGCTCACAACTATACAAAAGAAAATAGCATGAGTTTTTGTTCATTTTGTGGTTTGTATTCACCTTGTTCTTGTTCTATTCTTTCTTTGAGTTCTTGAGCAAGAATTTATGATTTGAGAACTATTATGTTGCCCAAAGATTCTTGGTTAGATTGTGTTGTAATGGTGTTGTATTCTTTTATTTGTTTAGCTATTTTTTATTGATGTTTGTGTTGAAACATAGTATGAAATTGAGGATAAAATTGGTTGAAATGAAGATGGGATGTCACGACTGTATGCTCACTGCTTTTTTTGGCAGATTTTGTGATCATAATATGCTTGATTTTGTGATTGAAATTGTGGCCTACATTGTGAAAGAAAGTAAAGGCACTAGACTACCCTATTTATGGTTGTAAATGATGACTTTTGTGCTTAAAATGGAGCTTTGAATGATGACTTAAAAACAAGGGCAGGTAGCTACCCTGTTTTTAACTTGTATATGTATGTCTTTAATGTGTGAAATCATGACTTGAATGGTTATGACATTGTTGGTTTATTTGTGACTAAAATCTTGATGTGTGCTTATATGAAAGTTTTGCCTTGAATGGCCCTTTAGGTCCCACCAATGTGGCTGTTTCATGTGAACAAGAATGGTGCTATTTGAGCATGACATTATGTCATATTTGATGTTTAAAAATCATGGCTCAAAATTATCCTTGATTCTAAAATTTTGATGTGGATATGTTTGAAAATTGTTGACTGTTGAGTATCTCTTGGAAATGTTCCTCTCCACTAGAGGAAATAGAAGTGTAAGGATGGACATTCCCTCTCTTTCGGAGTAGATGAGATTGAGGATGGACATTGCCTCATCCTTTACACAAATTCTTTCTAGTTGATAAAGGTGATCTTATTCTGTGGATAGTGTGAGGGCAAACATTCCCCTCCTATTATAGTAGTTGAGGATGGACATTCCCTCTCTATTCACAATTCTAAGTTGAGGATGGACATTCCTTCACTAGAGGTCTTAGGGTTGCTCATTTCTCGGAGTAGTTCTGTGTGACTGGTGACTTCAAAGCATACTGCTGTTAAGTAAAATAATAGACATGGAGACGAAATTGAGTTTATTTAGCTATATGTGATGTTTGTATAATGTTGTATTCTAAATTTATTATGGATATTAAATTGATGTTTGATAATAAACATTTTTATAAAACTAGTAATAATTAAATTTTCTATTTCAGGAAGAGGAAGGACTTGACTTGGTTTTTACCACCTTCCTAAGTATAAAATGAGTTTTTAACTGATTTTTTTTCCGAAGCAACTGTAAGTATTATGATGTCACTAATTTTAATAATATTACTCGGAGACCTAATGTAGTTTGTATTTATTTGAATTATGTTTTGTATAAATAATACCTTATAATAGTTTACGTAAATTATGGTATTGTAGAACATGTTGTACATTATACTTTTAATATATGTATAATATTTCGTTACAAGCTCACATTTTCTGTATATAAATTAAATATAATTTAATTTTAATCTGATTAATTTTTAGTGACGTACTTAATTTTATTTGCTAATATGTAAATCTAGATACATAATTAGTAATGTAATTAAGATGTTACAAGTGACCTATTAATCAGTCACTTTCTCACTAACTAGTTGCATAGCAGCGCACTAGAACAAAAGTGAGGTTGAAAACCTCGCTTTCTCAATTTTTTCCTAAATCTTCTTTCTTAAATCCTTAATTCTATCTTCCACATTCAACCCAAATTCCTCTCACTCACTCTCCATCACCCAAATACCAACCCAACCTCATTCCTCCATCAAAACTGCACCTAACCCCTACCTTCACCTTCTCCAATTCGTGGGAAACTCCATTGAAGAACCCATTGGAAAGCTAGGGCGTGAATTTGGGGGAAAATAAGGAAAATCCAATTTTGTGCTCTCCCAACCCTCAATCTTCCTTGGTTTAGGTAGTCACTTCATCTTCCATTTGTTTAAGGTTAGGATTTCACTTCGAAAGTTGTTAAATACCCATATAGAGATTTTTTGAACTTTTTGGGTTTTTGGGGGTTTTCTAGAACTTTTTGGGTTTTTGAGGTTTAGTAACATGATTTTGATTAAATGCTTGGAAAAGTGCTCATAGTGATTGAATATGGATTTGGTGGGTTGTTGTGAATAAATTTTTGTGATTTATTTGTTAAATTTTCTTGCGATTTTGAGATGATTAGAGTATGTCTAAGGAATATTTTGAACTATTTAGAATTGTAGCTCTGTTTCTGTTGTGAATGTTTGGAACTTTGAAAAAATCTTTGTTTGGCTTCCATAAATGAATTGCTTAAGATAGTTTAAACTTGATTTAACTTTGTAAATTTTTGTCTTGGCAATTTGCTTGAACACTTGATGGGTGGTAAGTATGTTATCCTTGTGATTTGAATTGAAGAGTTGGTATATATGAACTTCTTGATTTGTTATCTTAGTTAGAGAAAAGCTTGAAAAGTGGTTCACATGATTGATCTTAAATTTTAAAAAAATGCAAGCTAGGGCTTTTTATCATGTCAATTTGATCATAATGTTCTTATATAATATGCCTTGTGAATAGTTATCCTCTCTTTTATGCTCAAACTCTTACTCACTGGTTGTGGTTTTTTCTTGTGCCGAAATATCTATCTCAAATGGCCCTAACAGGAAGCGAAAGAAGATAAAGGAATCTAGTTCTACAAGAGTTGTCTTCGATGAGCACTATTTTCGTCCTTTTAAGCATGAAGAAAGGTAAAGGATGGTCAGCAAAAGAAAAGCACCATTCCAGAAAGAAGGTTTGATCTGAAAGGTGAAAGGTATTGTATCATTATTGATCAAATAAAGAGGAGAAAATGGGAAAGATTGTGTGTTGCGCCTCAATGAAGTCGTCCTACTTTAGTCAAGGAGTTCTACATAAACAACTTTGTTGAAAAGAAGAAGAAAACACTCCCACTTATATTTTCTGAACAATTCATAAATTATGTGAGAGGATGTGAATTGTGGTTCAATAAGGATGCATTGAACAACTTGCTTGGTATAGGAGTCGATGTCGAACGGGCTGGATATTGTGGATACGCAAGGTTAATGAACCAATAGCTGGATTAAGATGGAGTGCTTCAAGAGCTATGTAGAGAAGGTGCTGCTTAGGAATGTGATGTCAATGATGCACCCCAAGCATCTACAAAAGAGGACTTGAAGCCCATCCCAAAGGCTTGGTATACTTACATGCAAGCCACCCTATTACCATGCTCGCACACATATGAGGTGACAATGAATAGGGCTCTTCTCATTTATGCCATTGTGACTAATCTGTAAGTGGATGTGGGTGAAGTGATTGAATACCACATTCACGAATTAGCTCACAGTGACATAGCAAAGTTGGCATACCCCTCTATTATCATAAAATTATGCTTGAAGGAATGCATTCCGCTTAAGAATGATGTGGAGGAAAAAGCAGCCCCAGCAGTGGACTCAGCAATGCTTGAGGCATACTTCCGAGAAGAAATTATGCTACCCCAAAATCCTCCTCCACTAGCTTCTATAAGATGAAGGAGGTAGCAACCAGTAAAATAAAGATTGAGCAATGTTGAAAGAGAAGTGCGAGAATGCAAAGGCATATTAAAGCACCTTTCCCAATGTATGGTTGGAATGAAAGGCATGATCCGTAACTTGACTACCCAACTGAACTTGGAACTTGATGAGCTTGGAGGCCTACTTGTCTACATTTCAAAAGAACGAGCGGAGGAAGAAGATGGAGAAGAAGAAGGAGATGAGGAGTAGGATAAGAAGGCAACCTTTGATTAGACCGATAAAAATTGAGTTTTTTCTCTTCCCTTCAACACTATCTTATTTTTTTTTTACTTTCTTTTGTTTATTGTTTATCTTTTGCTTGCACAGAAGGGGCATGATGTGTGGATAAAATATATACATCTTGTACTTGATTTGAGATGGATTTAGGTGTGCTTTGATGGATTTATGTTAGAATTTATGCCACATTTAAAAAAATTATCCTTGGTATCTCATGATTGATCTTTCTATATGTTTTTAAGTACAAAAGAGGTGTTTTGACATGGTTCTATGAAGTTTTGGATGGATTCATTGCAATGGAGTTGAGCTTGAAATTTATATGACCAAGATTCGCAGAGTTTTTGACATTTGTGCGATAAAATGAGCATAACTTGAGCTACAGAGGTCGAAACGAAGTCATTCCAGTGGCATTGAAAAGCTAAGAAAAAAAGTTACAACTTTCATGAAGGTAGGAGATATGTCCATGTCTCTTTGTCACACATCCGTTTCTAATTTGAAAAATGCTTCTATCAAGTTCACACAACCCTATCTAACTCAATTGAAGCTTCTGACTTAGAGACACGACCGTGTCTCTTGGTCACACGACCATGTCTCACTTAAAGTTCAAATACGTAATTTTTAAAGGACACAACCATGTCGAAGGGAGACACAACCGTGTGAGGTCTCTTGGAGCAAAAAATAGGCAGTTTTGCCCCCCAAACTATTATAAATAGAGCAAATCCCTAAACCTAAAGACATATTTTTGCAATGGAAAACTTTGAGAGGAAGTTTAGAAGAGAGAATTTCCATGAATCTTTGGAGGATGACTTCGAAAGGAGGATTCAATTCTTGAAGGCTTGAAGATCATAATCATTATAAAAGGGATTTTGATTTTTCTTTCCCTCTAGTTTTTCCCTTTCTTTGGGTTTTTTTTCCATGGGTCATCTTGATATGAGTTTGTTTGTATTGAACATGAGTAGCTAAACCCATAGCTAGGGCTATGGGGGATTTTGTTTTCCTAATTATTTGGGTTTGATTTCTAATTTAATTAAGGTAATTTCTTTTAGGGTCTGTTATATTGCTTGCATTCTTGTCATAACTTGATCACTTTTGGCATATGTTAATCATTGTTTAACCGGTGACCATCCACATTCAATGAGTGAATTTATATGATAAACCTAGGATTAGATTGGTGAATGACTAAACATCAATTTATTTCTACCAATTGAATTGACAGTATGTTAGTTCATCTCTTGAATTGGGGCTTAATGCATTCTTAATTAATTCAACTAAATGACCAAATAGGTGAATTAAATTAGGAATAGAATATTGTTTCATCCAAGACCATTGGGATTCAATAGCAGGTAAGAGAATATTGGACAAAGAATTACTTACATCATTAATGAAAGAAAATTTGAATAATTGGATTCAAGTGAACATTGCGCCATAGTTTCTCTTTCATTGATTTCTCTCTATATCGCTTGATTGTTTATTGTTTTTCTTTTTTTATTTGTTTTCCAATTTTATTTTGAATTTCATACACTTTCGAGTGTCTAGATAACCAAGAGTTTTACGAATCTAGTAATTATCATTTATTTCTTGTAGGATTGATAACTGGGACTCACGTCTTATATTACTTAGCGATAGAATGCACTTGCTCTTAGTGTATTTTATGTGTATCAAGTTTTTAGCACCGTTGCTGGGGAATAAGTTAGGTAATATTAGAAGTGAAAAACTCTAGTTAATTTAGACGCATTTTTATTTTATTTTATTTTATTTTTTTATTTGTCACTTCATTTCTCTATTTATATTTCTTGTTTATGCTTACTCGATCTCAATTTTCAGATTTGACATTTGATCCTGAAATTGAGAAAACAAGTCGTAAGTTAAGGAAGCAATCTTATATTGAAGTTGTGATAAAAGATATAAACAGGATAGAGAGACCAATAGTTGAGGGGAATCGTGAAGAACGAGCCACCCCAGCAAAATGAACCATGCTTGAGTATTCCATGCCCATTATTGAAATGTATAGAGGGAGTATTATAAGACCAACCGTGGCGGCTAACAACTTTGAGATCAAGTCGGCATTAATTTGCATGATTCAGAATTCAGTTCAGTTTGGTGGATTGCCTTCGGATGATCCAAATCAGCATTTGGCTAGGTTCTTGCAGTTGTGTGATACTATCAAGTACAATGGGGTGATAGATGATGCAATCTGAATGCGACTCTTTCTTTTCTCTCTTAGGGACAGGGCGAGTCAATGACTAAAACTACCAAGGGGTTCCATCACCACATGAGATCAATTGACACAATAATTTCTAGCTAAATATTTTCCTCCATCTAAATCTGCTAAGTTAAGGAATGATATATCTTCTTTTGTGTAGTTTGACCTGGACATTCTCTATGATGCTTGGGGGCGCTTTCAAGAATTGTTGAGGAGATGTCCACATCATGGATTTCCCATTTGGCAACAGGTACAAACTTTCTACAATGGTTTGTCTCTTGCAAACCGTTCACTCATTGATGCTGCCGCTGGAGGTACAATTTGGAGGAAAACACTTACTAAAAGCCAAGTACTAATTGAAGAAATGGCACTGAACAGTTATCAGTGGCAAAATGAATACTAGGTTTCAAAGAAACAAGTCGATATACATGTTGTTGACTACTTTACTGCCATTCTGAGTCAATTGGAAGCTTTGACGAAGAAGGTGGAAACTCTGATGGTAACAAACAGTGTGGCCCTACAAATCGTTTGTGAAACATGTGGCGGACTGGGTCATACAAGTGCAAACTATCAAGTTGGTAGCCCCTTTGCCCCTGAACCTGAAGGAGTAAATTTTGTTGGTAATTCTAACCGACAACAGTACAATCCATATGTCAATACGTACAATCCCAGTTAGAGGGACCATCCTAATTTCAAATGGGGAAATCAATAGATTAATCAATAGAATTAACAGAGAGTTCCATAACCACCTCCAGGTTTCCAAGCACCTGAAGAGAGGCAGAATTTTGAAAACTTTGTAATGAAGTACATGCAGAGTTTAGAAGCCGGAATAAAGAGCATGGAGACTCAAATTAGTCAGTTGGCTACTTTGATGACAACAAAGGTACCAGGGACATTGCCTAGTAATATTGAGACTAATCCAAAGGAGAATTGTAGCGCAATTACCCTGAGAAGCGGCAAGCATTTGGAATGACATGTGAACGAAGCACCTAGCTTGACAGGAATTGAGAAAAAAAATGATTAAGCTCCTATTGAAGATGTCTCAAATCCATATGACAATAAAGAAAAAGAGGTTGAGAAAGATCAACCAAAGTGGCAGAGAGCGAAGAAGGATCATGAGTAAGACACAATATATGAACCATCACTATATGCCAAGATCTCATTCCCTCAAAGGCTTAAGAACAATTAGCAAGACAGTCAAGTTGCTAAATTCTTGGAGACTTTCAAGAAGTTACAAATCAACATTCCATTTGTTGAAGCCATCTCTCAAATGCCCAAGTATGCTAATTTTTTTAAGGAAATACTTACAAAGAAACACAAGCTTGAGAATTTGAGACGATATGTCTAAATGAGGAGTGCTCTGCTATTCTTTCAAAGAAGTTACCCCCAAAATTAAAAGATCCAAAGAGTTTTACTATTCTTTGCTCTATTGGTAGTTCTTATTTTGAGAAGACATTATGTGATTTAGGTGCTAATATTAATTTGATGCCTTTCTCTGTGTTTAAGAAATTTGGAATGCAGGAATTGAAGCCCACCAACATTTCATTACAGTTGGCTGATAGATCCATTACTTACCCTCACGGTGTAGTGGAAGATATTTTGGTGAAGGTGGACAAATTCATTTTCCTAATTGATTTTGTAATGCTGGATATGGATGAGGATGACGTAGCTATTCCTCTCATTCTTGGAAGACCATTTCTGCCAACTTCAGGGGTCGTAATTGATGTACCTCGGGGTGAACTCATTTTGAGAATTGATGAAGATTTTGTGACCATCAATGTCTTTAGGGAGGCTAAATCTTCCCCAATGTCAAATCTCCATATCCCTATCAATTTTGTTTAAGCTAAAAAACAGGAAGCCTTAGCTATCAAAGACCCCCCGCCATTATACAATGTTGATGTTGACCTTCCTAAAACATAAGTTATTGAATTAGAGAAAGGTCCACCCATGATCAATGCTCCATTCAAAATTAGTCCTTCATATGTTGATCAACTGAAACCACCATGGCCAAGTGAATTCTTTTACACAAGGTACTTCCAAAACAACCAAGTCCTTATCATGCTCAAAATGTTTTTGGAGGCACCTCAAAGGTCATGAATAAAGGATGGAAGCACGACTTTGAAGTGAAGAATGCATCATCCTATTTCTCTTGCTTTAAGCCACCTTGATTTATTTGAAAAAAAGGCAATGTCGAGCTAATGACGTTAAACAAGTATTTCACAGGAGGCAATTTGTGTTGCTTCTTTCTATCTTTTATTTTAATTATTTTTGTTATTTTATAGATGTTACTCATTTGTTTTGGAACAAATCTTATGCTTTTTTAGATTTTGTTGCAGCTCTGTCTCTTGTGCTTCTTCTCTGTCTGACATTCTATCACTTTTCATCATGTTGTGTTGCTCTTTTTTTTTACCTTTTTATTTCTTTTTTCTTCCATATTGAGGATAATGTTTATCTTGAGTGTGAGGGTACTTCAAAAAAAAAAATTTGCACAATTGATGAATACTTGAGTAATGTTGGTAATTAAGTTGGAATTGTGTATTAATTGCTTGAATTAATACTAAGCTGATAGAGATATGTTTTTAAGGGGATTCCATTACTCATGAGCTAATTTTGTATGACGTGATCTTGTTCAATTAAGAAAAATAAAGTTTAGCATCTTATTTGGAAATTAGCCATGTCTACTTGCTTTTGTTCTCTTTATTAACATTAGCCAGAAAGTGAGTTTTGAGCTTTAATGATTGGATTTTTCATAAATAAAATCTTATTTTCTTTTGGAGTGAGATTTCTCTTGATTGATGTGCGCTAGAACCTGCTTTGATATCTTGTTGAGACTTTAATGATTCACATACAAACTTGAATATGATTAAAGCAATTATGTTTGATTCTTTTTTGACTTTCAGAGTTGTATTGATAAAATAATCCCTTGGTTGCCCCATTTGAACCTGAAATTGATTTCTTTGAATACCTAATTGCATAATCAGGTTGAATTCGTTGAAGCAACTAATGTATTGATTGAAAAATCTTAAAATGTTGTTTTTATCTTCATGGGTTGAAAGAAAGAAAAAATTAGAAAAGGAAGAAGAAAGAAAAAAGTTTGTTGGTGAATAATAAGAATATTGGGTTGAAAGTGAAAATATGTTATATCCTTGTGCATTATGCTCTATTTGTCATCTTTTCAACCTGATTCTTCTTTGTATTGATTTATCCATGAGCATTCTTTACCCTTATGTATCTTTTTCCTATCTTTCTTTATACTCTTGGCCCCGTTACAACCAATGAAAGTCCTTTTGATTCTTGTGTTGTATGTGAACTTGAAAGTTAAGATCATATTGATAATCAAGCTTATGGTATTGCATTTTCAAGAGAAATTTGAGTGATCTCTTTGTCCTTAAACACTTGGCCGATAGAAAGATGAGTGATCTCAGATGTTGGTAAAGAGAAAAGTTGCAAGTTAGACCCAAGTCTCTAATCGTTTTAAGTGGTAAATGATTTTCCTTGATTGGATTTGATTGCTGAACTTGGACTTTTAAATTATGGAATTTCCCATGATTTATGTTTTTGGATGTTGAGTTTAATTTTGTTTTTGATTCCTATTCTTCGCTTGAGGACAAGCAAAGCTCAAGTGTGGGGTGTAATACCCCTTTGGAGGATGTCACACATAAAAGAAAATAAAAGAAATAGAAATAAAATCTACCCAAGTTGTGAAACATTTGTTAAATATTATTACGGGTTGTAAAAATAATTCCTGATACACTTATGATATAAAAAAATAATGCGGAAAATACTTTTAAAAAAAAAAACATCATTACTTGATAATATACATATGATTAAGTTATAAGAGTACAAATAATTTACAACAAGGACTACAAATATTTAAACAAAAACAAGAAGGAAAGCAATAAAAGAGTTAATATATATTGAATGACTATTGACGCTATCCAAAAAAAAAAACATCATGGTTATCTAATCCTCTATGGATCACTCTCACCAAAATGATCATCGGGAGATAAATATCCTGGATGTCTCGACACACGGCGATAACGGGATCGCGCGGTGATCGATGCTTATCTCACTAGGCTCGGGGTTTCGGCACCCCAATTGCCTAATGGATAAGGGTAACTCTAAGTGCGGAATAACGTCGTAGTCATAATGGGCTCTCCATCAAATCGCCGACGTAGAATCACGGTCACCCGTCCCGCATATGTCACGTAATCACGATCGCCTCGTAGATGCCAAGCCGCTTGCACCTCCATGAAATACTAGCTCTACGAACCCCAAAATCTCAAGGCGCTTATCCTCACAATCAATCCGGAGGATATGGATGATCGGATGGTTCTTGATCGTCAAAGATCGTCCGCTTTTGACCTTCCTCCTCCTCGGGGTACAAGATCTCAAGGGGTGATCCTCTTCCTCAAAGTCTTTACCGCGTAAAATAAATAAACAGATAATACATATAACAAAGAGGTAAGACAACATAAAATCATCACAACATGGCCAATAAGAAGATGACAAACAACATATATACGGTTCATGCAATAAAAAAAAAGCTTTAACAATTATAATAACAGATTGAAGTAAAATTTAGATATCATAACAATATATCACATCACGTATAAAACCTCACGATAAAACAAGAAAGATAAGAATAAACAGATAAGATATAATAAAAATAACCAAATATAGAAGTAGTAATCGTATAAACACAAATAAAATACGATAAACAATAAATAGATAAGATGGAAATAAATAGACATAGAGATAAACAAATAATATAACAAAACCCTACTCCATGGAGCTAAAGAAAACACAAGTATCGAGAGAGAATGATTCGTATCTATTAGTACCACGGCTGCCCCACCAACTATTGCTTAAAGTTGTGACACGTTGCGTCTATAGCCCCACGACACGAGGGCGTTAATCCATCATCCGGGGCGTGGTGTAGTTCTAACGTTGTGGCACTACAGGCAAATGTACTACTAGATTTCACAAATCTCGATTAAATATAGTGTATGTCGAGTACCATAGTGTGCTATCGACCACGGCCCAATGAGCTACCAACTGCTCCACATGTGGGATCCCGTACACTAAAGTCTCCAAGTTCATTAGAACAATGAACCACACTACGTTTATCTCATCGACAACACGATGTGATTCGTCTCGTCAACCAATCCACCAAAAACTTGGCACACATAGATAGAAAGCACATGCGGGTTCACATTTTCCCGACAATGGGAAATAAATTCTCAAAACTCACGGGTTCACATTTTCCCGACAAACGAGATAAATTTTCAAAAGCCCGTACGGTTCACATTTTCCCGACAATGCTCTTTAAAAGAAAGATCCTCAAAAATAATCCGTACGAGTTCACATTTTCCCGACAAAATAAAATAAATATAGTAACGGTCAATCGCGTAGAAATTTTATCGCGTTTCATAATTCCGTCGTTTTTACAAACGTTTAAAAATCGGAAGAAAGATATTTTTCTGTTTTTAAAATCGCGTAGCATTTTTAATACGTTTTCTCAATCGCGTAGGATTTTCAAATCATTTTCTTATTCGAATGCCTTTAAAATTACTTGTTTAAACAGAGAAAATATTACTTAGTACATTTAAACTACGTAGAATAATTTTTCATACCGCATCTTGTCTTTTGGATATTTTTGCTATCTTATTGGTTCATTTTTACTAAAAATTGACAAATTTTGTTTAGAATATCATAATAATGGTTTCCTAAATTATCCATAAAATTTCCATTTACCTAATTTTTTAACCATATCATTTAATTCTTTTTGAAATCTCTAACATGCTTCAAAACCTAAAGTGAGCTATATGTTAGAAAATTTCTCAACATTCTTGTATTTCCTTCCTAATGATAAAATTATTAGTTTTAATCCTTTAAGCTTAATTCTACTCAATTTGTTTCTTCAAAAACCATTATAGAAAATTTCTTCTTAACTTGTATTGTCTCTTTTTGATTGAAAAAGGTTTGGAATCAAGTTTTAAAAATCATGATTACCTATATTGGCATGTTGGCCAAATTTACGTCAAAACTTTTGCATTTGATTTCTAAATTGTCTTTCACCTTTCAAATTATATCAAATGTATTATATTGTCTAAGTTCATTAAATCATATTAGGAAATAGTTAGCAAGAATCAATTTAATCCTTTAGGCATGTTGGCCCAAAATACTAAGTCTTTACTATTTGATTTCTAAATGCATTTTCTTTGATCAAATCAATTTGAAACTTTCTTGATTCTCCTAGGTTAATTAAGTTACACTTTAGGAAAAATCAAGAGAACATTTTGGTCCTCCAAACTTGTCATTGCCGTGAGTGAGTATTGGATGTGTTCTTTGGAACACTCATGCAAATTTAAACATGTTATTCACATCCTATATACTATCATACAATTCTAACACATGCAATATATTTTCTAACACATGCAATATATTTTCTAACACATAAAACCTAAATTAAAGCTTATAGACATGCATTCAAAAGCTAATAGACATGCAAAATTATTACAATCATCAAACAAGAAAGCTACTAACAAATACCACATAAACTACTAACAAACACAAAAATTAACAAATACCCACATAATTAACACATGACCACCGAATCCTTATGGATTCTACAAACATCACAAATGGCTCCATCTTCTTACCACCATCAAGAGATGATAAGAATTGTCTTCCTCTTACCTTAAATGAAGACAAAAGGCTTGCTTTCACACCTCCTAGGTCACGGTTTTCACCACCAAAAATACCTAGAAATCTCAAATAAAATTTGCATGTTACTAACCATGAAAAAGAAGCTAAACCATGGAGAAATCATGGCTTAGAACTTTGAAAAAGAAGAGAGAAAAGAAAAGCATGAAATTTCACCTTCTAGGTAAAACTTTCAAGGTTGATTTCAAGCCTTAAATGGAAGATTTTGAAGAAACTCCCAACTAGAAAGGTTCTTAGAATAGTGTTTAGGTTAGGAAAACTTGGTTAGAAAAATTTTTTGATGGTTGGATGGTGTAGTATTGGTCTTGGCCGAAAATGGTGAAGAAAATGAACAAGAATGGTGGCTAGGGTTTTGATGAGAGAGAAGAGAAAAAAGTGATGAAGATGAAGTGTGATTTTGGTCATCCAAGACCTCTTGGCCGTAGCCATCAAGTGAGGTGCAAGGTGGGCATCTTGCTTGGCTTCATCCAAGCCATTGGATGAATCAATGGTCAAGATCAAGCCTTGGTGAGCAAGCTTGATTCCTATTGGTTGGCTCTTGGTGACTCACAAGCCTAATCACCCAAGTGCATTTAATTTTCTAAGTGTTGGGCCATTTTTCTAGGAGTCATAAACATTTCTAGAAAGTTCTACTGCTAACGGTGATTAACTAAACTACCGATCTAACCGTTCTGCTAATTGTGGGTCCCGCAAAATATTTCCAGGTCCAATGTCACTAAAATATACTGACTAATAAAATAATATTATAATAATATAAAATTATTTTATTTGGACGTTAAATCCTAAAAATTAAAAGATTATTTTTAGTCTCATTCAGAATCGGGTTTAGTAAGATCCCCAATTCTAAATAATAAAATAAGATTTTCCCCCGAAAATATTATTTTCTGCCTCGAGCAAATCACACAAAAAGTCCATATAAAATCACGAGACATATTATCGGACATTAAATCAAGAAGAAAACAATTAAAAACAAGAAAAAACAAGATGCGTTCGGGACGTAACGATCATTTTTTCATTTTTTCCCACAACGTAGGTAATCGTCCAAAACGTTCAAATAAAATATCCAGCAAAAGATTATATAGCTGTATATCTTTCGGAAAAATTAAAACAAGATGCTCGAAAAAAAATTTTATTTTACTTTGTCTCGAAACAAATTACGTAAAACGATCAAATAAAATTTGAGCCAGTATTATCGTAATTGTTTTCATACAGAAATCGAGAACTGAAAAATAGGGACACAGCAGTCATTCACACAAAAGCATGAAAAACAAAAAACAGTACATTCAGAATATTTTCTAAAAATTGGGGCGTTACATGGGGGGGTTAATGTGTGGATAAAATATATACATCTTGTGCTTGATTTGAGATGGATTTATGTTGGAATTTATGTCATATTTAATCTAATTATCCTTGGTATCTTATGATTGGTCTTTCTTTATGTTTTTAAGTCTAAAAGAGGTGTTTTGAGATGGTTCTATGAAGCTTTGGATGGATTCATTGCAATGAAGTTGAGCTCAAAATTTATATGGCCAAGATTCGTAGAGTTTTTTTTACCTTTGTGTGATAAAATGAGCATAATGTGAGCTACAGAGGCCGAAACGAGATGATTTCGGTAGCATTGGAAAGTTAAGAAAAAGAGCTACAACTTTCATGAAGATATGAGACATAGTCGTGTATCTTTGTCACACGATTGTGTCTAATTTACAAAACACTTTTGTCAAGCTCACACGACCCTGTCTAACTCAATTGAAGCTTCTGACTAGGACACACGACTGTGTCTCTTTGTAATGTCCCGAGACTGCCTGCAGGATTGATGAGTGTCCCCACAAACTAACATGGGTCTTTTCAGCGTGCTTTGTCCTCACTCACACTCATCCTAGGAAACTTCCCAATAGGTCACTCATCCCACAAGTGCTCCAAGTCAAGCACGCTTAACCATGGAGTACTTATGTTCTGGGCTCCTAAAAAGAAGATGCATTTTGTTTATATGAGTAATGCTAATCAATTCCTTTAAGCCATTCTCAACTATGCAGTCCCGTACCTGTACAGTCTCTGAATCCCTCTTATTCTGGTGTGTATTCAGTTCATTCATATGTCCCTTCGCCTAGAAATCTGCCAGGAGCTGCTCATTATCCGTGCTTCATCTTTTGTACCAACAACCACTCCCCGCCCTCGTCGGTCCTGGGTGTCACATGCCCACCAGCTTCCGCATGGTTCATCCCCGAACCACCACTACAAGAATTTTATGATTTAGTGACGAAAATTTACGAGGGAAAATTTTTGTTGCAATTCCCTCGCTAATTAGCGAGGGATTAGCTACGAAAAAATTAGCCCTCGCTAAAATTCAGAAAATATTTTAAGAGGGAAATATAGAGAGAATTATGAGGGAATTGCAAGCGAATTGCGAATGAATTATTTCCCTTGCTAAATTTAGCAAGGGAGTTGTGAGAATTATGTCCCCTCGCGAAATTTAGCGAGGGAATGCTGAGTAAATTATTCCCTCGCTAAAGTTAGTGAGGGAATTACGAGTAAAATATTTCCCTCACTAAATTTAGCGACGAAATTGTGAAGGATTACTTCCCTCACTAAAAAAAGAGCCTGCAAAAAAGCCCACTTAGTAAAAAACGAGCCAAAACTTAGGTCAGAATCCCTCTCCACGGCTCCTTCCCACCCACTGCATCTCCTCTACAGCTCCTTCTTTCCCACCCACAATGCCCTACCATTACAGCTTTTCCTACAGAAAAATAGCACGATAGCCACACGATGACACCCTGTAGCCCCTCACCCACTCTGTTCCCCTCCTTTTGAGCACGGCAACGATGCGACCCATGCCAGCGACAGCCCTATAGGTACACACTCACGAATCCGATTATTGATTGTAATGGGTTTTGGCGTCATTTCTCACTATTTCTGACTTCTTTGTGTTGAACCATACAAGGTTTTGAGCGGTAGCAAGGTGGTGTCCCAATTGCATCAAGTTGAACCCTTCTGAGCAACCCACTTCCATTGTTGTTGTGCTTCAGAAGATAAGCTCACCTCGCGTTTCTCTCACTTCACCATCGTACTTCATTGTTGTTATAAAGGTTGCATTTTTATTTTTATTTCCAGTGTTTTCATTTTTTTCTGCGCTTGTTCGATGTCTTTTTACCCTTTTGAGTTTGATTGAGTGCATTTTCTAGTCAATGCAGAAGTGGGTCTATGGTTAGTGCATTTCCTTAGTCATAATATTGGAAAAAAATTGTTTTTTTTCCTCTATATAGTATTCAGCACATGTTTTCTTCCTAGGAGTCATCTCGGTAGATTTGTAGATTGATTGGAGTGGTAGGTGCCACTGTACCATAATATTTTCTTATGCATTTGTCTCAAGAATACTAGTTCTGTGTATATAGATGTGTATATAAAACACATAATCAATATATCCATTTCTTTCTTCTTTCCCCAAATGTGATTGTGTCCTTCATTTTACTTTACTTTAAATTTGAGCTCTATAATCCTTCTCCTTATGATAGTAGTGATTTTATTTTTCTTTTTTTAAAATTTTTTTAATTCGAGATTGAAGATTCAAATAGGAATCTACTTCTTTGTTCTGAAGATTCACTTTTATTAAGTTCGAAATTTGGATTTTTAATGATTAAAAGTACACTTTCTAAGCTTAATGGTGGTCTTTCTAAAAATTCCTCTAATATAAGCCACTCAAATTGTGTACCAACCATTATGTGAACCATTGAATCCACAACAAGAAGTATTGTAGCAATATTTAGAGGAAAATGATTCTTTTGTGCCATCACTAAATTGCCACCTACACTGGCTATGTTCCGAATAAACCCTGAGGCAACTTTGTTCATATGGTCAGCAATCTTGTCAATTATCATTTCAAAATCTGAGAGAAAGTCACTTCTACTCTCTTTCTTTAATGCTTCAATAGCTTTAGATATTGTCACTGCAGCTCCAATTTCAATACCTGTTCGATCCTTTCTGATCTTTGAGAGCTTAGAAATTCCCCTTAAATCAATATACTTATCATAGCCTTCTTTATCTTTGTAATATCCCATACCTGTATTACTAACAACAAGTTTTATCTGAGTTCTATTGGCTTGGTTTTATTCTAATGAGCTTTGAAGCTCCTTTAAACTAGTAGGACTGTGCCAACTGTGTTTCTCAAAAGTCATAATTGGTATATTGATCATTTGAAGTGTTAATGTTGTAAATCAATTGAATGTCAGTTTGGAGTCTTCTTCCCACTGATCTCTAGGAATCAGTTGTGATGCTGAAAACCCATCTCCCAAGTATCTTTGAGAACCTGTTTGCAATTTCTTAAGCTTCTTTTTCAGATGGGTGTTCTAGTAGTTTTTTATGTCATTATTAGTTCTCTGTGGAAGGTATAAAGTTATGGCAGCCCATCTGTACCATAATCAATGTGATCCAGTTTAGCATGTGAATCCAAAAGAACTTCCAAAATTAAATACTCAAATCAAAATGGTTAAATATAAATCAAAATTTACATAAAGATATGTATGCTATTACTATATATCAAATTCATTAAGTAGTGCTTGAAGATAGACTTACCTGTTTCCTAAAAGATCTTAAAGATGGATTATCATCTTCTCCTCTTGGTCTGTGAAGTTACCTCGTTTGATTCCTGGCCTCAGGTAATTTGTTCATCTAAGTCTGCAACTCTTACTGCGCCTTAACAACCATGTAAACCCCAAAATGAAGAAATTAATTCAGATTGAGTAAACTAAAACAATAAAAACACAAATGACAATTTAAGATCACAGTGCTCTTGAACCACAACTTTTCTAATGATGATCTAACTGACAGAAGAAAGATACGTAATATACAAAATCATCAAAGAGAGTGTGGGATTAACCTGTCTTGGTGGGAACAACCCTCCAATATCCAGGACCATGTTCTTGTACATGGACTGCATGTAACTGCATGCAGCTGTATGTATGACTTCATTTGAATAAAGTTGGCTGCAATGACTTCGTTTGAATAAGGTTGTCTGCAGTTATTTATTTTTAAATTTAGATAAAGTGTCGTATATAAATTTTACACGGCCATGACTGTAAGTTATGTAAAAAGTGATAAAGCAAAATCTTATCTCTTTAAGATTTAGTTTGATTTAGTTTTAAATTTATTTTTACAAGTTATGATTAGTGCTAGTAGCCATGAATATAAATATATAAAAAAAAAGGTTTTAATTATTAAAAAGGACAAGGCCTTCATGAGTGTTTGGAAGAGTCCAGAAAAAGCTCCATTTTTCTGAAAGTTATAGTGTTTCCGAGTGACTCAAAATTAATGCTTAATCTGCTTCTAGAAATAGCAAGATGATAAAGGGGGTTATGAAGGATGGGCAATTAGGACAATGTATAAAAATGAGGAAGAAATGTCAATCTTCATATTGGAATATTTCATATGTATCTCTTTGACTTTCTTTTAAGCTCAGCAGATCCTGCTTGAGATCTTCCTGACCTAAAGACCTAAAAACTTAGGTAGCTGTATCAGTAAAAGAACTTGTTCTGCCATTAACAACTAGATATATAATGTAGATATGGACTTCTATAATCACATAGCAGATCTCTAGTATTTGAACCACATATGCAAGATTATGAAAAAGAGAAGAGGAAAATAAAAGAGGAGTAGACAAAGGCAATATATAGGAGAAACATGAATGGAAGCTTCCATTGGTGCTAGGCTGCTAGCTGCTGATCTGTTCATACTTGTGTTTGCTTTGAAACCTGTAATAAAAAATTAATACTCTTGACCACCAAAAATTCATTATTTTTAAGAGAGGGAGTGAGAGAGGGAAAGGGAGAGAAAACTGCCTGCCCAAATTATATTTCTTAAGGTAAAAAAGAGAGAGGAATTAATTGGTTTGCCAATCACAAATCTTTCTTCACTTCTCTTAATTGGATGAATCATGTTGGAGGACATAAGCATATCAAGAAAGGTGAAATCTGAATTTAAATGTGCATGTAAGGAAGTTATAATCCCTGTTTTTTGTTACTTATTAATGTGATGTTTGTCTAATTGTCCGTTCTATATTTTTTTTAATATTTAGAACTAGAATCACATAACTTGCCTAAGGCCAAGTCAGGGTATTGTTATATGTATTATGTTTTGTATCGTTGACAATGAGCGAGGTTGAGTGTTGGTTTAGCTATAAAGCTTTCTGTTTGGTTTGAAATCATGGAGTGTGTCTCTCTCCATTCTGTTTTGATCCCAGGTTGACTATTGATTTTTGTTTGTCTGACCATTTAAACAGAATTTTTATATGACTTTAGACCTAGCAATATGGTTTATATCTCTCCATACTTACTATATGTATTTCTTTTTCGAGATTTCAAAACATTGGCTAAATAGTCTTTTTGGTTTCATTAGTCTGATATTGCAAGTTTAAAAGTTCTTGAGATTGAATTGGAGCTGGGCAAGCGGCACTGCAGGAGGAGTTGTTACAACTGTTGAAGATTTAATTACAAAAATTAGTGAAAGTAAGTATATTTTCTCTCTTTCTCACACACACATCAACATAAACATGATGTATCCTATGAAGATTTATTTTTTTGTTCTTTTTTAGATGGATATCTTATTCTCTGTTTGTGTACCTATTTCTCTTTTTGTTCTATTTTAAAGTCTTTGGTATGTCTGCTTCTCTACATTATTGGAAGTTTAGGTTTGTGGACTGGTGTCTAGAAGATATAGTTTACTTTATAGCTCTTGGTGCAGTGATTGTTGATACTATTTGCTAATGTTGCAATTACTTTTGTTATCTTTGCTAAGGTTGGCCATTTTGAATGATACATTATATAATTCTGTTCAAGTTTAACTTCAGGTGTGTCTTATCAGTATAATGTAGTTTGGTTTGGTTTGTGTCTTACCTATTTTAATAATTACAATGCCAAATGTGCTTATAGGACCTAAACATAGCCTATTCATAGTCAAACTTATTTATGCATCTATATCAGATGCTCCCAATTTAGTGACCACCTTCTCAATAGTTTCCATAACCATTTGCCTCAGCAATGAATAGTTATGTTTGCTATCTCTACATTAGTCTCCACAAGTTGCTTATAGTTTCTTTGATCCAAAGTCATCCTCCTAACCCAGGCGTTCTTGAAAAAGTTAGGGAGAATATCATTTCTAATATAATCAGCTTCCACACCCTCAGTGTTTACACATTGCTTCACCACTTTCAGAACAATTTTCTTCATTTTTTCATCAGGTGACTGAAATTCACGAATCATAATAATCACGACTTCCTTAGTATAGTGACTAGCATATAGGCTCTGAAGCATGGGTACTCCTCCCAGGGAGGAGTATCGGTACCCAGTGCGTGATGGGTATGCGGTACGTACCAAATTTTTTTTTTGAATTTGGGTACGGCTCCTAAGCGGCTGGGTACGGCTCGGTGTAGCTCCTCAGCGGCTAGGTACGGCTTGGCCCATTTCTTTTTACCAAAAACACAGTCGTTTGAGGCATTTTGCTTCAATTATTCATTATCTTTCCTGCCCTAACCTATTCCATTCAACCTTCCTTTAGCTATTCACTCTCCTACCCGTGTGGCCCAACCTTCACCTTCAACTTTGCAACTCTGGAGACTGCAACTCCGGCGTCTGCAACTCTGGTGACTGCAGTGTGGAACGTCAATTCATTCAAATGCATAATCCAAAAAGAAAAAGGAAACATAGCCAAGGGAACTAAAAGAGAAATCCTATGGTGTAAACCATGTCATTTCCAACTAGAACAAGACAAGACACCTAAATCTCCAACCAGACACCTGGAAATAATGCAAACAAGACACCTGGATTCTAACCAAAAACTGACCCTTGATTAGATAAAACTTTAATTCTAGGAATTTTTATGGCTATAAGCTTTAGGTCTTGAATCTCCAACAAGGAGCACTCGATTGGTATCCTCTCAAACCACAAGACCAATACTAGAATGGATTCTCTCCCTACCACTCAAAATACCATGCTCAAACATGTAAATAATTATGCAAAATAGAAAACAACAGAACAAAGAAACATGTATGTTAAATCACATTATGTGTTAAGAATGTTGGTTTGATTTAACTTTTGATTGTGCTCTAACATATGGTTAAAGTTTTATTTTCTTATTCGAGTAAAAAATTGTGGATAACCTTAGTTTCTCGTTTGAGATTCTATATTAATGAGCACGCATACCTTATCAAAGTACTACTCATTGTATTAAATCTTGAATTGTCCAAGTGGGACAGTTTGGTAAGAAATTTTTTCTTCACTTAGTTAATAGTTATTCTTTAAATCTCATATGTTATACTTGTTGAAATTCAGTCTGCAACATTTCCTTTTGTTCTCTAGGTGTATACTTAAACGCGGTTGATACGCGATTGATCTCACTGCGTTCAAGTCATGCACTTGGAGATTAATGGGAAATGCTGTCGAAATTTCGTCAAGTATAAAATATGAGATTTAAGGAATAACTATTAACAAAGTGTTGAAAATGTTTTTTATCGAATGGGATAGAGCCATACCATGTTAAGAAGGAGATGGAGAAACAAAGATTGTATTAATGTGCTAAACCAATTTTAGCAATCGTGAGACCCGATCGAAGTTGGATGTTATGAAGAAATGATCCTACTGGCTATGTAAGTGAAGAATTCAAGGATGAAGTTGATGATTTCATTAGGGTTACTCAAGGAGACTACTAATGCATTAAATTGCATCCTTTGTCCATGTGCTAGATGTAAGAATCGTGTTAGGAGGGAGGTATTTGAGGTAGAACTACATCTGTATAAGTATAGATTTGTGGTTGGTTATGTAAATTGGACCATTCATGGTGAGGACAGATGAGGGGATAGCGGATCAACATCCATTGTCCATGATGATGAATTGGAGCCTAGGAATCCATACATGGATATGGTTATGGATGCCCGTAGGTGATAGATTAAATCTAGAAGCTCAAGATTTAGAAGAGGATCTAAATCCGTCAACTGCAAAGTTTTATGACTTGCAAAGAGATGCTGACGAACCTTTATGGGATGGTTACCATAAGCACACAAAATTGTTAGCTGTAACTCAACTTTTGAACTTGAAGTTAGAGTTTAACATAATTGACAGTTGTTATGATAGAATGATTGTCATAATTAAGAACATGCTTCCAAAGCCTGAAAGGTTACCCGAAAACTTTTACAAATCAAAGAGAATGGTTCGTGAGTTGGGATTAGGATATGAGAAGATAGATGCGTGTCCTAATCAATGCATATTGTATTAAAAAGAAAACAGTGACAAGAGACTCTACTCAGTTTGCTTAGTATATGGACACCAATGATTCAAGCCGAAGGCAAGGCGTACATCGAATGAGAAGGATGTGCCACACTCAGTGTTGCAATATTTTCTCATTATGCCTAGACTCCAACGTCTGTTTATGTCCAAAAACACTGCACAACATATGAGTTGGCATGCAGATGGAGTGCGTCAAGATGAATCAATGATTAGGCATCCAGCTGATGCTGAGGCTTGGAAACGATTTGACGCTACCCATTCAACATTTGTTCTAGATGCTCGAAATGTTAGGCTTGGCCTTTGTACAGACGGTTTTAATCCATTCAGCAGTTCAGCCACACCTTGTAACATCAAAAAAAAAAAGTGTTTGTTTAATCATGAATGATCATTTTATAATATTCTTGATTTTTAGGAATTTTTCTGGAATTTTCCAGATACGTCGAATATTTTAATATATTTTTCATTTTATGTGCACACTGAGCAGAGACCTGCAGATGTCAGTGTAATACTCCGAGAATCATTTATTTTGTCATAAATAGTCATTTTCTAATATTTGTGATTTATGTTAATTCTTTCAGAATTTTTCGAAACGATGAATATTTTAATATATTCCTCATTTTACGTGCACACTGAGCGGAGCCGAGAAGATGCGATATTTTCCTGTGGCTGGTAAACTCTAAATTGTGGACATGTCGACGAGGGATCTTACTAAACCCAAGGTCAGACACAATTTACGAGGTTTATGTTTTTCGAGGTTTTACTCGATAAATTAAATCGTGGTACCGTATAATCATCCGATGAATAATAAAATATTATTTTCATCATCTGTAACTCTTCTACACTGGGAAAAAAATAATACTGACAATGTAAATATTCATCTGTGTTAGTGTGCCCAATTAGGAGACAACTTTACTTTCATTTTATCGTGAAACGTGCGAAACTTCCCATGCAAGCTTGGAGGAAGCCTCTAGGAAATTTTCTTCCCTCTTTCCCAATGCAAGAGACCCTCTCTCTCCTCACTCATAGCTGAAGCAAATTTTGGGGGGGAAAAATTTTGCTTTTCACTTAATTAATTATAACACATTATTTCAAAATTATACTTAATGGACCTTCTCTCTCTACCTTTACCTTTCTTCTTCCTTTTGAATTTTCTCCTCCTTCTCTCTAGAAGCTCCACGGCCAGCAGCCCTCCATGGCCATATCCATCACAAAAATTTCATCCAACCCCATTTTCTTAATCCTCTCCACCTCCTAAACACTTTTCTAGTTTGTGGTTCTTTGAAAATCCACCATTTTCACCATCTTCTTCAAGCTTCAAGCTTAGGGTTTTTGGGTAAGCTTCTTGATTTTTCACTTTCCTTTCTCATTTTCATTTTTATGGTCTTCTTGGTGATCATCCATGCCTTATTTTTCAAGCATTGGTGCTATTTCGATGAAGTTGAAATTCTGGGGTTTTTGGTGGTGCCCAATCTGAAAATTGCAAGAAGTTCTTCGAGGTTTCTCTTGTTTTCTTCACTTTGGTAAAAGAAAGACACTCCTCCTCAATCTCTATTAGCATTTAGAAACCTTATTTATGGTTGATTGTGAGAAAACCCTAATGAGGGCTATTCTTTGATTGCATGATTAGTATGTTTACATGTTGTTTGCACTTGGTTTATGCTATTGGATTGATTGTTGGTGTACATTGGTATATTGGAATGGATTGGAAGCATGAAATGGAAGAAAATAATTTAAGATTACCTCTTGGATGGCCACGGTTTTGGGGCCCAAAATGTGGGTTCCTTGTGAACAATTGTAACAAGTGAAAAACCTAATTAATCAAGTGTATAATGTGCAATCAATGGAATGGAAAAAAAATTGGGAACTTAATTCCCTAGGGAGGCCACGACTTTTAGGGCCTTTTTGGGGCTTCATCACACAATTTTGGTAATCTTGGAATTTAGATAATCAAATGATTAAATCATGAGTAATAAGATAGAAAAAAAAATTAACAAATTGGAAACAATTGGATATAACTTGAGATTCATAAATTTTTAAGAACCAAGAATGAAATTTATCATAAGACTTAAGGTAATTTTACTAGGGCAAGAACAAGAGAGTGTGAGACTTTGAGATCTTAGAATAACCTTCTAAGTGTAGGAGAATAAATTACATTAGAAAAATTTAACTAATTATGAGAATTCAATTAGAGACGAACTTTGTAAGAAAGACTAATTTTAAGTAAAGATTCATAATAGACCTTAAAAATGTATTACTCTATTTAATTTCAATATTATGATATTGTGGGTCCATGTGAGTGACCAATGACGTGTTGAGGCTCTCTTTGGCCAATTGCGGCATATTGTGAAATAGTATGTGATAATAATCATACATGTTCATGCATAGAGTCCTTGTGCATTGTGAATGTCCTTTGGACTGTTGTTAAGGCCAAGTTGCCTAGGAGATTGAACACACCTTAGTACGGGTGCGAGTAGACTAGTGTAGGTCATGTTACGACCTTGGGGGCGTCAGGGTGCAGGTACCTCGCAATGACCAGTTGGTAGCTCTCTTGTCCATAGGGCGAACCGATGCAAACACACCGACGATCCGGACCGAGACACTGTCCTATATCGCAATCTAGCACAGACTGTCTGTATAATGCCTAGATGTGCACGTGAAAACTGTTGAGTTATAGCACTTTGGCCTCGACAGCCGAGTTACAGACGTGTCTCCTGATCTTTCTCTCCGACTGTTTGTGTCTAACTCCATGGAGTATGAAATTAGGTACTGTGTGTATATGCATCATGAGATGTCATAGTATCTGATAATTACTGCTTTACGTGGATTTGAACTGTTTATTTCTTAATATAATGAATAACTGCCTGGAACTGTTTACCTACTTACTACTGTACTTACTGTCTATCATTATTATTATTGTCTTTGAGATGCTATCTGGGTGCGTTGCGCTGTATTGGTTTCTGGCTGCTATAATTAGTAATGATGGTAGGATGTCTTACCTTTTCCGGTATTTCTGTTATTTGCTGCCTATACGTGTATTGTGTCTATCGAAGACGACGGCAAGGAGGTTGAAGCTCCCGATTTCCTCGGCTTCTGTCCTGATCAAGATTAGTATTTATTGTGGAGCATGGAGGCAAGCATGCGCGGATTTCTGGGTGATGTGCGTCTGACCTTCCTCGGGGGGCTGGAGTGCTGGCACATTAACTTGTGTTCCGACCGCTGTGTCTACCTGGGAGATGTATCGATCTCACTGACCTGGAGACGTCATGAGACGCTGATCCTTGCCTGCTGCATTAGCCTGCGTTTGGAGTTTTATCTGCCCATCCGGGAGATGTGGGTGACCGCTACTACATCCCGCAGGAGGACTCTTTTGATTCCACTGCTCGGGCTCCTGCCTATGGCTCTGTGGTTCCTATGGAGGTTTCCTCGAATGAGGAGGACCCCGCAGAGGATCCTGACACGATCCCTCCTCATCTGAGGGACTGACATTACTGGTAGCTGCTGATGGCTGCCAGTGTTTTATTTTGGGGGCCTGATGTTTTATTTTTAGTGCGCTGTATATTCTGATATCTTAGGGATATATATGTATGATCCTTTGGGCAGGTATAGTTTTACTTTTTGAGAATTCCAAGCTTGTATCTAAAACATATTGGATATCTATATATGTATATGTGCATGTTGCTCAGATATAAGTTTTATCTTCTGTCTTACTTTTTATTGTCGTTCACATTTCGTCACTATGTTTTATTAATTGAAGGGAAAAATAACAATAATACAAATAATAGTTCAAAAAAAAATATAATATGTATACTCAAATATATATCGCCATTTTACTTATGTAATAATGAATCAAACAAATCAATCTTAATTAATGAATCAGGTCTTAATTTAGTAAAATTTTATTTTTCACATTTCTATTTGACAATGTGATGTCCCCTCCCAAAAAGGGGCATTACATTAAGTTGGAATCAGAGCCCCGATTTATGTTTCTTTAGGTCTTGTGTGTGAGTTTGTCTTGTTTGTACTGTATGAATCTTTGTGACTGGTATTCTGGGTGGATACATCTAACTTTCCCTATGTGTTTTAGCTAATCTGATCTAAGAGGAAGCAAGATGGTAAGAGGCGGAGAAATGGCAGCTGCTATAGAGGCAATGCAGAGGATGGTGGAAGTCATCGCGCAACAGAATAAGCGTGTTGCCCAGCAACAGGAGAGAGCTACTCAACAGCTCGAGGCAACTGCCGATGCGCAGAACTTGGCGAAATTTCGTCGTCACAACCCTCCACAATTCAAAGGAGAATTTGATCCGGACAAGGCTAGTTTGTGGATCAAAGAACTGGAGAAAGTTTTCCATGGCATGAACTGTGCCGTAGACAAGAAGGTGAACTATGCTACCTTCATGCTTGTCAACAACGCCGAAGATTGGTGGAATGGAACTCAGAGAGTACAAGAGGCCGAGGGACATGACATCACGTGGGACTTGTTCAACGACAAATTCTTGGACAAGTACTTTCCTGCAAGCGCGAGATATGCCAAAGAAATGGAGTTCCTCAACCTGAGGCAGGGGAACATGACCATTAGTGAATATGCAGCGAAATTTGAGAACTTGGAGAAGTTTTCAACGTATTTTCAGCATCAACCAGATGAAGCTTGGAAGTGTTGGAAGTTCACTAAAGGACTGAGGTACGAAGTGAAGAAGGCTGTTATCACCCTAAAAATTAAAGTGTTCTCGGAGCTATTGGACACATGTTGTGAACTGGAGGCCTTGAAACAAGCTAAAGATTCGAGGAGCAAGAACTTTGGGCCTGTAAGGTTCCAAAGAGGTGGAGGCAGTGGTTCGAACCGCTTTCAAAGGAAGCCTTACTCCCGACCAACGGGAAGTCAACAATAAACTGGCGGAAGTTCTGGCAGAGGTTCTACTGGGAACCGGATGGGTCAGAATGTGGCATATCCCTCTAAATGCTTAAAGTGTGGGAAAGACCATCCCATGAGAGAGTGCACCATCAAGGAAATCATCTGCTTCAGATGTGGCAATCTAGGCCACGTGTCTAAAGATTTCAACCAAGCAAAGGCTGAACCTTCAGTCAATGCAACTCGAGCCAAGAAACAGCAAGCTGGAGGTCGAGTCTACACCATGAGCGGAGCTGAAGCCTCCGAATCCGAAGACTTGATTCAAGGGGAAGGCTCTATAGAAGGTAATCTTTTAAAAGTACTGTATCACTCTAGGGCAACCCATTCTTTCATATCATATGACTATGTGCTATGACTTAGCTTACCAATGTCTACCCTACCTTTTGATTTGACTGTCTCAACCCTTACTGACAAACCGGTAGTTACTACCAAAGTCTGTTTGAAGTGTCCCCTAATTGTTGAAGGTCGAATCTTTTCTATCGATTTGATCCCTTTACCTCTTTCACAACTAGATATAATCTTAGCGATGGACTGGTTGTCTTCCAACCATGTTCTATTAGATTGCTCTAGAAAAATCATAGTTTTCCCTATGGATGAAGATTCTAGATACTTGACGGCCAACCAAGTGCGAGCTTTCTTAAAAGAAGGAGCTCAAGGATACATGCTACTGTCTTCTTTGAAAATCGAGAGCGAGGTTGATCTGAGTACTATTCCAGTAGTAAAGGAGTTTTCTGAAATCTTCCCTACAGATGTACCTGGTTTATCGCCGACGCGCGAGATAGAGTTTGCTATTGACCTCGTACCGGGAGTTGGTCCCGTGTCTATAGCACCTAATCAGATGTCGCCAACGGAATTAGCAGAACTTAAGAAACAACTAGAGAAGCTTTTGGAGAAATAGTTCGTCAGACTGAGTGTATCACCCTGGGGAGCGCCAGTGTTGTTAGTTCGGAAGAAAGACGGTACCTCAAGATTGTGTATGGACTATAGCAGTTAAACAAGCTAACGATCAAGAACAAATATCCACTCCCAAGAATCGATGACTTAATGGACCAACTGAAGGGAGTAGCGGTGTTTTCGAAGATCGATCTGAGATCTGGGTACCATCAGATAAGGGTGAAAACGGAAGATGTACCCAAAACTACTTTTTGTACCCGATACGGTCATTACGAATACCTTGCGATGCCGTTTGGTGTGACGAATGCACCTGTTATCTTCATGGATTACATGAATAGGATCTTTCGTCCTCATTTGGACAAGTTTGTTGTCGTCTTCATCAACGATATCTTGATATATTCCCAGAATTAGGAGGATCATACTGAACACCTCAGCATAGTTCTCTAGATTCTGAAGGAGAAGGAACTGTACGCCAAGCTGTCGAAGTGTGAATTTTGGCTAGATGAGGTTAAGTTTTTAGGCCATGTGATCTCGAAGGAAGGGATTGCAGTGGATCCATAAAAAATGGAGGAAGTGCTACAATGGGAAAGGCCGAAGTCAGTGACGAAGATTCATAGCTTCGTGGGTTTAGCCGGATATTACAAAAGGTTCATAAAAGGGTTTTCCAAAATTGTGGGACCACTCACTCATCTGACAAAGAAAAACCAGACTTTTGAGTGGACTGATAGCTACGAGCAAAGTTTCCAAGAGTTGAAGAAACAGTTAACCACCTCACCGGTATTAGTGCTACCTGATCCGAACGAGCCATTCGAGGTGTACTATGACGCTTCATACCAAGGACTAGGATTTGTCCTTATGCAACATAGAAGAATGGTAGCCTATGCTTCACGACAGTTGTGAGTGCATGAAAAGAACTACCCGACGCATGATTTGGAACTAGCAGTTGTGGCTTTTGCTCTGAAGATATGGAGGCATTTCCTCTATGGAGCGACATTCAACATCTTCAGTGATCACAAAAGCTTGAAGTATTTGTATGATCAGAAGGAGCTGAACATGAGGCAGCGGAGATGGTTAGAATTCTTGAAGGACTATGATTTTCAGCTATTGTACCACCTTGGCAAAGCGAATGTCATGACAAACGCCTTGAAAAAAAAGACTATCAGTGTTTCTGCCCTGATGATTAAGGAAAAAGATCTCATAGAACAGTTTAGAGATGTTTGGTCATTTGTAAAGTTGAAACCAGGAAAGATCTGTATGAGTATGGTCACCATCTCAAGCGAGCTGATGGATGACATACGGGAAAAGTAGAAGGTCGATGAATTCTTACAAGAAGTGAGAGAGCTAATGAGGCGAGGCAAAGAAACAGAATTTGAGGAAGGAACAGACGGAATTCTAAGATTTCGGGGTAGATTCTGTATTCCCCGTGACCAAGAGCTTAAATAGTATATTGTGGATCATGCTCACACAAGCAAGCTGAATATGCACCCGGGCATAACGAAGATGTACCAAGACTTGAAGAAGTTGTTTTGGTGGCACAAAATGAAGAGTGACGTCACTAGATGCGTATCGACTTGTCTGGTCTGTCAGAAAGACAAAGTGGAACATCAAAGACCTGCAGGATTGCTGCAACCATTGTCTATTCCTGAATGGAAATGGAATAACATTGCAATAGATTTTGTGGTGGGTTTGCCAAGAACAAGAAGAGGACACGACTCGATTTGGGTAATAGTGGATCGACTCACAAAATCAGCTCATTTCCTCCCGATCAGTATAAGGTACAGTCTGGAGAAGTTTACCCAATTGTATATTAGAGAGATCGTTAGACTGCATGGTATGCATGCGAGCATTGTTTCAGATAGGGATCCGAGATTTACTTCGAAATTCTGGTAGAGTCTACAGGCATCGTTGGGAACAAAATTACGTCTAAGTTCGGCGTATCACCCACAAACCGATGGTCAATCAGAAAGAACGATTCAATCTTTAGAAGATTTGCTTAGAACTTGCACTATAGAATAGACTGGAAGTTATGATGAAGTCCTGCCATTGATAGAATTCACCTACAATAACAGTTACCATTCAAGTATAGGGATGGAACCCTATGAAACTCTATATGGAGGATTGTGTCGGACACCATTATGTTGGTACCAAGATGGAGAACGTCTCACGATTGGACCGGATATCATTCAGCAGACAATAGAGAAGGTCAAAATGATTCAAGAGAAGATGAGGACTGCTCAGAGCCGGCAAAAGAGTTATGCGGATAAGAGGAGAAAGCCTCTTGAGTTTGAGGAAGGTGAACATGTATTCTTGAAAGTCAAACCTACGACTAGGGTCGGCTAGGCTTTGAAATCTAGAAAACTTACTCTAAAATTTCTTAGACCTTACCATATTCTTCGTCGGATAGGTCTAGTAGCTTACCAGATAGCTTTACCCCCTTTTCTTTCCAACATACACAATGTTTTCCATGTGTCGCAACTGCGTAAATATTTACCTGACCCGAGTCATGTCATAGCACCGGACACAGTACAATTAAAAGAGAAATTGACCTATGAAATGCCTCCTATGAGAATCAAGGATCGACGGATAAAGCAACTTAGAGGCAAGGAAATTCCATTGGGAAAGGTGATCTGGAATAAAACAACTGGCGATGCAACTTGGGAACTGGAAGACAAGATGAAGGAGCAACACCCACAACTATTCTGAGGTACATAAATTTCGAGGACGAAATTTCTTTTTAGTGGGGGAGTGTTGTAACACAAAAAAAAGTGTTTGTTTAATAATGAATGATCATTTTATAATATTCTTCATTTTTAGGAATTTTTCTAGAATTTTTCGGATACGTCAAATATTTTAATATATTCTTCATTTTACGTGCACACTGAGCAGAGACCTACAGATGTCAGTGTAATGCTCTGGGAATCATTTATTTTGTCATAGATAGTTATTTTTTAATATTTGTGATTTATGTGAATTCTTTCAGAATTTTTTGGAAATGATGAATATTTTAAAATATTTCTCGTTTTACGTGTGCACTGAGCGGAGCTGGGAAGATGCAATATTTTCCTGTGGCCGGTAAACTCTAAATTGTGGACATGTCGACGGAGGATCTTACTAAACCTGAGGCTGGGCACAATTTACGATGTTTATGTTTTTCGAGGTTTTACCCGATAAATTAAATCGCGGTACCGTAAAATCATCCGATGAACAATAAAAGATTATTTTCATCATCTGTAACTCTTCTACACTGGGAGAAAAATAATACTGACAGTGTAAATATTCATCTATATTAGTGTGCCTAATTAGGAGACAACCTTACTTTTACTTTATCGTGAAACGTGCAAAACTTCCATGTAAGCTTGGAGGAAGCTTCTAGGAAATTTCCTTCCCTCTTTCCCAATGCAAGAGACCCTCTCTCTCCTCTTTCTCTCCTCACTCACGGCTGAAGTAAATTTTGGGGGGAAATATTTTGCTTTTCACTTAATTAATTATAACACATTATTTCAAAATTACACCTAATGCACCTTCTCTCTCTACCTTCACCTTTCTTCTTCCTTTTGAATTTTCTCCTCCAACTCTCTAGAAGCTCCACAGCCAGCAGCCCTTCATGGCCATATCCATCACAAAAATTTCATCTAACCCCATTTTCTTAATCCTCTCCACCTCCTAAACACTTTTCTAGTTTGTGGTTCTTTGAAAATCCACCATTTTCACCATTTTTTCAAGCTTCAAGCTTAGGGTTTTTGGGTAAGCTTCTTGATTTTTCACTTTCCTTTCTCATTTTCGTTTTTATGGTCTTCTTGGTGATCATCCATGTTGGTGTATGCCCTAGTGGCCAATACATTTTGTTTGTATTTACATACATTATATTATGTTATTTTATATGAGGCATTTCATTTATTGTGTTCTTTTTAGTAGACATAATAAAGTCCTTAGAATAGTAAGTTTGATACCATAGGACATCAAGTGGATGACTTGATCGTGAGATCCTATTGGATAAAACACTATTCTTAAATGTCCCTAGTCAAGTATTATTGTTAATTAGTATAACAATAATGCATTGAGACTAGTATGTGCGTCTCCACATCTCACGGGTCATGGATATGAGATATCAAGTCTACACATGGATACATATTAGAGTAATGATGTATTGGGAGAAATATTTGGATCGTTACGTGAGTGTCACTTCTCAAGTGATAATGGTGTATGTGCTCCTTTGACCTAAAATCACTACGATTCCTACATTTCGTTTTAATGCCATCAAACGTCATACAACAAGATGATTATAAAGTTAGTTATTAGACATACCGCGATTCATGTGGAGGGATGTGAGTGAGCTAGATGGGATTTGTCCCTCCTACATAACAGGAGTGATATCTTCGGGCCCCCTGATTAAGTGAGACTACGAAATGCATGGCCATGCAAATGAGTCAATATGAGATATTGATCTCATTCGTTATTACTATGTCTACTCTCTCGGAAACTAAAGATTGAACTAAACAAGGGTGACACATTCCATGCCTTGTGTTCAATCCATATCCGGACAATGGGACTAAACTACACGGATTGGTCATCACATAGGTTAAAATCACTAACATTCTTACTTGGGTAGCAGTGATGTGTTGCTAGATACCCATTTGTTTGTAATATTAAAATGAGATTTTAATATTACTACTAACGTCTACCTCTTAGAACACTTTTGAGTAATCGTTGGACTCGGATTCAATTTCTTTGAAAAGGGTTGCACCACTTACCTTGCTACTTTCTCACACTCACTTAAGGCATTGTTATAAATAATACTACTAAGGAGGCTGCTACTAGGTTACATCACAACCCTAGCCGCACCTACGAAAGGAGTGAGAGATAGTGAGGTTTTCTTCTCCTCTCTTCGCAGCTAACAAAACAGTTCCTTTTTGCAAGTCTATTCGTGTGGATTTTCACTATTACTTGTTGGTGATTCACCTCTTTGATTATCACGCTCAAGAGGTAAATTTTTAAAAACTCGTTTGGACTTTTTCGCATGGATCTTCTATTATTCCGCTGTGAGACTTTTGATCCGCAATTCCCAACAATCCATGCCTTATTTTTCAAGCATTGGTGCTATTTTGATGAAGTTGAAATTCTAGGGTTTTTGGTTGTGCCCAATCCGAAAATTACAAGAAGTTCTTCGAGGTTTCTCTTGTTTTCTTCATTTTGGTAAGAGGAAGACACTCCTCCTCAACCTCTATTAGCATTTAGAAACCTTGTTTGTGGTTGATTGTGAGAAAACCCTAATGAGGGCTATTCTTTGATTGCATGATTAGTATGTTTACATGTTGTTTGCACTTGGTTTATGCTATTGGATTGATTGTTGGTGTACATTGGTATATTGGAATGGATTGGAAGACATGAAATAAAAGAAAATGATTTGAGATTAACTCTTCGGTCGCCATGGTTTTGGGGCCCAAAATGTGGGTTCCTTGTGAACAATTGTAACAAGTGAAAGACCTAATTAATCAAATGTATAATGTGTAATCAATGGAATGGAAAAAAAATTGGGAACTTAATTCCCTAGGGAGGCCATGACCTCTAGGGCCTTTTTGGGGCTTAATCACATAATTTTGGTAATCTTGGAATTTAGATAATCAAATGATTAAATCATGGGTAATAAGATAGAAAAAAAATTAGCAAATTGGAAACAATTGGATATAACTTGAGATTCATAAATTTTAAAGAACCAAGAATGAAATTTGTCATAAGACTTAAGGTAATTTTACTAGGGCAAGAACAAGAGAGTGTGAGACTTTGAGATCTTAGAATAACCTTCTAAGTGTAGGAGAATAAATTACATTAGGAAAATTTAACTAATTACGAGAATTCAATTAGAGACGAACTTTGTAAGAAAGACTAATTTTAAGTAAAGATTCATAATAAACCTTAAAAATGTATTACTCCATTTAATTTCAATATTATGATATTGTGGGTCCATGTGAGTGACCAATGATGTGTTGAGGCTCTCTTTGGCCAATTGCGGCATATTGTGAAATAGTATGTAATGATAATCATACATGTTTATGCATAGAGTCCTTGTGCATTGTGAATGTCCTTTGGACTGTTGTTAAGGCCAAGTTACCTAAGAGATTGAACACACCTTAGTGCAGGTGCGAGTAGACTAGTGTAGGTCATGTTACGACCTTAGGGGCGTCGGGGTGCAGGTACCTCGCATTGGGCATTTGGTAGCTCTCCTGTCCGTGGGGCGAACCGATGCAAACACACCGACGATCGAGACCGAGACACTGTCCTATATCGCGATCTAGCATAGACTGTCTGTACAATGCCTGGATGTGCACGTGAAAACTGTTGAGTTATAGCACTTTGGCCTCGGCAGCTGAGTTGCAGACGTGTCTCCTGATCTTTCTCTCCGACTATTTATGTCTAGCTCCATGGAGTAGGAAATTAGGTACTGTGTGCATATGCATCATGAGATGTCATACTATCTGATAATTACTACTTTACGTGGATTTGAACTGTTTATTTCTTAATATGATGAATGACTGCCTAGAACTGTTTACCTACTTACTACTGTACTTACTATCTATCATTATTATTATTGTCTTTGAGATGCTATCTGGGCGCGTTGCGCCGTATTGGTTTCTGGCTTATATAATTGGTAATGATGGTAGGATGTCTTATCTCTTTCTTATATTTTTGTTATTTGCTGCCTGTACGTGTATTGTGTCTATCGAAGACGACGACAAGGAGGTTGAAGCTCCCGATTTCCCCGACTTCTAGCCTGATCAAGATTAGTATTTACTATGGAGCATGGAGGCACACATGTGTGGATTTCTGGGTGATGTGCGTCTGACCTTCCTCGGGGGGCAGGAGTGCTGGCACATTAACCTAAGTTTTGACCGCTGTGTCTACCTGGGAGACATATCGATCTAGCTGGCCTTGAGACGTCATGAGACGCCGATCCTTACCTGCTGCATTAGCCTGCGTTTGGAGTTTTATCTGCCCATCCGAGAGATGTATGGTGACCGCTACTACACCCTGCAGGAGGACTCTTTTGATTCCACTGCTCGGGCTCCTGCCCGTGGCTCTGTGATTCCTATGGAGGTTTCCTCGAATGAAGAGGACCCCGCAGAGGATCCTGACATGATCCCTCCTCATTTGAGGGACTGACATTACTACTAGTGCTGCTATGGTGCCGCAAGTGTGTTTTATTTTAGGGGCCTATGTTTTTATTTTTGGTGGGCTGTATATTCTGATATCTTGGGGATGTATATGTATGATCCTTTGGGCAGGTATAGTTTTGCTTTTTGAGAATTCCAGGCTTGTATCTAAAACATATTGGATATCTTTATATGTATATATGCATGTTGCTCAGATGTAAGTTTTATCTTCTGTCTTACTTCTTATTGTTGTTCACATTTCGTCATTACGTTTTATTAATTGAAGGGAAAAATAACAATAATACAAATAATAGTTCAAAATATATATATATATATATATATATATATGTATACCTAAATATATATCGTCATTTTACTTATGTAATAATGAATCGAACAAATCAATCTTAACTAAAATAAATCAGGTCTTAATTTAGTAAAATTTTATTTTCTACATTTCTATTTGACAATGTGACGTCCCTTCCCAAAAAGGGGTGTTACACACCCTATTCATGTTGGCCTATTTTTGTCACACTGTACAATCTACCCCCAAGTATGTGTATAAGAAGGGAATACATATTCCTCACTCTTGTGATTCCTAGACCAAAGTCACCAGGTAAAAGTTTAGATGTCTATCTTAGACCCCTAATTGACGATCTAAAGATATTGTGGGACGACGGGGTGCAAACTTATGATGCCTGGAAGAAACAAAATTTCGATATGAGGGCAGCTTTGTTGTGGACAATAAGTGACTTTTCAGCCTATGGAATGATGTCCGGGTGGAGCACTCTTGGAAAACTTTCTTGTCTGCGTTGTATAAATCACAGTAAGTCATTTGTAATGAAGCACGGTAGGAAATGTTGCTGGTTTAATTGCCATCGCCAATTTCTACCTTTTGATCATCCATTTTGTCGTGATTGAAATTCTTTTAAGAAATAAACAGTGGAAAAATCTAATCCACCGCAATGGCTGAGTGAGACAGATGTCTTGAATAGAGTTACTCAACTTAAGGAAGTCTCATTCGGCTTGAATTCAAGTAAACAAAAACAAGATGGCTTTGGTATACACCATAACTGGGTGAAGAAGAGCATATAATGGGAATTGTCTTATTGGTCCACTAATCTAATATGACATAATTTAGATGTTATGCATGTCGAAAAGAACGTGTTTGACAATATCTTTAACACTGTCATGGACAAAAGGGCAAGACAAAAGACAATGCAAATGCAAGAGAAGATTTAAAGATAATATGCAAACGTCCCACCTTGGAGCTAATAGTTGAGAATGACAAGTGTAAAAAACTAAAGACGACATATGTCTTGGATGCCAATTAAAGGAGGATGGTGTGTGAGTAGATAAAACAGTTGAAATTTCTTAATGGGTATGCGTTGAATATCACACGTTGCATCAATGTAGACGACAGGAAGATATATAGAATGAAAAGTCACGATTGTCATGTTTTTATGCAAAGGTTAATTCCTCTGGCATTTCGTGCTATCTTGCTAAAACCTATATGGGGACCATTAACAGAACTCAGCTTGTTTTTTTAAAGAAGTTTGTGCAACTGAAATTCATGTTTCCACCATGGAGAATGCAGAGCTTTCCATTATTGAAACAATTTGTAAGTTAGAGAAGATTTTCCCTCCCACATTCTTTGACATGATAGAACATCTAATCGTGCATCTCCCCTGTGAAGCTAAGGTTCGAGGACCAGTGCATTATAGGTGGATGTACCCCTTTGAGTGGTGTATGTTGTACTTGAAAATGAAGGTCCGAAATAAGGCAAAAGTTGAAGGATCTATTTGTGAAGCGTATATTTTAGAAGAAATCTCTAATTTTGCTTCCATGTATTTTGATCCGCACCTACAGACCAGGCAGACTCAAGTTCCTTAGAATGATGACGATGGAGAAGAAACAATTAATGAATGGTTATCTGTTTTTAAACATCCATGCCGTCCTATCGGAAGAGGTCGAAATAGATTCTTGATAGATGTGAAACTTCAGATTGCTAAGACATATGCGCTTGTAAATTGTGGAGAAGTAGAACCTTATCTCTAGTAAGTCTACTTCCTCTCTAATGAATTTATTTATTTTTTGCTTAAAGTTTTATGTTAAATATTAATTATTATATTGATTAGACAATTTGAGGATTCGTTAAGGGAAACATATCCCAATATCACTGATGATCAAATATTGGAAGCTCGAGATAAGGACTTCAGTAGTTAGCTAAAACATTTAGTGAGTCCTTTTATCCATAATCACATCTATCATATTAAATTCAATGTTCATTACCCTAAATGTTACAAATATCTACTGTCTATGTAATGATACAGGTTAATATAGGTCAAGTTGAGGATCAAATGATATGGGGGATAAGTTATGGTCCATCCAAGTCCGTGACTTCTTACTGTGGCTTAATAGTTAATGGGTATAGATTTCATACTAAGGAGTACGGAGAAAATAAAGCTACCATGAATAGTGGCGTATGTGTTAGAGGTAGTATATATGGTGAGAATGACTTCGACTATTATGGCATCGTTGAAGATATATTAGAATTGTCATATGTAGGAAATCAGAACAAAGTATTTTTTTTACAATGTCATTGGTTTGACCCGATTAATGGAGTCAATGTTGATGAGAGATATGGGTTGGTTGACTTCAAGCATAAATCAAGACTTCACTCAAATGAACCATTCGTCTTAGCTGAACAAGCATAACAAATATACAATACAAGATACCCACAAAGCGGGAATAGAGCTAATGGTGAATGGTGGGCAGCTTGTAAAGTCCGAGCAAAACTCTTTGTGGCTGAGACATTTAATGACAAAGGTGATGAATTGAATGACCTAACTACTACTGATTATTACCAAGATGATGGATCCATTGGAACACACAATATTATCATAGACGATGAAGCGGTTTCCTTCTTTGATGCACACGCCCAAATGGAAGAAGTGAACATACATGATATACATTATCCACCGGACATTCTGGTTGATGATGAGTTCATTAATGACAATGAAGATAATGAAATTAATGAATTCTCAGATGAAGATGAGGAATCTTTTGCTTCAGACTCAAGTAGTTAAAACAGAATCTTGTTCAATAAATTTCGTTAATGGTATTTACACTGAAATATCATTCCTCTATTAAGGTTTTTATTGACATATAGTATATTAACTCCTCATGTTCCATTATGTTTCCTTATGCAGATATTCAACATGACCATTCGAGGTAGAGGCGCTGGACGCGGTCGTAGAAGAGGCTGTAATGTTTCATCCTAGCCTTCTCCATCTTGCCATAATTCTTCATCAATTGAGGCTTCTCAGCCCTCCCTAGGTATACCTGTAGGATATATGTATTTTGTTGTTTATCTATAATTATGTTAGGTGTAACTTCAGCTACTAGCCCATTGACTAGTGTAGGCCTACCGGCGTCTATCCCATTGACCATTGGAGGCGTATCAGCTTCTGTCCTACCCTATACTGACTTAGCCCTTTCTATGCCACCCCCTGCTGACCCACCCACTAGCACTACGAATGTGGTGCCTTCAAGTGGAGAATCCCATATAGAAACTAATAGCAAGGAACTTATACATGTGGCATCTCTCCCTGGACCGTAAGTAACAGTGATTATCATCTTTTATTACATTTATTTACTTTTAGATCACTAACATTATCTTCTTGTACTTACAGGAGGAGGTTTATCTTATCGAGAGTGACATGTGACATCATGCACAATGTCATAACAAGGATGCCTGTTCCAGCTAGTACGTGGAGAGATTATCCTTCTAACATGAAGGAAATACTATATAAGGACTTCATGGTAAGTAATTGTGTTTATTGAATTATATATTATACGTTCATCGAAAAATAAATATACTTATATAACATTTGTGTAGGATAAGCATCGGTTCACATCTGATTCTGATCGCGACATGGCGAGAACTGTCTGGGAACGGACTTGCATGGACCGTTATCCAGACCATTTGAACAAAACACGGGAAAAGGCCTTTGAAAAGGCAAATTCAAGTAACTTGGCTGATGTTAAGGGTCATGAGCCTAGAGGAATAATGACAGAAGTGTAGGATGGCCTGGTCGACATTTGGCTGACAGATAAATGGATAACGAGGTCTACAGCTGCCCGAAGGAACAGGGCAGCCATGCCTGATGCCTTGAAGCATACAGTAGGGTCAATAAGTTTTGGTCAACACAAGAACAAGATGGTAATATAACTTGCTCATTGTTTTTATGGTGATATGTTTATTAATCTGGTTGGTGTTCTCTGAGTTTTATTTTATTTTATTAATCTGTTTATTAACATGTTGTAATTACTTGAGTTATTTGCCTATCTTGAGTATGTCATAAAGGCATTGGTATTCTTTTTCATATATGGTTACATGAGGTAGAGTTAAAGCATCTGGTTTCTTACAAAGATCTCTATTGCAAAGTTCATAAGAAGAAAGACGGAACCTATGTTTCTGAGCGCTCGAGGACTTTCATTGTTGGTGTTTTTAAAATCCAATAGTCATTTATATTTGTTAAGTTATTGATTTTTTTGTTAATGTTTTTCTTGTTTTGTTATTTTAGGAGTCATATGATACTGCGATGACAGAAAAATATGGAGAAAACTCTTCCTCTCATCCTATGGATGACCCAGAGGTCTGGTTGGATGCGACGGGTCCCAACAAGAAAGGACGGGTGCATGGCATAGGTAACAACTTGCACATTGACATTAATTACACCATGCCAACTTCATCCTCCTTGGTTACGAGTCCTTCCCGCTTTACATCGTTGACACAAGACATAACTAGGACCATTAATGAAGTTGTTAATGCAGCAGTGGCAACAACGATGGCTTCTTTTGTCCAAACTCAACTTGTTCCTATGTTGTCGCCCATCCTATCTATGATCGGATCAGCCAATGTTGCTCCACATGCACCATCGCAAGGTGCAACAGTTGGGGAGGGTCGAGAGGATGATGATGAAGACGAAGACAAAGCCAACTTAGATTGATTGCCTGTTATTTTTATTCTTGTTTTGTATGACATTTTATGAATAATTTGTATGATAACTTTGATATAACTAGTAGATTTATTTTGGATTATTTGTACAATTTTGTTGCTCTTGCCTGTTGCTGGATTTATGTTTGTTGGATCTCTGTTTGATACAGGTTTTGGTAAGTTACTAAAATAAAGGTAATTAAAAAAAACACATATTAGCAAGGGATTAGCGATGGAATAGCGAGGAAACTATACTCGTAAATAGCGAGGGATTAGCAACGGAATAGCAAGGAAACTAGACTCATAAATAGTGAGGGATTGGCGATGGAATAGCAAGGAGTTATTAGCGAGAGATTAGCAACTAAATAGTGAGGGAAGTTTGTGACGGATTTTGCAACGTAATAGCGAGAAATATCTGCGATGGATTAGCGAGGAAAATTGGCTGAAATGGGACCGAAATTGGTACGGATTTTTATTATTTACCAATGGAATTTCCCTTGCTGATTTGTGAGGGAAGTATGGCTTATATTTGCGATGGATTAGTGAGGGATTAGAGACTGATTAGCGAGGGAAATTATAATTCTAGCGACGGATCAGCGAGGCAATAAGTTCCCTCGCTAATTAGAGATGAAAAAAAGCGACTGACCTATTCCTTGCTGGTCCGTTGTTAATCCCTCGTAATTTATATTAGCGAGGGATCAACGACGGACTGGCGAGAGAAATTTCCCTCGCTAATTTGCTTATTTCTTGTAGTGCACACTGTACTGGGAGATGTCCCTCTCTGATACCATTTGTAATGTCCTAGGACTACCTGCAGGATTGATGAGTGTCCCTACAAACCAACACAGGTCTTTTCAGTGTGCTTTGTCCTCACTCACATACATCCTAGGAAACTTTCCAATAGGTCACTCATCCCACAAGTGCTCCAAGTCAAGCACGCTTAACCATGGAGTACTTATGTTCTGGGCTCCCGAAAAGAAGATGCATCTTGTTGATATGGGTAGTGCTAATCAATTCCTTTAAGCTATTCTCAACTATGCAGTCTCATACCTGCACAGTCTCTGAATCCCTCTCATTCCGGTGTGTATTCAGTTCATTTATGTGTCCCTTCACCTAGAAGCCTGCCAGGAGTCGCTCCTTGTCCGTGCTTCATCTTTTGCACTGGCGACCACACCCCGCCTTTGTCGGCCCTGGGTGTCACACTCTTAGTCACACGATCATGTCTCACTTAAAGTCCAAATACATTATTTTGAATGGACAAGGCTGTGTCGGAGGGAGACACATTCATGTGAAAGGGAGACACGACTGTGTGAGGTCTCCTAGAGCGAAAAATAGGTAGTTTCCCCCCTCCCCCAAACTATTATAAATAGAGCAAATCCCTAAGGCTAAAGACAAATTTTTGCGACAACAAACTTTAAGAAGAAGTTTAGAATAAAGAATTTCTATGAATCTTTGGAGGATGGCTTCGAAGGGAGGGTTCAATTCTTGAAGGCTTAAAGGTCATAATTACCATAAAAGGGGTTTTGATTTTTCTTTCCCTTTAGTTTTCCCCTTTCTTTAGGTTTTCTTTCCATGGGTTTGTATCTTGATATGAGTTTGATGTATTGAACATGAGTAGCTAAACTCATAGCTAGGGCTATGGGGGATCTTGTTTTCCTAATTATTTGAGTTTGATTTCTAATTTGATTAAGGTAATTTCTTTTAGGGTTTGTCATATTGCTTGCATTCTTATCATAACTTAATCACTTTTGGCATATGTTAATTCATTGTTTGACCGGGGACTATCCATATTCAATGAGTGGATCTATATGATAAACCTAGGATTAGATTAGTGAATGAACAAACATCAATTTATTTCTAGTAATAGAATTGACGATATGTTAGTTTATCTCTTGAATTGGGGCTTAATGCATTCTTAATTAATTCAACTAAATGACCAAATAAGTGATTTAAATTAGGAATAGAATATTATTTCATCCACGAACATTGGGATTCAATAGCATGAAAGAGAATATTGGCAAAAGAATTACCTTACATCATTAATGAAAGAAATTTGAATAATTTGATTCAAGTTAACCTTGAGCCCTAGTTTCTCTCTGATTGATTTCTCTCTATATTGTTTGATTGTTTATTGTTTTTCTTTCTTTATTTGTTTTCCAATTTTATTTTGAATTTCATACACTTTCGATTATCTGGATAACTAAGAGTTTTACAAATCTAATAATTATCACTTATTTCTCATTGGATCGATAACTGGGACTCAAGTCCTATTTTACTTGGTGATAGAGTGTACTTGCTCTTAGTGTATTTTACGCATATCAAGGTACTATTCCCCTTAGGTTTAGGGGAGGTTTGCTTTATTTTTTTTATCTTTAGTTATCTTATTTTTTGTTGATTGTTGGTAGTTTGATTATTAACATTTTGGTCGTATAGTTGAAATTGAGCATGTCAATGTTTTAAATTGAATATCCAATGATTGCATGAATTGTGGATTGACCTCATTTCTTGGGAAATCATATGAGGTTTCAAGAGTTTATCTCTATTGCTTCAATTGTGAATGAGTGCATCTCCCATTTTTATGTTTGGCATACCTTGAAATATAAATGCATGTTAAGCTCATAGAAAGTTTATAGAAATACATGTGTGTGGATTACTTGCATCCTAGAAGTTATTTAGATACTCTATTAAGACGAAATCCTAGATAATGCATGATTTAGGAAATGATAAGGGCATTTCTTGGACTGTTTGGGCCTTTTAAGCCATCTTTTAAATAATATTATATCCCTAAGTCCCTTTTTTGCAACCTTATAAGTGTTTGGCCTTTATTTTTTTCTTTACCTACATTTTTTCTCCCCTTACCCTTTTCATAAAAAAAAATGTTGATTCTTCCTCTCATATGTTCCTTTTGTTGAGTGCATATCATTTCTTACTTTATTATTCAAGCCAACCAATTAATTATTTTTGTGCATGTAGTATTAAAGGAGTTAAGAAGAGTCAGTTTAATAGCAAAAGAAAAGAAAAGTGATAAAGAATGGAAGGAAATCAAAATAAATTCAAAAAAAAAAGAAAAATAAAAAGAAAGAAGAAGAATAAATTAAGTGATTGGCTTTTATGCTCCATTTTGCACTCATTTGATATTTTGTGCCTTGAATTTTAAAATTTGCATGATTATGTATCTCAATTATTTTTTTCCTACCCCTTTTTTCTCAACCCCCACCTTTGGCCTTACTTTACAAGCTTAAAAAGACCTCTTGATCCTTGGTTATACTTTGTTTACATTAGTGGAGAGAGAGAGAGATGAAAAACAACTCTATGGATGCAAGTTTGATGTGCTTTTACAATTTTATAAACCTATCCAGGATTGTACTTCATGAATAGGAATTGGTCTTACATATATGTCTATGGGAAATCATTTATACATGAAAGTTGCATGTGAAAGTCAACATGAAAATTGGATTGTACATGTGTGGTACCTTGAGGTGAGGTTATAAAGTAGTTCTTGAGGATATGAATGACATTTTATAACTGTTATTGTCATGTTTTGAGTTTGCATTTTGAGTTTTTAGTTGTCTACTTTTTGAGTTGTTTAGCTTGAATTCCTTGTCTTATTTTGCTTGAGGAAATCTTAGGTTTGAGGGAATGATGAACTTATAAAAAATTATGTTTATCTATAACAAAATCTTGGTTTTTATCCTCTTCCAACCCTTTTGATTGAGCTATATTCTTGATTTTTATCATGCTCTTGTTGTTTTAATTTTGGTTGTCATTATGTGTTTAAATTGTTTTCTTAGGTGGTTACTCAAGGAAGAAGACAAGATTCTTGAACAAGGAATAAAAAGCAAAAAAGAGATATTTTGATGTTGGGAGATTAATCACCTCAAAGCTAACCAATTAAATGTCCAAGCCCAGTATATGGAGTCTTATACGTGATTAATTCCCAAAAAGTGGGCGATTAATCGGTTAGAGAAAAATTTTGACACGTCCTGTTACGCCTATAAAATGAAGAGGGACGTTTTTGTGCAATCATTCTAAAAAGGAGGAAAGGCAAAAAGCCCTAGATGGACATCAGAGTATCCAAGCTTAAAGATTAGGAGTTTTCTTCCATCTTTTCACTCTTCTTCCATGGAGTTTGTTGAATTTACTATTTTTGTTCCTCTTTTCTCATGTGTAACTAAATTCTTTAGTTAGGGTGATGATGAATCTCGTTATTAGATGATATAAATTCATTTTTATGCTTAATCTAAGTTTTTATTTCATGATTCAAGTGTTTATCTCTTCTCTTAATGCTTTTCTTGACTTGATCATTCTTGAGATGATTTTAGGGTTTATGTATGATTTGGGAAAAATGTGCATGAGCTTGGAACTTGTGATAAACACCATAATCTCTTCAATATCTAAGAATAGGCATTCTATGTTGTTTGGTCTTGCTTTTGATTCCTTTATTTGTGATAAAGCAAATTATATCAGGTAAGTAAGTCGCTCAACAATTCCAAAGCCTTTCTCGCCTCCAAAGTCTACTTCTTCTTTTACACAAGCAAGGTTAGCCTTGCCAACTGCAAGCTGCCACTCCGGTACTTGAAAGTGATAGGTTCTCGTGACAGAGCTGATGAAGGCAAGGTGTATATGTGATGAAGCTTCCTTGTATTGAAGCATTTGCATATGTAGACTTCCCCGCTTTAAAGCATCTATGAACCAAGACTTCCTTTTGACTAAGCGTTTGTATGCCAAGGCTTCCTCGTGACGAAGTTTCCCATGTTACCACATGCCAAGTTTCCCCTATGTTGTATCTTTAAAGGTCCATAGTACCATGTGTAGAAGCTTCCTTGTGTTGAGTCCTTTTTTTGAGTGTGCCAAAATAATTTTTGTACCTCAGTTGCAAGGCTTACATTATTTGGAACTTTATGGCTTTTATTTTATTTTATTTATTTATTTTTGAGAAGATATGGGTCTGTTTAGTTAAACTCGTTAATTATTCACTAATTAGGGTAATAATTAATTATTCACTAATAAGATATGAGTCTGCTTAGATTATTTCTTTTGTGTAATGTTTAACTATATATTCATACAGGATAATATCTTATTTTTTGTAATTACTTGAGTTGTTTACCTATCTTGAGTATGACATAAAGGCATTGGTATTTTAGAGGGATTGCCTAATTACTTTTGATATGTGTTTATTATATATTCTTTCATATGTGATTACATGAGACCGAATTAAAACATCTGGTTTCTTATAGAGATCTTTATGCTCAAGTTCATAAGAAGAAAGATGGAAACTATGTTTCTAAGTGCTCAAAGAACTTCATATTAGGTGTCTTTAAAATTTAAAAGTCGTTTATATTTGTTAAGCTATGGATTTTTTTGTTAATATTTTCTTGGGTTATTATTTTAGGAGTCATATGACACCGCAATGTCAGAAAATATGGAGAAAACTCTTCAACTCATCTTATGGTTGACCCGGAGGTATGGTTGGATGCAGCGGGTCCCAACAAGAAGGGACGAGTCCATAGCATAGGAAACAATTTGCACATTGGCATTAATAACACCATGTATGCTTCATCATCGGAGGTTACATGTCATTCCTGCTCTACACCTTTAACACAAGACATAACTGAAGCCGTAAATGCAACTGTAAATGTCATAGTGGCAACAACATTGTCAACAACGATGACTTCCTTTATCCAGAATCAACTAGTCCCTATGTTGGCGCTCATCTTATCTACGATGTAATCAACAAATCTTGCTCCACAAGTACTATAGCAAGGTGAAACAACTAGAAAGGGTCGAGAGGATGATGATGAAGACGAAGACGAAGCTAACTTAGATTGATGATTACTTATTCTTTTTATTCTTGTTTTGTACATTAGATTGATGATTACATGTTCTTTTTTTTTTCTTGTTTTGTACATTTTATGAACTGTTTGTATAACTTTGAATTATTTGTATAAAAATTTTGTTGCTTTTTATAAATTTATTTTGCTAGATTTTTCTGTCTTGATTGAGAGATTTATACAAGTGTATTTTGGATACTAAAATACCAAATTGACAAAAAAAATCAAATTGATTTGCGAGGGATTAGTGAGGGAATGTTGTGGGAATCATAATAAAGATATTAGCAAGGGATTAGCGACGAATATTTAGTGAGGGATTTAGCAAGGGATTAGCGAGGGACATTAGCGACGAATATTTAGTGAGGGATTTAGCAAGGGATTAGCGAGGGACATTAGCAAGGAGTTTAGAGATGGATTAGCGAGGGATATTTAGCAAGGGATTTTGCATGGGATTAGTGAGGAAAATTAGTTGTACTAGATCCATCGATTGGTATGATTTTCAAACTTTAGCAATGGAATAGCGATGGATTTTTCGTTGCTGATTTGCAAGGGAAACATGCGTAATTTTTTTAAAAAAATTTACGAGATAAACCGAAGAACTTTTTCGTCACTAATCCCTTGCAAAATATTTTTGTGAGGGATTAACGACGAATTTTTCCGTCCAATCTGCTAATTTCTTGTTGTGTAAAGCTTTGTGCAAAGGTGCTTTCCCTTATGAAGTCCTTGTGAGTTGATGCTTCTTTGAGTTATACGTTCCACATGCTAAGCAACAATGCACACCAAAGCACTCAAATACACCTGTAACAACACAAACTAAAAGCACATGAGACAAAGTAACAATGTTAGGAAATTTGTTTACAGTAACCACAAAACCTCGACCATGACAAGAGACTTGACCAGGGGCTTCCCATTTGGAAGGAATCAGTTTACATTTTCTAGCAAAAAGCGCCTAAGAAGAACATGCTTTGACTTGAATACAAGAAAAAGTAGGCTGTCTTATTTGAGTTTGGCTAGGCTATAATACACTTAGTTACAATGTGCTTAGCTACAACGCACTCAACATGTTGTCTCTTTGAGTTGCATAGCTACTCCAAAGAACTACACAACCATGAAAGAGGGAAGCTCCTAAACTTTCTTTTCAAAGTATATTTAATCTTGAAATATTACTCTTCTGTTATCAAGCTGATTACAGATCAGTTTTGAATAAAGTAAAGGCTGTAAAAAATGTGAGCAATCCAATAAAGCATTGAAATATGTAGAATCTACTACAGGTTCAATTGTTACAAGATAAAGAAGAAAGTTGCAATGAAAGATCGTTGAAAGAAGGTTGTACTTGAAAAGAAGTACCTTTTATTCTTTCCAAGTGTTGGGGGCTAATGTTTCAGACCTAGTTTAATTCGAATCATAATGGTTAAGAACAAATTAAAGACTAATGTTTTAGAGGAAATTTAAAGTCCAACTAGGCAAATTGAATCCCTATGGTAAGTGATAAGATAGCAAGACGCTCAGTGGGCCTACATTGCTCAGGTGCAAGATGGCACCTAAGTGACGCCACATAGACTTGTTATCTTGAAAACTAATCTAACTATATGGCTGGGAAGGCTTTGGATGAAAGAAGTGTCGAAGGTGTTCATACTTCACAATATGCACCTTCGTGATAGACAATGGATAAAGTCGTGTAGGACCTGTGTCACCTAGGCGATATGGCTAGAGAGCTAACCAGAGACATATCCCTTTCACCTATTCCTGTTGTCGCTCTATCACAGTATCCACTACTACCACTTTGACACCTTTGTGAAACCTTGAACTTCATAAAAGACTTGTCATCATTAGTCCAACTCAAAAGCTGATAATTATGCTTAAGTCTATTCTGCCACCCTACCTACTACCTAAGAAAAAGATAAACTAGTCAATTAATCTTATTTTACACTTTTTCCCCCAACTTCTTCTATAAAAGGAGCCCACTAGATAACCCAAAACAATAAGAACAAACACACAAGTCTCTAGTAAAGAAACCATGTATGAAACACAATGTAGAAACCCCATATTGTTCATATTCTAAAATATAAGCTAAGCGACCTCTAGTTATCTCTTAAGCTGCAAGGATTAAGGCACCCCAGTTGTTCCTCCCAAGAATCTATCATGAGTGTTTCATCTATTCTTGTCCAAGTCATTTGGGTCAAAGTTCCCCTATTCTATATACGTCTCATAAGTATATGAACCCACTATCTTCTTTGCTTTCCTAATCATCGCTTTTGTTGCTAAGTTCCTTAAAATTAGTACCAAAACAAACTCTTATGTGCTTTGTCCTTTAATAAAAGGATGGATTCCTTACAATGTGTAAGGAATGTTGACTGTCAAAATACGCAGAAATTCTTGTTGTTTATGCCTAAGTTTTTTCATTAACCTTTGAACCCAAATTGCTTTCTTGTATGCTTGGGTAGCTACCACATATTTAGCTTTTGTAGTTGACAGAGCTACAACAGTCTGTAATTTTGTTAACTAGCTTACAGTTTTTCCTATGAGTGTGAACATAAAGCCTGTAATAGATTTTATTTTATCATGATCACCTACAAAATCTGAATTAACATATCATCTTATAATAAACTTTGATCCTTTGAAACATAATGCAGCACTTGAGGCCCCATCAATGTATCTCAGGATTCTCTTAACAACATTCTAATGCTTTTAACTAAGATCTGCCATAAATTGACTAACTATATCGATTGCTTGAGCAATATCTAGTCTTATACAAATTATGGCATACATAATGCTTCCTACTGCTGATGAATACAGTACTTGATACATCTCCATCCTCTTTATTACTTCATTGATAGGACATGTACTTGAGGATAATTTATAATTGACAAGAAGTGGGATATAGATTGGCTTATGATCTTACATGTTAAAGCGCTGCAATATTTTCTTGAGCTAGTTTCTCTAAGAAAGCCAAATCTTCCTATATTTTCTATCTAGGTGAACTCACATCCCTAAAATCTTATTTGTTGGTCCCAAGTCCTTCATATCAAACTACCTAGCCAATTGTGCCTTCAATCATTAGACTTGATCTTTGTTGGGACTTACCACCAACATGTCATCTACATACTATAGCAAGATGATAAAATCATTGTTACTAAACCTTTTGTAATACGTACATTAGTTCAAACCCAGTCTATTGTATTTAAGGCTAATTATGAAGGAATCGAATCTCCTATACCAACATGTTGGTGCCTGCATTAGACCGTACAAATATTTAGTTAATCTACAAATCAAGTTTTCTTTTCCTTGTTTTTCAAAGCCTTCTAGTTAGAGCATGGATATCTTTTATTCAAGTTCTCCATGAAGAAAAGTAATTTTTACATCTAGTTGTTCTAAGATGTAAATCAAATGCAATACATATAACCTAGACTACTCTGATAGTGTTAAGTTTGATAATTGGAGAAAATATCTCATTGAAATTGATACTCTCTTTCTAAGCATATCCTTTGACCACCGGTCTTGCATGGTATTATTCCACTTGATTGCTGCCATCTCATTTGATTTTATGGAACCATTTGTTACCAATTGTTTTTCGTCCCCTTGGAAGTGCAACAAGTTCCCTTGTCTTGTTTCTATTTAAGGCCTTCATTTCTTCTTTCATTTTTGTCATCCACCAATAAGCATTTGGATTACTCATAGCCTCTTGAAAGGTTGATGGCTCACCTTCTTCTATTAGAAGACAATATGCATTGTAGCTTGCCATAACATAGTCTAAGTTCCATAATAGTACTCTTATTTGGCATATTGTTTGCCAAACTTCTATATCATTGGCCTCATCTGGTTCTTGTTTAATGTGCTTTGGTTCTGCTTTAGAAGAATTATGTGCTCTAGATTTGTCATTTATTTGAACTGTAGTAGTCTTTTAAGAAGTGCTATCATTTTCTTATTCACTTTACATTTCATTTTCTACAAATATCATATCTTTGCTGACATCAACCTTGCAAGCAGTGGGATTCCTTAGGTGATACCCAATAGCACCATCAGTATAACCTAATAATATGCATTTCATAGATTTTGGATTTAGCTTTGTTTTTTTCTTAGGAATTACACATCACATATGTAGGACATTTAAACACATTTAGAGAATAATAATTTGTTGGCTTGCTATTATATGTCTCCATTGGTGTCTTTAGTCTAATTGCAATTGACGGCAACTGATTTATCATATAATAGGCAGTTTTGACTGCTTCTACTGAGAAAGACTTGGATAATCTTGCAATTTTCAACATAGTTCTTATTGTTTCTAGGAGAGTTCTATTCATTTGCTTTGCTACACCATTTTGTCAACTATAAACTGCCTTTGAATACCCTTTTGCTTATAAAATTCAAGAGAATTGTCATCTGTATATTCTCCTCCATTATCTATCCTCAAGCACTTGATCCCCTTTTTGAATTCAAGTTCTACTCTTGCTTTGAAGTCCTTGAATATTGGAAACACATCTAACTTTTTCTTGATTGGGTACACCCATAGTCTCTTGGAGTAATCATCAATAAATGATACAAAATATTTTGCTCCTCCTAGGGACATCTCTGGTGAATTCCACATATCAGAATGAAACAAGTCTAGTATATGTGTGCTTATGGTAACTGATCTACCAACCTTTAATCTATGTTGCTTGCTTGTAACATAGTACTCATTAAAAGATAAGTTTACCGTTTTCAATTCGGGAAGGAGATCATGTTCCACAAGAACCTACAAACCATGTTCCAAGATGTGGCCTAATTTGCGATACAACATTATCGTAGATTTTTCTTGGCCGAATGATGCTACTAATGCATTTGCCTTTTGTAGTGTATCTCCCAAAAACATATATAGATTTTGTTGTGATTTTTTCATTTTTCATTACCACAAGAACATCTCTTATAACCTGTAATATCCTACCTTAGATATGGCTCTTGCTTCCAAGGTCATCTAATTGCCCAAAGGGCAATAAATTTTGCTTTAAACTTTTCAAAAGTTGTACATCTTGAATTGTGCAGATTGTACCATCGTACATTTTTAATTTGACAATACAAACTCCAACAATTTCTAAGGCAAGATCATTTTCCATGAACACAAATCCTTCTAAGATAGGTTCATAAGTGCAAAACCTGACTTGTCTTGGGGTCATGTGCCAAGTTTCTCTTGAATCCATTATCCTAACATCAATGAGTTATTTTTCGACTTTAGAACTAATTGCTACTTTGTTATAAATGATTTGTCCATCACTAGAGGTACTAGCAACACATCTTTGAAAGGTTGTTGCTTCACGAGCCTTCTCTGTATTCTTCTTGTTATACCAACAATATTTCTTCATGTGCCCTTTCAGGCCACAATGGTAGCATTTGAAGTTCTTCCTTCTTCACGACTTTAATCAACTTTGATTTCAACTCCCACTAGAGCTACATTCCTTTGATTTCCCTCTCGTCATCAATAATGCCTCTGCTTGCTTTGAACTTTCTAATCTATCTTCCTTATTCTTGTGCCTAGATCCTTCTTTAAGAATAGCGCCACCAACATCATCAAAGGATAGATAGTCAACAACATTATTATTTGTAATGTTGATGATGAGATGATCATATGAATTAGGTTGACTGTGAAGTAGAAGCATTATATGTTCATTTTCTACTATTTTATAATCCAACGACTACAAGTTAGGAAAATAGCATATTCAGATTGTTGATGTGATCCATCATCGTTGTGGATTCACTCATTTAAAGAGTATAAAGTAAATTCTTTAAGAATATCCTATTGTGAAGTGACTTGACCTCATACAATGTGATGTATACATCCTAAATTTCCTTTATCGTCTTTTTTCTACATTGCTTGGCAAGACTGAATGTGCTATTACTAGATACAGGTTAGAAATAGCATTGCCATCCATCTTATTCCACTTGTCCTTAGTTATCCCTATGGAACAACCTTCAATAGCTGCTAAGCAATTATCCTTCATCTAGATTGTCTTTATCTTTAGTTTCTATATGGAGATATTACTCCCATTGAACTTCTTAATCTCATATTTAGCCGTAGAGGCATTGATTAAGATTCATTTCTCTACTGAATGGTTCTTATTTTTTTATCGTGACTAGTACTATATACGTGAGCAATATCATATGTATGAATAATACTATATATAGGAACAAATTCTGTATACATTAACAATACTGCAAAAGTATACAACTGCACATATGAACACTAACCATGAACAGTAACTCGTAGCGTGAATATTAACCAATAACCAATGTCTCAGATACCACTATTGCGTACTAGAGTTATGAAAATAATATCACACAACTAAAATAGAGTTGAAAAAATAGGAACTGACATAAAATATTTAAATGAAAGATATTATAACTTTTCTCTAGATACAATGAGAAAATAATGATATTCTCTTTTGAGATTGAAAAATATACCTCTCTCTCTATATATAAAAAAAAACTAAGAAGACACTATATATAGTTTTTGCTATGAGAATGTAGTGAAGAATGCATTGGAGGAGGTGTCTATTACAAGGAAGAACCTCCTCCCCAAACCCGCATGATTTCTCTACTGTCTGCATGCAACTGCCCACTGCCCAATGATAAACACATATTTTATTCATTAAGAAACCCTTATATTTAGTCATTTACACTCTCCATATTCTTAATTGATTGAGTTTGACATGATTTTGTGAGTTTGAGCTCAAATTGGTCCTAATTGAATATTTTCAGCATTATTGAGATTTTACACTGTTTCTGTATTTTGGTCATAACTTGAGTTCTTGATATCTGAAAATCATGAATTTTATATTGTAGGAAAGCTAAGAGGAAGCTCTACAACTTTGATGAAGAGCTCGAAGTCTGATTCAGATGTCTAAGGGACCTAAGTTTACATGGAAGTCAGAATACGGGTTCTGCCAGTAGAATCCGAATAGTGTGCACTCAAAAAAATCATATCTCAAGATGTAATAATGGAGATGGGCTGAAATTTGGACAGTGGATAGTCAAGATCCAAATAAACAACTTTCATGAAGAACACATTTTGAGAAAAAGAAGTCTAGCAGGTCATTTTGAGCTTACAAGTCGGAACAGAGGTGCTGAAGTTGGGTTTGAGCAACCTACGGTATTTGGGACATATCTTGGGCTTAAGGAAGCCAAATTGGACGAACCAGCTATCCATTTTATAGCCAAAACAAGGATCTACAACTTTGATGAAGAACACTTTTCGTGGTTCTGAAGTATAGTGGGTCGTTTTTGGCTTCCAAGTCAGACACGAAATTTTCATCCTCAACCATCCACTCACCCATCCACTAATCCACTCATCCACTCATCCACTCATCCACTCATCCACTAACTCACCCATTCATCCACTAATACACTAACCAACCATTTAACCACTCCACCCACTCATCCACTAACTCATCTACTCATCCATCCACTCACCCATTCATGTCCATAATTTTCCACTCACCAAAAGTCCTTTGGCATTTTTCACTAATTCAACCACTCAACCATTCCACTCACTCATCCACTAAACCAATCCACTAAACCAACCCACTAATCCATCCACTCAAACACTCCACTCACTCACCCACTCATCCACCCACTTCCCTTTGTCATTTTGTTACCTTAGACTTCTATAAAGGCACCATTTATCATGAACAACATGTATTCTCTCCTTCATTTCTCTCTTAGTTTCTTGTTTCTTCATAGTTTCTTCATAGTTTCTCATAGCTTTTGTATATTTTGATGCTTCTCTTCATGGTGATGGAGGGCTAAGCTACTTTCGGTCAATTTAGAACTCTTGAAGAGATTGTGGTTTGGATTCTTGAGACCTTGGTTATGTATTGTATTTGATTTGTAATTGAATTCCTCTTTTCTTCTTCTTTCTTCTTTTTCTTCTTCTTGATCTTGAATGCATGAATGGTGATTCTATTTATGTTGATCTGATTGATCTTGGTTTAAGATTGAGATTTGTGATGAAACTTAGAACTGATTGATCTAAACTAATCACATAAATGAAGATTGAGATTTGTGATGAAACTTAGAACTGATTGATCTAAATTAATCACGAAATTGAAGAGGTTAGGTTCTTGATTTGTGCCTAAGTTAATTGAATTCGGTACTTGAAATTAACATAGATTTTCATGAATGATGCGATTGCGGTTTGTGTTTATCACTTGTTAATTGAATTCTAGACGATCGTCTAGTATGAATTCTGGATTTGATGCGAGAGATCTCGGTTAGATCCAAATTAACAATTCAATTGCACTTCAAGTGTTTTATGAAGGGTCTATGATTGAATCCACCCAATCTTGGATAGGTTTCTAAATTGATTTGCTCTTTAATTGTTATTTCTCCCTTTTAATTTTGTTAAGTGCGATCCTTGAACCATCAAACCCCCTTTTGCTAACTTTCACTTGATTTGATTAAATTGCATCTACGATCCTTGAGGAGACGATCCGGTGTTGTCAACTGTGCTACAAGCTTAGGTAATAACTTCGGTTATAATTTTGAGTTGAGTTCGGCGCTCGTCGAAATTTTGGCGCGTTCTTGGGAGCTCGTAGGTGTAATCTTTTCATTTTGAGTAACCTTACTAATTTTTTTTTTTTTTCTTACCTATTCTAACAGTTATTTTTCATTTACTAACATTGTTCATACCATACTAACATTTTTATCTTAGCTTTTGAATTTTTCTGAATTAGGAAAGACGGAAAAGCAGGTGATTACGGGTAACTATTGCAATTTTCGAACTGAAACATGCCCAGAATGAGCTGTAACTTGGTCGGTTGAAGGAAAACAGCTTGATAAACAAGACTCACAGTAAACTGTGAGGTCACCCCTGGTTTTTCGAAATTCTATCATTTAGACCACTTTTTCAATTTTTTAATATTTTTTATTGCATTTTCTAGTTTCATTTTTATGTAGATTTTGTTACTGTGTTGATTCCATAATTTTTAAAAATGTTTAGACATATTAACTAGATTTATTTTTGCATATTTTGAGTGTTGTTTAGTGTATTTTGCTTAGTTGCGGTTTTGTGTTTTTTGTGCTTTAGTTGATGCATGACTAGGTCCAATCGATATCTTGCTTGATCTTGATCCACGAGATTGATAGGACCTTGCATAGATTAATTAGAGCTCGTGTGATAAATTCGAGTTAATTACTGAACCTAATTTTAGGAGTGAACACGATAACTTAAGTAATCCACGAAATCATGGTGATAACATGCATAATAGAACCCTTAAGGAACTTCTTTGCTCTGATGTATCTTACCAATCTTTGTGCATTCAATATCACGATCTTGATGCAGATTTTGAGTTGAAATCTGGTTTGATACACTTGTTACCAAAGTTTCATGGTCTTGCGGGTGAAGATCCTCATAAGCACACGAAAGAGTTCCATGTTGTGTGTTCAACCATGAAGCCACAAGGCATTTCGAGGAACACATCAAGTTAAGGGCATTTCCCTTCTCACTTGTCGATGCGACCAAAGATTGGTTGTTTTATCTTTCACCGAGTTCGGTCGAAGTTGGAATGACATGAAGAGGTTGTTCTGGAGAGATTTTTCCTGCCTCGAGAGGCTGCTTTGCAATTAGGAAGGATATATGTGGCATCGAGACGGATGTCGGTGAGACTTTGCATGAATCTTGGGAGAGATTCAAGAAGTTGTGTTCGAGCTGCCCTCATCACCAAATTAGTGACCAACTCTTGATTCAATACTTTTATGAGGGCTTCTTTGCCAAATGATAGAAGCATGATCGATCTTTGCCTCTGGAGGAGCCTTAGTAGACAAAACTCCTACCGCCGCAAGAGATCGATAGCAAACATGGCGGCCAATACCCAACGGTTTGGCTCGCGGATCATCACCGCAACCCGAGGGAGTTAATGAAATTCAAGCATCTCATATGGACCAACAAAGAATGGAACACGAGACTAGATGAATTGACTTCTTTGGTAAGACGGATAGCGATGGGTCAACAACCACCCATGCGGATAGTTTGCATCGGTGTGTGGAATTTGTTCTAATTCATCTCATCCCTCTTGATTCATGCCCTACACTTCGGGAAGATGGTTCCGCTTTTCCGGATCAATGTGTTCTTTGCGGTGGTGTTTTCTGGTAGACCCCAATATCAGCAACAACAGCAACAATCTAGATATGATCCATTTTCTAGTACTTATAACCCTGGTTGGCGAGACCATCCCAATTTGAGGTATGGGAATTCTAGCCAACAACAACAGCCCCACCAGCAGCAACAACAATTTAGATACCAAGCTGCAGGTCCAAGCAACAAATACCAACAAATACCCCTGCATTCGAGACAACGACAACACATTCGGCGATGTCTGTCCATCCATCCACTCCCGGTGAGCCGTCATTGGAAGACTGATGAAACAAATGGCCACAAATAACATTCGGTTCAGTGAACGTTAGTGCCAACATTCGAAATTTACAAACTCAAATTGGGCGGTGGCAACCACGTGAGCGAGCTAAAGAGTCAAGGTTCTAGCCAATTGCCTTCCTGGCAAGCAGTCAACAATCCAAGAGGCAACGTAAGTGCAATTACCTTAAGAAGTGGCAAAGAAGTTGATGTTCCAACCTTGCGGCAATCGAGAAATTGACCGGGAAATGGATAATTCGGTCCGAAAATCGTGCCTCAGAAGAAAATTGCGGAGAATTCAGATGTTACCATTCCATTGCCTTTTCCAAATAGGATCACACAATCCAAGAGAACAATGCAAGCGAGAAATGGAAAAAGAAGTCATGGAGACATTCGGGAAAGTGGAAATCAATATTCCCTCTCTAGATGCAATCAAGCAAATTCCAAAATATGCTAAATTTCTCAAGGAGTTGTGCACTCATAAGAGAAGGTTGAAAGGGGATGAGAAGATCGGCATGGGTAGAAATGTTTACTGCAATGATTACGCCAAGCATGCCACGAAAATGCAAAGATCTGGAACTTTCACAATTTCTTGCACAATTGGAAACTCTAGATTTGAGCACGCAATGCTAGATTTGGGTGCTTCGATCAATGTCATGCCCATGTCGGTGTATAAGTGTTTAAACATCGGTACTTTGCAACCCAGGTATCGTGATTCGGTTGGCAAATAGAGCCACTTTGCTCATCCTATGCGGTGTCTTTGGAAGATGTGTTAGTTCGGGTGAATGAGTTGATTTTTCCAGTGATTTCTACATTACGGACATGGAAGATGAGTCTCCAACAAACCATGCTCCATTGATTCTAGGCGGAGACCATTCCTCAAGACCGCCAAGACCAAGATAGACGTGCATCTTTGGCACCCTTTCTATGGAGTTTGGCGACAATTTGGTACAATTTAACATTTTTGATGCCATGAGACACCCCTAGAGGAGCATTACATTTTCCATGTGATATGATTGAGATCTTTGGTTGATGATTTCTATCTTGATTTATATCTTTGAATTCCACGATATTGTTGACTATCTTGGTTACTGTTTCTTGTGATACATGTGCCACTTGTGATGTTGAACCATGTCTTTGCATGTCTTTGAGATTTATTACATTATGAGTAATGATACAGTTCTTGATGATGCAACAATTGAGAATGAGAGTCGGTACCATCTTTGAAATTAATGTTCTTGAATTAGTTTGTTTTGGATCACTTGTTACCTTCCATTGTGCAACCTCCATCTTTGGAGTTGAAGACTTTACCGAGACCATCTTAAATATGCATATTTGGGAGATGGTGAGACAACTAGGTGATCATTGCTAAAAACCTACAATCGATCAAGAAGAAAAATTACTTTGCATGATTTTGAGGCGGAATAGGCAAGCCATCGGATGGACTCTTGCGGATATTCTGGTATTAGCCCCTCCACATGCATGCATAAGATTTTATTGGAAGAAGGGATTAAACCGGTTAGACGACCCCAAAGGAGACTAAATCCCACGATTCTAGATGTGGTAAAGAAGGAAGTTACAAAGGCTGCTTCAAGGCGGCATTATTTATCCATGTATCGACGGTCAATGGGTGAGCCCGTGCAAGTGGTTCCCAAGAAATGCGGGGTCACGGTGGTTGCAAATCGAGAACAATAGCTTGTGCCTACACGAGTTCAAAATAGTTGGCGAGTTTGCATTGATTATAGGCGGCTCAACCAGGCTACCGAGAAAGGATCATTTCCGCGCCCTTCATTGATCGGATGTTGGAGCGGTTAGGCGGCAAGTCACATTATTGTTTCTGGATGGATATTCGGGCTATTTTCAGATTCATATAGCCCCGAGAAGACCAAGAGAAGACTACTTTCACTTGTCCATTTGGCACATTTGCATATAGGAGGATGCCACTTTGGTGCATTGCAATGCTCCAGGCACCTTTCGAGGTGTATGGTAAGTATCTTTTCGATTTTTTAGAAAATTGCATGGACGTATTCATGGATGATTTTCTTGTCTATGGATCTTCCTTTGATGCATGTTTAGATAGTCGGCTCGGGTCTTGCATAGATGCATTAAGACTAACCTCGTTCTAAATTTTGAGAAATGTCATTTCATGGTAGAACAAGGTATAGTCTTAGGGCATGTGATATCTCGTGAGGGTATTGAGGTAGATCCTGCAAAAATAGATGTTATTTCATGCCTATCTTACCCCACGTGCGTGCGGGAGATTCGTTCTTTCCTTGGTCATGCGAGGTTTCTATCGGCGGTTCATAAAGGATTTCGGCAAAATTGCACTTCCGCTATCCAACTTCTTTGCAAAAAGATGTGGAATTTCACTTTGACAAGAAGTGCCGGGATGCCTTCAATCAATTGAAGCGGGCATTGACCCGATACACCTATCATCCAACCGCCGGATTGGACACTTCCATTTGAACGATGTGTGATGCCTCTAATTATGCATTGGGAGCTGTTTTGCACAAAGGGTCGGTAAAGTATCTCATGTCATTTCCTATGCTTGAGAACTTTAGATCTGCACAAATCAACTACACCACAAGCGAAAAGGAACTTTTAGCAATTGTTTTTGCTTTAGATAAATTTCGATCATATTTGCTTGGTTCTAGAGTGGTTGTGTTTTCGGATCATGCGGCATTGAAGTTTCTCTGAAGAAGCCCAATGCCAAGCCGGTTGATTAGGTGGATGTTGCTACTTCGGGAGTTTGATATTGAGATCCGTGACAAGAATGGAGCGGAGAATTTGGTGGTGATCACTTGAGTCGAATTGAAAGGGAGGCGGATGTTTTCCCATCCATGATGTTTTCCACGATGAGCGACTTTTCAAGGCTGCAAGGCAACATCCCTTGGTTTCTTTGATTTGATTAATTTCTTGGTTGCTAACGCAATACACGCACATTTCACTAAGGCTAAGATTGATAAATTGAAAAGTGAGTCAAAGTATTATGTGTGGGATGATCCTTACTTATGGAGATTTTGCAGTGACCAAGTAATTAGGAGGTGTGTGTCTGATGATGAATTCCATTCCATTCTTAGCTTTTGTCATAAACTTGCATGTGGCGGCCACTTCGGTCCTCAACGGACTGCTAGGAAAGTTTTAGACTCTGGATTATATTGGCCCACTCTATTTCATGATGCATATATGTTTTGCAAATCTTGTGATCAATGCCGAGAGAACGAGGGAATACTTCTCGTAGGAATGAAATGCCCCGAAACCCTTATTATTCTGTGAGATTTTTGATGTTTGGGGTATTGACTTTATGGGTCCTTTTCTGTATCATTTGGTTTTGTTTACATTACGCTTCTTTGTGGATTATGTATCTAAATGGGTGGAGGCTAAGGCCACTCGGACCGATGATTCTAAAGTTGTTATGGATTTTATTAGATCACAGATTTTACGTAGGTTTGGAGTCCCGAGAGCCATCATTAGTGATCAAGGTTCACATTTTTGCAATCGAAGCATGGAGGCTTTGATGAAGAAGTATGGAGTCCAACACAAGGTTTCTACACCTTACCACCCCCAAACCAATGGGCAAGCCGAGGTCTCCAACGAGAGAAATTAAGCGGATACTCCGGAGAAGGCAGGTTCAACCTAACGAAAAAGGCGGAGCAAGAGGCTTGAGGATGCTTTATGGGCTTACCGGGCTGCTTATAAGACACCAATCGGGATGTCTCCGTATCGGATTATTTTTGGAAAAGCACGCCACCACCTACCGGTGGAAATTGAGCATCGAGCATTACAGGCGGTGAAAAGGTGCAACTTGGACCTAGATCAAGCGAGGTTTGGAGAGGAAGGCTGCAGTGCGGCAATTAGAGGAGATCCGCTTGGAGGCATATGAAAGTTCCAAACTTTATAAGGAGAAGACCAAAGCCTTCCATGATAAGTTGATTCGAGGAAAACATTTGAGATTGGTCAAAAAGTTCTCCTCTATAACTCCCGCCTCCGACTCATGCACAGTAAATTAAGGTCTAGATGGGATGGACCATTTATTGTTACTAATGTTTTTCCTTACGGTCTTTGTTCGGATTAAAAGTGAGGTCACTTTGCCAAAGCTTTCATCGTAAATGGACACCGCCTCAAACAAAGATATCATGAACTTCCGAGAATGCGAAGTGGAGGTGATGAACCTTCTCCATCCGCATTATGAATAAAAAAAAAAAAAAAAAAAAAAAAAAAAAAAAAAAAAAAAAAAAAAAAAAAAAAAAAAAAAAAAAAAAAAAAAAAAGAAAAAAAAAAAAAAAAAAACAGCTATGTGCCCGACAATAAGGTAGGTAGAGTCGCTCGGAAGCACGTGGAGGTCATTTTTCTTCGGCGACAACAAGCTGCGAAAATCTTGCGGTATGGATTTTATTGGCCTACTTTATTAAAGGTGCATTACACCTTTTGCAAAAGGCTGCGGAAATTGGTCAAAAGTTACGCTTTGAGATTATCATCTGCACCTACTCCTTGGAAAATTGAGATCTAGGTGGCGCGGTTCTTTTGTTGTGTCGGACACGCGTATCCTCTCGGCATCGGATCGAGGATCCTAGGAATGGTAATGCGCTTAAGGTTGATGGACAAAGACTCAATCATTCTGGAAAACCAAGTTCTTGAGTTCTTTGTGTTCTTGGTTAAGTGGCGGATACGGTACTCAGTGACTCTTGAGTCGGTTTATTCTTCGATTTCCCAAAATAAGCTGAACCACTTCTTCTCCTTCAAAATGGATGTCATTCTTTCAAACACGAGAAAACATTTTCCTTCTCTTCCTCAAAATGCTCTGAGAAAAATCTACAAAGTTCGATGTGAGAGATTGAGAATGTTAATGCACAAGGGTATGCCGAGAAGATGTCTGTTTGGATAATTGAAGCAAAGGTCAGATTAGCGGTGAGTCCTCAATTTCATTTGACTCATATATGCCGGTCTTGGAAGAAGTTCATATTCTAAAAGGAGAAGAGCAAAAAGGTTACAAGTCTGTCACAAATGTGGACGATGGAGCTGTAACAAGCGATGTCGTACTAAGGGGATGGTTTCCGCAAATAGAAAGATAAAATTTTCTTCATTAAGAATGGGTGAGTAAGGAGTCATTAGATGATATCTTATTGACTCTTGAGACGCATTCTTGTGGATTGGTGCATCGAGAAATTCTTAAGTTGTGGAATCTCTTCAAGGATGAACAACAACGCTACTGATCTTGGGAATCGACTCTAAAAGACCACTGTTTGCCAATTTATAAGAAAATTGGATGGGAAGCTTATCCTCGACTCATAGAAGACGTTTAAGCCGTTCTTGGACGTTAAACCGGAGGCGGATGTGAGCCATATCCACAAACAATCTGTACATATCATCTTCTTCTTCTTCTTCTTCATGGCATTTTACAAAAAAAAAAAAAAAAAATGAGAAAAAAAAAAAAGAAAAAAAAAAAATTCAAAAAAAAAAAAAAAAAAAAAAAAAAAAAAAAAAAAAAAAAAAAAAGTCTACTTCTTAGGGTTGGCTTTGGTAACACAAACCGTGAATGGGGAAATGCATGCATCTGATCCGCCTTCTTAATTGAAAAACAAAGAAGGTAGATTGTATCCACATGTGAGGCGGCCAGGTCGTATTATGGCCACTTGTCCCTTTTGGGAGCCACATGTTGCGGCCTTTTGGTCTTGAATGGGTCGAATCTTGGTCAACAATGCTTTGGCACAAAGCCGAAAAAACAGACTACCTCCATCCCATCTTAAGTAAGTATACACTCATCTTTCATCAAGTTTTTCTAACAATTTCAAAAAAAAAAAAAAAAAAAAAAAAAAAAAAAAAAAGGCGTGATGTCTCTTTGCACTCATGTGTGTGATATAAAGATACGCCATGGAAGCTGTACATACAGGTATGTCATCATTTTCTATTATCTTTGTATCATTTTGTTGTATTTTGATTTTTGTACAGACGATCCTTTGAGCGGGGTCCTTCGGGGGTTTCTAGACTTCTTTACCTTGATGGTTTTCTTGAAGTCAATAAAAAAAAAAAAAAAAAAAAAATAAAAAAATAAAAAAAAAAAAAAAAATAATAATAAAAAAGTAAAAAAAAAAAAAAAAAAAGGAGAAAAGATTCTGTGTCTCTTAATTTCAACCTTTTCGACAACGATCAACCTACCCTTATAGGTGCAATTATTTCCCTTTCCATTCTTTTTCTTATTTAAACACTCCATTTTCTCCATCTTCCTTCACACTCGAGAATCACTCAAAGGGAGGAAGAGTATAGAATGGGGCCTTCATTAAGTAACCTCAAAAATGTCTGTGTTTTTGTGGGTCAAGTTATGGGAAGGGATTAGAGTTTATAAGCGCAGCTAGCACTCTTGGTCGATCACTTCTGCGAGGAATATTCATCTTGTATATGGGGGAGGTTGTCGTGGGTTAATGGGGGCTGTATCACTTGCTTTGCTTCTATAGGAGGCGGTCGGGTTTTAGGTGTTATTCCTAAACCTTTGGTGAAAATAACATCAACTTTGGAAAGACAATTGGAGAAGAAATTCGGGTAACATCTATGCATGGACGAATGAAAATAATGGTTGACAATTCGATGCATTTATTGTCTTACCAGGTGGTTTTGGTACTTTAGAAGAAATTTTTCAAATTGTCTCTTGGGCGAACCGAACATCCACCATAAACCCATTGGTTTGTTGAATGTTAATAATTTCTTTGATCTTTTGTTATTTTTTCTTGACAAAGTGTAGACAAAATTTATCACTCCTTCGGCAAGACAACTTCTTATCTCTGCCTCCACTTATTGATGAGCTCATTGATAAATTAGAAGCTTTTGAGTATGTACACGATCAGGTATTAGCTCGAGATAGATTGGTCAACGAGGAAGCGGCGAAGGAAGTACCAAGAAACAAGAGCCGTCTGAAACTTTCTCTTTAATGAGTTTGATAAAAAAAAAAAAAAAAAAATTATTGTTGTTTTGTTTAGTATGATATGATTGTCATGGACTTATTAAACCAATTAGTGATGGCGAGTAAGGAGTAATTTTACTCTTGAGGCATCTTAATTGGTGGCGAGTAAGAGTTTTTTAGGTAGTAATTAATTAGTATTGCATTGTGGAAGTACTAACGTTTTCTTGTTTGATTTCTTTTCAAGGTCGATGCGGCATTGACGGTGTGTTTCTTTTACCTTAGCGATGATTCACTTCTTATCGGGTTGTGTTGCTCTTTTCTATCTCTTTCTTTCACATTGAGGACAATGTTCTATTAAGTGTGGGGAGAGATTTTAGCATGTTTGTTTCTTTTCGTTTGTAAAAAAAAAAAAAAAAAAAAAAAAATTCTAAAAAAAAAAAAAAAAAAAAAAAAGGTTCATTGCATGATTGAATAATTTTTCTCCCTTCTTGAACTGATATGCTTGGTGATGGATGATTGAATTGATGAATTGAGTTTGATGGATGCATACCTTGTGAGATTTTGAGCCTAATGGATGGATTCAACATTTATGCCATTCTCTTCTTCTTTCTTGTGTGATTTTCACTCATGTTAATGACCACTCTAGAACTTGCTTTGATTCTTTTTGAGGCTACATTTCACTTGCATGCATGAACATGATTGAGGCCCTCTTTCTTAATTAGCTAGTTTAACCAAATAGCTAACCTTGTTTCCAATATGATATCAAGCACTCTTTTGACTTCTTGAAAATTCTCGATTCACTGCCAACCTTGTATATTTTCCTTTGCTTAACCCCTTTGAGCTTATTTGACCATTCCTTGTTTCTAGCTCATCATGTGCCTTAAATGAGAAATCGTGTTCTTACTTTACCTTAGGGAATAAAAGAACATTAGCTTGTTAATGGATGAGTTTTTGAACAAGTGTGGGGGTGTGTGTACAAAATGGTTGTTGAAAAAGAAAAGAGTGCCCAAAAAAAAAAAAAAAAAAATGTATGTATATAGTTATGTTCATATATATATATATATAAAAAAAAAAAAAAAAAAAAAACCAAGTGTTTAAAAAAAAAAAAAAAAAAAAAAAAGAAAAGGATTGGGAAATGAATATGTAAAGGAATATACACTAGAGTTGGGATGAACTTTTATGCTTGTTATTTGAACTCAGCTCTCATTTGCTTTTATTCTCTTTGGTATTTATCTTCTCATATCCATTTTATCCTCTCCTGTTACCTTGACCTCACTACAACCTTGAATAAAGTCCTCATGATTTGTGTGTGCATGTGTTTTGAGTAGTGGAGAAGTAGAAGATAAGCAAGCTTATGGTAGTGCAATTTTCATGGGTTGAATTGAGTGAAATACCTACCTTTTAAACACTTGAGAGATTGAGAGGGAATCTTGTGAAGATCTTTCATTCTCGATTCATGTTGAAGATACCTTGCTTGTTGGTTTGAGATGTGGAGAATTGTTAACTTCATGAATGTTTTGATCATTGAACCTTTGGTTGTTCTTCTTGATTGTAAAATTTTGATCTTGAGTTTTGCCCGAGGAGTGCAAAAAGCTAAGTGTGGGGAATTTGATAAACACATATTTTATTCATTAAGAAACCCTTATATTTAGTCATTTACACTCTCCATATTCTTAATTGATTGAGTTTGACATGATTTTGTGAGTTTGAGCTCAAATTGGTCCTAATTGAATATTTTCAGCATTATTGAGATTTTACACTGTTTCTGTATTTTGGTCATAACTTGAGTTCTTGATATCTGAAAATCATGAATTTTATATTGTAGGAAAGCTAAGAGGAAGCTCTACAACTTTGATGAAGAGCTCGAAGTCTGATTCAGATGTCTAAGGGACCTAAGTTTACATGGAAGTCAGAATACGGGTTCTGCCAGTAGAATCCGAATAGTGTGCACTCAAAAAAATCATATCTCAAGATGTAATAATGGAGATGGGCTGAAATTTGGACAGTGGATAGTCAAGATCCAAATAAACAACTTTCATGAAGAACACATTTTGAGAAAAAGAAGTCTAGCAGGTCATTTTGAGCTTACAAGTCGGAACAGAGGTGCTGAAGTTGGGTTTGAGCAACCTACGGTATTTGGGACATATCTTGGGCTTAAGGAAGCCAAATTGGACGAACCAGCTATCCATTTTATAGCCAAAACAAGGATCTACAACTTTGATGAAGAACACTTTTCGTGGTTCTGAAGTATAGTGGGTCGTTTTTGGCTTCCAAGTCAGACACGAAATTTTCATCCTCAACCATCCACTCACCCATCCACTAATCCACTCATCCACTCATCCTCATCCACTCATCCACTAACTCACCCATTCATCCACTAATACACTAATCCAACCATTTAACCACTCCACCCACTCATCCACTAACTCATCTACTCATCCATCCACTCACCCATTCATGTCCATAATTTTCCACTCACCAAAAGTCCTTTGGCATTTTTTCACTAATTCAACCACTCAACCATTCCACTCACTCATCCACTAAACCAATCCACTAAACCAACCCACTAATCCATCCACTCAAACACTCCACTCACTCACCCACTCATCCACCCACTTCCCTTTGTCATTTTGTTACCTTAGACTTCTATAAAAGGCACCATTTATCATGAACAACATGTATTCTCTCCTTCATTTCTCTCTTAGTTTCTTGTTTCTTCATAGTTTCTTCATAGTTTCTCATAGCTTTTGTATATTTTGATGCTTCTCTTCATGGTGATGGAGGGCTAAGCTACTTTCGGTCAATTTAGAACTCTTGAAGAGATTGTGGTTTGGATTCTTGAGACCTTGGTTATGTATTGTATTTGATTTGTAATTGAATTCCTCTTTTCTTCTTCTTTCTTCTTTTTCTTCTTCTTGATCTTGAATGCATGAATGGTGATTCTATTTATGTTGATCTGATTGATCTTGGTTTAAGATTGAGATTTGTGATGAAACTTAGAACTGATTGATCTAAACTAATCACATAAATGAAGATTGAGATTTGTGATGAAACTTAGAAGCGATTGATCTAAATTAATCACGAGAATTGAAGAGGTTAGGTTCTTGATTTGTGCCTAAGTTAATTGAATTCGGTACTTGAAATTAACATAGATTTTCATGAATGATGCGATTGCGGTTTGTGTTTATCACTTGTTAATTGAATTCTAGACGATCGTCTAGTATGAATTCTGGATTTGATGCGAGAGATCTCGGTTAGATCCAAATTAACAATTCAATTGCACTTCAAGTGTTTTATGAAGAAATGATTGAATCCACCCAATCTTGGATAGGTTTCTAAATTGATTTGCTCTTTAATTGTTATTTCTCCCTTTTAATTTTGTTAAGTGCGATCCTTGAACCATCAAACCCCCCTTTGCTAACTTTCACTTGATTTGATTAAATTGCATCTACGATCCTTGAGGAGAAGATCCGGTGTTGTCAATGTCTTAAAGGTAATAACTTCGGTTATAATTTTATTCAGTTCGCATTCAACAATCCAACTAGATTCATTTATTTATCGTAAGAAGAAGAGAAAATTTCGTCTCCCATTGTTAACTTCATAAATGTACAACCCCTTTCTTTGACTTTTCAAAAGGCCAAAAGTGGCTTTACTGTCTTCAAGATTGGCATGCACTCTAATGAATAATATAAATTTGAAATTGTATGCTAGTTCATTAAAAGGGTAAATTACATGTCAACTAGAAGAAATTATTATAAATCTTAGGATGTAGTAATTACCCTGACATTAAGTTTTTAATCAATCATATTTTTCTTTGCCAAAAATAGTTAATTCATTACTAGAATGAAAAGGGATGTTAGGTCCCAAATATAATAGTTGAGGCATATGCCTAAAAAAAACTTCTAATAAGTCTGGAAGAGTAATTGGTGGAAAAGGGGAAAGGTTGTGGTGTGGATTAAGAGGTGTCCATGCAAATTATCTTGTCATCTCCATCGTTAGTAGGTTCTAGGTCATGCTTCTTCATTAATATTTCTTCAAAGGTAGCCTATTGAATAGGGACGTTGACAAGAGAGTTGTCTACTTACTTGTCCTCTTCCTTTTACACCAGTTACTTTCTGTACTTTTCGTTGTTGTTGGTCTCATATGCCTTATAGTAGACATTCCTATATAAAATTGAGGGTCAGAATTCTCAGGAAGAGAAGCTCGGTTCTCATGGGCGTTAGCCTGTGTGCAGTGTACTGCTAACAAGATCGATGTCAGAGTAGCACACTGCTTGGCCCGGGGGATTCTTGTCCTCAGGAATTTTGCAAGTAGCTAGGTACAAAGTGCTTTTAGCTTGGCTCCCTAAGGAGTTGAGAGAAGAGAAGTACATCCTCCTTGGCTTGGGCTTTACACATCTGTTTATACCCTTGGCTCCAGCTCTGTTCTCTCTAATTCATTGCGAACTAGCACATTCTATCCTATTGCAGGTTCTGTAAAAGACAAGGATGACAGATGTTGGGACACTAGGTCAATTGTAGATTTCTGACATTTTCAATTAGATTGTTGTACTGCATTACTTTTGGGTGCCTTCATCTCAGTCCCAAATTGACCAGCCTTGAGTTTTGTCCCGTCTTTACTCTCTTACTTTCCCGTCCATTTCATCTCTGAGCAAAAACGGACAAATTCGTTCCTCATGGGCAATCCTGTCATAGTAGTAGCAATATATAGGTAGCTTTTCATAACATAATCAACCCATACCTTAGATGAATTGCTTAGACTCAGATGGACACCTCTTTTTAATAGTTGGGTTACATCTAAAGTCACAAGATCCTTTGGAATAAATCCATGTTTGTCACGCAACGATACTGAGTTGCCTCTATGATTTGACCAATGGTGGCACTGAGCTTCTTTCCAATTGTTGTTGTTTGATACTCAGCAGGAAGCCTCCAGCATTGAACCTAGAAGGGAACGTGGTGGAAATTATAGTTCGATGTTGTCCACTATTTTTCCCATCTTTTGACAACTAAAAGTTGGCTTTTGATCGTCCATGGTTGTCGGCGCAAAGCTGAGTAAGCGTCAAAATCCTCATCAAAATAGAAGTGGTAAGTTTGGGAGTCGACCTCTTCGTTTCTAAACTGTTTTGGATTTTTCCTCACTCTCTTCAAGATCGTGACAAAATCATTAAACACTGGCAGCTTTTTCAATGAATAAACGACCAATGAGACAACAACAGATGTCTTCGATTACTGAGATATCTCTGACTCATCAAGGAGAATCACTTCGGTGTCATCCTCTTCAACACCAGCATCGGTCTCTATCGGTTGAATGCTAGAGGATGCTATGACAGGAGCTAAGGCAATTGTGGTGGTCAGACACACATCGAATAGGGGTTAAATGGAACATGGTTGTAGGAGATGGGTGATGGTTAGTATTGATCGGAAGAGATGGGTTACTAGAGGTTTGGCCTAGATTGAAGGGGAATATTAGTATCAGGGTGGAGGGTCGAGACCAACATGGATGCAGATCTAATTTAGAGGTTCGATTGGACAGGATGCCCTGAAAATTTAGTGGAACATAAGGGTGATGGGTAGCAATGATCGAGCAACAAGATGTGGGTTTTCCACTGAGGCCAGAGGATTAGTTGGGTAGTGAAGGGATTATTGGTGGGACACACCTGAAGATCTCCCTGAAGATCTAGTCTATTGGGTTCGGGTGAGTAAGGTAAGGCAAAGCTAAGCGAAATAAGGGATGGCATGGTGGAGAGGTGGGTTTTGTGGCGGAGGCTCCAATGTGAGGAGAGGTTAACGACAAAGGAGAGGATGAAGGAAATTGATGGAACTCCAATGGAGGAAAAGGAACCGCTAGATGCAGAGGGAGCCCGCCGTTCGCCGATGGAGACTACCTAAGGTGGCAGTGCTAGGTAACCCTAGCAGAGCCATACCCTAACAAAAAAACAGAATAATTCCTAATTAATCATATTTATGTATGCCAGAGTTTTGAAAAATTATACTTAATCCTCTTATAATTTTGAATTTATTCACTTTTTTCTTGGTAATAAAATTGTACATGCAGATGCTCATACAATTTCAGATTGACGATAATGATTAGGTAAAATTCTATATAAAGTCTGTCTAGGGCTGTAGTCTATTTTTACTACGACAAACTACTATTAAGTTGAATTTATTCACTTTGTAGACTTATAATTTGAGATTATTTTTTTTCATTAAACCCATTGAAGTTTACTTGAATCTAGGAGGCTTTAAACAAAAAATATCATGCATGTAACTTTTATGTACTTATTAAATGAATGAAGAGATGGCAGGCTAATGTTTTTCATGGAGACGTGTGTCAATTGAGATATCTCTTTGATTATAAAATTGTGTTTTATTGAAGTTTACATTGTTATTATACTTATTTTTTTAACATATATATTATCATTACATTAATTTTTTTTTATTATTATATTTATCTCTTTTGTAGGGAATATTAATGTTAGAATATAAATAAGAAAGATATCGAGTATAATTAAGTTAAATCTTAAGATATGTCAATATAATTTTTTTTTTAAAAAAGTAAAAGACGAGTGAATTTTTTAATATTATTAATTGTAAAATTCATGAAGATTTTATTATATATTGGGAGTGTTATTACATGACCCCTTAACAAACTTTGTACAGTGATAAATAATTTTCTGAAAAGAACAATTTACGGCATCTTGAAATCTAGCTTTTCAATTTGTTTATGTTCGCCGATCTATATTTTTCCAACAGTCTTGCAGATGACTTTAATAAACTTAATTGATGAAGAGATAGGCAACTTTAAACACGAAAATTATCTTGCATTTGACTTTTATTTACTTATTAAAAGAATGAAGAGGTTGACAAACGTATAAAACAAATAGATAAAATAAACAAACTTCAAATTATAATTATCTTTTTGCAAAACCTTCAAATTATAAATGAGTTATGGAGCCTGTGAGCTTTAGTACAACTGTTGGGCATATGTGATTTTATAGAGAGTACGGGGTTCGATCCCCAAATTGTTCTCTCCTCTTGTCTCCCCTCCTTTTTCCTTGAGTTTTGGTGGAGTATCCCTAGGTCCTACCCCAAAGTGAGGCCTCCTTTGAACAAGAAAAAAGACTTAAGTATAACTTATTCTTAATTAAAAATATTTAAAAAATAACATTAATAATTATACTCAAAATCTTATAGAGTTGACCTAACAGTAGATGAATATGTGATGAGTGTATATAGGGATAGAAATAAGTCAGGTTATCTATCAGAGACCTATGGCTTGACCTACCTGAAGTCAGGTCTGTCTTGACTTGTTTACTAAACAAGTTAAGTTAAGGTTTTGTAAAAATTATTTAATTAAAATGGTCGTGCCTCAAACTATCTAATAGGCCTATTAAGCTTGGCAGCGGTAGGTTCGACCTATTTAACTATATATAATATAATATATATTATTATAATAATTATAAATTATAATTATTAATTTATTATAACATATTAATATATTTTTTAATTAGATTTTAATAAAAGTCAAGAACTAAAATCTAAGTTAATAAGTTAGAATATAAATAATATATTTATTAATATATTTAATGTAATATATTTATTAGAATGAAAATAATAAGTTAGCATTCACTTCTTACTTTTATAGATGTTCACTTACTTTCTTGCTCTGGTCTTTGATCGATGTGAAACTTAGAGATATACCTAGTTATAAAATTATTAGAGACATATAGTTGCAAGATATGAAGATATAACCTATGCTATTTCTGGATTTCTTGTTTATATATTTGTTAATAACATATATAAGGTCATTATTTTAATTTCCTTATGGTTAAATCGTGTAATTATTTTGTCTCTAGTTACAAGAACCTGACAAAAAGTTACCAAAGTTACTGGATTATGTTTCATATCTAACTCATTTAGCTTTTTGTGGAATTCTTGGGGTAATATGCTAACCTCATCAATTATTGATATTATGATATTATTTTTCTTGTCAATTCATTATCATGATGCTAATTCATTATAACTCTAGTCTTTCTTACATTCATGTTGTAATTAGAGGAGCGTAGGTTCGATCTTCATGTTTTGTAACTATATGCCTATAATAATTTTGTAATTTGGTATATCTCTAAATCTCATATCGATCAAAGACTAGAGTAAGAAAGTGGTGAGTATCTATAAAATTAGAAAGTGAGTGTATAACAAAGGTCTACTAGCCTTAAGTAGGCCCATTGGCCTATTTAAAGGCTCAGGTCTGTTAGCTTATGTAAAGACATATTGACCTATTTAAAGGTAGGCCTGTTAGCCTGTTTAAAGGTCTGTTGGCCTATTTAAAGGTAGGTCTATTAGCCTATTTAAAGGTCTCATTGCAAAGTAAGCATTTAAATAGGTTTTTGGACTAGGCCAGACTTTTAAAAAGGTCAGACCAGACCTTAAAAATCGGTCTATTACAGACTTACAGGTCAGGCTCAAGTCTTATAATTGGGATACAGGCTAGGCCTATTTAAGATAAAGCCTGACCTTATCTAACTTGTTTCCACCCTTAGATGTGTAAGAGCACGATCACATATTTGAATTCCAGGTATGCCAATTTCTTGGGATTAGGCCACAAGGAATATCCTTGTGAATCTCCTAGTTCTAACATGGATGACTTGTCTTTGACCAGATCGAGGAGGTGGATTAGTCGAGGTGTGTGCAAGCTGACTCGGACACTACCTGACCGTAATACCCAAAAAAATATGAAATAATATAAAGTTCTTGTAAGATTTATGCAGTCATATAAACTTAAGATACTAATTAAAAATTAGGACGAAATATTAAGTGTACCTAAATTGGTCATGTATAATTGGTTGAGGTACTAATAATGATTGCTCATTGTTTAGGTTTTGAGAGTTATATGAGAAGGTAAGGAGTAGTAGTTTCCTCCGTAGCATAACAACAACAATAATGGAGCGAGGGGCTGGGTACCTGCAAAAGGCATTCCGACGCTTAAGTTAGTAATTACGCAAGGAGGAAGGTGTGCATTGGGAATTAGATCATACCTTTGTCCTCTTGTTAAGTATCTTTTTATATGAGCATTTGTATGGTGTGAAATATCTAAATATTCAGTGCATATTGAATGTTGTCCCCCTCAATCGTGGAAACGGTTATTCCTTGTCATGATTCCCCCCTTTCCGCAAGGTATGATGAGGGTTGATTTCTATTGATGGGGTTATGCCTTACACATAGGCTGCTTCACCCACACAATAATGTTAGGGTGCCAGCTTGGAGGGTCGAGTTGTTCCAGATTCATGGACCCTATGCTTGATCCAGCACACTCCTCTAGCTAAATCATTCTCCCTATCTACCTCTTGCAACAGGCAGTTATTGATGGGGCAAGCTGAATAACTTATGGTGGTAGTAAGAAGGAGACCTAGTCGCATATTTATAATCACAATAGGCTCTCCTATCAAGAGACACTATTAGGAATAAGCCCTAATACACCAATGTTAGTTAGGCCTACATTGTTGCCGCCTAACCACACTAATTCAATAATAGGTGTGCATAACCTACAACATGAATTATTAATTAATATTAGGTTTACAGTATTTGTCTATAACCTAGATCATATTGTCAGTCTAATTTTCACAAACAAAACATAATAATTAATTGTAACACACATAAAAAAATTCTATCATTCTCCCACTTCGACAAAATTAATTTTAATTTTAATTTTTAAAACATTATATTTCGAAAACGACTCTATGGCTAAGAAACTAAGAAAAAACTTAGTACATCACCATGATTTTTTAGAAACTAACATGTGATCTATAAACAACACCTCTAATATGTCTCCTTCAAATAATGCCAACTATGTTGAATCATGGTAGTCATTGATCTTTTATCGACACAACTCCTTTCCAAAGTCACTAATTTAACACTATTGACACAAATCTTAGTGTGGTAGTGTATCAAGAAAAACATCCGACATTGATCCAAAAAATGTTATTTCCTAATCGATCTTCTGACTTCTCTTCAACATGTTCAGTTACAACATAAAGAAGAGAAATCTAAATTCTCTTCTATATGCTTAGGTACAAAATAGGCAAGAGAAATCAAACATCAATTTGTCAATTCCCCTCTAATATGCCTAGGTATATAATAAGCAAGAGAAATCCAAATTAATATGTCTCATTATCCAATATGGTATTTATAAGGAGACAATATCTACTGCTTGAGCTTTAATATTGAAACTCAAGTTTCTTAAAATAAGTACACAAAGATTCAAAGAATAACATCACATAATTATAATATTAATAATAATGTGTATAACACATATGTACCATAAATAATATATACATAATGTCTCTACAAGTATGCTTTAAATAAACAAGAGAAATCCACCAGCTTCTAAAGAAGACACACATGCATATTCGATTTCTCTACAATTATGCTTCAGGGAAGCTAGAGAAATTGTATGGTTCATTAAGAATTGTTCTGAACCAGGTTATGGGTCCATGGGTCTAAAGCAACTCGGTCCACCAGAATAGAACCCAAACATTGTTGCGTGCTCATAACTGCTGATAGCAATGTATTTTATTCATTTTATAATATTCTCACTAGGCTTCTTAAGGTTCAATTTGGCTTAATTAAGTTAGTTTTGTCATATTTTATGAAATATAGCTTAATTGAATCATTAAAGAAATTATTGTTTGAATTGTCATTAATTTGGGTGATTGCATTCTTAAGTAAATTAGCTACAATTTGAGTTGTAATTATTTGATTGATGTGATTTTGGTCTTATTGGAAAGTCAAAATAATTCTCTAATAACTATTCATTTGATAGTAAAAGCCACATTAATAATAATATATTTCATTTATTGTATAATTTTCTCACTCGACTTTTTTAGTAAACTAGCTATAATTTGAGTTACAAATATGTGATGGATGTGATTCTAGTCTTATGTTAAAGATAAGACAATTTTCTATAATTTTCATGAAGACTTCAAGATCTGAAACACACGTTTAGATAACTCAAATTGGAGTTGAAACAAATTCTAGAGTTTTGAACCTGACAGCTTGACCTCTATGCACTCATTAGGCTATAACTCAGGCTATAGGAGTTTAAAAAGGCTGAAATTTTGATAGTAGAAGGTTAAGACTCATATCTACAACTTTCATGAAGAATATAAAAGTCCGATCGGACATCTTGAATGTGATATTAGGCTTGGAAGTAAAAACAGAGGAGCTATAGTTAGGCCTGACCTATGTATAGTAATTTGGCCATATCTCGAGTTGTAGGTAGTATTTTTGGTTGAAAATAGCGGCTATGAAAAGCTTAGACAATTTCTTACAACTCTTATGAAGACCACTTGATGAGGAAATGATGTTTGCCATGAGATCAAAACTGAAACATTTCAGAGACAAAAATATTTATAATTTCCACTCATTCATCATCATCAAACAACTATTTTGGCATTTATTTATCATCATCAAGCAACTCCATTGTCCTCTTGTACTCCTAGAGCTCTATAAAAGGGAGCATTGGCTGATCACTTAGAGGATCTTAGCTTAGTTTATGCTATTGTGTTATTTGTTTCTCTTGTTGTAGTTTTCTTTGTTCTAAGTTGAAATTATGTTCATCTTTTTTTTTCTTATCTCTTTCTTTCTTCTTATTCATAAGTAACTAATTTTCATTTTGCTTGAGTAAAAAAGTGAAGCTTTTGGTAACAAATTAAGGTTTGACTCATTTCTTTCTTGTGCTTAAATGATATATTATCAAGTAGTCATTATATGTGTTCTATTTTGTTTCTAATCAATTTAGAAACCCTTCTTGTAAAGTGGAGATCTTGATTCATTGGTAGACAAGAGGTTGACATAATGAATTCTTGAGCCCTCTTGTAAGTGATGGTGTTAGTGGATAATTAAATGAATCATAATATAATTATATATATAATTTTAAATGAACTTTGAATGTTGTATTTTCTAATTGAAACCTCCATTATGTGTGGATTTCAATTGAGTTATAAAAAGAAATAATTTTGTCTTTAATTTATTACCATGGGTGGATCTCTTAACCTAAGTAAATCCTTTTTCATTTGTGAACTACCTTTATCACCTTTATTGTTGTGACAAATCTTTTCCTTACCTCAAAGAATTTTTTTTCATCAATTTCCTATGAATCAACCTCAGACTCCTGAGAATTTATTACTTGAAACAACTTGTATTTGGGTTTGTAACTTTTAATTACCATCAACTGCCTATTTGTTAGGCATAACTCTCTCGACGTGTATGAATCCTAATCATATCCCACATAAATAAGGATTTGGAGACAAAGAATAACGATCTTCTGGATCTTATTCAACATCATTCAATTCGTATTGAATGCTTAGATTCTCAACGTGCTAACACACTCATACAAATGCTCTGCACGGCCTAGAAGGTACAAATCTAATCTCCAATTATATACACCACCCTCCTATCACACAAACTGACTTGAGCGTAGGAATGCCTTTTGCAGGTACCAACTGTAATTGGCTATTGGCCATTGAAGATTATTTTGATGATAACTAACATGAAGATGATGGCAAGATCAAGTCCAAGACCTTCAAGAATAGCTTTAAAACTTATATCTTTTTATAAAGGTAAAATAAGTTCACAATTAAGCTCTAAACTTATTTTTCAAGAACTCAAATAGCACATATGGTTTCAAGGCTTTAAAATGACTTTTAGTTTCTTAAGAAATAGTCTTTAAGTGTCTAAAAGCTTGTTGGATCATTTGGAAACATTTAGCAAGGTTTAAAAGCTGATTAAAATGTTTTTCAAATAGGTTTATTCGAATGGAGGTTTTCCTATTCGAATAACCAAAGTCAGAATGCCCAGTTTTCCAATTCATCAAGCTTTATTCGAATAAAACAGGACATTATTCAAATAAAATCTTAAAATAGGTTATGCACCTTTATGTTTTTAAATGATATATTCGAATAACACTAAGGGTTATCCGAATAAAGTGTTCAAGAAACCATTCCCTGTTGTTCTATAAATGTATCTATTTGAATAGAAGGTATACTATTCAAATAAACACGTTTCCAGAAACAAAAAATAACGGTTAATATGGCTGCATTTAATACTCCAACCACCCCCAATGGATCTTTAATGCATTGGGCTATAACTACAAGTCATTGGACATTAAAGCCTGTTAGGAAATCAATCTAAAATGTCTTGTTGAGCATTAATATGAGTTGTTATAGCCTACATCTTCAAACCCCTATTTTTGAGCTTAAAGTGTGATTAATCTTATACCCTTGAGCTTCAATTTGTAATATCTACTCTTTTGAGAGCTTATATTTCTATCTTTCTTTGATTTCCTATAAAAAAAAGTGAGGTATCCCTCTAGAGAAAAGGGTAATGTATCTCTTGACAAAGAAGAGGGTGAGGTATCCCTCAAGAGTTGTAAGGGGGTATCCCTTGTTGTTGAGGTTCAAGCACAAAAGGTGAGACATCCCAAAGTGTGTTGAGTGCTCTACTTTGTAAAGGTAGCAACCACCCGTTCAAGCTTGAAGTAATAATGGAAAATCTCGGGTGGTTTACTTGAGGACTAGGCATAGGTCAGAAAGAGTGGTTGAACCAGGATAAATCCTTGTGTTTACTCTTCTCAACTCAATCTCGTTACTGTAACACCCCATAATTTATTTATTCTGCTATCGATATTCATTTTATAATATTTATGATTTTCTGGTATTTTTCTGAATTTTTCTGAGAATGCGAAATATTTTAATATATTTCTCATTTTGCGTGCACATTGGACAGAGTCGGGAAAATAACTATAACATTCCAAAAATTGGAAAATTATAAGATGAATAGTCGTTTTATAATATTTGTAATTTTTAAAAATTTTCTCAGAATTTTTCGGAAACGTCGAATATTTTAATATATTTTTCGTTTTATGTGCACATTAGGCGAAGCCAGAGAAACGAGGTATTTTCTCCGAGAACTTTGAACTATGGAAACATCGATGGGGGATCTTACTAAACCCGAGACCGAACACAGTTTACAAAGTTTCACGTTTTTTGAGAAAAAAAAATTCTAACAGATAAAATAATGAAACACTGTGTAAAATTTATCTGTCAGATTAATTAATACTTGATTGTGATCGTAACTATTATCCAATGGATAATAGCATGTAATAAAAATCCTATCACCTTATCCCAATGTAATCTATTTTATGTCTAATCAAGTCACTTTAATTCAAATTTGAACACTATTCAAGAAGCTTCTTTGAGAAGCTTTGACCCAAGATGACCACAATACCCTTAGGTTACATGAGAAGCTAGCATTTCTCTCTCTCCTCTCTCCCCTAGCCACGACACTCACTAGGAAAAAGGGGGGAAATTTGCCTCCATCACTTTAACCTATCTCACAAAAATATCTCACTCATTTTAACCTAGCTACTTCTCTCTCTACCACTTCATCTTCTCCATTTGCTCTCCCTTCTCTCTAGAAACTCCATAGCCATCCGAAAATTCCAGCCCCTTCACCACTTGATTTCTTCACCTTTTCTCTTCATCAATCACATTTCCTTACTCTCCATCACCATCTCTACCACTTTCATTCACAAAGTTTCACCAAAATCTTCCATTTTCTCTTCTTCTCCATTTCGGGTTACTACTCCCACACACACCATTTTCATTTTCTTGCTTCACTAATCCCATTCTTAGCTTCTCTTCATCATTCTAAGTCTTTTTCCTTTCATACCCTACATCAAAATCTTTCATCTTCACCATCCTTCTTCAAGATCAAAGTTTGAGACTTTAAGGTAAAAATCACAACTTTCTTCTCTTCTCTTCTCCTTTTCCTGTTCCAAGACTATTTTCATGGTCAAGGATGCTTTTTTTTTTTCAAGTTATGGTGTTGATTCTTTGAGGTTGTTTTCTAGGGTTTTGAGGAGCCAAAACCAAAATCACAAGGAGCACTTTGGAGGCCATTTTCGTGCTCTCCTCTTTGGTAAGAGGGAGACCACTCTATTCAACCAAAAATGGGTGGTTGGAGACTTGTTGTTTGAAGATTTGTGAGAAACCCTAATAGGAGTTACTCTTGCTATTTCATTTTTCTTATAATTGATTTGTTAGATAGATTTGATTCTTATTGCCATTGTAATAATTGTGATGGATTGAAATTGATGAGGTTGGGACAAAAGCCCCTTGCTTGAGGCATGGAGGCTCATGGCCACACCCTCCTTGGTGGGGTGTTGGTGCTTAAAATTTTAAAGCTTAATAGATTGGTGTTAATTAAGTGATTAAGGATTAATGAAGAAGTGAAAAAAAATTATTAGAACCCTAATCTTCATGAGGCTCATGGCCATGAAGGAGTAACATGGTGAAAAATTGTGACTTGGATGAAGGAATTGATAAATTGGACATTAGAAGACAATTAGGGATTCATAATGTGTAATGATACTTAATCAAAGACCTAATTTAGTAACTTAGAGAATTTGAATCAAGAGAAAGAACATGAGTGTGTGAGTTTGGAAGAACTTGAAATAAACACATAAAGTAAATTAATAATGAAACACTAATGTATAAAAAATGAAAATAGACATTGGACTTGAGAACTCAATGACAGCCACGGTTTTGACTTAATTAATATAGGAATGGATTAACTCAATGAACTAATGGAATTATGAAAATTTGAGGTAAGGAATTAATATCTAATGTGGTGAAAGAATGGAAATTCAAAGACTCTTGAATGCCCTGGATATAAGGAATTAAAGTGACCCAAAGTTGTCACATTAAATCAATAACGTGTAACTTGATAAAGTGGAACCCATAATGTGGACCATAATGATGAATGAAAATTAGAAAGCGATAATGACATAAAAATTGACTCTATGTTATTGTGGACCCTTATATGGGATGGACATTTGACGGATATGGATGATAAAAACATCGTGAGGTGATGACATCAATAAAAGAATTTGTGTACGTATATATATATATATATATATATATATATATATATATATATATATATATATATATATATATATATATATATATATATACACACCATTGTGAAGTATTGTGAGGAATATACATGATTTGATATTGGTCATCATGCACATGCGTCGTCGCATTGGACATTGTTAGAAAGGCTATGTGGGCCTAGGAGTTCGAATAACACCTATGTGCGGGTGCAAATAGACTAAGCATAGGTGTCATATGTTGTTGACCTTGGGGGGGTCGGGGTGTGGGTGTCTCACAATAGACAGTGGTAGCACCACTGGGGCCGGGGGATAGACCAATGTGACACACCGATAATCCTGTCTGAGACGCTGTCCTATATCGCGATCAACTGTTGAGGTACCATGTATAAGCCATTGCGCAAACTTTTTATGAAATAAAGCACATTATATTTTTAAGGCTAAATATGTACTGGTATTACTCCTTGATCATTCACTCTGAAAATGTTTATGTCTAGCTCCATGGAGTAGGTTTTTGAGACACTTTTGTATTGTGAGCTGTCAGTCGCATAACTCATTGAGCATGAGCATTAATAACTGTGAAGCATGCTTATTATTATTTCTGTAACAATTGTTGGTTACTTGAACTATTGACTGCAGATGGTATCTCTGTTATTTAAATGTTGTTATTCTGCCTTCACTGTAAATTTTAATATTGTGGTGCTTAAATGTATAAACTGTGTTCTATTTGGGCGTTCAGCGCCATTTAGTTTCTTGCTGCTATTATTGGTAATGAATGATGAGTATCTCACCTCTTTACTGTATATTCTGCCATTATGTATCACCTTATGATTGTTTGAAGACATTCGTGACGAGGACAAGGAAACCACTGAGTTTCAGGGTTTCTGGCCGTATCTTGACTGAGATTGAGGCCGCTGAGGATGTCATCTCGCCCATGTGGATTTTTTGTGACGTGCGGATCAACTTTCATGGTAGTCCGGATTGCTGGCATATCAACGTACAGACTGACTGTTGCGTCTATCACGGCGAGCTGACGGTGTCCTTAGCATGGGGACGTTACGACGCGTCCTTTTTTTATTTCCATGCTTTTGTATGGCTGGAATTTTACCTGCCTGTGAGGGACATGTGGGGCGAAATGTGCTACACCCCCCGTGAGGATTCTTTTTTGTCCATCGCTCGGGCTCCTGCCCGTTGCTCTGTCATCCCGATGGATGTTTCCTCGGACAAAGAGGATCCTAAGGAGGACCCGGCTATGGCCTTCTCGTCAGTCCTAGTGGCTGAGTTTATTGGTAGCTACTGATAGCTGACCAGTTATATTCTTTTTGGGAAGCCTGATGTCTGTACATGTTGGGGTACAATTATATCTCTTTGGGCGGGTACATATTTTGCTTTTGTGCACATTTTGGAAATGTAATTAATACAGGCTTGTACGTACAATTATGATAATGTATTTCTGATGTATGGTTTAGTTCCTGTTGATTGCACTATAACTGCTCAATGTTTGAAATTTTGCTACAACAGGGATTTTCTAATTTACTCTTGTACTACTTCTAATGACTTACGACAAAAAAAAATAATATAGTGAAAGTTTTAAGATAAATTGATCAAGCACTAATACACCGGGTTATGGAATTTAAAACAAGTACTATTTTTCGCTTTATAATTTACTTTATGTTTTACGATTATATAAATACAATAGTGTGACGTTCCTTCTTCGCAAGTATTGGACTGGAAAAAGGGCGTTTCAGTTATATTTGTGCTTTAATTTTTTATGCTTGATTGAATACTCATCATCTTGTCTTATTTATTTGTGAATAAAGTGATCAATCTCATCTATCTATTTACTTCAATCAATCATTAACTTCAACAAAAATTGATATTCAAGTGTTTTGTGAAAAGCTTACGATAATTTTTTATAAACTTAATTCACCCTTCCTCATAAGTTTGAAGCCGCTTGGTAACAAGTGGTATCAAAGCTAGACTCTTGTGTAAAGAGTTTAGTAGCTTCAAGAGAAGTGATGACTTCTTCAAATAGTTTTTCGGAAGGTTCTTCTATCTATAAACCTCCTTTTTTCAATGGAGATGGTTATACTTATTAGAAAGAATGAATGAAAATTTTTGAAGCTATTGATCTAGATGTGTGGGATGTAGTAGAAAATGGTCCCTTTGTTCCCTCACATGTTATTAATGGTGTAAGAGTCAATACACCAAAAAGTGAATAGACCGATGATGATAAGAACAAAGTCTAATACAATTTGAGAGCCATAAACATCATTACCATAACTTTGGGTTATGATGAGTTCTTTAGAGTCTTAAATTATAAATCTACCCAAGCAATGTGGGAGACTTTATAAGTAACCTATGAGGGTACTAATGAAGTGAAAAAATCAAGGAGAAACACTCTCACAAATGAACTAAGTTGAAAGCATTTAAGAAATACATAAACGGTTCACACATATTATAAAATATCTTGCTTCAGTGGGAAAGACTTTTCCTAATGAAGACCTTATTAACAAAGTCTTGAGATATTTGAGCATGTTTTGGCAACCTAAAGTGACGGCTATTGTGAATTCAAAAAATCTCTCAACCATGATCCTAGCCACACTTTTTGGCAAGCACCAAGAACATGAACTGGAATTAAATAGGTTCAACCAAAATGAGGAGTCTGACAAGAAAAAGAAAGGAATTGCTCTCAAGGCCACTTCCTCTATGATTAATGATGATGATGATGATGATGATGAGGATGATGGAGATGGCTTGGAGATAAGTGAGTAGAATCTTGGTATTCTAGTAAAGAAATTTAGAAAATTCTTTAAGAAGAATGGAGCCCAAAGAAGACCCTTATTTCCTCTAAAGAACACCTATCACAAAAGGGAAGGAACTTCATCCACTCCTAAATGCTATGAATGTGGAGAACCATGACACATAAAGATGGAGTATTTAATATATCAAAGAAAAGTAAGAAAATATGAGAAGAGATCCTTAAAGGATACGAAAGAAAGAATAGCTCACATAGCTTAGGATGATAATGACATGAATTTAACTAATAGCTCAGACAATGAAAAACTTAACCTATGTCTCATGGCTAGAGGAGAAGAGGAAGATGAAGATGAAGATGAAGATGACATGGAGGTAACATCCTCAAACTTTGAATCAAACTCTTCCCCTTCCTATGATGAATTGCAAGATGCATTTGAAGAATTGCATAATGAATTTATGAGGCTTGCAAAACTTGTTTCATTATCCAAAAAAATAATTTTCTCTTTAGAAAAAATATTTATTTTAAATAACAAAATTGAGGAACTTAAAATTGAGAATGTGTTGGTGTATGCCCTAGAGGCCAATATATTTTGACACTACTTACGTAGATTGTATTATTCTATTTATTTAATATATGAGGCATTTCATTTATTGTGTGTTATTTATGATAAACATAATAAAGTCCTTAGAATAGTAAGTTTTATGCCATAGGACATCAAGTTGATGATTTGATCGTGAGATCCTATTGGATAGAAATAGAACACTATTATTAAATGTCGCTAGTCAAGTATTATTATTAATCAGGATGACAATAATGCATTAAGACTAGTATGTGCATAGACCGATGACCATATCTCACGGGTCATGGATATGAGATATCAAGTCTTCATATGGGTACATATTAGAATAATGATGTATTGAATTAACCTATTATGAGAATGCTACATGGGTTGTTGCGTGAGTGTCACAAGTGATTCTCATAGTGATAATGGTGTATGTGATCCTTTAACCTGAAATCATACAATTCCTACATGAGGAGTTGTATATTTTAATATCATCAAATGTCATATGTAACAAGGTGATTATAAAGTTAGTTATTGGACATACTGCAAATCATACAGAGAGATGTGAGTGACCTAGATGGGATTTGTCACTCCTACATAACATGAGTGTTATCTTCGGGGGCCCTGATTGAGTGAGACTGCAAAATGCATGGTCATGCTCAAATGAATCAATATGAGATATTGATCTCATTTGTTGTTACTAAGTTTACTCGAATATCAAAAAACGAAGGATTGAACTATACAAGGGTGACACATTTCATGCCTTGTGTTCAATCTAGATATCTTGATAAATGGATTAAACTACACAGTAACATTGGCCACGGAAAGGTTATGTCCAATCACTGACATTCTCTTACTTGGATAGCAGTGATGTGTTGCTAGATACCGCTCACTGCTTGTAATATTAAAATGGAATTTTAATATTACTGCTAACATTATAAGGAGATGCATGGTCACACACATAGAGCAGACTAAATTGGAGCAATAAAAATCCAAGTTGGACTAGGATTCCATCGTAGGCCTAACTTATAATAAATGAGTCCAAAGGCTGCACAACTAACCCTGTTACTACTCACACTCACTTAAGGCAGTCATTATTATAAATAGTACTGTTAAAAGGGGTTGCTAAGCATGCATAACAAAACCCTAGCCGTACTTACAGAAATAATGAATGAGAGAGTGACATGTTTTTCTTTTCTTCGCAGCTAGCACTATGTCAAAGACGCGTGACTCCTTTTTTGTGGACGTTGGACGTTCGTGAGTTTATTCGTGTGGATACCGTAGAGACATCATCGTTGTTACGATTTGGTGATTCACGTCATTTATTTTTTCATCTCGTTTCAAGAGGTAAACTCAAAAACACGAATTATGGCCTTTTTTTCAAAGATTCTTAGTGGAAATTTTTGTTTTTTCGTTGCGTGATGTATCAGCAATTGCCAACAAAATGAAACTCTTGGACTTTTTGATGCAAATTCTTCATGCATAACATATTTTTCACATGAAAATGCACCTACATCCTTTTCTTGCTCATCTTGCAAAACTTTTGAAAAGGAAATTGAAGATTTGAAAAATACTCTTTCAAAATTTACCTTTGGAAGAGATAATTTGAATATATTGCTTGGGAAGCAAAAAAGTGTTTTTCAAAAGGTTGGTTTAGGGTACAATCCTAAAAACCAACAAAAACTTTACAATAATTTGTTTGTTCCCTCAAGCACATCAAGCAGTCCTTTCATAAAATATTTTCATTGTGGTAAGAAAGGACATAGTGCATTAACTTGTAATGTAAGGAAGAATATCAATAACAAAATAAAGACTAAAATAGTTTGGGTCCCCAAAAGCACTTTTCCAAAAACTAACACATAAGGACCTAATAAAATTTGAGTACCAAAAGTCAAAAATTGAAGTGTGTTATAGGTGTGCTTAAAGGCTAAGAGCTGACTTTGGTATCTTGAAAATGGGCGCTCCAAGCACAAGACCAGAACTTACTCCAAGCTCCTTTCCTTGTCTCAAAGAAGCTTAGACTTACAATATTTGGATAAGTGGAGACTTGTTTTATACCTTAACTTACTTTAAAATAGTACTTTCTAGCTTTGTCTCAAAAGTGTTTCTACATGCTAATATGCTAGAAAAGTATGCTTTTTGTTTAAAATGACATGTTTGATGATAATATCCTTGTTATTAAAATTGTTGGTGTATGCCCTAGAGGCCAATTTATTTTGACCATCTTACATACATTGTATTATGTTATTTATTTAATATATGATGCATTTCATTTATTGTGTTATTTATGATACACATAATAAAGTCCTTAGAATAGTAAGCTCGATGCCATAGGACATCAAGTGGATAACTTGATTGTGAGATCCTATCGGATAGAAACAGAACATTATTCTTAAATGTCCCTAGTCAAGTATTATTGTTAATCAGGATGATAATAATGCATTGAGACTAGTATGTGCATAGACTGATGGTCACATCTCATGGGTCATGAATATGAGATATCAAGTCTTCACATAGATACATATTAGAGTAATGATGTATTAGACAGACCCGTCATGAGAACACTACGTGGATCATTACGTGAGTGTCATAAGCGATTCCTATAGTGATAATGGTGTATGTGGTCATTTGACCTAAAATCACTACGATTCCTACATGAGGAGTTGTATATTTTAATGCCATCAAACGTCATCTACAACAAGGTGATTATAAAGTTGGTTATTGGACATACCATGAATCATGTGAAGGGATGTGAGTGACCTAGATGGGATTTGTCCCTCCTACATAACATAAGTGATATCTTCGGGGGCCCTGATTGAGTGGGACTGTGAAATGCTTAGTCATGCTCAAATGAGTCAATAAGAGATAATGATCTCATTTGTTATTACTACGTCTACTCCAGTATCAGGAAATAGAAGATTGAACTATACAAGGGTGACACGTTTCATGCCTTGTGTTCAATTTAGATATATGGATAAAGAGACTAAACTGTACGGTAATATTGATCACGGATAGGTTATGTCAAATCACTGACATTCTCATTACTTGGGTAGCAACGATGTGTTACTAGATACCAATCACTACTTGTAATATTAAAATGGGAGTTTAATATTATTACCAACGTTATGAGAACCTGTAAGGTCGCACACATAGAGTAAACTAAATTGGAACAATTAGAATCCAAGTTGGATTGGGATTCAATTATGGGACAGACTCATAACAGATGAGTCTAGGATTGCACAACTTACCTTACTATTGCTCACACTCACTTAAGGTTGTCATTATTATAAATAGTACTGCTAAAGGGGCTGTAAGGTATGCATTACAGAATCCTAGCCATACCTACAAAAAGTGAGTCAGAGAGTGACGGGTTTCCTACTCTTCTCTTCGCAGGTAGCACTGTGTTAGAGACGTGAGACGCCTTTTATGGACGTTGGACGTTCGTGATTCTATTCGTGTGGATATCGCAGAGACATCGTCGCTATTATGATGTTGGTGATTCACGTCGCTTGTGTTTATGACGCTTCAAGAGGTAAACTCATTTAAAAACTCGAATTACGGTCTATTTCGCATGGATCCTTGATGGGAATTTTGTTTTTTCGTTATGTGATGTATCCGTAATTTCCAATAAAAATCTTTGATCAATCATTTCATAGAATAAATGTGTTTTATCTTGTTTTTATCCTTATCTAACATAATCTTTGTTTGTTTTAAAATGCCTATGGAAAAATTAGAAATTTGTGATTATGTCTTCTATTCTTAATTGCTATAATTGCTTAATTTCTCATTCTTAGTTGTATTAAATGTATATTAGAATATGGGCTTATTTGAACCTTGACTTCTGTTAATCCTTTGAACTTGATGTTTTGTGTTTTTCAGATGATTTTATTCGAATAGGGAGTTCTAGTAGATGTTAGAATACGTTTCCTGATACTTTTATTCAAATCGAACAATCTTCTATTTGAATAACTGTAACGCCCCTTTTTGGGAGGGAACATCACATTGTCAAATTAAAAAAATGAAATGCGGAAAATAAAATTCGTGAAAATATGACCCGGTTCATTTTAATCCAAATTAATTTGTTCGATTCATTGTTACATAAGAAAAATGGCGGCATATATATATACACATATTTTTTTTTTGTTAATTAATACAACGTTGCGACAAAATATAAATAACACTAAAGAGTAAGACAGAAGTAAAATTTACATCTGAACAACATGCATATATATATATATATATATATATATATATATATATATATATATATATATATATATATCAATTGTGTTTGAGATACAAGCCTGGAATTTCTAAAAAGCAAAACTATGCTTACCCAAAGGATCATACATGTACATTCCCAAGATATTAGAATATACAGCCCACCAAAAATAAAACATCAAGCCTCCAAAATAAAACACTGGCAGTCATCAGCAGCTACCAGTAATGTCAGTCCCTCAGAGGAGGAGGGACTGTATCAGGATCCTTAGCGGGGTCCTCCTCGTCCGAGGAAACCTCCATAGGACCCACAAAGCCACGGGCAGAAGCCCGAGCAGTGAAATCAAAAGAGTCCTCCTACGGGGTGTAGTAGCGGTCACCCCACATCTCCCCGATGGATAGATAAAACTCCAAGCGTAGGCTAACGTAGCAGGTAAAGATCGGCGTCTTATGACGTCTCCAGGCTAAAGAAATTGACACGTCTCCCAAGTAGACACAGCGTTCGGAACTCAAGTTGATGTGCCAACACTCTGGCCCCCAAGGAAGGTCAGATGCACATCACCCAGAAATCCGCGCATACGTGCCTCCATGCTCCACAGTAGGTGCTAATCTCGATCGAGCCAGAAGCCGGGGAATCGGGAGCTCCAACCTCCTTGCCGTCATCTTCGATGGATACAATATACGCACAGGTAGCAAATAATAGAAATACAGGAAAGAGGTAAGACATCCTACCATCATTACCAATTATAGCAACTAGAAACCAATACAGTGCAACGCGCCCAGATAGCATTCCAAGAACAATAATAATAATGATAGATAGCAAATACATCAGTAAACAGGTAGACAGTTCCTGGCAGTCATTCATCATAATAATAAATAAACAGTTCAAATTCACACAAGGCAGTCATTCATTATAATAATAAATAAGCAGTTCAAATCCATGTAAAGCAATAATTATCAGATAGCACAACACATCATGATGCATATGCACACAGTACTCAATTTCCTACTCCATGGAGCTAGACACAAATAATCGGAGAGAAAGATTAGAAGACACGTCTGTAACTCGGCTGTCACGGCCAAAGTGCTATAACTCAACAGTTTTCCACGTGCACATTCAGGCATTGTACAGACAGTCTGCGCTAGATCACAATATAGGACAGTGTCTCGATCCGGATCGTCGGTGCGTTTCCATCGGTTCACCCCACGGGCAGGAGAGCTACCAACTGCCCATTGCGAGGTACCCGCACCCTGACGCACCCAAGGTCATAGCATGACCTACACTAGTCTACTCGCACCCGCACTAAGGTGTGTTCAATCTCCTAGGCAACTTGGCCTTAACAACAGTCCAAAGGACATTTACAATGCATAAGACTCTATGTATGAACATGCATGGTCATCATTACACACTATTCCATAATATGCCACAATTAGCCAAGATAAGCATCAACACATCATTGGTCACTCAAATAGACCCACAATATCATAATATTGAAATCGAATAAAGTGATGCATCCTTAAGATCCATTAAGAATTCTTATGTAGAATTTGCCTCCCCTACAAGATCCGTCACTAAATGAGTTTCTATAATTAATTTCAGTTTTCTAATGCAATTTATTCTCATACCCTTAGAAGGTCATTCTAAGGTCTCAAAGTCTCACACTCTCTTATTCTTGCTCTTGCAAAATTGTTTAAATTTTTATGACAAGTTTCATTCTTGGTTCTTTAAAATTTATGAATCTCAAAGTATATCTAATTCTTCCAATTTGCTAATTTTCTAATTTACTACCTATGAGTTAATCACTTAATTATCTAAGTTCCAAGATTTCTAAAATTACCTAATTAAGCCCCAAAAAGGCCCTAGAGGTCATGGCCTCCCTAGAGGATTCAATTCCCAATTTTTTTCCATTCCATTGATTTTATATTACACACTTGATTAATTAATACATTCACTTGTTATAATTTGTTCACAAAGAACTCATCTTCTAAACCCCAAAACCGTGGCCACCCAAAGGAAATCCCACATCAATTTCTTCCATTTCATGTCTTCCAATCCATTCTAATTTACCAATATACCTTAACAATCAATCCAATAACATAAACCAAGTACAATCAACATGCAAACATACTAACCATACAATCAAAGAATAACCCTCATTAGGGTTTTCTCAAAATCGACCATAACCAAGGTTCCTAAATGCTAATAGAGGTTGAGGAGGAGTGTCTTCCTCTTACCAAAGTGAAGAAATCAAGAGAAGCTTCCAAGAAATCCTTGCAAATTTCGGATTGGGTGCCACCAAAACCCTAGAAAGTTTAACTTGGTTAAAATAGCACAAAGGCTTGAGAAATGAATTGTAGATGGTCACAAAGAGGACCTTGAAAACGAAAATGAAGAAAGGGAGTGAAGAGTCAAGAAACTTACCCAAAAACCCTAAGTTTGAAGCTTGAGGAAGATGGTGAAAATGGTGGATTTTCAAAATGCCACAAGCAAGAGAAGTGTTTAGGAGATGGAGAGGATTAAGAAAATAGTGTTGGTTGAAAATTTTGTGAAGGATGAGGGGGGAGAGGAGCTGCTGGCCGTAGCTCTCCTAGAGAGAAGAAGGAGAAAATGCTAAATGAAGAAGATGAGTGGAAGTAGAGAGAGAAAGTGCTTTTGGTTAATTTGAAATAAAGTGAGTGAAATTAATTAAGTGAAAGCACTTCATCCCCCCCCCCCCCTAAAAGTAGGCTGCAACCGTGAGTGAGGAAAGAGGGAAGAGAGAGGATTTTTGGCTTCCCTTAGAAGCTAAGGGCATTGAGGTCATTAGTTGGTCAAAGCTTCTCAAAGAAGCTTTGATTATAATACATTAGATTTGAATTAAAGTAAATTGATTAGATATAAAGTAGATTACATTAGGATAATGTGATAGGATTTTTATTACATGCTATTATCCAATGGATAATAGTTACAGTCGACAAAAGTCAGTATTAATTAATCTGACAGATAAATCTTACGCAGTATTATTTTGTTTAATCTATTAAAATTTCTCAAAAACTATAAAATCTCGTAAATTGTGTCTAGCCTCGAGTTTAGTAAGATCCCCCGTCGACGTGTCCATAGTCCAAGGTTCTCGGAGAAAACATCTCGTTTCTCCAACACTGCTCAGCGCGCACGTAAAAAGAAGAATATATTAAAATATTTGACATTTCTGGAAAATTTTCAAAAATTACAAATATTGTAAAACGACTATTCGTCTCATCATTTCCTAATTTTTGAAGCATTACAGTCGTTTTCCCGACTCTACTCAATATACACGTAAAACGAGAAATATATTAAAATATTTATTATTTTCAAAAAATTCTGAAAGAATTCACATAAATCACAAATATTAGAAAATGACTATTTGTGGTAAAATAAATGATTTCCGGAGCGTTACACTGACCTCAGCAGGTTTCTGCTCAATGTGTACACAAAACAAAGAATATATTAAAACATTCGTCGTTTCCGAAAAAATTCTAGAAAAATTCCTAAAAATCAAGAATATTATAAAACGGTCATTCATGATGAAACAAACACTTTTTGGGGTGTTACAACACTCCCTCACTAAAAGGAATTTCATCCTTGAAATTTACGTACCTCAGAATAATTGTGTGTATTGCTCCCTCATCTTGTCCTCCAGTTCCCAAGTTACATCACCAGTCATCTCATTCCAAATCACCTTTACCAATGGAATCTCCTTACCTCTAAGTTGCTTTATCCGTCGATCCTTGATTCTCACAGGAGGCGTCTCATAGGTCAAGTTCTCTTTTAATTGTACTGTGTCTGGTGCTATGACATGACTTGGGTCAGGTAAATATTTACGCAGTTGCGACACATGGAAGACATTGTGTATGTTGGAAAGAAAAGGGGGTAAAGCTATCTGGTAGGCTACTGGACCTATCCGGCGAAGAATTTGGTAAGATCCAAGAAATTTTGGAATGAGTTTTCTAGATTTCAAAGCCCGACCGACCCCAGTCGTAGGTGTGTCTTTCAAGAATACATGCTCACCTTCCTCAAACTCAAGAGGCTTTCTCCTTTTATCTGCATAACTCTTTTGCCGGCTTTGAGTAGTCTTCATCTTCTCTTAAATCATTTTGACCTTCTCAGTTGTCTGCTGAATGATATCTGGTCCAATCGTGAGACGTTCACCGTCTTGGTACCAACACAATGGTGTCCGACACCGTCGTCCATATAGAGCTTTATAGGGTGCCATCCCTATACTCGAATGGTAACTGTTGTTGTAGGTGAATTCTATCAATGGCAAGATTTCATCCTAACATCTACTCTGTTCTATAGTACAAGCTCTAAGCAAATCTTCTAAAGATTGGATCGTTCTTTCTGATTGACCATTGGTTTGTGGGTGGTACGCCGAACTCAGACGTAACTTTATTCCTAGCGATGCCTGTAGACTCTGCCAGAATTTTGAAGTAAATCTCGGATCCCTATCCGAAACAATACTCGTAGGCATACTATGCAGTCTAACGATCGCTCCAATATACAGTTGGGTCAACTTCTCCAGACTGTACCTTATGTTGATCTGGAGGAAATGAGCTAACTTTGTGAGTCGATTAACTATTACCCAAATAGAGTCGTGTCCTCTCTTCGTCCTTGGTAAACCCACAACAAAATCCATTGCAATGTTATCCCACTTCCATTCAAGAATAGACAATGGTTGCAGCAGTCCTGCAGGTCTTTGATGTTCCACTTTGGCCTTTTGACAAACTAAACAAGTCGATACGCATCTAGTGACGTCACTCTTCATTCCATGCCACCAGAACAACTTCTTCAAGTCTTGGTACATCTTCGTTATGCCCGGGTGCATATTCAGCTTGCTTGCGTGAGCATGATCCACAATATATCTTTTAAGCTCTTGGTCACGGGGAATACAGACTCTACCCCGGAATCTCAGAATTCTGTCCGTTCCTTCTTCGAATTCCGTTTCCTTGCCTTACCTCATCAATTCTCTCACTTCTTGCAAGAATTCAACGACTTTCTGCTTTTCCCGTATATCCTCCATTAGCTCGCTTGAGATGGCGACCATGTTCATACAAATCTTTCCTGGTTTTAACTCTACAAATGACCAAACATCTCTAAACTGTTCGATGAGTTCTCTTTCCTTGATCATTAGAGAAGAAGCACTGATAGTCTTTCTACTCAAGGCGTCTGCCATGACATTCGCTTTGCCAGGGTGATACAACAGCTGAAAATCATAGTCCTTCAGGAATTCTAACCATCTCTGTTGCCTCATGTTCAACTCCTTTTGATCATACAAATATTTCAAGCTCTTGTGATCACTGAAGATGTTGAATGTCGCTCCATAGAGGAAATGTCTCCATATCTTTAGAGCAAAGACCACAGCTGCTAACTCCAAATCATGCGTCGGGTAGTTCTTTTCGTGCACTCGCAACGGTCGTGAAGAATAAGCTACCACTCTTCTATGTTGCATAAGAACAGACCCCAATCCTTGGTATGAAGCATCACAGTACACCTCGAATGGCTTGTTCGGATCAGGTAGCACTAATACTGGTGAGGTGGTTAGCTGATCCTTCAATTCTTGGAAACTTTGCTCGCAGCTATCAGTCCACTCAAAAGCCTGGTCCTTCTTTGTTAGTTGAGTGAGCGGTCCAACAATTTTGGAAAACCCTTCTATGAACCTTCTGTAATATCCGGCCAAACCCACGAAGCTACAAATCTCTGTTACTGACTTCGGCCATTCCCATTGTAGCACTGCCTCCACTTTTGATGGATCCACTGCAATCCCTTCCTTTGAGATCACATGGCCTAAAAACTTAACCTCATCTAGCCAAAATTCACACTTCAACAGCTTGGCGTACAGTTCCTTCTCCTTCAGAATCTGGAGAACTATACGGAGGTGTTCAGCATGATCTTTCTGATTCTGGGAATATACCAAGATATCGTCGATGCAGACGACAACAAACTTGTCCAAATAAGGACGAAAGATTCTGTTCATGCAGTCCATGAAAATAGCAGGTGCATTCATTACACAACGGCATTACAAGGTATTCGTAATGATCGTATCGGGTACGAAAAATTGTCTTGGGTATATCCTCTGTTTTCACTCTTATCTGATGGTACCCAAATCTCAGATCAATCTTCGAGAACACCGCTGCTTCCCTCAATTGGTCCATTAAGTCGTCGATTCTTGGGAGTGGATATTTGTTCTTGATCGTCAGTTTGTTTAATTGCCTATAGTCCACACACAATCTTGAGGTACCGTCCTTCTTTCGAACCAATAGCATTGGCGCTCCCCAAGGTAATACACTCGGCCTGACGAACTGTTTCTCCAAAAGCTCCTTTAGTTGTTTGTTAAGTTCTGCTAATTCTGTTGGTGACATCTAGTAAGGTGCTATAGACACGAGACCAGCTCCCGGTACAAGGTCAATAGCAAACTCTATCTCACGCGTCGGTGGTAAACTAGGTACATCTTCAAGAAAGACTTCAAAAAACTCCTTCACTACTGGAATAGCACTCAGATCATCCTTGCTCTTGATTTTCAAAGAAGATAGTAGCATGTATCCTTAAGCTCCTTCTTTCAAGAAAGCTCGCACTTGGTTGGCCGTCAAGTATCTAGAATCTTCATCCATAGGGAAAACTATGATTTTTATAGAGCAATCTAATAGAACATGGTTGGAAGACAATCAGTCCTTCCCTAAGATTATATCTAGTTGTGAAAAAGGTAAACAGATCAAGTCGATAGAAAAGATTCGACCTTCAACAATTAGGGGACACTTCAAATAGACTTTGGTAGTAACTACCGGTTTGTCAGTAGGGGTTGAGACAATCAAATCAAAAGGTCGGGTAGACATTGGTAAGTCAAGTCGTAGCACACAGTCATATGATATGAAAGAATGGGTTGCCCTAGAGTCATACAGTACTTTTAAAAGATTACCTTCTATGGTGCCTTCCCCTTGAATCAAGTCTTCGGATTCGGAGGCTTCAGCTCTGCTCATGGTGTAGACTCGACCTCCAGCTTACGGTTTCTTGGCTCGAGTTGCATTAACTGAAGGTTCAGCCTTTGTCCGGTTGCAATCTCTGGACACGTTAGGATGATCTTGATAGTGCACTCTTTCGTGGGATGATCTTTCCCACACGTTAGGCATTTAGAGGGATATGCCACAGTCTGACCAGTCCGGTTCCCTGTAGAACTTCCACTAAAACTTCCACCAGTTTGCTGCTGACTTCCCGTTGGTCGAGAATAGGGCTTCTTTTGGAAGCGGTTCGAACTACTGCCTCCAATTCTTTGGAACCTTGCAGGCCTAAAGTTCTTGCTCCTCGAATCTCTAGCTTGTTCCAAGGCCTCCACTTCACAGCATGTGTCCAACAGTTTCGAGAACACTTTAATTTTCAGGGTGATAATAGCCTTATTCACTTCGTACCTCAGTCCCTCAGTGAACTTCCAACACTTCCAAGCTTCATCTGGTTGATGCTAAAAATGCATTGAAAACTTCTCCAAGTTCTCAAATTTGGCCGCATATTCACTAATGGTCATGTTCCCCTGCCTCAGGTTGAGGAACTCCATCTCTTTCTCATGTCTTGCGCTTGCGGGAAAGTATTTGTCCAAGAATTTGTCCTTGAACAAGTCCCACGTGATGTCACGTTCCTCGGCCTCCAGTACTCTTTGAGTTCCGTTTCACCAATCTTCGGCATTGCCAACAAGCATGAAGGTAACATAATTCACCTTCTTGTTTTTGGCACAGTTCATGCCACGAAAAACTTTCTTCGGCTCTTTGATCCACAAACTAGCCTTGTCTGGATCAAATTCCCCTTTGAATTGTGGAGGGTTGTGGTGACGAAATTCCGCCAAGTTCTACGCATCGGCAGTCGCTTTGAGCTGTTGAGCAGCACGTTCATTCTGTTGCGCGATGACTTCCGCCATCCTCTGCATTGCCTCTATAGCAGCTGCCATTTCTCCGCCTCTTGCCATCTCGCTTTCTCTTAAACCAGATTAACTGAAAAACATAAGGAAAGTCAGACGTATCCATTCAGAACACCTTTAACATCCCGAAAATTTATAATTTCAGGATAAATGATCATTTTACAATATTTGGGATTTTAAGGAATTTTTCTGGATTTTTCTGAGAACGCGGAATATTTTAATATTATTCCTCATTCTGCGCACACATTGGGCAGAATTGGCAAAAACAACTGTAACGCTCCCAAAGTTAGAAAATTTTATTACGAATAGTCATTTTCTAATATTTGTAATTTATGAGAATTCTTTCAAAATTTTTCGGAAACGACGAATATTTTAATATATTCCTCATTTTGCGTGCACACTGAGTCGAACCGAGAAAATGAAATATTTTTCCCGAGAACCTTGAACTATAGAAACGTCGACGGAGGATCTTACGAAACCCGAGGCCAGACACAGTTTACAAGGTTTCACATTTTTTTTCGAGAAATTTTAACAGATAAAATTATAATCGTTGTATAAATTTTATCTGTCAGGTAAATTAATACTAACTTCAGTCAGCTGTAACGATTGTCCGCTGAATAATAACATGTAATAAAAATCTTATTACAATGTTCAAAATTTACCTGGTGTCAAGCCCCTTTAGCTTTATTTTCAAAATAAAAGTTAAATTAATTCAAAAGCTTGTTTGGGAAACTTCTAGCAAACTTCCTCCCATTTCACATTTTCTCTCTCTCCCCTCTCCACTCTTCTTACACGGCAGATGGCCCTTGAAAGCCCATAACTACATTTTCATTTTTATCTCTTCTTCTCTTTCTCTTTCTCTTCTTCTTCTCTTCTACGTTTCTTTTTCTTCTTCTTCTTCTTCTTCTTCTTCTTCTTCCTTCTCCACCGTCCACCCTCACCATTCACCATCTTCATGATTTTCTAAATCAAACCCATATCTAGCTTCTTCTATCATTCCAAGACCATTTTCCTTGTGGCCTTCCTTGATTCTTCTTCTTCTTCTTCCTCCATTTTTCACCATTGAAGCTAAAGCTTGGAGCTTTTGAGGTAAAGTCTTCAGCTTTCTTCTATCTTCTTCTCATTTTTGTTTTATTGGTCACCTATGTGGCCAAGGAGTCATTTTTCTATGATTGGAGTGAACACATTGGGAATTTCTCACCCTAGGGTTTTTCTTGAAGGGGAAAACGAAAATCAAGAGCAAAAAGGGGAAAGCATTCTTGTGATTGTCTTCATTTAGGTAAGAGGGAGATAATCCTCTTCAACTAATCTTGGTAGTAAGGAAATGTCTTGTGTGTTGTTGTTGATGAGAGAATCCATGTTGGATTTTCCTCTTTGTTATATTGGGTTATTTCCATGATGTTGTAGTTGTTTGATTTGTATGGATGTATGGATGTACATTGTGTGATTTGATGATTATGAACTCATATGTTGCTATTTTGTAATTATATGTCATGTATCACATTTTGGAATGGTTGAAAATGAATGAGGGATTTTGGATAGTGAATGGGCCAGGGCTCTGCAGAAACGAATTCTGCAGAACCCCTGTTAATGCACTAGCGCCCAGGCGTTGTGCATAGAGCGCCTAGGTGCTCTGTGCCCAGGAAGTTTTCTCCGTGACGCGGCCTGGTGAGCGCTCAGGGGCTTCGTGGTCAGCACCCAGGCGCTCCATCAACGCTCAGGCGCTCCAGATGTGGCGCCTAGGTGCCCATAGCAGAACCAACTAGGTAACTGCGAGATGCAGCTATATAATTGGAGATTTGAAGGTTAAGGTTGGGATTTGAGATGGAAAGTTTTAAGGGTTTATTAACTCAACTTGAAGCCACGGTTTTAGATTGGGACTACAAGGAATTAGAATGAACTTGGTGAACTAAAGTTTAAGTAAAAGAATATCAAGAAATCGATATATAAAATGGGAGAAATTGATGTTAGTAGTGGACTTTGGGAAGCCATGGTTTTTATCACAGATTTTAGGAAGTTTGGCCGATTTAGGTTAAAATAGAAGTTAGGTAATTTTGAATATAGAGGAAGAACAAGAGAGTTGTGAGACTTATAAAACCCTGCGAGTGAATTTTAAGTGAGCATAATTGAATAAGTTAAGAGACTTGATCAACCCTAAGGAATGAAGCTTGGATAAGGACTTCAAGAGAAGTTTCTCTAGAAAATGAATTTATAAGGGATGATAACTTGAGTAAGACTTTATAATAATCCCATAAGACTTATTAATGGATGAATTGACCTAATTGTGGCATATTATGGAAGACTGTGTATTGTGAAATATTTGTGAACATGTTTATGCACGGAGTCAACATGCATTAGACGTTTGCTCATCAATGACTCATTAAAGGGCTAAATGAGCCTAGGATCATGCATTGAGTCGCATGTATTTTATAAACCGATCGGTCAAGGATTTGTTAAAAGGCTGGATGAGCCTCGATTTTGAATTAAGTTAACGTATTGATCAATTTGCTCAGTCTATGATTGTTAAAAGGCTAGATGAGCCTATGCTTATGCATTTAACCAGCATGCATTGAACAAATTACTCAGTCAGTGACTGTTAAAGGGCTGTATAGGCCTATGAATGCGAATCGAATGATGTGGTCGACGATGGACCTCTGGGGGGCGTAAGGCGCGGTGTATGCCGATTGCACACATTACGGGCCCAATAAATCATCATTCTTTACGCAGTGAATTAATGAGAATTGAATGGTGAGGTCTGTGATGGATCTTAGAGGGGCGTAAGGCACGGTGTATGCCGATTGCACGCATTACGAGCCTGACAAATCACTATTCTTTTTATGGTAAATGAACGAGGATTGAATAGTGTGGTCTATGATGGATCTCTGGGTGCGTCAGGATGCGGTGATCCTTTTGGTGATGATGATATCACATTGTGAAATACCTCTAGCCGGAAAGTCGATTGCAACGCACTGACGAGGAACCGACAAGCACTATTCTTTTCATGGTCTGGTATAGACTGTTTAGGGGGGCAGAGACTACCGGAACGTTCATGTTTTAAAATGGAAAATCTTGGTACCAAGTGCATAAGCATTGTGAGTTGGCATTATGAGTCAGCATTGTGAGTTGGCATTGTGAGTCAGCATTGTGAGTCCACATGTCATGTGTCACTCTTTTATATGATGAATATACTATTGGGATCCTGATGCTATGATTACCTGAAGTGTTTTAACTATTCAGTATCTGAGACCTTGTTGACTGCCTAGAGTATTGTTATTATTGATTCTTATTATTGTTTGTAACTTGACTGCTTGTGTTGTAAATTCCATGGCTGTTGTTGATGAATCTATGAACTGCATTTCTTCATGGGCGCTTTGCGCCGTGTTATTTTCTTACTGCCATAGTGGTAATGAAAGACGGGTGTCTCACCTCTTTCCTATATTTCTGTATTGCTGTTTTATATTCATACTTGTTAAGAGACACTGACGAAGATGATATGGAACCACGCCTTGCCGATGGGGTTGGGAATCTGGACAAGATTCCTTCGATTTCGCAGGAGTGCAGCAGCGTGGGGGCATTGATGCCGCTGTGTCAACTGGGACGCTGAGTGTCATGTGCATATGGGGTTGCGGCCTTGTCTGCTGGTAGTACCCATCCCTGGGTTACTACTTCTCCCCTTTTATGTTTTATTTCCCGCTGTATCTTATTTGACTCTGTAATCATTATATTTTATGTTGTTAGTGATTCGTGTAAATTGGCTATGAGATATATATATAAGGAATGTGATTTTATTTCAATGGTTGTATTAAGGGTTGAATATATTTATATTTCATTCATGGCTCGTATTTTCTACTTATGCATAAATGCGAAAAACAAAAATAAACTCGTTAATTTTGAAACTACTGTTATCATGACTGTGACACGCCTGGATTTAGCAACTGTGGTGTAGTGACGATTGCGCTGCAGTTGGTATATTTAGGTGCGTTACATTAGGTGGTATCAGAGCAGTTCATCCTGTTGAGCCGGGGTATGGACTTGCTATGTTTAGGCATATTAGAATTTGGTCTTTGTGCACTTCCTTTTTTCTTGATTGAGATGATGGGAAAAGGAATGCATGGCTTGCTGTAGGTTGAATGTTAGTGGCTATTGTTATACGTTTGCATGATATTGAGGACTGGCCTACTCAATATGTAATGTTCTGTGTATACAGAAAACTATGACTTCACCTAGGCGTACTGTGTTAGGAAAATAGAAATTCTTTTGTGAGGAGATCAAAAGGTTTTGGAAAACCGATCTTCTGGAGAAAGAAATAGTTGGTGTAAACTAGGTTCGAGAAGCAGTTTGGAAGTTGACGGCTTACGAAGGATTACGCTGTGGAAGCAGAATGAAGAAGTTCGAGCTGGAGATTGTTAGGATGTATGGAATTGAACTTGTCTTGCTTGAATTGTGTGAATTGTGTGACTCTCTGTATTTGGTTTTCATAGGGAGATAACGCTGTTTGAAGTAATTTTGTATTTGTTGTATTTGTGTCCATCTTCAGAGCAATTCAATGGCTCGTAGAAGACATGCAAGGGCGATGGCTCGTGACAGACGTACACATGTGAGCGCAGGACAAGACAGTAGGAGTATGGTTGCGACTGCAGAAGAAAGGCAAATGATGGCTGAGATGACAACTTACCAGGATTAAAGGGCCACGCAACAACGAGAATTGGAACTTGAGGTTCAAAATCTGTCAGAGGAAAGTCGGCTTTGGGGCAACCTTGGACTGCCTAGATTCCGAAAGAGGAATAATCGAAAGGTTAACTAGTTTAAGCGGAAACCATACGCACAGGTATCAGGGAAACCACAACAACAACCAACTCCTGGACAAAGTACTAGTGGTGGTGTATCCAGCCAGACCCCGACGTCTTCGCCAAGATATAAGAAATGCAGAAAGGAACACTTCACAGGGGAGTGTAAGATTAAAGGGATAATTTGTTTTAAATGTGGAAAGCCCGGACACGTTTCTCGTAACTGCAACCCAACAAAGGCAAAGTCTTCAATCGATGCTGCAAGGACTGTGAAACCACAGGCAAAAGCCAAAACTTATACCTTGGGTGGTGCTGAGACCTCAACATTTGGAGATCTAAACATGGGAAGTTACGCCTCAAATGACAATCCTGTAATCGTGCTGTATAATTCTGGGGGGTAACCCTTCCTTTTTCAATTTGTAACCTTATGGATCATTGTGATTCATCTGTATCTTTCTTATCTTCAACTTAAGTTATTTCCATTTCTGTTACTAAGACTTGTCGTTGACACCTAAGTTTATGTAATCTGTTCTATTTCTAATAAAGACTGAATCTTTCGTTGATCTATCTTGCCACCTCAAATCATGTCTATTAGGGTTCATGATTTTAGAAGCTGACCGGTTGTTTTCTGGTTGTTATCTGCTTGAGCATCCTGATAAAAACCCCAGCGATTTTTGAAAGTTAAGACTCTTAGGTTCGTAATGGCCAACAAAATGAAACTTCGTGAGGAAAGAAGCTCAAGGTTACATGTTGGTGTCTTCCGTAAAGGACCAAAAGTAAGGAGAATATAAATGCCACTCTAATAGCCAAAGAGTTCCACATGTCAAGCTACGATGCTGTTAGTTAAGGAGAAGAATGAAATTTCTCGGTGAGACAAGGACCGTCACAAAATAAATAAGGCTTCGATCAAGGATGAGTGTCCTCAGAGAAAGATGAGCGATTAAATGGGCTGGTGAGGAAAGAGTCGTTGTTCTCTCCAAGATAGATGTATGTCCTGGTCATCGATGAACTCGTGGAGATTGAGAATGTTCCCAAAATGATTCTTTCGAGCGTGCTTTCGACGTTATGAGTATTCCGTGATATCAATCAGAGTGACAAACGCCCCTATTGTATTCATGGACAACACGAATTGTATTTTCTATCCTTACTTAGAACAGAATTATCGTTGTCATTAATTATGACATTCTGATCTATTCTCGAAGATATGGGGAGATACGTCGGACATCTCGGTATAGTTTTCCTGAATTTAAAGAAGAGGAAATAAATGCCAAAGTATTAGAGGGCAAATTCTCATTTAAGGAGGTTCCGTTTTGGATCATGGAATTCCAAATGGAGGAATTGTCGTGAATTCACCAAAGGTTGGAGCAGTTCTTCAAAGGGAAAGACCAGGAACCGTAAAGGAGACTCATAGCTGATGGAATTAATTGGTTTTTATCGAAGGAGCGCTGATGAGTTCTCCAAGATGGCAGAATCTTTTACGTAGCTTACAAGAAGATGATCAAATTTCTACGAGCGGACACAGGTAAAAAGGGTTTTCCAAGGATTGAGGAGATATTCAGATGCTCACTAGTTTTGCTTCTACCTAATCTCGAGAAACCGTTTGAAATACCTTATGATACTTCGCATTAAGGTTTAGGATGTGTACTTATGCAAGGCTGGGAAGTTATGGCTTACGCCTCAAGGTAGTTGAGGGTGCGTGAGAAGAATTACCCGACCTGTGACTTGTAATTAACCGTTGTCATCCGCTCTGAGAATATAGAGACGCTTTCTATATGGAGCAAAATTCAATGCCCTTAGCAGTCACAAGAACCTGAAGTACTTATTCGACGAGAAGGAACCAAACATGAGGCAGCGAAAGTGACCAAAGATTTTGAAGGAACATGATCTCTAACTTTAGAGTCATCTTGGAAAAGAAAACGCCATGACGGACGCTTTGAATCGGAAACTACCCAATACCTTCATTATGATGGCCAGAGGATAAGGTGAAGAAACAACGTCGATGTTTATCCTAAGGAATGAAAATTTCGAGGACGAAATTTCTATTTGAAGGGGAGTGTTGTAACATCTCGAAAATTTATAATTTTAGGATAAATGATAATTTTACAATATTTGGGATTTTTAGGAATTTTTTTGGATTTTTCTGAGAACGCAGAATATTTTAATATTATTCCTCATTCTGCGCGCACATTGGGCAGAATTGGCAAAAACGACTGTAACGCTCCCAAAGTTGGAAAATTTTATTACGAATAGTCATTTTCTAATATTTGTAATTTATAAGAATTCTTTCAGAATTTTTTGGAAACGACGAATATTTTAATATATTCTTCGTTTTGCGTGCACACTGAGTCGAACCGGGAAAATGAAATATTTTTCTCGAGAACCTTGAACTATGGAAACGTCGACGGGGGATCTTACTAAACTCGAGGCCAGACACAGTTTACAAGGTTTCACATTTTTTTTTCGAGAAATTTTAACAGATAAAATTATAATCCTTGTATAAATTTTATCTGTCGTCAAATAAATTAATACTAACTTCGGTCAATTTGTAACGATTGTCCATTGAATAATAACATGTAATAAAAATCTTATTACACTTGTTCAAAATTTACCTCGGTGTCAAGCCCCTTTAGCTTTATTTTCAAAATAAAAGTTAAATTAATTCAAAAGCTTGTTTGGGAAACTTCTAGGAAACTTCCTCCCATTTCACATTTTCTCTCTCTCCCCTCTCCACTCTTCTTACACTAGATGGCCCTTGAAAGCCCATAACCACATTTTCATTTTTATCTCTTCTTCTTCTTTCTTTCTTTTCTTCTTCTTCTTCTTCTTTCTTCTTCTTCTTCTTCTTCTTCTTCTTCTTCTTCTTCTTCTTCTTCTTCTTCTTCTTCTTCTTCTTCTTCTTCTTCTTCTTCTTCTTCTTCTTCTTCTTCTTTCTTCTTCTTCTTCCTTCTCCACCGTCCACCCTCACCATTCACCATCTTCATGATTTGCTAAATCAAACCCATATCTAGCTTCTTCCATCATTCCAAGGCCATTTTCCTTGTGGCCTTCCTTGATTCTTCTTCTTCTTCTTCCTCCATTTTTCACCATTGAAGCTAAAGCTTGGAGCTTTTGAGGTAAAGTCTTCAGCTTTCTTCTATCTTCTTCTCATTTTCATTTTATTGGTCACCTATGTGTCCAAGGAGTCATTTTTCTATGATTGGAGTGAACACATTGGGAATTTCTCACCCTAGGGTTTTTCTTGAAGGGGAAAACGAAAATCAAGAGCAAAAAGGGGAAAGCATTCTTGTGATTGTCTTCATTTAGGTAAGAGGGAGATAATCCTCTTCAACCAATCTTGGTAGTAAGGAAATGTCTTGTGTGTTGTTGTTGATGAGAGAATCCATGTTGGATTTTCCTCTTTGTTATATTGGGTTATTTCCATGATGTTGTAGTTGTTTGATTTGTATGGATGTATGGATGTACATTGTGTGATTTGATGATTATGAACTCATATGTTGCTATTTTGTAATTATATGTCATGTATCACATTTTGGAATGGTTGAAAATGAATGAGGGATTTTGGATAGCGAATGGGCCAGGGCTCTGCAGAAACGAATTCGCAGAACCCCTGTTAATGCACTAGCGCCCAGGCGTTGTGCATAGAGCGCCTAGGCGCTCTGTGCCCAGGAAGTTTTCTCCGTGACGCGGCCTGGTGAGCGCTCAGGCGCTTCGTGGTCAGCGCCCAGGCGCTCCATCAGCGCTCAGGCGCTCCAGATGTGGCGCCTAGGCGCCCATAGCAGAACCAGCTAGGTAACTGCGAGATGCAGCTATGTAATTGGAGATTTGAAGGTTAAGGTTGGGATTTGAGATGGAAAGTTTTAAGGGTTTATTAACTCAACTTGAAGCCACGGTTTTAGATTGGGACTACAAGGAATTAGAATGAACTTGGTGAACTAAAGTTTAAGTAAAAGAATATCAAGAAATCGATATATAAAATGGGAGAAATTGATGTTAGTAGTGGACTTTGGGAAGCCATGGTTTTGATCACGGATTTTAGGAAGTTTGGCCGATTTAGGGTAAAATAGAAGTTAGGTAATTTTGAACATAGAGGAAGAACAAGAGAGTTGTGAGACTTATAAAACCCTGCGAGTGAATTTTAAGTGAGCATAATTGACTAGGTTAAGAGACTTGATCAACCCTAAGGAATGATGCTTGGATAAGGACTTCAAGAGAAGTTTCTCTAGAAAATGAATTTATAAGGGATGATAACTTGAGTAAGACTTTATAATAATCCCATAAGACTTATTAATGGATGAATTGACCTAATTGTGGCATATTATGGAAGACTGTGTATTGTGAAATATTTGTGAACATGTTTATGCACGGAGTCAACATGCATTAGACGTTTGCTCAGTCAATGATTGTTAAAGGGGCTGAATGAGCCTAGGATCAGCATTGAGTCGCATGTATTTTATAAACCGATCAGTCAAGGACTTTTAAAAGGCTGGATGAGCCTCTGATTTTGAATTAAGTTAACGTATTGAACAATTTCCTCAGTCTATGACTGTTAAAAGGCTAGATGAGCCTATGATTATGCATTTAACCAGCATGCATTGAACAAATTGCTCAGTCGGTGACTGTTAAAGGGCTGTATGAGCCTATGAATGCGAACCGAATGATGTGGTCGACGATGGACCTCTGGGGGGGCGTAAGGCGCGGTGTATGCCGATTGCACACATTACGGGCCCAATAAATCATCATTCTTTACGCAGTGAATTAATGGGAATTGAATGGTGAGGTTTGTGATGGATCTTAGAGGGGCGTAAGGCGTGGTGTATGCCGATTGCACGCATTACGAGCCTGACAAATTACTATTCTTTTTATGGTAAATGAACGAGGATTGGATAGTGTGGTCTATGATGGATCTCTGGGTGCGTCAGGGTGCGATGATCCTTTTGGTGATGATGATATCACATTGTGAAATACCTCTGGCCGGAAAGCCGATTGCAACGCATTGACGAGGAACCGACAAGCACTATTCTTTTCGTGGTCCCAGTATAGACTTTTTAGGGGGCGAGACTACCGAACGTTCATGTTTTAAAATGGAAAATCTTGGTACCAAGTGCACAAGCATTGTGAGTCAGCATTGTGAGTTGGCATTGTGAGTTGGCATTGTGAGTCAGCATTGTGAGTCCACATGTCATGTGTCACTCTTTTATATGATGAATAAACTATTGGGATCCTGATGCTATGATTACCTGAAGTGTTTTAACTGTTCAGTATCTGAGACCTTGTTGACTGCCTAGAGTATTGTTATTATTGATTCTTATTATTGTTTGTAACTTGACTGCTTGTGTTGTAAATTCCATGGCTGTTGTTGATGAATCTATGAACTGCATTTCTTCATGGGCGCTTTGCGCCGTGTTATTTTCTTACTGCCATAGTGGTAATGAAAGACGGGTGTCTCACCTCTTTCCTATATTTCTGTATTGCTGTTTTATATTCATACTTGTTAAGAGACCTGGACGACGATGACATGGAACCATGCCTTGCCGATGGGGTTGGAAATCTGGACAAGATTCCTTCGATTTCGCAGGAGTGCAGCAGCGTGGGGGCATTGATATCGCTGTGTCAACTGGGACGCTGAGTGTCATGTGCATATGGGGTTGCGGCCTTGTCTGCTGGTAGTACCCATCCCTGGGTTACTACTTCTCCCCTTTTATGTTTTATTTCCCGCTGTATCTTATTTGACTCTGTAATCATTATATTTTATGTTGTTAGTGATTCGTGTAAATTGGCTATGAGATATATATATAAGGAATGTGATTTTATTTCAATGGTTGTATTAAGGGTTGAATATATTTATATTTCATTCATGACTCGTATTTTCTACTTATGCATAAATGCGAAAAACAAAAATAAACTCGTTAATTTTGAAACTACTGTTATCATGACTGTGACATGCCTAGATTTAGCAACTGTGGTGTAGTGACGATTGCGCTACAGTTGGTATATTTAGGTGCGTTACAACACCAATCACAGAGATTCACATAGCACAAACAAGACAGACTCACGCACAAGACCCAAAGAGACATAAACTGGGGCTCTAATACCAACTTAATGTAACGCCATTTTTTGGGAGGGAATATCACATTGTCAAATAAAAAAAATAAAATGCGAAAAATAAAATTCGTGAAATTAAGACCTGGTTCATTTTAATCTAGATTGATTTGTTCGATTCATTGTTACATAAGAAAAATGGCGGCATATATATATACACATATTTTTTTTTGTTAATTAATACAACGTTGCGACAAAATATAAATAACACTAAAGAGTAAGACAGAAGTAAAATTTACATCTGAACGACATGCATATAAATATATATATCAATTGTGTTTTAGATACAAGCCTGAAATTTCCAAAAAGCAAAACTATGCTTGCCCAAAGGATCATACATGTACATCCCCAAGATATCAGAATATCCAGCCCACCAAAAATAAAACATCAGTCCCCCAAAATAAAACACTGGCAGCTATCAGCAGCTACCAGTAATATCAGTCCCTCAGAGGAGGAGAGACCGTATCAGGATCCTCAGCGGGGTCTTCCTAGTCCGAGGAAACCTCCATCGGAACCACAGAGCCACGGGCAGGAGCCCGAGCAGTGGAATCAAAAGAGTCCTCCTGCGGGGTGTAGTAGCGGTCACCCTACATCTCCCGGATGGGCAGATAAAACTCCAAGCTTAGGATAACGTAGCAGGTAAAGATCGGCGTCTCATGACGCCTCTAGGCTAAAGAAATTGACATGTTTCCCAGGTAGACATAGTGGTCGAAACTCAAGTTGATGAGCCAACACTCTAGCCCCCCAAGGAAGGTCAGACGCACATCACCCAGAAATCTGTGCATACGTGCCTCCATGTTCCACAATAGGTGTTAATCTCAATCGGGCCAGAAGTCGGAGAAATCGGGAGCTCCAACCTCCTTGTCGTTGTCTTCGATGGATACAATATACGCATAGGCAACAAATAATAAAAATACAGGAAAGAGGTAAGACATCCTACCATCATTACCAATTATAGCAGCCAGAAACCAATACGGCGCAACACGCCCAGATAGCATTCCAAGAACAATAATAATAATGATAGATAGTAAATACATCAGTAAACAGGTAGACAGTTCTTGGCAATCATTCATCATAATAATAAATAAACAGTTCAAATTCACACAAGGCAGTCATTCATTATAATAATAAATAAGCAGTTCAAATCCACGTAAAGTAATAATTATCAGATAGTACAACACATCATGATGCATATGCACACAGTACTCAATTTCCTACTCCATGGAGCTAGACACAAACAGTCGGAGAGAAAGATCAAGAGACACATCTGCAACTCGGCTGTCGCGGCCAAAGTGCTTTAACTCAATAGTTTTCCACGTGCATATTCAGGCATTGTACAGACAGTTTGCGCTAGATCACGATATAGGACAGTGTCTCGGTCCAGATCGTCGGTGCATTTGCATCAGTTCACCCCACGAGCAGGAGAGCTACCAACTGCCCATTGCAAGGTACTCGCACCCCGACGCCTCCAAGGTCATAGCACGACCTACACTAGTCTACTCGCACCCGCACTAGGGTGTGTTCAATCTCCTAGGCAACTTGGCCTTAATAACAGTCCAAAGGACATTCACAATGCATAAGACTCTATCATGAACATGTATGGTCATCATTACACACTATTCCATAATATGCCACAATTAGCCAAGATAAGCATCAACACATCATTGGTCACTCAAATAGACCCACAATATCATAATATTGAAATCGAATAAAGTGATGCATCGTTAAGATCCATTAAGAATTCTTATGTAGAATTTGCCTCCCCTACAAGATCCGTCACTAAATAAGTTTCCATAATTAATTTCAGTTTTCTAATGCAATTTATTCTCATACCCTTAGAAGGTCGTTCTAAGGTCTCAAAGTCTCACACTCTCTTGTTCTTGCTCTTGCAAAATTGTTTAAAGTTTTATGACAAGTTTCATTCTTGGTTCTTTAAAATTTATGAATCTCAAAGTATATCTAATTCTTCCAATTTGCTAATTTTCTAATTTACTACCTATGAGTTAATCACTTAATTATCTAAGTTCCAAGATTTCTAAAATTACCTAATTAAGCCCCAAAAAGGCCCTAGAGGTCGTGGCCTCCCTAGAGGATTTAATTCCCAATTTTTTCCCATTCCATTGATTTTATATTACACACTTGATTAATTAATACATTCACTTGTTATAATTTGTTCACAAAGAACTCATCTTCTAATCCCCAAAACCGTGGCCACCCAAAGGAAATCCCACATCAATTTCTTCCATTTCATGTCTTCTAATCCATTCTAATTTACCAATATACCTTAACAATCAATCCAATAACATAAACTAAGTACAATCAACATGCAAACATACTAACCATACAATCAAAGAATAACCCTCATTAGGGTTTTCTCAAAATCAACCACAACCAAGGTTCCTAAATGCTAATAGAGGTTGAGGAGGAGTGTCTTCCTCTTACCAAAGTGAAGAAATCAAGAGAAGCCTCCAAGAAATCCTTGCAAATTTCGGATTGGGTGCCACCAAAACCCTAGAAATTTTAACTTGGTTAAAATAGCACAAAGGCTTGAGAAATGAATTGTAGATGGTCACAAAGAGGACCTTGAAAATGAAAATGAAGAGAGGGGGTGAAGAGTCAAGAAACTTACCCAAAAACCCTAAGCTTGAAACTTGAAGAAGATGGTGAAAATGGTGGATTTTCAAAATGCCATAAGCAAGAGAAGTGTTTAGGAGATGGAGAGGATTAAGAAAATGGTGTTGGTTGAAAATTTTGTGAAGGATGATGGGGGAGAGGAGCTGTTGGCCGTAGCTCTCCTAGAGAGAAGAAGGAGAAAATGCTAAATGAAGAAGATGAGTGGAAGTAGAGAGAGAAAGTGCTTTTGGTTAATTTGAAATAATGTGAGTGAAATTAATTAAGTGAAAGCACTTCATCCCCCCTCCCCAAAAGTGGGCTGCATCCGTGAGTGAGGAGAGAGGAAAGAGAGAGGATTTTTGGCTTCCCTTGGAAGCTAAGGGCATTGAGGTCATTAGTTGGTCAAAGCTTCTCAAAGAAGCTTTGATTATAATACATTAGATTTGAATTAAAGTGAATTGATTAGACATAAAGTAGATTACATTAGGATAATGTGATAGGATTTTTATTACATGCTATTATCCAATGAATAATACTTACATTTGACAGAAGTCAGTATTAATTAATCTGACAGATAAATCTTACGCAGTATTATTTTGTTTTATCTGTTAAAATTTCTCAAAAATCGTGAAACCTCGTAAACTGTGTCCAGCCTCGAGTTTAGTAAGATCCCCCGTCTACGTGTCCATAGTCCAAAGTTCTCGGAGAAAACATCTCGTTTCTCGGCTCCGCTCAGCGTGCACGCAAAACGAAAAATATATTAAAATATTCGACGTTTCCGAAAAATTTCCAGAAAATTCTCAAAAATTGTAAATATTGTAAAACGACTATTTGTCTCATCATTTCCTAATTTTTGAAGCATTATAGTCATTTTCCCGACTCTGCTCAATATACACGTAAAACGAGAAATATATTAAAATATTTGTCATTTTCGAAAAATTTTTGAAAGAATTCACATAAATCACAAATATTAAAAAATGACTATTTGTGGTAAAATAAATGATTTCCGGAGCGTTACACTGACCTCAACAGGTTTCTGCTCAATGTGCACGTAAAACGAAAATATATTAAAATATTCATCGTTTTCGAAAAAATTCCAGAAAAATTCCTAAAAATCAAGAATATTATAAAACGGTCATTCATGATTAAACAAACACTTTTTGGGGTGTTACATTAACTCCTTCCAAAAGTGTGTGGAAAATAGTCTTGTATGGATCTATTCGAATAGACCAAATGTCCATTCAAATAGTGATAATCACATATTTTATACATTAATAAACTCTCATTTTGAATCATTCACACTCTCCATGTACTTAATTGATTAAGTTTGGTTATATTTTGTAAGTTTGGGTTTAAATTAGGTTTAATTGATCTTTTCTAGCATTATTAAGATTTTACATTGTATTTCAGTCATATCTTGAGTTCTAGATATCTAGAAATTATGAATTTTAAGTTGTAGGAAATATGAGAGAAAGCTCTACAACTTTGATAAAGAGCTCAAAGTCTCAATCAAACATCTAGCGGAGCTAATTGGGTCTAGAAGTCAAAAAATAGGTTCTATCACTAGAACCCAAGCAATGTGCACTAATCAAGGCATAACTTGGGCTATAGGAGTTGAATTGATCTAAAACAATGTCATTTGAAAGTTAAGACCCAAATCTACAACTTTTATGAAGAACACAAGAGCTAATTCGGATGGCTTGGAGGTTATATTGGGCTTGGAAATCAGAACAGATGAGTTGTAGCTAAGCCTGAATAGTGTGTAATGATTGCACTAGAATTTAAGCTGTAGGATTCACTTTGGGCTAAAATTGGTGGCATTGGAAAGCTAAGATAAAACCTTTCAACTTTCGTGAAGACCACTTTTCCAGAAAATGATATTTTAATAGAGTTAAAATCGTGTGAAAGAAGTTGAATTAGTTGGTACAATTTAAGAGACAAGCATGATAATCATCCACCCACTCATTAATCATCCACCCACTCATTAAATAACTCTATTGTCATTTTCCACTTATCCATGCATCGTTTACCCGCTCATTTTATAACTCTATTGTCATTTTCCACTCATCCACCCATCATCTACCCTTTCATTATATAATTTCATTGTCATTTTATACTCCTCAAGCTCTATAAAAGGGAGCATTCATGCTATTATGTTATTTGTTTCTCTTGTTGTAGTTTCTTTTGTTCTAAATAGAAGTTATGTTCATCTTGTTCTTCTTCTCTCTTTCTTTCTTCTTGCTCATGAATAACTAATTTTCATTTTGCTTGAGTGAGAAAGTGAAGCATTTGGTAATAAAATAAGGTTATATTAATTTCTTTCTTATGCTTAAATGATATATTTTCAAGTGGTCATTATATGTGTTATATTTTGTTTCCAATCAATTTAGAAACCCTATTTGTAAAGTGGAGTTATTGATTCATTGTAGACAAGTGGTTGGCACAATGAATGCTTGAACCCATTTACAAGTGTTGGTATTGGTAAATAATTAAAGGAACTATAATATAACTACATATATAATTCTAAATGGACTTTGAATGTTTTATTTTTCTATTGGAAGCTCCGTTGTGCGTAGATTTCAATTGAGTTATAAAAAAAATATTGTCCTTAATTTATTACCAAAAGTGGATCTCCTAACCCAAACAAGTTCTTTTTTTTATTGTGAATAAGTTTTATTATCTTTATTGTTGTGACAAATCCTTTCCTTACCTCAAAGAATTTTACTTCATCAAGTCCCTATGGATCAACCTCAGACTCCTGAGAAATGTATTACTTGAGACAACTTGCACTTGGGTTTGCATCTTATAATTCACATCAAATAGCACTTGGTAGAAAGCCAAGTTTTTGTTCTTCCCACACATTTATTCCAATAGACACGACCTTTTTAAAGGCAGCAGTTGTTCGCTCTTTTGCTTACCACAAGTACATAGGTCACACTTGTAATATAGTCAAGAGTTGGATATCATTTCTATGAAGAAGACGTTAATCTTAAGAACCAAATATTAACCAATAATTTATCTAATACTATCCAAGCACATTCAAATTATAAAAGGATTGTGTAAATCAAATGTAAAGACTAAAACATAGTAAATCGATACTAAAGATGTTAATTAGAGAATAGGAAATCTTTCTTCACCTCCTACTTCAATTGATAACAAACAATCCTTATAAGGAATATAGACGAAATGATTAAGTTAGCTTGATAATCTAATTTAGTTAACAACTTATATTTAGGTCAATTAACCAAGCTTTAATTACCTAATTTACTATGTTTCTATGAGAATTAGTGTAAATCCACTCATTAAGATCTATTCTCAATTAATTACTATGCATGACCAAGAGGTATATTTCTATCCCATTAGCAAATCAACTTATCCAAACCAATTGAATGAAATCAAACATGCATCAACCATACTTATGATCTCAAATCCAACTTCCTATGTTTAGGTTCATTAGTTTTTAACAAATCACTTAAAAGCTTATCAAACATTCAAGAGCATTAAGATTTACATGATTGAACCAAACCAAATCATATATATAAACTCAAAGGATTACATAATCATTCAATATCCATAGGAAGATCTAAAGAAATCCTTATATACAACTTAGCTAGCCATGAAACATAAAAATATGTCACAATATATCATGTTCATAAGAATGGAAAAGAGGAAGTAAAAGGATTGGAAGAGAGAAACTCAATAATGATGATGATTGATGCTTGAATCTTCCTCCAAGATGAAGATGACCTCCAAACTTGACTACTTCTGCTTCTTTTCAACCCTACAATGAAAACCTAGCTGCTGTTTTCTAAAAACACAAAAGCTTTCTAGTTGAAATATGATAAAACAATATTTATAGTTTCAGAAAACAGAGTCAAGTTGCGGCATTCACATGCCTGCGCCGCGACGTGACAAGTTAATCCTTGCACTTGGCTTTCTCTTGCAATGTTGGTCCAAATCTTCTAAATTTCTACTTGATTAGAACCCTTCTTGCAATAGAAAAATCACCAATTCAATAACAATTATAAATGTAGTCGATTTCTCAATGAATTGGAAATATTTCCTCAAAATCAAAATAGAAGACATTAAGATTGAATTATATGAATATGAAGCTAAAATCTTCCATTCATGCATAATAATAAGGACTCAACAATCAATATAACACATATATAGGGCACAAATAACTACAATTTGTGGAGTTATCACACCCCCAAACCTAGATTTTTGCTAGTCATCGAGCAAAACAAAGTAGATTTACATTGATCAACCTTGTTAACCTACATTCAACAACTTTCTACATTCCACTTTCACTTAAACCAAACTAGTGTATGATGATTACATAAAACCTCAAAGAATGCACCTGCCTCACAATCAGTTTCACACAAACACAACCCTCATCATGCTAACATTCACAGTTTCCTTTAATATAAGATATATTTTCCATAATCATGCAAACAAAACTTCTTCTCTTTAATTCATACTCACCCAGATAAGTTTATGAGCATACATATGAATCTAAATCAAAGAATCCACAAGATTGTAATCCAATTCTCTCTCCACTAATGTAAATCACACATAATTAATAATCAAAATGGGTCGTTAACAGCTTATCATGTAAGGCCAATGGTATGGGTTAAAAAACAAAAGGGAAAGGATTTAACGCAAATATTGAGATATATAAACATGAGATTTCAAGACTTGAGCCACCATATAATATAGTTAGGGTATGCAAAGTGAAATAACTAAATTCTCCAGAACCACTCATTCATTTGTTTTGTCTTTTGGATTTTAGTTTTGGATTTTCTTTTCTTTTCTCATTCTTTTTCTCTTTCTCTTTTCCTTAACCAATTTCTTTCACAGCACATGGTTCCTTCAAATCACTTCCATACTAACACAAGCACTCATACCCTTCAGTCACAGAACTCAAGTCAAGAAATAACATATCATACACTCAACAAACAATGATGATAGGAGAAAGCATGCAATGTTTTCACATGCATTAGAATGGTTACATGGGAAGGAATACGTAGGTGATGAAAAACATATAAGGCCAAACATATATCAAGCTTCAAAAGGGACCTATGGATATAATCATATCAGGATAGGCTTAAAAGGCTCAATCGGTCCAAATAATGCCATATGGATATAAAGCTTCAAAAGGGACCTATGGATATAATCATTTCCTTAATCATGCACAATTTAGGATTTCTCCTCAAGAGAGTTCAAAAACAATTTCAAGGATAATTGAAATTTTCACATTTCAAGAATTCTTATCATTTTCAAAATATTAAACAAGCAATTTTTATAAACCCAAATCTATTCATGATTTCTCCTCAAGAGAGTTCAAAAACAATTTCAAGGATAATTGAAATTTTCACATGTACAATTCATAAATTTTCTCTAGGCAAGAATTCTTATCATTTTCAAAGTTAAACAAGCATGCAAGAGTGAAACACATCATGCATAAAAAGAGACTAGATTGTTTCAATATGTTTCAAATAGGTTATGAATTTTTCATAACAAGTTATTTGCTTAGTTAGAGGATTTTCCTATATTTTCTTGAAGCCTCATAATCGATTAATTTATTTTTCCTAACCTGTTATATGACAAGTCAGGAAGTGATTCTATGTTCTCTAAATGTCCATAATTGATTATGCCTATTTCATAATAGGTTATATAATTATTATAGAACGTTCCTTTTTATTTTTAAGTGATTCCGTAATCAATTATGTCAAATTTCATAATAGGTTAAGATAATTCATAACAGGTTATGATAAGCTCCATAACTGATTATGAAAAACTCATAATACGTTATGAAGTTAGATAAAAGCCTAGGATGTCGTTTTTGCAAGCCATAACCGATTATCATTATGCCATAACAGGTTATGGTCAATTACAAAACACTTTCCCAATGGCTCTTTTGAGAGCATTTAATACCCCAACTACTTCTAACGTCTCTTAAATTCTATTGGCTATAAATAAAAGTGTTTATGCATTTATTATGAGTTAGAAAACATTCTGAAAAACCTCATTGAGTATTAAATATGAGTTTTCTCATCATTTCATTTATATACCTTGTTTTGAGCTTCAAAGTTTGAATCCTTAATACCATAGTTCTTCAATTTGTATTATCTACTCTTTGATAGAGTTTCTATCATTCAAACATTTTATTTATTCTATAAAGACAGTAAGGTATCCCTCTAGTGAAAAAGGGTGAGGTATTCCTTGTTAAAAAGAATGTGAGGTATCATTTAAATGTGTAAAGAGGGTGAAGTATCCCTCAAAGGTTGTAAAGGGTGAGGTATCCCTGTTTTGAGGTTCAAAGCACAAGGGTGAGGTATCCCAAGGTGTTGTTGAGTGCTCCAATCTGTAAAGATTTTCAAGCACCCATTCAAGCTTGAAGTTTAGTGAAAAATCTCAAGTGGTTCGCTTGAGGACTAGATATAGGTCATAAGGGGTGGTTGAACCAGGATAAATCCTTGTGTTTGATTCTCTCAACTCTATCTCTTTACTTTGTGCTTTAATTATATATGCTTGAGTTGAGTTTGATATCTAGCTTTGCTTGAATACTTTCTATCTTGGCTTGTTTATTTGTGAGTGATTTATTCAATCTCATTTATTTATTCACTTCAATTAAACAATAGCTTCAATGAAAATTGGTTTACAAGTGTTTTGCGAAAGATTTACAAAAATATTTTACAAACTCAATTCACCCCTCTTGAGTTGCCACATGAGGCCACTTGACTACATCATCATTGTTCGTGTCCTCGTCATATATATTATATATATATATATATATATATATATATATATATATATATATATAGAGAGAGAGAGAGAGAGAGAGAGAGAAATGCCCTGAATGCTAGGAGGGCTAGATGACTACATCATCATTGTTCGTGTCCTCGTCATCTGCATCAGTATCCTCTAGTATGGTATATATATATAATATATATATATATATAGATAGAGAGAGAGAGAGAGAGATGCCCTAAATGCCGGGAGGGTTAGATGACTACATCATCACTGTCCGTGTCCTCGTCATCTGCATCAGTATCCTCTAGTATGGGTTCTATAATATCTTATCTATCTCCATGTCCATGTGTAGGCTGGGGAGGGTTAGCTACAACGTAAGGCAGGAAATCTGGAATTGGATAGTCCTTCATTGGAAGCTGTAAGCGCTCCGCCATCCACCTTTAAGTCTATATGGTATAAGATAGCATGGCTGTCATCTGTGCCACATGGGCCTCCATATGTGCACACCATGTCGCATTATCTATTGGTGCAGCCTGAGGCTCTACATGGGTCTATCTCTGTACTTTACGAGCTGGGTGGGGCTGGAGCTACTCGCACCCTCTCAATGAAATAATCATTGAGCGGTTGTTTCACCTTAATGGTCTCCTCATGTGGCCCCATCTGAACGGACTGGCACCGACACAGCTGATGAATGAATGAAGGAAATAAGAGACTCCTGCACTCCCTCGCCGCCCTCCTGATCTGAGCAAGAATAATGTGGGTGACATTAATGGCTTGGTGCTCAAGGATAGAGTAAATCATGATCGTCCTATCTCGAGTCACCTCTAATAAGTTGGCTGATGGTAAGATATGGGTACTGATAAAGTGATACCATACCCTAGCCTATGGTCTCAAACATGCTCAGGGGAAGAGTCGTGCCCTGTTTGTCTGGACACTCATGGTCTAGAGTACTAGTTGAGACTTTGGTGTGCAAATTTTGGTCGTAATGGTGGCTAGATCTATACCCTCCTCTGGCTCCCACTGGACGAAATGAGTATACTCACATACTAACAGTGGTGGAGGCAAGCTCAGTGTTGCCCTGATGACCACAGGAGAGTAGGAGACCTGACATCCTGTTAAACCATTTATGTACTGCAAGTGCATGGGTCATTCAAGTAATACAAATATGGAGTATAAGTTCGTTCCCACGAGGATATATGGCTTCCATTACCAAGTAACAACTAATAGCTTAGCTAAATTCTATCCAAGAACATATAAAATAAAGAAATGCAATTAAACTAAATCTAAATTACAAAAGTAATAAAGATAATGGTTTAGATATCTAGGGTATTCGTCTTCACCTCCTATTTCATACTAATGATATGAAATCCTTATAAGCAACATCAATGATTAGTTAGTTAGTTTGAGAATCTGATTTAGTCAAAAGCCTATGTCTAGGTCAATTAACCCTGGTGTTATTTACCTAATCCACTATATTTCTTATGTTTTCATGAGGATTAGTATAAACTCCACTAATGAACAATATATTCTCAAACACACGCTAATACATGGCTAAAAAGTTATTTCTATCCAGTTAGCGAATCAACTCATCCAAGCTAATTGAACTCGTCAAACATGCATCAACCATACTATGTCCATCTCCACAAATCCCTATGTCTAGTTCATTTGCATCAATTTAGATCATGCAATTGTTGATCAAACAGAAGCAAGCATTAAGCATAGACATGGAAGAACAAAGCTAAACATCAATAGATACTCAAAAGATAACATAAACATCAATATTCATATAAAGATCCAAAGTATTTCCTAAATACAGCTTGGCTAATCCATTGAACACGAAATTACAATAAAAGACCATGCTCAAAAGATAAGGAAGAGAAGAGAAACAAAGAGAGAAGAGGAAGGAATCCATGGATAGCATCCTTGAAGCTTGAATCTCCTTCCATGAGGAAGATGGCATCCAACCTAGCCTCCCTAGGCCTCTAATCAGCCCAGAAATGAAGAACAGGCCTCAGCCTCTCTAAAACCTAGAAACCAAAATGGAGCTCTCATCTAAAATCTGTTACAAATATATTTATAGACTCAGAAAAACAGAGGCACGCCGCGATATTTACATACCTACGCCGCATCGCGTGTCAATTTAGGTCAAGGATGCCGCAGTATTAATATGCCATGTCGCGGCATTCAATTTTCGTAGCTCTCTGACTTTTGATGCAGAGGAGGCTCATGTCGCGGCATTCACATGCCACGCCGCGGCGTTGAGGTTTGAAATGCAAATTTGGCTTCCTCTTCCCATTTCAGCTCAATTGCTCCATATATTATCTTGTTTGGAGCCCTTCCTATGATAGAGAAAATACCAAATCAGTAACAAATATAAATTCACTTAATCACATATCAAATATGCACAGTTTGCTCAATATCATATAAGAAAGATATCAGAATTAGATATAATAAATATAAGCGCAAAACCTTCCAAATATGCATGAATACGAGGACTTTAGCAATCATAAAAATACAGATATAAGGCACAAATAACTACACTTTGTGGAGTTATCACATCCCCGCACAACAACAGAAGTGGTGTCTGAGTCAAGGATGTTAATGTTCGCATAAAACTTGTGAACCAAGGGAACCGCCGCCATCTCAGGGTGTTTGGCAAAAGTGATCTAGTGAAAGTGGCGAATGGTCTGCTCTATGTCTTTAAGGATGACCTCCCAGAAGGACAATCCTCGCTCAGTCATCACTAGTTTGGAAACCAATGTGGAATATCGCTGGGCAGCCACGACAGATATAAATCTCCTCTCATCGAATACAAGAGGAGGAGATGGCCCCCTACTATGCTTGCTAGAGGAACCTCTCTGTCTTTTAAGATCCATAGTACATGAAAAAGTATGGCAAAATGTCAGAATTGAGTAATTGGAAGTGTTAAACATATTAAAACTAACAATGCTGCAAAAATATGGTCCACACGCCTCGGTATTAACATTTGTGCCATAACATTCAACAAAGTTCATGTCACATCACAACATTGATAGGCCATGCCGCAACATTCAACCTAAATTAACCTCATTTTGCAGCACTCAACAATAACGTCGCAGCATTAATCCAAATTCAAACTCACGCCACAACACTCAACAGTAACATCGCGGCGTGCACATGAATAGAACCCAAAACTTAAATAAAATAAGTTAAATCCATGCATTCCAGGCATAAATCTTGAACCTTAACTAACTAAAAACATAAAAACACCTAACCAATAACACATATTCTTAACAAAAACAACAAAAAATACATATAGCAAAATGTAAAATGAAATAAAATGAATAATAAAATCAAAATAAATCTAAACAAAGTATAACATACCTTGTATGAAGCAGAAAAATGGAGACGGAGAGGGTGAAAAAGTAAGAACAAGAAAAAGAGGTTCAAAGAAAACAAAAACAAAAAACAACTATGGAAAATGGGAGGAAATGGGGGACGCATGAAACGTTGCAACGTTTAACCCCAAATGACATCTCGCGCCACGACATTAAGCTTACTGTGCTGCGGCGTGCATTATTTCCCTCCTAATTTTATTTATTTAAATAATTACTATTTATTATTTTTTTATTTTCACAGGTATGCCATGGTGTTGTATCTGGTACGCTGCAGCGTTAAGCCCTTCACCTTGTGTTTGATGAGGCCTCACGCCGCGGCGTGAGAAGTCAGTTCGCAAAATTTAGCAGCAAACTCATTTTAGTCGTAACTCATGCCCAAATAAGGTCTCCAACACCTACAAAACATGTCTACAAGGTTAATTTGCATAATATACTTCAAAAATATAATAAAACAAAAAATTCAAGGTATTGACATTATTTAAAACAAAAACCAATAATTAAACACTAGGGTTCCCTCCCAAGCAGGGCCTTATTTATAGTCTTGGTAGGACTTCGCAGACATCAAGTTCGAGTTGTTAATGTGAGGGAGGTCTTCCCCTTATAAATCTCTCCTCCAAAGTAAAGTTTTAGGCGTTGACCATTAACCTTAAAACCTAATAAACCATCTAGTGGAGCAATCTCCACGGCTCCGTGGGGAAACACTTTTATTACCACAATGTTGGTGTATGCCCTAGTGGCCAATACATTTTGTTTGTATTTACATACATTATATTATGTTATTTTATATGAGGCATTTCATTTATTGTGTTCTTTTTGGTAGACATAATAAAGTCCTTAGAATAGTAAGTTTGATACCATAGGACATCAAGTGGATGACTTGATTGTGAGATCCTATTGGATAAAATACTATTCTTAAATGTCCTAGTTAAGTATTATTGTTAATTAGGACAACAATAATACATTGAGGCTAGTATGTGCGTAGACTGATGACCACATCTCACGGGTCATGGATATGAGATATCAAGTCTACACATAGATACATATTAGAGTAATGATGTATTGGACAGACCCGCCATGAGAACGCTACGTGGATCGTTACGTGAGTGTCATAAAAGCGATTCTCATAGTGATAATGGTGTATATGGTCCTTTGACCGTTGAAAATCACTACTATTCCTACATGAGGAGTTGTGTGTTTTAATGCTATCAAACGTCATCTCAGTAACAAGATGATTATAACGTTGGTTATTAGACATGCCGCAATACATGTGGAGGAATGTGAGTGACCTAGATGGGATTTGTCCCTCCTACATAACAGGAGCGATATATTCTTGGACTTTAGATTGAGTGAGACTACGAAATGCATGACCATGCTCAAATGAGTCAATATGAGATATTGATCTTATTTGTTATTACTATGTCTACTCGGGAATCGGAAAACCGAAGATTGAACTAAACAAGGGTGACACATTCCATGCCTTGTGTTCAATCTGGATATCCGGACAAAGGGACTAAACTACACGGAAACATTGGTCACGTATAGGTTATGTCAAATCACCGACATTCTCATTACTTGGGTAATAGATGATGTGTTGCTAGATACCGCTCACTCTGTTTGTAATATTAAAATGAGATTTTAAAATTACTACCAACGTCATGAGAACCACGCCTCGTAGGGTCGCACACTTAGAAACATGTCACTAAATTGGAGTAATCGAATCCAAGTTGGACTCGGATTCAAATCCAAATTCAAACTCAGCCTAACTCATAGTAACATCGAGATGGGTTTAGGGTTGCACCACTTACCTTGCTAACGCTGTAAAATGAAATAAAATGAATAATAAAATCACACTCACTTAAGGCACCTTTGTTATAAATAATCTGCTACGGGGGGGCTGCTACTAGGTTACATCACAACCCTAGCCGCACCTACGAGAAAGTGAGTGAGAGATAGTGAGGTCTTCTTCTCCTCTCTTCGCAAGGTAGCACTACAAAACAGAGGCGTGACTCCTTTGCAAGTCCTACAAAAATCGTGTGGATACCGCAATAAAAGCATCGGGTCGCTATTACGGTGTTGGTGATTCACCTCGCTTATGTTATCACGCTTCAAGAGGTAAAAAATTTAAAAACTCGGATTATGGATTTTTCGCATGGATCCTGAGAGGGAATTCTGTTATTCCGCTGCGAGACTTTTGATCCGCAAATTCCCAACACACAAAGGGTCTCGACCACCTCGATTTAAGCTTTCTAGGGAATAGCTTAAGCCTGGAATTGTAAAGAAGTACTTGTTGGCCTTCTACAAATCTTTTCTGGATAATATTCTTGTCATGTCAGTATTTAATCTTCTCCTTGTACAATTTCACATTGTCATAGGCTTGCAGCCTAAATTCATCCATTTCATTAAGCTACAAAAGTCTTTTCTCACCAACAGCTTACAAATTAAAGTTTAACTGCTTGATTGCCTAGTAAGCATTATGTTTAAGCTCAACTGGAAGATGACATGCCTTCCTAAATACCAACTTGTATGGAGACATACCAATGGGACTCTTGTAAGCAGTCATATAAGCTCATAGCGCGTCATCCAGTCTTTTTGACCAATCTTTTCCAGATGAACACACTGTATTTTCTAAGATTCGCTTGATTTTGCGATTGGATACCTCCGCTTGCCCACTTGTCTGTGGGTGGTAAGCAGTGGCAATCCTATGCGTTACCCCATACATAGCTAATAAAGCTTCAAAATGCTTATTACAGAAATATGACCATTCATAAGTGATTATGGCCCTATGTGTTTCGAACCGAGTGAAGATTTGTTTTCTCATAAAATTAATCACTATCTTTGAATCATTGGTAGAAAATGAGCATGCCTCCACCCACTTAGACACGTAGTCTACTGCTACCAGAATATACTGATTTCTATAAGAAGGTATAAAAGGGCCCATGAAGTCAATGCCTCATACGTCAAAAATCTCAACTTCTAAAATGGAATTGAAGGGCATTTTATTCCTCCTTGAGATATTCCCTGACTTTTGACATCGATCACATCTTTGCACATAAAAATGTGCATCCTTAAATAAAGATGGCCAATAAAAGTCAGACTGGAGCACCTTAGTAGCTGTCCTCTCACCACTGTAATGTCCCTATATGGAGAAGCATGACATTGGTTTAAAATCTGCTCCACCTCCTCCATAGGCACACACCTTCTTAGCATATGGTCAGGGCACTATTTAAACAGAAATGGTTCATTCCAGATATAGTACCTAATATTGTACAAGAATTTCTTCTTTTGGTGAGAAGTCAAATAAGAGGGCAACACACCACCCATAATGTAGTTCACCATGTCAGCATACTATGGACATGATTGAGTTGTGGTTACAAAAAGCTGCTTATCTGGAAATGTCTCTCTAATTGTGAGTGGTTCAGCTTGATAGTCTTCATTCTCAAGTCTAGAAAGGTGGTCTGCGACTTGATTCTCTGTACCTTTCTTATCGCAAATCTCTAAATCAAACTCTTGTAATAGCAAAACCCACATAATCAACTGCAGTTTCGTATCCTTCTTGTTCACCAAGTATTTAATGGTGGAGTGATTTGTATAAACTATCACCTTAGTCCCCACCAAGTAAGCTTGAAACTTATCGAATGTGAATACAACGACAAGTAGCTCTTTTTCTGTTGTGATGTAGTTTAACTATGCATCATTTAGTGTTTTGCTTGCATAATAAATGGAGTAAAATACCTTATCCTTTCTCTGCCCTAACACTTCACCCATAGCATAATCGCTAGCATCGCACATGAGTTCAAAAAGTAAGTCCCAATCTGGAGTAATAATAACTGGAGCTGAAACTAGTTTCTTCTTCAATTCCTCAATACAACCTGGCATGATTCATCAAAAATAAACTAAATGTCTTTCTCTAACAGGTTGCAAAGAGGCTTGACTATTTTGGAAAAGTCTTTAATAAACCTCCGGTAGAAACTCGCATGGCCAAGAAAACTATGGATTCCTTTAACTGAAATTAACGGAGGAAGCTTGTCAATCACCTCAATTTTTGCCTTGTCAACCTCCATCCCTTTAATAGAAACTTTATGGTCAAGAACTATGCCTTCTTGGACCATAAAGTGACATTTTTCCTAATTGAGGACAAGGTTGGTCTCTTCACATCTTTTCAAGACAAATAAATGAATCAGCAAATAGCTCTCATATGTGTCTCCGAACACTGAAAAGTCATCCATAAATTCAAGATCATGTTCAATCATATTTGGGAAGATGACCATCATTCAACGTTGAAAGGTTGCTAGAGCATTGTATAACCCAAAGGGCATCCTTCAGAAAGCAAATGTACCATAAAGACAAGCAAATGTCATATTTTCTTGGTCTTCAAGCGCTATGAAAATTTGGTTATATCCATAATAACTATCTAGGAAGCAATAATAGGCCTTTCTAGCCAATCTATCTAATATTTAGTCTATGAAAGAGAGCGAGAAATGACCTTTTCGCGTGGCCTTATTCAATTTACAGTAGTCCATGCACACCCTCTAACTAGTAACCTTTCGGGAAGGGATGAGCTCATTGTTTTCATTAGTAACTACCGTCATGCCACTTTTTTTGGAACACATTGAATTGGCGAAACCCAAGGGCTATCAAAAATAGGATAAACAATGCTTGCATCAAGCCATTTGATTATGTCTTTCCTCATTACTTCCTTCATAATTGGGTTAAGCCGCCTTTGGTGCTCCACAACCCTACTCTGACTATCCTCTAACCAGATCTTATGCATACAGATGGAAGGGCTAATGCCATGAATATCAGCAATAGTCCATCAAATGACATGTTTATACTTCCGGAGCACACGAAGAAGTTTCTCTACTTGATCATCTGAAATGGATGATGATATGATGACCGACAGAGTAGAGGTTGCTCCCAAATACGCATATTGCAAATGGTTAGGCAAAGGCTTCAACTCAAGCTTTGGAGGTTCTTCAACAGAAGGCTTGTATGCCTCTTTAGATACATTAAACTCCAAAGGAACTTTGGTGACCTGAATACTTTGGAACAACATCAAAGTGTTTGATGAAATCAGAAATATTGTCCCTAGCATTTTTATCCTGCTCATTTGATGAAGCCAATGATAATTCGAGAGGGTCTTTAGGATAGTTGGCGTAAAATACATCAACAATGATATTATCTAACAAACCAATATAAGAACACTCTTCATGATCTTGACGAAACTTTATTGCTTTGAAAATGTTAAAAGTTACCTCTTGATCTTGAACTCTCATAGTCAATTCACCTTTCTAGACATCTATGAGTATTCTTCCTATAGTAAGGAACGATCTTCCTAGAATCAGAGGAACCCTTCAATCCTCCTCCATATCCAAAATGACAAAGTCCACAGGGAATATGAACTTATCCACTTTGATTAGGACATCCTCCACAATTACTTTCGAGTATGTGTAGGAACGATAAGCTAATTGGAGGGTTACTGATGTGGGCTTACATTCCCCCAAACCTAGCCTCTGAAAAATGGATAGGGACATGAGATTAATGCTTGCCCCCATGTCACATAAAGCTTGGCCAAAAAATTGATCTCCTATAGGTGAAGCTCCCTAGATCCTTCAGTTTTGGAGGAAGCTTTTGTTGCAGAATAGCACTGCATTCCTCTGACAATACTACCATTTCAAACTCACCCAGTTTACGCTTCTTTGAAAGAATGTCCTTTATGAACTTGATGTAACTGGGCATTTGCTCCAATGTCTCAGTGAATGGAATATTGATGTGAAGCTTCTTAAAAACTTCCAAAAACTTCTTAAATTATGCATCCATCTTATGCTTGATTTGTCTGTTAGGAAATGGTAGAGGATGTATATATGGCCTATTCTATACCTTTTTGTCTTCCACCTTCTTGTGGATAACTTATTCATTCTTCTCACCATTCTCAATCACTATCTCTTGGTCCTTACTTCCTTCTACCTCTTCTTCAAGCAGCTTTATTTTTGGAGTTCCTTCAATATCCTTTCCACTTCTCAGTGAGATGGCTTTGCAGTGCCCATTGGAGGCACCCTTCGGATTATTCAAAGTATCACTTGGAAAGGTGCCCTGGGGCTTGTTGCTTATGGCATTAGCCAATTGCCTTACCTGAGTTTCTAATGCTCTCATCGAAGCTGTTTGGCTTCGAATCATAGAATCATTCTTTTCCAAATGAGTGTTCATCTTTGTCATGAAGGAATTTATCTTCACCATCAACTGCATGAACATGTCTTCAAGAGATGGTTTCTTGTCTTGCACTAGTTGTCTTGACTGGAAGGGGAATCTATGAGGATTGTAAGGTCGCTTATTTCCAAGACCGGAGGAGGAAGCTTCTTGGTTGTCCTTCCAAGAGAAGTTTGGATGGTTCCTCCATCTAGGGTTATATTGGGTTGAGTATGGGTTACTTTGTTGCGGACGATAGTTTTCGACATATTGTACACTTTCTATCCATGAAGGGCACCTATCACTCCTATAGTTGTCGCCACACTTGTCACACAACACAAATGGGCTCTGATGCAGACTTTACCCCATATTGTCTAGCTTACTTGCTATTGCCTCCACCTGAGTTGACAGCAATGTTATTGCGTCCACCTCATGTACTCCAGCCACCCTTCATGGAGTGTTTCTTGCAGAGGGTCATTGGTACCTGTTAACAATTAATTCCTTAAATAGTTGGAAGGCTTCATCAAAAGATTTTTTCAATAAAGATCATCTAGTTACAACATCCATTATTGGACGATGCTGCGACAACAAACCCTTGTGAAATGATCAGACTTGATGACACGGCGGAATAGCATGGTGTGGACACCTTCTAAGCAAATCCTTGTACCTCTCCCAGGCTTCGTGCAAGGATTCTGATTCAATTTGGGTGAATGATGTAATATTATTCACCATCTCAGTAGTCTTGATCGGAGAAAAGTATTTGTTAAGGAATTTGTAACATACCTCAGACCAAGTTGTTATGGATCCCACGGGCAGAAACTGCAACCAAATCTTGGCTCTATCTCAGAGAGAAAAAGGGAAGAGCCTCAGGTGAATGACATCCTCAGAAACATCATTGTGCCTAAATGTATCGCAGATCTCTAGAAAATCTAAGAGATAAGAGTTGGGATCTTCGTTGGATAAGCCACCAAACTGTACAGAGGTTTGTATCATTTGGGTTATGGTAGGCTTTATCTCAAAGTTGTTAACATGGATGGCTGGCCGTCTAACATTAGACTGCAAATTGTCCATTTGAGGGGTTGTGTAACGCCCCTTTTTGGGAGGAAACGTCAAATTGTCAAATAAAAAAAATGAAATGCGGAAAATAAAATTCGTGAAATTAAGACCCGGTTCATTTTAATCCAGATTAATTTGTTTGATTCATTGTTACATAAGAAAAATGGCGGCATATATATATACACATATTTTTTTTTGTTAATTAATACAACGTTGCGACAAAATATAAATAACACTAAAGAGTAAGACAGAAGTAAAATTTACATCTGAACAACATGCATATATATATATATATATATATATATATATATATATATATATATATATCAATTGTGTTTTAGATACAAGCAATTTCCAAAAAGCAAAACTACGCCTACCCAAAGGATCATACATGTGCATCCCCAAGATATCAGAATATACAGTCCACCAAAAATAAAATATCAGCCCCCAAAATAAAACGTTGGCAGCCATTAGCAGCTACCAGTAATGTCAGTCCCTCAGAGGAGGAGGGACCGTATCAGGATCCTCAACGGGGTCCTCCTCGTCCGAGGAAACCTCCATAGGAACCACAGAGCCACGGGCAGGAGCCCGAGCAGTGGAATCAAAAGAGTCCTCCTGCGGGGTGTAGTAGCGGTCACCCCACATCTCCCGGATGGGCAGATAAAACTCCAAGCGTAGGCTAACGTAGCAGGTAAAGATCGGCGTCTCATGACGTCTCTAGGCTAAAGAAATTGACACGTCTCCCAAGTAAACATAGCGTTCGGAACTCAAGTTGATGTGCCAACACTCTGGCCCCCCAAGGAAGGTCAGACGCACATCACCCAGAAATCCGCACATACGTGCCTCCATGCTCCATAGTAGGTGCTAATCTCGATCGGGCCAGAAGCCGGGGAAATTAGGAGCTCCAACCTCCTTGCCGTCGTCTTCGATGGATACAATACACGCACATGCAGCAAATAATAGAAATATAGGAAAGAGGTAAGACATCCTACCATCATTACCAATTATAGCAACCAGAAACTAATACGGCGCAACACGCCCGGATAGTATTCCAAGAACAACAACAACAACAACAATAATAATAATAATAATAATAATAATAATAATAATAATAATAATAATAATAATAATAATAATAATAATAATAATAATAATATAATAATAATAATAATAGATAGTAAATATATCAGTAAACAAGTAGACTGTTCTGGTAGTCATTCATCATAATAATAAATAAATAGTTCAAATTCACACAAGGCAGTCATTCATTATAATAATAAATAAGCAGTTCAAATCCACGTAAAGTAATCATTATCAGATAGTACAACACATCATGATGTATATGCACATAGTACTCAATTTCCTACTCCATGGAGCTAGACACAAACAGTCGGAGACAAAGATTAGGAGACACGTCTACAACTCGGCTGCTGCGGCCAAAGTGCTATAACTCAACAGTTTTCCATGTGCACATTCAGGCATTGTACAGACAGTCTGCGCTAGATCACGATATAGGACAGTGTCTCGGTTCGGATCGTCGGTGCGTTTACATCAGTTCACCCCACGGGCAGGAGAGCTACCAACTGGCCATTGCGAGGTACCCGCACCCCGATGTCCCCAAGATCATAGCACGACCTACACTAGTTTACTCGCACCCGCACTAAGGTGTGTTCAATCTCCTAGGCAACTTGGCCTTAACAACAGTCCAAAGGACATTCACAATGCATAAGACTCTATGCATGAACATGTAAGGTCATCATTACACACTATTCCGTAATATGCCACAATTAGCCAAGATAAGCATCAACACATCATTGGTCACTCAAATAGACCCACAATATCATAATATTGAAATTGAATAAAGTGATGCATCCTTAAGATCCATTAAGAATTCTTATGTAGAATTTGCCTCCCCTACAAGATCCGTCACTAAATGAGTTTCCATAATTAAATTCAGTTTTCTAATGCAATTTATTCTCATACCCTTAGAAGGTCGTTCTAAGGTCTCAAAGTCTCACACTCTCTTATTCTTGCTCTTGCAAAATTGTTTAAAGTTTTATGACAAGTTTCATTCTTGGTTCTTTAAAATTTATGAATCTCAAAGTATATCTAATTCTTCCAATTTGCTAATTTTCTAATTTACTACCTATGAGTTAATCACTTAATTATCTAAGTTCCAAGATTTCTAAAATTACCTAATTAAGCCCCAAAAAGGCCCTAGAGGCCGTGGCCTCCCTAGAGGATTCAATTCCCAATTTTTTTCCATTCCATTGATTTTATATTACACACTTGATTAATTAATACATTCACTTATTATAATTTGTTCACAAAGAACTCATCTTCTAAACCCCAAAACCGTGGCCACCCAAAGGAAATCCCACATCAATTTCTTCCATTTCATGTCTTCCAATCCATTCTAATTTACCAATATACCTTAACAATCAATCCAATAACATAAACCAAGTACAATCAACATGCAAACATACTAACCATACAATCAAAGAATAACCCTCATTAGGGTTTTCTCAAAATCAACCACAACCAAGGTTCCCAAATGTTAATAGAGGTTGAGGAGGAGTGTCTTCCTCTTACCAAAGTGAAGAAATCAAGAGAAGCCTCCAAGAAATCCTTGCAAATTTCGGATTGGGTGCCACCAAAACCCTAGAAATTTCAACTTGGTTAAAATAGCACAAAGGCTTGAGAAATGAATTGTAGATGCTCACAAAGAGGACCTTGAAATTGAAAATGAAGAGAGGGAGTGAAGAGTCAAGAACCTTACCCAAAAACCCTAAGCTTGAAGCTTGAAGAAGATGGTGAAAATGGTGGATTTTCAAAATGCCACAAGCAAGAGAAGTGTTTAGGAGATGGAGATGATTAAAAAAATGGTGTTGGTTGAAAATTTTGTGAAGGATGAGGGGGGATAGGAGCTACTTGCCGTAGGTCTCCTAGAGAGAAGAAGGAGAAAATGCTAAATGAAGAAGATGAGTGGAAGTAGAGAGAAAAAGTGCTTTTGGTTAATTTGAAATAATGTGAGTGAAATTAATTAAGTGAAAGCACTTCATCCCCCCCCCCCAAAGTTGGCTGCAGCCGTGAGTGAGGAGAGAGGGAAGAGAGAGGATTTTGGGCTTCCCTTGGAAGCTAAGGGCATTGAGGTCATTAGTTGGTCAAAGCTTCTCAAAGAAGCTTTAATTATAATACATTAGATTTGAATTAAAGTGAATTGATTAGACACAAAGTAGATTACATTAGGATAATGTGATAGGATTTTTATTACATGCTATTATCCAATGGATAATAGTTACAGTCGACAGAAGTTAGTATTAATTAATCTGACAGATAAATCTTACGCAGTATTATTTTATTTTATCTGTTAAAATTTCTCAAAAATCGTAAAATCTCGTAAACTGTGTCCGGCCTCGGGTTTAGTAAGATCCCTCGTTGACGTGTCCATTGTCCAAGGTTCTCGGAGAAAACATTTTATTTCTTCGGCTCTTCTCAGTGCGCATGCAAAACGAAGAATATATTAAAATATTCGACGTTTTCAAAAAATTCCCAGAAAATTCTCAAAAATTACAAGTATTGTAAAATGACTATTTGTCTCATCATTTCCCAATTTTTCAAGCATTACAGTCGTTTTCCCGACTCTGCACAATATACACGTAAAACGAGAAATATATTAAAATATTCATCATTTCCGAAAAATTTTGAAAGAATTCACATAAATCACAAATATTAAAAAATGACTATTTATGGTAAAATAAATGATTTCCGGAGCGTTGCATTGACCTCAGCAGGTTTCTGTTCAGTGTGCACGTAAAACGAGAAATATCTTAAAATATTCATCATTTCAGAAAAAATTTCAAAAAAATTCCTAAAAATCAAGAATATTATAAAACGGTCATTCATGATTAAACAAACACTTTTTGGGGTGTTACAACATTCCCCCACTAAAATGAATTTTGTCCTCGAAATTTACGTACCTCAGAATAATTGTGTATTACTCCCTCATCTTGTCCTCCAGTTCCCAAGTTGCATCACTAGTCGTCTCATTCCAAATCACCTTTACCAATGGAATCTCCTTGCCTCTAAGTTGCTTAATCCGTCGATCCTCGATTCTCGCAGGAGGCGTCTCATAGGTCAAGTTCTCTTTTAATTGTACTGTGTCCGGTGCTATGACATGACTTGGGTCAAGTAAATATTTACGTAGTTGCGACACATGGAAGACATTGTGTATGTTAGAAAGAAAAGGGGGTAAAGTTATCTGGTAGGCTACTGGACCTATCCGGCGAAGAATTTGGTAAGGTCCAAGAAATTTTGGAGTGAGTTTTCTAGATTTCAAAGCTTGGCAGATCCCAGTCGTAGGTGTGACTTTCAAGAATACATGCTCACCTTCCTCAAATTCAAGAGACTTTCTCCTTTTATCCACATAACTCATTTGCCGACTCTAAGCAGTCTTTATCTTCTCTTGAATCATTTTGACCTTCTCAGTTGTCTGCTGAATGATATCTGGTCCAATCGTGAGACGTTCACCGTCTTGGTACCAACACAATGGTGTTCGACACCGTCGTCTATATAGAGCTTCATAGGGCACCATCCCTATACTCGAATGGTAACTGTTGTTGTAGGTGAATTCTATCAATGGCAAGATTTCATCCCAACATCCAGTCTGTTCTATCGTACAAGCTCTAAGCAAATCTTCAAAAGATTGGATCGTTCTTTCTTATTGACCATCGATTTGTGGGTGGTACGTCGAACTCAGACGTAACTTTGTTCCTAGCGATGCCTGTAGACTCTGCTAGAATTTTGAAGTAAATCTCAGATCCCTATCTGAAACAATACTCGTAGGCACACTATATAGTCTAACGATCTCTCCAATATACAGTTGGGTCAACTTCTCCAGACTGTACGTTATATTGATCGGGAGGAAATGAGCTGACTCTGTGAGTCGATCAACTATCACCCAAATCGAGTCGTGCCCTTTCTTCGTCCTTGGCAAACCCACAACAAAATTCATTGCAATGCTGTCCCACTTCCATTCAGGAATAGACAATGGTTGCAGTAGTCCTGCAGGTCTTTGATGTTCCACTTTGGTCTTTTGACAGACTAGACAAGTCGATACGCATCTAGTGATGTCACTCTTCATTCCGTGCCACCAGAACAACTTCTTCAAGTCTTGGTACATCTTCGTTATGCTCGGGTGCATATTCAGCTTGCTTGCGTGAGCATGATCCACTATATATCTTTTAAGCTCTTGGTCACGAGGAATACAGACTCTACCCTGGAATCTCATAATTCCGTCTGTTCCTTCTTCGAATTCCATTTCATTTCCTTGCCTCATCAATTCTCTCACTTCTTACAAGAATTCATCGACCTTCTGCTTTTCCCGTATGTCCTCTATTAGTTCGCTTGAGATGGTGACCATGTTCATACAGATCTTTCCTAGTTTCAACTCTACAAATGACCAAACATCTCTAAACTATTCGATGAGTTCTCTTTCCTTGATCATCAGGGTAGAAGCACTGATAGTCTTTCTACTCAAGGCGTCTGCCACGACACTCGCTTTGCTAGGGTGATACAATAGCTGAAAATCATAGTCCTTCAGGAATTCTAACCATCTCTGTTGCCTCATGTTCAACTCCTTCTGATCATACAAATATTTCAAGCTCTTGTGATCACTGAAGATGTTGAATGTCGCTCCATAGAGGAAATGTCTCTATATCTTCAGAGCAAAGACCACAGCTGCTAGCTCTAAATCATGTGTCGGGTAGTTCTTTTCGTGCACTCGCAACTGTCGCGAAGCATAAGCTACCACTCTTCTATATTGCATAAGAACAGACCCCAATCCTTGTTATGAAGCGTCATAGTACACCTCGAATGGCTCATTCAGATCAGGTAGCACTAATACTGGTGATGTGGTTAGCCGGTCCTTCAACTCTGAGAAATTTTGCTTGCAGCTATCAGTCCATTCAAAAGCCTGGTTCTTCTTTGTCAGCTGAGTGAGTGGTCCAGCAATTTTGGAAAACCCTTCTATGAACCTTTTGTAATATCCAGCCAAACCCACAAAGTTACGAATCTCCGTTACTGACTTCGGCCATTCCCATTGTAGCACTGCCTCCACTTTTTGATGAATCCACTGCAATCCCTTCCTTCGAGATCACATGGCCTAAAAACTTAACCTCATCTAGCCAAAATTCACACTTCGACAGCTTGGCGTACAGTTCCTTCTCCTTCAGAATCTGGAGAACTATGGGGAGGTGTTCAGCATGATCATCCTGATTCTGGAAATATACCAAGATATCGTCGATGAAGACGACAACAAACTTGTCCAAATAAAGACGAAAGATTCTGTTCATGTAGTCCATGAAAATAGCAGGTGCATTCGTTACGCCAAACGGCATCACAAGATATTCGTAATGACCGTATCGGGTACGAAAAGCAGTCTTGGGTATATCCTCCATTTTCACTTTTATCTGATGGTATCCAGATCTCAGATCGATCTTCGAGAACACCGTTGCTCCCCTCAATTGGTCCATTAAGTTGTCGATTCTTGGGAGTGGATATTTGTTCTTGATCGTCAATTTGTTTAATTGCCTATAGTCCACACACAATCTTGAGGTACCGTCCTTCTTCCGAACCAATAGCACTGGCGCTCCCCAGGGTGATACACTCGGCCTGACGAACTGTTTTTCCAAAAGCTCCTCTAGTTATTTTTTATGTTCTGCCAATTCTGTTGGTGACATCCGGTAAGGTACTATAGACATGGGACCAGCTCCCGGTATAAGGTCAATAGCAAACTCTATCTCACGCGTCGGTGGTAGACTAGGTACATCTTCTGGAAAGACTTCAGAAAACTCCTTCACTACTGGAATAGCACTCAGATCAGCCTTGTTCTCGATTTTCAAAGAAGATAGTAGCATGTATCCTTGAGCTCCTTCTTTCAAGAAAGCTTGCACTTGGTCGGCCGTCAAGTATCTAGAATCTTCATCCATAGGGAAAACAATGGTTTTTCTAGAGCAATCTAATAGAACATGATTGGAAGACAACCAGTCCACCCCTAAGATTATATCTAGTTGTGAAAAAGGTAAACAGATCAAGTCAACAGAAAAGATTCGACCTTCAACAATTAGGGGACACTTCAAATAGACTTTGGTAGTAACTACCAGTTTGTCAGTAGGGGTTGAGATAGTCAAATCAAAAGGTAGGGTAGACATTGGTAAGTCAAGTCGTAGCACGCAGTCATATGATATGAAAGAATGGGTTGCCTCAGAGTCAAACAGTACTTTTAAAAGATTACTTTCTATGGTGCCTTCCCCTTGAATCAAGTCTTCGGATTCGGAGGCTTCAGCTCCGCTCATGGTGTAGACTTGACCTCCAGCTTGAGGTTTCTTGGCTCGAGATGCATTGACTGAAGGTTCAGCTTTTGTCTGGTTACAATCTCTGGACACGTGGCCCAGTTTGCCACATATGAAGTAGATAATTCCCTTGATAGTGCACTCTCTCATGGGATGATCTTTCCCACACTTTAGGCATTTAGAGGGATATGCCACAGTCTGACTAGTCCGGTTCCCCGTAGAACTTCCACCAAAACTTCCACCAGTTTGCTGCTGACTTCCCATTGATCGGGAATAGGGCTTCTTTTGGAAGCGGTTCGAACTACTGCCTCCACCTCTTTGGAACCTTGCAGGCCCAAAGTTCTTGCTCCTAGAATCTCTAGCTTGTTCCAAGGCCTCCACTTCACAGCATGTGTCCAACAGTTCTGAGAACACTTTAATTTTCAGGGTGATAACAGCCTCCTTCACTTCGTACCTTAGTCCCTCAGTGAACTTCCAACACTTCCAAGCTTCATCTGGTTGATGCTGAAAATGCGTTAAAAACTTCTCCAAGTTCTCAAATTTGGCCGCATATTCACTAATGGTCATGTTCCCCTGCCTCAGGTTGAGGAACTCCATCTCTTTCGCATGTCTCGTGCTTGCGGGAAAGTATTTGTCCAAGAATTTGTCCTTGATCAAGTCCCATGTGATGTCACGTTCCTCGGCCTCTAGTACTCTTTGAGTTCCATTCCACCAATCTTTGGCATTGCCAACAAGCATGAAGGTAGCATAATTCACCTTCTTGTTTTCAGCACAGTTCATGCCACGAAAAACTTTCTCCAGCTCTTTGATCCACAAACTAGCCTTGTCCGGATCAAATTCCCCTTTGAATTGTGGAGGGTTGTGGCGATGAAATTCTGCCAAGTTCTGCGCATTGGCAGTCGCTTCGAGCTGTTGAGCAGCCCTCTCTTGTTGCTGAGCAGCACGTTCATTCTATTGCGCGATGACTTCCGCCATCCTCTGCATTGCCTCTATAGCAGCTGCCATTTCTCCGCCTCTTGCCATCTCGCTTTCTCTTAAACCAGATTAACTGAAAAAGATAAGGAAAGTCAGATGTATCCATTCAGAACACCAATCACAGAGATTCACACAGCACAAACAAGACAGACTCACGCACAAGACCCAAAGAGACATAAATTGTAGCTCTGATACCAACTTAATGTAACGCCCCTTTTTGGGAGGGAAAGTCACATTGTCAAATAAAAAAAATAAAATGCGAAAAATAAAATTCGTGAAATTAAGACCCGGTTCATTTTAATCCAGATTGATTTGTTCGATTCATTATTACATAAGAAAAATGGTGGCATATATATATACACATATTTTTTTTTGTTAATTAATACAACATTGCGACAAAATATAAATAACACTAAAGAGTAAGACAGAAGTAAAATTTACATCTGAACAACATGTATATATATATATATATATATATATATATATATATATATATATATATATATCAATTGTGTTTTAGATACAAGCCTAGAATTTTCAAAAAGCAAAACTATGTCTACCCAAAGGATCATACATGTACATCCCCAAGATATCAGAATATATAGTCCACCAAAAATAAGACATCAGGCCTCCAAAATAAAACACTAGCAGCCATCAGCAGCTACCAGTAATGTCAGTCCCTCAGAGGAGGAGGGACCGTATCAGGATCCTCAGCGGGGTCCTCCTCGTCCGAGGAAACCTCCATAGGAACCACAGAGCCACGGGCAGGAACCCGAGCAGTGGAATCAAAAGAGTCCTCCTGTGGGGTGTAGTAGCGGTCACCCCACATCTCCCGGATGGGCAAATAAAACTCCAAGCGTAGGCTAACGTAGCAGGTAAAGATCGGCGTCTCATGACGCCTCCAGGCTAAAGAAATCGACACGTCTCCCAAGTAGACACAGCGGTCAGAACTCAAGTTGATGTGCCAACACTCTGGCCCCCCAAGGAAGGTCAGACGCACATCACCCAGAAATCTGCACATACGTGCCTCCATGCTCCACAGTAGGTGCTAATCTCGATCGGGCCAGAAGTCGGGAAAATCAGAAGTTCCAACCTCCTTGGCGTCGTCTTCGATGGATACAATATACGCACAGGCAGCAAATAATAGAAATATAGAAAAGAGGTAAGACATCCTACCATCATTACCAATTATAGCAGCCAGAAACTAATACAGCACAAAGCGCCCAGATAGCATTCCAAGAACAATAATAATAATGATAGATAGCAAATACATCAGTAAACAGGTAAACAGTTCTGGCAGTCATTCATCATAATAATAAATAAATAGTTCAAATTCACACAAGGCAGTCATTCATTCTAATAATAAATAAGCAGTTCAAATCCACGTAAAGTAATAATTATCAGATAGTACAACACATCATGATGCATATGCACACAGTACTCAATTTCCTACTCCATGGAGCTAGACACAAACAGTCGGAGAGAAAGATCAAGAGACACGTCTGCAACTCGGCTGCCGTGGCCAAAGTGCTATAACTCAACAGTTTTCCACGTGCACATTCAGGCATTGTACAGACAGTCTGCGCTAGATCACGATATAAGACAGTGTCTCGGTCCGGATCGTCAGTGCATTTGCATCGGTTCACCCCACGGGCAGGAGAGCTACCAACTGCCCATTGCGAGGTACCCGCACCCCGACGCCCCCAAGGTCATAGCACGACCTACACTAGTCTACTCGCACCCGCACTAAGGTGTGTTCAATCTCCTAGGCAACTTGGCCTTAACAACAGTCCAAAGGACATTCAAAATGTATAAGACTCTATGCATGAACATGTATGGTCATCGTTACACACTATTCCATATTATGCCACAATTAGCCAAGGTAAGCATCAACATCATTGGTCACTCAAATGGACCCACAATATCATAATATTGAAATCGAATAAAGTGATGCATCCTTAAGATCCATTAAGAATTCTTATGTAGAATTTGCCTCCCCTACAAGATCCGTCACTAAATGAGTTTCCATAAGTAATTTCAGTTTTCTAATACAATTTATTCTCATACCCTTAGAAGGTCGTTCTAAGGTCTCAAAGTCTCACACTCTCTTATTCTTGCTCTTGCAAAATTGTTTAAAGTTTTATGACAAGTTTCATTCTTGGTTCTTTAAAATTTATGAATCTCAAAGTATATCTAATTCTTCCAATTGGCTAATTTTCTAATTTACTACCTATGAGTTAATCACTTAATTATCTAAGTTCCAAGATTTCTAAAATTACCTAATTAAGCCCCAAAAAGGCCCTAGAGGCCGTGGCCTCCCTAGAGGATTCAATTCCCAATTTTTTTCCATTCCATTGATTTTATATTACACACTTGATTAATTAATACATTCACTTGTTATAATTTGTTCACAAAGAACTCATCTTCTAAACCCCAAAACCGTGGCCACCCAAAGGAAATCCCACATCAATTTCTTCCATTTCATGTCTTCCAATCCATTCTAATTTACCAATATATCCTAACAATCAATCCAATAACATAAACCAAGTACAATCAACTTCCAAACATACTAACCATACAATCAAAGAACAACCCTCATTAGGGTTTTCTCAAAATCAACCACAATCAAGGTTCCTAAATGCTAATAGAGGTTGAGGAGAAGTGTCTTCCTCTTACCAAAGTGAAGAAATCAAGAGAAGCCTCCAAGAAATCCTTGCAAATTTCGGATTGGGTGCCACCAAAACCCTAGAAATTTCAACTTGGTTAAAATAGCACAAAGGCTTGAGAAATGAATTGTAGATGCTCACAAAGAGGACCTTGAAAACGAAAATGAAGAGAGGGAGTGAAGAGTCAAGAAACTTACCCAAAAACCCTAAGCTTGAAGAAGATGGTGAAAATGGTGGATTTTCAAAATGCCACAAGCAAGAGAAGTGTTTAAGAGATGGAGAGGATTAAGAAAATGGTATTGGTTGAAAATTTTGTGAAGGATGAGGGGGGAGAGGAGCTGCTGGCCGTAGCTCTCCTAGAGAGAAGAAGGAGAAAATGCTAAATGAAGAAGATGAGTGGAAGTAGAGAGAGAAAGTGCTTTTGGTTAATTTGAAATAATATGAGTGAAATTAATTAAGTGAAAGCACTTCATCCCCCCCCCCAAAAGTGGGCTGCAGCCATGAGTGAGGAGAGAGGGAAAAGAGAGGATTTTTGGCTTCCCTTGGAAGCTAAGGGCATTGAGGTCATTAGTTGGTCAAAGCTTCTCAAAGAAACTTTGATTATAATACATTAGATTTGAAGTAAAGTGAATTGATTCGACATAAAGTAGATTATATTATAATAATGTGATAGGATTTTTATTACATGCTATTATCCACTGGATAATAGTTACGATCAACAGTCGGTATTAATTAATCCGACGGATAAATCTTACGCAGTATTATTTTGTTTTATCTGTTAAAATTTCTCAAAAATCGTGAAATCTCGTAAACTGTGTCCAGCCTCGGGTTTAGTAAGATCCCCCGTCGACGTGTCCATAGTCCAAGGTTCTCGGAGAAAACATCTCGTTTCTCCGGCTCCGCTCAGTGCGCACGCAAAATGAGGAATATATTAAAATATTCGACATTTCCGAAAAATTCCCAGAAAATTCTCAAAAATTGAAAATATTGTAAAACGACTATTCGTCTCATCATTTCCCAATTTTTGAAGCATTACAGTCGTTTTCCCGACTCTACTCAATATACACCTAAAACGAGAAATATATTAAAATATTTGTCATTTCCGAAAAATTCTGAAAGAATTCACATAAATCACAAATATTAGAAAATGACTATTTGTGGTAAAATAAATGATTTCCAGAGCGTTACATTAACCTCAGTAGGTTTCTGCTCAGTGTGCATGCAAAACGAGGAATATATTAAAATATTCGTCATTTCCGAAAAAATTCCAAAAAAATTCTTAAAAATCAAGAATATTATAAAACAGTCATTCATGATTAAATAAACACTTTTTGGGGTGTTACAGGTTGTATACTCCCTCAAGAGCTACGTGTTGTTATGCTCATCCGTCATTCTCGCAAGTACTTAAAACAATTAAAGTATTGAAACTTAAATAAATATGCACAAAAAGAAACTTGAACTAGAACTAAATAAACTTGTTGTTAATATTAGCTCTACTAAAATTAAACCATAGTCCCTGGCAACGGCACTAAAAACTTGTTCGCTCTTTTGCTTACCGCAAGTGCATAGGTCGCACTTATAATATAATCAAGAGTTGGATATTATTCCCATGCGGAATACGTTAATTTTAAGAATCAAATATTAACCAATAGTTTATCTAATACTATCCAAGCATATTCAAATTATAAAAAGACTGTATAAATCAAATGTAAAGACTAAAATGCAGTAAATCGATACTAAAGATGTTAATTAGAGAATAGGGAATCCTTCTTCATCTCCTACTTCAATTGATAACAAGCAATCCTTATAAGCAATATAGACGAAATGATTAAGTTAGTTTGAGAATCTAATTTAGTTAACAGCCTATGTCTAGTTCAATTAACCATGCTTCAGTTACCTAATTCACTATGTTTTGATGAGAATTAGTGTAAATCCACTCATTAAGATCTATTCTCAATTAATTACTATGCATAACCAAGAGGTATATTTCTATCCCATTAGAAAATTAACTTATCCAAACTAATTGAATGAAATTAAATATACATCAACCATACTTATGATCTCAAATCCAACTTCCTATGTCTAGGTTCATTAGATTTTAACAAATCAAATAAAAGCTGATCAAACATTCAAGTGTATTAAGATTTATATGATTGAACCAAACCAAATGATATATATAAACTTAAAGGATTACATAATCATTTAATATCCATAGGAGAATCCAAAGAAATCCCTATATACAGCTTAGCTAGCCATGAAACATGAAAATATATCACAATATATCATGTTCATAAGAATAGAAAAAAGGAAGTAAAATGATTAGAAGAGAGAAGCATAATAATAATGATGATTGATGCTTGAATCTTCCTCCACGATGAAGATGGCATCCAAACTTGGCTACTTCTTCTTCCTTTCAACCCTATAATGAAAACCTAGCTGCTGTTTTCTAAAAATACAAAAGCTCTCTAGTTGAAATATGATAAAACAGTATTTATAGTTTTAGAAAACAGAGTCACGCCACGACATTCACATGTCAGGGCCGCGGCGTGACAAGCTGATCCTTACACTTGGCTTTCTCTTGCATTATTGGTCAAAATCTTCTAAATTTCTACTTAATTGGAACCTTTCCTACAATAGAGAAATCACCAATTCAATATCAATTGCAAATGTACTTGATTTCTCAACGAATTGGAAATATTTCCTCAAAATCATAATGGAAGACATCAAGATTGAATTATATGAATATGAAGTTAAAATCTTCCATTCATGCATAATAACAAGGACTCAACAATCAATATAACACAGATATATGGGATAAATAACTATGATTTGTAGAGTTATTAGCAGCACTCCCTTCTTTTTTATTTTCTAGTTTCACTCACTCTTCTCTCTTGTTCTCTCAAATCCCTGCTCATCCAAAATCCCTGAAAACCCTAGCCATCATTTTTTCCTTCCATTTCCACCATTATTATGCCTTTCTCTATCCACCAAACCCATTTCCAAACCACCCATTGTCCCTTTCACCTTTCCCCTCTTCCAATTTCTTCTCTTAAGTATTACCATTTGCCCAAACACCATTACCCACATCTTTGAGCATCTTCCATGGCGTATTCTTCAAACCTCAAACGTGTTAGAACCAAAATACCACAACTGACAACCCTTTGGATCTGAGAAGGTTATCCACCAATAATGAGCATCTCATGTGGTTTAACTGCCACTTCTTGACAAGAAACCTTTTTTAACCAAAGTATATGGACTTGGAGTTCTTTACCACTGAAGGGTTTAAATTCGTGCCGCTCCTAGAACGTCAACAGGTTCTGAGGTTGTGCACCTACAAGACAAACTTCTACTCAGACCTTGTGAGGATGTTCTACTGCAACCTAGAGATTGAAGGTGAGAACTTGATTTTTGAAGTAAAGGATCAGAGTATGGTAATCACTCCAAGGGAGTAGGTGTAACTATTTGGGGTGCATTGAGATAGAAGGAAGTTTGAGGAAGATAGATGGAAATACTTTGATGAGTTCAAGAGGACAGATGCTATCGAAGGGATGTTGAAGTCAGAACTCGCAGTACCTAGAGGTGGTGAGACTGGTGGGATGATAAAAAGCTAAGACAAGCTTCTACATTATATTTATGCTCACATTATTTCCCTTAGAGGAGGCAATTTTTCCTACATAGGCAATGATGAAATCTTCATGGTATAGACCTTGAAGCAGGGATACAGGATCTACTAACCTAACTTCATTATGAAACACATGATGAGGGCGAAAGGTGTAACACCCTCCCTAGGGTATCACATGTCTGACTCCCGACTCAAAATCTGTAAAGAAGTTCACACAAGGTTTGAGTTATAAAAAGATGAGTTTTAAAATTTCTTTCTTTACTGAAACATAAACTTACTGAAATTCATAAGTATTACTGAAAATATATATTGAAACAGATTCATATACAATATTGACACTAATTAATATTTCACAATTTAAAGAGAAATATAAAACTAACAGACTCTTTTTTTTTAACAGTAGCAAACCCCATGACGGGTCCTACTTAATAGCACGGTACAACACTAACGTTAAAACTTAACATACTTATTCTGTTGTGTATCCATCTTGTTGCATCAGACATCTGTTCTACATCTGTTCTTTGTCAACACTGCACACCTTCGAGTCCTGAATGTCCACTCCTTATTGTTGTCACCCATCTCAGAGTATTCATTGCCCGTTATGTCTAAGACAACTCGATCCTTCTATTATTTGATTTTAACAGTACAGACACAGCAAAACAACATAACAAAGAGGTGAGATCACCTACGCCAATACCAACATGGTAGCACAGAGATAACACAAACAACATATCATACAAATATATCATGCCATCAACATTAATCAACTATCATCATCCAATCATTTATCAGTTCAATTATTATAAACAACAATTATGATAATGCCCTCAACATTGTCTAATTATCATCATCATCATCCAAGTATTCAAAACAATTGTCATAGCCAATATTCCTCAATTAATATATCATACAGATATAAATCATACTAGAATTCCAATAATGCACTCAACATTAATCAACTATCATCATCATACCATTAACACTATTATCATCACACAATAATCACAATAATGCCATCAACATCATTATCATCATCATCATGCATAATATAAGCATACCATCAAAATCATAAACTAATGCAAAGCATATTAAGCATAGGCAATTAATCAAAGCTCATAAACACATATAAATTATTACATGACCATGGATATGAATCCTCACATGGATTCAACACCCATCAAATATAAGACCATCTCTCACCACCATGCATGGTTGGTGAGATGGATCTCCCTCTTACCTCTTGAAGATCCTCAAAAACTCCTTGTTTTGCTTCTTTTTCCAAGTCCTTCATCACCAACGGCTTCTCAAATACAAAACAAAATACATAAAAATTAGTATACTCAACTTGATTAAGAGGAACCATGGATCAAACACGGTTTAGATCATGAAAAAGAAGAGAAGAAATGAAGTTTCCTTACACTTCACCTCAAAAACCCAATAACTTTGATCTTGAAGAAAGTCCATGAAGATGAATGATTTAGAAAAAATCTCCAACATGAAAGTTGCTTAGAATATCATGTAGATTCAAGATCTATGGTTGGATGAAATTAAAAGATATTGGATGGTGGTTTTGAGTATCTTGACCAAATGGTTTCTCTTGAAACACAAAGATGGAATTTTTTATTTTTGATAGAAACTTGAAGCTTGGATTTGAAGCTCAAGATGAATGATTTTGGAAAAACTCATAACTAGAGATGTTCTTAGAATGATGTAAGGATTCAAGAAGTATGGTTATATGAAATTTTTGAGTGATGGAAGGTTGGTATGGAGTGCTTGGCCGTGAGCTTAGAGTAGGAGAGAGATGGAGAGAAATTTTGATAACTTTGTTTCTTGAAAATTTTCAATGAAGACCAAGGTGATCAATAATGACTAAAGTGTTCAATTATGGTCTTCAAAGCTTCTAATTTCAGACCAAGACCATGAGCCACTTTAAAACAAAAGAGATAGAATTGAATTGATAGCATGTTTCTCTTTTACCAAGCAAGCATAGCCATAGGAATTAGAAAGAATAGACACCAAACATTGACTAATTTGTATAGCTTTTTCAATTATTGTTAGAAGAATGACCAAGTATTATTTGAATGTAAATTTGTCTTCCAAATTTGTTGCATGACCGTAGCTTGCATGGAGAAAAAGAAAATATTTTTGCTTTAGGAAAATGATCAATAATTATGTATAATTGATCAAGACATCTAACAATGACATAAAGTTTTTCTTTAGCTCCAAAATACTTCACAAAAATCGTCCCCCCTCCTTCATGATGCATTTAATAATTTGTCATCTTTTCTAGCCATCATTTAGAGCATTCTAAGCCATTGATTAATTCAATGGTTAGGATTTAGGTAGACTTTTGATTTAGAGGACTTAATCTAGGTCATTGAATCTTTCTCCTTTAAATTCTAGCCATTAGATGTGTCTCCAAAATTAAGGGTCAAGATTGCTCCTTCAAACTTTTAATCCAAGGGTCATAATTAGTTTTTGCTACTTTTCAAGACTAAATCTTCACCATTGATTAAATCTTCATCCAATGGTCATCAATGGTCTTTGTTACTTTACAAGACCAAATCTCCACCCTTAATCAATTCTATATCTAATGGTTACAAATGGTCATAGTCACTTTATAAAACTAAATTTCTACCCTTGATTTAATCTCCATCTAACGGTTATAAATGATCTTATTCACTTTTAAGATCAAATCTCTACTGTTGATTAAATCAAGATCAAGTCTCCATCGTTTAATTAAATCAATGGTGGATATCCAAACCACCAATGTTGACTTAAACAATATAATTTATTTTTTTATCTGCTAAAACCCCACGAAAGATTATATTTACTGTATTTTTATCATCCGATAAATTAAATACAGTACAAAACACAGTACGATAAAATTTTAAAAACTGTTTCCGGATTCAGGTTTAGTAAGATCCCCTGTCTTCATCTAAATAGTACAAATTTTTCTATGCGTAGAAAAATTTTCACTTTGCAGGACCCACTTGGGCCCACGTAAGGTCACCTGGGCCCACATAGGACCACCTGGGCCCACATACAGTCAAAAAATTTCATAATCATCTACAAAAATCACAAATATTAGAAAACGTATGAAAATCAAGTCAGATTATTAAAAATAATTAACAGTCAAGAGAAATAAATATTTAAAGATTTTCTCCGGCCTGAAAATTATTATTTTCCTAACACGGAGTAAATCACTCAAAATGATCAAATACGCTGACGGAATAAACAAAATAATTTTACAGTGCACAGAAATTACTAAACAGTAAAATTCTGTTAACTGTCAAAATTATTGTTTAAGAGATACATAAATTTTGGGGTGTTACAAAAGGCAAAGAGAAGATGGAACTTCCCTACACTCTATTGATCTCTGTCTTTCTTCAGTGATACCATGCAATTGTGGCAACTGAAGACTTCACTAAATTGACTCATCACAATGTGTTTGGACTATCAACGCTCAAACACATGAAGATGAGGAAGGAAAAAGACGGTTGGGTCTATGGTGATGAAGTTGTAAAAGCTAAAGCTGAAGATGAGGAGAAAGAGGAACTTGTTGTTGCTGTCACCAATGAACAGTTCATAGCGACTATAGTTGACTTGAAAGCATACATGGGGAACACAATGGGTGCCATGTATGATAAGATAGAAGCTATGGAGCGAGAACAAGTAGCCATGAGACAACACCAAGCAACCATTTATAAACATAATTTTCATACATTAGTTAACTCTCATATTTAGTCTCTTAAACCTCTTATATGCTTAATTGATCAGTTTTGGCCATATTTTATAAGTTTGTATTCAAATTAGGCTTAATTGTATTTTTTACCATTATTGAGAATTTTATACTATTTCTGTATTTTGGACATAATTTTAGTTTTAGATATCTAAAAATTATGAATTTTATTTTGTAGGAAAATTGTGAGAGAGATCTACAACTTTGATGCAAAGATTAAAGGCTGAATCAGATGTATAGTGGATCCGATTAGGCCACAAAGTCAGAACAGAGATGTTGTCACTAAAACCCGAGATGATATGTAAAGATTAGATCATAATTCAGGCTATATGTGTCATCTGGAGCTGAAACCAGTGCCATTCGAAAATTGAGACATATATTTCCAATTCTTATGAAGACCACTTATCAAAAAAATGATGTTTTTATAGTGTTTTGATCTTTTGAATTCAGATGACGGGTTTAGAGAGTTGTTAAGAATATTTTTGGGCATAACTCTCTCATCTTAAGCCCAAATTATGTGAATTATGTGTCTAATTAAAGCTAAGAGGAAGAAGATTAACCCTAAGCTGAGGGAAAACATGGATTTTTTTTTTATTTTAGAGATATTTATTTAAGCATTAGCAGCATCCATGGAACTCAATCCTAATTTTCACCTAACTGTTCTTGCTTGCACTTTCTCTCTTCCTCTCTATTCTCTTTAGGTTTCTTTTCTTTTATATTTCTCTTCCCTCTCATGAACCTTTTAATCAATCCTAGGAATTGAAAATATTGATGTTTAATTTAGAGATCTTGTTTTGATTATTTCACAATTAATTATTGATCAAGTTTCTCTTTACTTGTTAATCAAGTTTCACTTTTACTTGTTAATCAAGTTTCTCTTTACCTCTTTTGATTTATTAAACTTGGATTGAATTGCTTAAATTGATTTGGATATTAATGTGATAATTATATAATTACCATATGTTAATGAGGATTATAGAGACTAAACAATGCATCAAAGACTTCTTGGATGTTGATTGTTAAACTTAGTTGAATTCTGGGTTTTAGATTAATTTAGGATTAGATGGGTGCTTAATTCATTTAACCTTAATTAATTAAATTTTGTATGCTTTTATAGTACAGAATTAGTGGATCATCTTAAGGTTTCTTGATGTGATCTAACACTAAGAATTTGATTAGCAATTGAATGGAAGAGATTAAACAATCCATCAAAGGTGTTTGATGAATTGTTTAGCTTGGTTGAGTTATGAATTTTAAGTTTATTTAGGATTAAATGGGTGCTTAATTCATTTAACTTTGATTAATTAAATTTTAGATGCTTATCTAGTAGATAATTCATTGATCATCTTAAGGCTTCTTATGTGATCTAAAGCCAAGAACTTGGTTAGCAATTGAATGCTTTATTAGTGATCAATGACGGATTAAATTCAAGAATAGTTAATTTCCTTAGATTAATTGTTTACTTAATTATGTTTAAAATTTGTAATTACTTTCTATTAATTAACTCTACAACATTTTTCCTATTGGTTAACTTCTTAATCTAATTGCTTAGTTAGAGTGATCCAAGGGCTCGACTCAGTTGTGTCTTATACTACAAGTAATTTAGTGAATTGGTTTATAAATTGATATAATTTGATAGTCTCGATAGCTATCATCCATGCAACAATCTTTGGATGATATGAGGTGACACTTTCCTCCATCTCCGCCAAAAAAACTTATCTTAGGATTCTTAGCACTAGGATATTTGTAATTGGTTATTTTTTTACTGAAAATGTAAATACAATTAGCTAGTTATTTTGATGAATATATGTACTTGGTTGACTTGATAAATGAAATGAGGTTTTTGCCTTTGAGTACTCTTTTGTGTATGCATTATTGCTAAATTGTAAGCTTTGTTATTGTATTTGTTGCCTTCAATGAAAATAATATGATGAACTTGAATGAATATATTGAATATAAATTGCTTTAGCTCTATGCTTTCTTTTACCCCATCCTTTTTTATCATGTCAAAAGAAGGAGAAAAAGCTTGAGTTCTTTGTTGAGAAAAGATAGGTCAAACTAAAACAAATCTTAGGATTCCAAAAGTAAGGGAAAGTTGCACATCTTTGAAATAAATCACCTCTTACGAAAAAGAGGGGGAGTAAGTCTCTATAAAACTTTGTGGATTCCAATTTTTTATAAAACTGACTCTTTTCTCAATGGTTATTTGTTATCATAAAGAATGGTGAGAATGTAATTGGCTATTGGCCATTGAAGATTGTTTTGATGAAAACAAACATGAAGATGATGGCAAGATCAAGTCCAAGTCCTTCAAGAATAGCTTTAAGACTTAGATTTTTTTGTAAAGGTAAAAGGGGTTCATATTTAAGCTCTAAACTTGTTTTTCAAGAACTCAAACAACACACATGGTTTCAAGACTTTAAAATGATTTTTAGTTTATTAAAAAATAGTCTTTAAGTATCTAAAAGCTTGTTGGATCATTTGGAAACATTTGGCAAGGTTTAAAAGTTGATTAAAGCATTTTTCAAATAGGTCTATTCGAATAGAGGGTTTCCTTATTCAAATAACCAAAGTCAGAATGCACAGTTTTCCAATCCATCAAGCTCTATTTGAATAGAACAAGACACTATTCGAATAGAAGCTTAAAACAAGCAATGCGGCCTTATGTTTTTAAATGATCTATTTGAATAACAGTAAGGGTTATTTGAATAAAGTGTTCAAGAAGCCATTCCTTGATGTGCTATAAACATATCTATTCAAATAGATGGTATGCTATTCAAATAAACATGTTTCCAGAATCAGAAAATAATGGCTAGTATGACTACATTTAATGCTCTAACCACCCCTAATGAATCTTTAATGCATTGGGCTATAAATACAAGTCAATGGGCATTAAAGACTGTTAAGATATCAATTTGAAATGTTTTGCTGAGCATTAATACAAGTTATCACAGCCTACATCCTTAAACCCATATTTTTTTAGCTTAAAGTGTGATCAATCCTATACCCATTGGGCTTCAATTTATAATATCTACTGTTTTGAGAGTTTATCTTTCTATTTTTCTTTGATTTCCTATAAAGAGGGTGAGGTATCCCTGTAGAGAAAAGGGTGAGGTATCCCTTGTTGAGACTAAAGCATAAAGGGTGAGGCATCCCAAGGTGTATTGAGTGTTCTAGTTTGTAAAGTTAGCAAGCACATGTTCAAGCTTGAAGTGATAGCGAAAAATCTTAGGTGATTTATTTGAGGACTGGATGTAGGTCACAAGAGGTGACTTAATCAGGATAAATCCTTGTGTTTGCTCTTCTCAACTCTATCTCTTTATATCTGTGCTTTAATTTTATATGCTTGATTGAATACTCTTCATCTTGGCTTTTTTTTTATGAGTTAAGTGATCATTCTTATCTATCTATTTATTTCAATCAATCATTAGTTTCAATGAAAATTGATATTCAAGTGTTTTATGAAAAGATTGCGAAAAGATTTTATAAACTTAATTCACTCGCTCTTGAATTTGAAGCCACTTGGTAACACCCACCCCTTCGCCCCACTGTAATCACTGTTATGCCATGGAGGTTTCCACTCGCCACAATCTTCTCAAGTAACCCTCAAAACCAAGTTCTAAACATTGACGTCGTTTATAGGAAACAATAAATTTATACTCCCAACACCACCAACAACACTCCCATTACGACCATCATCATCGTTAACACAAGGAGTAGACAAACCTCAATTAACCAGAATCATAGTTTTGCTATGTGTAACCCCCCATCTACAAATCGTTGTCCAACATCTGTCCCTACTGCTCATGAGCTAGTCTTGGAACCGACCGTAGCTCAACGAGAACCTTAGCAAGATGAGTTGGAGACTTCTTTCACTAGGGAGAATCTCCCCCTTCATTCCCGGTGAGTTCCGATGAGACAACGCCTAGGTCCCCTAAGAGTGCCACCTGGTGATGGACAATGGGTATTAGCGGTGCAACACCTCAGAGATTATATAGAGAATGAAGTCCGGTCTCACCGTGCTGAATTTGATCATGATGAGCTATCTAGGGCAAAACTGTTTTCTCTGGTTATACTTTAAGATGAAAGAATTCATCTCCAGGAGAAGAGAATCTATAACCTGGAGAAAGTTTCCAACTAATACTATGAAGGCAAAAATCAATCTCCAAGGAGAAATCGTGAAAATAGAAGTGACAGAACTCAAGAGGATGACTGCCATCCAGAAAATAATAGGATAATGAATCCCAGTCATAATGCTGAACCTATCTATGCAAGAGAGACATGGTTTCACAAAATCAACCTTTTTTTCACATATTGATGGCTTACAAAATCCCTAGACACTACAAGTAACATACCAATATTGAAGCTTATGATGGGACCACGAACCCTCAAGACACTTGGATGCCTACGTTTTTGCACTTTTGTTTGCTAGAGGTGATGACTCACTCATGTGATGTGTTTTCCCCCTATCTTTAAAGAAAGCTGCCTTAAGATGGTTCACTACCTTAACTCTGAGGTCCATGGATAACTGGGGGAGCCTGTCATTGAGGTTTTTGTTGCATTTCACCACTAGCAAAGTTCAACCTAAATCCATTTGATGTCTTTTCTAGATTAAGCACAGAAAGGAAGAGTCTCTGTGAGACTTTGTATCCCAGTTCAACATGGAGATTATAAACATACCAGACTGGGATGAAAGACTTGAATTGTACTGCATTAGAAAAGGGCTCTGACCAAGACCATTCTCCTTTTAACAAGTAAAAAAAAGAGCCTAAGACCATGGACGAGTTTCGTACCCTTGTTGATAAATACATCAATGTTGAAGATGTCATTTGAGCTAAGAAGCATATTGAGAAGGGTACAGATGCCAAGCCTACGCCTAGACCATCCAATCAACATGGCCGAAATTCAAAACAACCTTTCAGGGGGGAAATATGAGGAATGTACTCCTCTAAGCATGTCTTAAGCTTAAATTTATCAAGAGGTAATGAAAACCAAGCTATGTGATATGCAAAGACCTCCCCTTTTGAGAAGCACACGTAGAAAGATAAGTCCAAGCATTGTGCGTGGCACAATGGCCACAAACATAATAACGGAGGATTGCATTAACCTCTAAGATGTCATTGAGTCGCTGATTCGAGATGGCTACCTGGCTCGATATATGTGCTAATTTTAGAGCAACCACAGGGGAGGGTAGGACTACAAGAAGCAGAGTTATAGCCTACAGAGAAGTCCATCCCCACCCTACCAAAGAAGACGCTCTCTAGCCAGGAATGATGATTCCGGTGCAAGTACATCACAGGATGTCCAAAATTGAGACAGGGCACAATCCTAGGATGATGATCATGAAGACAAAAGTTGTTACACTGAAGTAACCCGAATGATAAACACCATCTCAGGGGGCTTCGCGGGAGGTGGTGACTTTGGAAACGCCAAGAAAAAGGTCCTTTGAGCTATGCTAAGCATAGTCTCCCTCAAAGAAACCAAGTCAGACAGAGGGTCAAGAAATACCCCACCATTCTCGTTCTTTGATGAGGATTATGGAAATATTATCCTAGACCACGATGACCCCATGGTCATTATCAAGATAATCACAAATGTCGAGGTTCACAAAATATTTGTGGCTCAAGGGAGCTCGGTTGACATTATGTTCTTAGACTTGTTCAATAAGATAGGATTATCAAAAAAAGAGCACATACCATACACTGGCGAGTTGATCGATAAGGGACAAGATCACCCAAGTGGGGTGTATTAAGACTCACCTAAACTTGGGAAAAGACCCTTTCTTTAAAACTGTCAAGGTCAAGTTCCTAGTGGTTGACTGCCTTTCAGCCTACAATGTTATCTTGGGTCGTCTTTCATTCAATGCCTTTGGGGCTGTGATTTCTACACCCTGCTTAGCCATTAAGTTTCTGAACTAACAGGATAGAGTTGTAATAGTTAAAGAAGACCAAGCTATGATGAGGAAGTGCTACAACAAAAGCCTAAAAATTACCAAAAATAGAGTCCAAGTGTTCTAGAGTTTCTAAAGATGTAAATGCTTCAATCTACACTTATTTATAGAGCTCAAGTGATAAAATAGTTGTTGGTAGTGTTTAGAAATGATTTTTTTTTTATGAAAACTAGTCATTTATAGCCATTAGGAGCGCTTCTGGGCATATAGTAATCGATTACATGGCCACTGTCAGAGTTGTAATTGATTATAGGACTTATATAATCGATTATATGAACTCTAGTTTTAAAAACTAACTTTAAATGACCATAACTTCTTTTTTTCTTATCCATTTAAAGCAAATGACTACTCATTGGAAAGATTTTTGAGTCTATTTTCAAATGAAATAAGTTTCATGACAAAAATCAAAGCATTTTGAAAGTTATGATCAAAATAGTAATCAAAGGTCAATTTTTCAAAACTCAAACTTGACTATTTTTCATAATTTAGATCAAATAGTCATAACTTCTTCATTTCTTATTTGTTTAAAGGAAATGACCACTCATTGAAATTATCTTTGAGTATACTTTCAAATGAAATAGGTTTCAGGACGAAACTCAAGGTATTGTGAAAGTTATGATCAAAAGAGTAACTAAATGTCAACTTTTCAAAACTTAAACTTGACTATTCTTTATAGTTTTGAACTACTACCATGACTAGCTTTTCAAAACATGTTTCTTGAGCATTTTAGCATGTAACAACCATTTGTAAATATTTAAAAACATATTTGAGCTCTTTTCTTGTAAAACCTCTATCTTTACATAGGAGAAAACCTAAAAAGAAAATATATCAATGCTAGTCCTTAGGCTTTTTGATGTAATCCAAGCTTCCAAAAATTTATTCTCTTCAAATCTTGCAAATGCTTGGAACATATTATCATTCTCATTCTTCATGAGTTAAGCATAAATATGATCTTTTGGTTTCTTGTTGCAATGCTCACTCTTGGTACTTGGATCATTCTACAAAGTATTGCTCACTTAAACAAATATAATTAGTCCAAATTCATAATTCAATATCTTCACATGCATGATTCATAAATGTATAACTCTAGTTAGTCTAACATGCATGTAAGACTTTCATAGACACATCCAAATAAGACATTTATCAATTACTAATAGATATGTTTTATATAGGATGCACCAAAGAACACTTTATATATTTTCATTTAAATATAGCTAAATCTAATATTAATTTAATACAACTTATACAACACATTATTGGATATATTCTATAAAAGATACTATAAAGAATATGCATGATTGTTATATGAAACATAATAAGATAGAGTACATGATCATGCATGATCCAATATAATCTTTAAAGAACATCTATGTAGTATAAGCATCATTCTTTTTGTCTTGTATTTGTCATCATCAAAACTTAACATATTAAACCATTGGGACAAACTTATTTTCACAAGTCCTGCAAGGCCTCGAGATACATTACCAAAAGATTGAGAAGTTGGCTCTAACATTGTTAATCACTACAAGAAGGCTGAGAAAATACTTCCAATGTTACCCTGTGATAGTGAGAACAGACTATCCAATCAGACAAATACTGCACAAGCCAGATCTCGCAGGGAGAATGATCATTTGGTCAGTTTGGAATCACCTACGAGCCAAGACTAGCTATAAAGACTCGAATACTATCTGACTTCTTAGTTGAGCTCACACCAGATTCCGACCATCCTAGAGCGTATTCCTAGACTATTTATGTTGACAAATCCTTGAATCCCAAAGGAAGCGGTGTCGAGGTCATGTTAGAAAACAAAGTCGGCCTCGTGCTAGAACATTCATTAGGGTTTGACTTCCTCACATTAAACAACTAAGCCGAGTATGAAACTTGCATAGCTAGTATAAACATGGCAAAGGAAATGGGAGCCACAAACATAGTCCTATGTAGCAACTCCTAGTTGTCACATATTCATAAATTCTGTTCAAATATTCTCAATCAAAATTATGTTATTAAAGCAAATATCTATCATTGCCAACAAATAACAATATCAAATCTTAATTCAATATGAGATACCAATGATATACACAATTATTCGATTTATGATAAAAGGTAATAATTTACCTAAACAATATAAAGTTTAAGAAAATCCTCAAAAAAATTACACTTCTTTAAATAATCATAGAAGCCATAACAACCATTTAAATATATAATCGTTAGAATTCAAATGAATGTTCAAAAGAAATTATAAATAATAAATTAAATACACAAATTAACAATATGAATGCTTAATACCAATTTCTTGGGCATTAAATAATGGCTTGTCACCAACATAAGCCAAAGTTATAACCTAAATATAAAATTACAACCCCTTTTGGGGTAGGTATGCAAAATTATATGAAAGTTCCCCATGTGAAGCCAACAGTAAAAAACATGTAAACATAGAAGGATATAAGAAGAGTGTATATTTTCATTTAATCCAGAATATCCATAAATATTTTTTCCAATAATTATAACCCAAAAACTTATTCCAAAAATTATAGAATATGATAAATAATTAAGGATATGAGAAAAAATAATTAGCACAGTGGAAGGGAAAAATATGAGTAAAAATGCATAATATAATAATTTAGCCCAGTAAATTATAGTCACACAAAATACTTTTAAAAGAAATTATATATGTATCATGCAAATTTCAAAACAGTTTATTTAAATCCTTTGTGACCCCAAAATTGAAAAATTATCAGCACATAGAAGTGAGAAACAATGCTGCAACGTGATTATAAAGTGATCTTCCATCACTTATAATAGCTCACTCATCCACAGTTTCATCTCAAAATATTATAGCACCTGAGGCACCAGTGCTTTTTTCTTGTGAGGCAAGTAGGCAACCTCTATTTCTTTTTTTAATTAAACATAACCTAATAATAAAGAACGGGTTCAACCAACCCACGGGTGGAGGACGTATCACCCAACAATAGCAGCTTCTTAAATGTTAGACATTTATTTTTTCCATTATCTCATGTGCAAACGGATCAAGTTGCTAAAGCAATTTCAAAATTTAATTAAAACAAGTTTTACACGTAATAAAAAAGTATAAAACTTGAGACTTTGATCAACACTGTTTCTTATATATACCCAACAAATAAAAAATATTAGGGAGTCTTTGTGTCGAAGGTAAACAAAACCCCTAAACTAATTCCATGAAACCAGTCTAAAAAATCGTTCAACAGTAGTCATCACATTCATCAATCAATAGCTGCAAAAATTGTGATATCATATTCAATTTTCTTAAATCCTATAATATGGATTATGAATCTATATGACTAAGCTCTGATACTATCACTACAAAAAAAATTGATGTTTAGCCATGATTTTAACCGTGGCTAATTTTTTAAAAACCGTAACAAACTAAATTTAGTCATGGTTATAATAATTATGGTTAAATAAGGCATGACAAATAAATTAACCACGATTTTGAAAATATCGACTGTGGTTAATTAAGTAATAACTGTGGTTAAATTTAACGAGAATATATTCAATAAATACTTTGCCACGGTTAAACCGCGGCTAAATAATTTTTTTTTAAAAAAAATACTAGTTGTTTCTACAATGGTATCACAAAAGGAGACTTGCTCAATCACATAATACCAAGTCTCAATCAAGTAGAACATTCAAATCAATAGTTAATAAAGAGGATTGGACGAAAAATTTGAATATTTGTCAAAATTAAACTATACCCTTCATGTTCATAATTTCACTAACCAATCCTACTCAAAATATACACCCAGCCAGTCAAACATGGAAGCAACATATGAAAACAACATAATCCAAGTGAAAAGTACTATTTTAAGGGAAAAAAAGAAAAAAGAAGCCTTCTAGTTCTACTTGCCTTGATCACAGAGTCACTCATTAGAAGCTCTTCTGCATTAACTCAAACTCTAATGAACCATAATGAGCAAGCCCAAAGCTTAAACCAACACCAAAAGTCAAATGAACACTACAAGAACTAATAAATAATGGCAAATTAACATAAGTTTTGGAGTTTGCATATACGATCAGATTAAAAATATACACTTCAAGTAAGAAATTAGAATCAAGGAATAATGAATAAAAAATAAACTTACATGTAATATGACTAATAGGAGAATTTATAGCATTTTTTGTTTTTGGTACTGAAGAAAATATTGGTGATTGAATAAGACATTTTTCCCTTCAGTAGACATAGCAAACAACTGAGGTAAGAAGCACAATGGTTGTGCATATAACACATATTAATAGAATAACTACAAAAATCTTGCTGGAAATGTGTTTCTTTGAACCTGGTGACATTATGACAATTCCTGCAGAGCACTCAAAAAATCATAAATTCAGTTTCTAAGTACCTTGATATAGGAACAAGCTAATGATTTTGTATAAAAAGGTACTAGGTTATGTCATCATCAATAAGACAAAAATACGTCGAAAAGAGAAAAATAAAATCATGTTGCAGGATATAACATAGAAAAAAAGAAAAGGAAAAATAAATTTATCAGGTAGAAGCTCCTGGTGTTCATTCCAATAAAAATTAACAGTATACCTGAACAACAATCACATGACTTGGAAAAATTGGCAAGAAAGTAGCTCTGGTTCCCTTGGAAAGAAGAACATTTATATTTCCACTTATTTAAGCCAGATGTATCAGAAGGTTCATCTGCCAAGTGTAACACCTACCGTAAGATATCACATTTTATATTACTATTACCAAATTACTTCCCAAGTTATAAAATAATATTATTTAATAATAATACAAGTTGTAAAATTTCTTGATATCGATAAGATAAACTTAGTAGAAAATAAAAATATTAAACATCATCATAAATAATTAACATCATATACATTACAGAAGTACTGTCAAAATTATTTATATACAGACCAAGTTCTCAAAAGTATTTGAACATTATTTAAACTAACATACTTACCCAAGTATGACTAGATAGCAGAACCCTCAGACGGATCTTCCTCAGATTCTTCAGCAGGAAGGAATCCAACTTGACGCGAAGTCCTACGAACCGGTATCCGTACAGAAGACACTATACTGATTTCCGTTGGGACGTGGTACCTACCACCCCAATATTGCCTAATTGACAGCAAAAATTCTACATGTACATAAATAGTGACAGAAAAGAATGGATTTCCATGAAATATCCTGCTCATGTTGACTGTCAAATGTCCTTGATATATTAGTCCCTCCTCATTGGGACTAATCCTCCAAGCATCAGCTCCACCATGGAACTGTAGTCTCACATATCCAAAGAAACTCGATCTAGATGTCATCCTATTAAAACTCAGCTTCCTCAGGAGGAATCTGTTCCTCTTCCCCTTTATGCTCGGTACCTTGCTCAGTGTCTTTACCAAAATATAAATACAATACAAAATAATATACAAAGAGGTGAGATTATCTATGTCAATACCAACATGGTAGCATGAAGATAACACAAACAATATATCATACAGATATATCATACAATGATACAGATATAATAAATAATAATTATAATCATACCCTCAACGTTATCCATCATCATAACATATATAAGAAATAATAATTATGATTATGCCCTCAACATTATCCAATTATTCGACAGTTCAAATATCACACAGATATAAATGCTCAGATTATGCACATGCACATATACTCAATTTCCTACTCCATGGAGCTAACTCAAGTCAGAGAGATTGATCTAAAAGATCTGTCTGTACCAACATGCCTCAGACTACGTGCCACAATTTCCATAAGTATTTGTACATCTAGCATATATACAACAATCTTTACCAGATCTTGATTAAGAATAGTGCCTCGGTTCGGATCGTCGATATATTGCATCGGTCTAATCTACGGTACAAAAGAGCTACTATATGTCCATTGTGAACAACTCACACCCTGACGCCCCCAAGGTCAACAAGTGACTTACACTACGCATATCACACCCGTTCAAAAGGTGTATTCTCTCCTAGGCAAATGACCTTATCCAGTCCATCAGACCTTTCTAATGCATGTTTAATGCACCAAAGCCAGTCACAAGCCAAATTCATTATTTCTCATACAGAGTCCATACATTGATCCAACAGTAATCCTATTATATATTCAATCGTGTAATCATATTATCACGTGTTCTCAATCGCGCAACACTTTTGTCGCGTTTTTCTAATCGCATAGTGAGTTTCCATCGTTTTTCAATCGCATAAAAATATTCCATCATTTTTCAATCGCATAGCAATTTTTCGACGTTTTTTGAAATCGCGTAGCTTAAAACTCACGTTTTTAAGTTACGAAAGACATTTTTCACCATTTTTCTACTATGTAAAATATTTCTCAAATTTCTAAATTTCATTTCGACCTTTCTAAAAATTCATATCATTTCTTGCTTTATTTTTTTCATATTTTATCACTTAAAATTTCCTAACACGCTCAAAAACCCAATGAATGAGTTATATGTTAGTAAATTTCAAGTCTCCAACGTATTCTTCATAATTCTAAATTAATTCTAAAACTTGGTTATCTTTAAAATAAATTGAGGTTCAAACACTTTCAACCTTTCTTTTTCTTTCATAAACGAAATCTTCATCTCTCAAGTGACAAAGTATTTCTTTTCCATTTCTTAAATCCTTTTATTAATTTTTTGTACTAAATCAATTAACTTTTCATTTCTAAATCATAATTTTACACAAACAAAACCATTAAAGTCTCCATGGCCGTGAGGTACTTGGTCCTTGAAACCAAAACATTTGTTCATTTTCCTTGTTCTTATAAGCATCCCATTTTACCATCCATGAAAATATTAACTTAGAAACACCTATTTTGAGGTATTGAGGCCGTGAGCCTTTTGGTCATTTGAACCAAAATTATTTTCCTTGTTCACATCCATCATGGCATATACAATATATTCACATCATACATATCATAAGCATACCATAAAAATAATAAACCATGCAAAGCATACAAGGCATAAACAAATAAATCAAAACACATAAACACTCAAAAATAATTACATAACCATGAATAATGAACCCTCACATGGATTCACTATCCATCAAATACAAGTTCATCTCTCACCACCATACTTGGTTGGTGAGATAGATCTCCCTCTTACCTCTTGGAGAAACCTCCAAAACTCCTTGTTTTGTTTCTAGTACAAGTCCTTCACCACCAAGATCTTCTTAAACATAAAATAAACACAAGTTTATTAGCATCTATAGCTTGAACAAGAAAGACCATGGATCAAAACATAGCCTAGAACATGAAAATGAGACAAATAATGAAGTTTCGATAACTCCAACTTAAAATCCCTAGAACTTGATCTTGAAGAAAGTCCTTAAAGATGAATGATTTAGAACTTGGCCTTAACTACAAAGTGTCTTGATTTTAGGTATAGATTCAAAAAATAAGGTTGGTTGAAATTTTTGGAGAGTGAAGGTATAATCTAGAGGTCTTAGCTGTGAAGTTGAGTGGAGAAAAAATCACTACTAGAAATTTGGCTTTTAGAGACCGATTTTTCGGTCTCTAAATCAAGAAAATCGGTCTCTAAAATAGTTAGCGACCGATTTAGAGACCGATTTAAATCGGTCTCTAAAAGCCTCGTCACTAAATATTAGAGAACGATTTAGAGACCGATTTTTTAGAGACCGATTTTTTCGGTCTCTAAATCGGTCGCTAATTTTTGGTCAAATATTAGTCAATCATACTTCAAAGAAAACACATTAGAGACCGATTTAGAGACCGATTTATCGGTCTCTAAATAAGTCTCTAAATTGGTCTCTAAATCAGTCTCTAAAAACATAAATAAAATCGGTCGCTAATTCCGTCTCTAAACTAGAGACTGATTTATCGATCTCAAATCGATTCTAAAATCCTCTCTAAATCGGTCTCTAAAATACTAAATATATTATATATTTTATAAAATCGGTCACTAAATCGGTCTCTATTTATAAAATAAAAAAATAAAAAAAATAAAAATTACTAGAAGAGAATTATTATGGAGTTATAGAAATAAAAACAAACTACTTTTTTTTTATATCAAACACGATTTTAGATCTTAATCCATACAATCAATTATACAGAAAAATCCCAAAAATTACATTTTTATGATGATATGTCTATGAACAAAAGATTAAATCGTTGATTAAATTCTAAAATAACTAGGCAACACACGATCACATACTAGTTTGAAGTAAATAACAAAATAGTAATGAGTGCTAGAACTGCAGTGGTTCAAAACTTCAAGCTCAATCCATTCAAATAGGTCTCTACAAAATAAACAATACAAATAGTTAGAAAGAACAAGATGCACGAGTTTAATGCCATTAAAGTTAACTATGCAATTGTATAGAAGATCATGACCATGTGGAAAGAGCATAAGACTTTATACACCACAAAAAAATAGAGAACACAAATACTGAAAGATTGAATAATAAACCATATTTTTTGTTTGTTTGTTTTAACCATAGTAAGAAATTTACATCCAAAAATATATATTTTAGAATCCAAGTGTCATATGCACAGGTACTTATACCAAACTTGGCCAAACATTAGAAACATTAAAATTAAAATAACAAAGCCCTGTAAGGGCATCTGTGTGGGGCAAGAAGGCCCCGTTGTGGCAGCAATGAACCCCACTATCAGAGCAATAACACAGAAATGATCGTCCCTTCACATTCTTCCATCTATATATATATATATTCATTTGAAATTGTGGACGCTCCTAGGCTCTCCTAACTTCCCCACATTCCTATAACAACATTATGATTAAAATCCTTGCCCCATCGAGTGAGTGGATCCCTCTGTGATTTGATACTGCACAAAGTCCACATTACTTTAAAGCCTTTAAAAGATTGGTAGGCCTATCTGCATATTCTCTAGCTGATCTGATCCTCTCTTTGACTTCTAATTTTTTTAATGAGCTCCTTTGATTTCACCTCCTTAACCTTTACATAAAAGAATTTAACAACATAAATTACATTTCTCTTGATAGTTTTATACTTTTCTTTCTCTTAATAAATACTAAATAGTAAGAATAGCAAAGATCAATGAACCTATGAGGCCGTAATGGAGAAGATTATGAATTATCGTCACACGGTATACAATAAATTAAAAATCTATAAGATGTTTCCATAAATCTAGCCATCACGTAAATAACTAAAACAATATGTATAAATATCTTAGCACCATTTAGATATAAGTCCCACACTAATTGGATTTTAGTCATTTTACTTCTCAGACATCACTAAAAAAGATAATTTATACATAAGATAGTAGAGAGAGAAAACACATAATCACTTACTTCGCCTATGAATTGCAACCTGAGATCTGTCTACAGAGCCTATGGAAAAGAAACAATGGGATAAACCATAAACTATTACTCTAGAAAACAAAGCTCCCACTTCGCAAATAAAAAGCTACATAATAGGGGAAATTTTGAATTATATAAATAAAATCCAACTTGGGCAAATCAAACTAAGAAATCAAAACTACCCTTTTGAGGACAACAATAAAGATTACAAAATATGAAAAATAAAATAAAATAAAAGTAAGAAATTGAGAGAAAGAAGACATACAGAATCCTATACATGAATTCTGTCTTGCCATTAGTCCTGTCCTCTAATATATCCTCCATGGCTCCTCTAGTAGTCATATTTTTTATTATCAGTGCCTCTCTAGCAAACGTGTATACCTATATGTTTATGAATCTTATAGTTTAAACATGATGAGAACTCTGGCTTTTCATATCATATCATGATTTTAACATGCTCACGTATCCTCCACATCAAATCAAGCAGATGCATGTCAACAATTGTCTTCAATAAAAGTGAACAAGTTAACAAATGCTACAAATCTATACAATGTGGAAGTAGAACATACAATATGCGCAAACTCTATAACATGGAGAATTCTGGTGGAAGATAGCTAGATAAGTTATTGTTGTCCACAAGCCTGTAAACTCATTTCAACAAGCATTAACCTCCAAAACTTATAAACAAGTTTCAATTCGGAGAGGCATCTCAGTATGCAATGAAAGTTTTAAACAACAAAGGAAATGTATTAAAAATAAATGGCTTAAATACTCACAAGTGCAGAAGATTGGATAGCTTTGAAAGTTTGGGTGGGATTTGACCATGAAATGAGTTGTTGTTCATGTGGCTGCAAAGATACAAACAAAGCAAATAAGTACATGTAAGGAATCCAGCTCCAAGCTGAGTTGATGATGCATCTGGCTTGGAGATCCACTCACAGATGTCTAACGTTGATCAAGTTTGCAAATGACACTAGTATAGGACCTGACAATTGGTTTTGGTCAACTTGGAGTCTATTCAAATTCGAAAGGCTGCCAAGCTCATATGGTAAACTACCAGATAAGTTATTTCCATTCAGGAGCTTGCATAGACAATAATACATCAAAATATTTGCTCTGTTTGCATGATTGAATCATAAAATTTCATGGCTTGAAGCATTAGTGTGTTCACTTCTCTACAATCGTAAACACTAACATAATAAAAGAAGAACATCAGAAATTTCCCCAATTAGAGTAGCTTTTATTTTACCACAATTAGACTTCTCATCTAACTTCAAACTTATGATACAAAGAGATACAATATGTTTATTTATAACACATCAGGATCAACAGAAATCCAAACTTACCCATACATACTTAAGCAAATAAGATCATCTCTTAAAACAAATCTCAGAAAAAATGTAGAAGGATAAAGAAGCCATACAGCTCGCGGACATGGAAGTAACCATCAGCTCCTACCCTATCAAAACACCAAACCCCAGTCCAATTTGATGTACATGGGTCACCCTTATTCCAGTTCCTTAGATTGTCGTTGGGATCAATCAAGCTTTTCTTGATTTCTGTCAGTACATTTACTACAAATGGAACAAATATAGACCAAGTATCAAGGTTAAAAAATTTCATAAGCCAAATTAAATTACAAGGAAGCATCGATAAAAGAAGATGAAATTATATGCATGTAGCACACTTTCTCTAAGGAGATAACAAATCCCTCCTTATTTTCCAACTTGGACAGAAATTTTCATATGAGGTCTCTTGTTTAGAGTCTAAAATCACAGACCAGAAAGAACAAAGTGAAACAGAAAGATTCAATATTTTAAGGCTTGTACAAGTTCACCTTCTAAAGGATCTGTTCGTTGTGAGGCTGCTATGAGGATGACAAAACAAAACGAAATAGCCAAGGCATATCCATGTATTCTCGAGCCAACATCACAGTATCCTATAGAGCGACCAAATAGAAGGGATGAATAAAACAAGTATTGAGCATTGTAAGGGATGTCATACATTCAAATGAATACATTATTGGCCTAAAATTTCTTGAAAACCCTCTGATCATGTCATTTGCCCAAGTTAACATCAATCAATCAAATGTAAAAAATAGAAAAACTAGCTAGCTAAAAGCAAGCCTCATACAATAATTGGGGTTGATTTTTCTGGTAAGAAACAGAAAAAGTTCACAGCTTGCAAGCTTGTGGAACTTAAATTTCTCAGATAACTCCAACACAAAGCTATAACATAAAAGCTTATGTCTGTCGGAAAGAATCAGATATCTTAATTGTCAATTGCTTAAGTAAATTCCTAACCAAGAAGATAAAAAAAAAACTTTTAGTCTGTGTGAGAAGGAAAACGAAACAGAGGAGGAAATGGGGAGTTGAGGCTCACGGTGGTTCGCGTCTGGTGGTTTGGTGGCCGGATCTGCGTGGTGGTGGCCGGTTCGTGGCACGGCGTGGAGGCGTGATGGCTCTGGGTCAGTGGCTGCGAACGGCGAGGGAACACGGGTTGCAGATATGGCAGGCGTCGCGAGCAGCGAAGGGGCACGATGGAGGCTCAAAATAGCGAGGAAGCAAGGGTTCGCGCAGTCCTGGTCTCGGTGGTGCTGGATCTAGTGCGAGGCTCACGAATCCGACGGAGGAGTTGCGGTGTCGTGGGTCTGCGTGGTGGTGGCTTGCGTCTGGTGGTGGCTGATTCCGGCTTGCAGTGGAGAACGGTGGTGCACAGGATCCGATCTGTGTGTGGGGATGATGGTTCGCGAGTGGGTGGCCAGCGAACGAGGTGGTGTTGCGTGGTGGGTCTGGCTGGTGGTTGGTTGTGATGATTCAATGAAGGTGGAAGCTTGAGTGGTTGGGGTTTTCTCGTATTGGTGAAGGGAAGTGGTGAAAATGGTTTGGTGAAGATGGTGGTGAAGGAGACATGAGAAAGACAAAAATGAGAGAGTGAGAGAAGAGCTCAACGAATTGAGAATAAGAGCAAAAGAGTTGTGGATGGATTTTGGGGAGCGAAATTTGCAGGAAAATGAGAATTTTTATTTTTATTTTATTTGTTTAGCGTACCGAAAATTCGGTCGCTATTTATTTTTTTTTATTAATTTTTTATGTAATGATTGAAATTTTAGTTTTTAATTTTTAAAATTTTTTTAGCGATCCAAATTTTTCTCTCGCTATTTATTTAATTATTTTTTTGTTGATTTTTTAATTTAGAGACCGAAATATCGGTTTCTAAAAATAAGACATATTTTTTTTTTTTTTTTTTTTTATTTTTTATAATATAATTTCGGTCTCTAATTCGGTCTCTAAAAATTTAGAGACCGAATTAGAGACCGATTTTATTTCGGTAACAAATTAATTTTTTTTTCTTAATCGGTCTCATTTCTTTTCTCTAGGCCAAAAATAAATCGGTCACTAAAATCTAAATTTCTAGTAGTGAATAAGAGAAAATTTTTTTGAGCTTAGCCTTTTGGAAATGATAAAGATGAGTGATAAATGTGTCTTGAAAGTTTGCTATGATATTTAAGCCTTCAAAATTGAAGCCCCCCCTTAAACGCTAGGGTTATGTCCAAATACATTAGCCATCATTTGAGACATCAATAACCATTGATTAAATCAATGGTTGATCTTTGGTAGAAGCTTCCAAATGATATAGTTGATTTTGAGCTATTAGATCTCTCTTCCATAAAATCTTAGCCATTAGATATATCTCTAAAATGAAGGGTCAAGATTTACTCTTCATACTTTCCATCCAAGGGTCACAAAAAGTCCTTGCCACTTTTTGAGACCAATCTCCACCATAAGTTAAATCAATAATGGATATCCAAAGCTTTCCTCACCAAGCTTGCTTCCTATTGGTCCTCCATAAAGCTGTCATAACCACTTAATTTGACTAACCAATATAATATTTTTCTAACAACTATTACCCTACGAACAATATTTACTGTATTTTTATTGCCTGATAAATAAAATAGTACAAAATACAGTACAAGAAAATCTCAAAAACTGGTTTCGGTTTCGAGTTTAGTAAGATTCCCTGTCCCCGTCTTAATAGTACAAAATTTTCTAGCTTCGAAAAATTTTTACTTTTCCGAGTCTACTTGGGCCCACATATAGCCTCCCTAGGCCCACAAACAGCCCAAAAATAATATTAAAATAATCATAAAAATATAAAATCTCATAATCATCCACAAAATCATAAAAATTATAAAATTCATGAAAATTAAATCAGATTTGAAAAAAATAATTAAGAATCAACAAGAATAATTAAAATACGTAAGATTTTTTCCGGCCTGAAAATTATTATTTTCCTGACACGGAGTAAATCACACAAAACAATCAAATATATTCATAAAAATAGTCAAAATAGTTTTATAATACACGAAAATCACAAAATAGTAGAATTCTGTTATTACTATCAAATAGCTAGAATTTGTGGTGTTACACCAAGAAACAATGGCAAACAAAAATGAAAGAAAAAAGAGATTTATGGCTCATTCAAATTTTACCTTTCACTGAGATGAAACATGTAAAACATGGAACATACAACCATACTTAATATTAAAAGAACATAAAACTGAAACTTAATTGACTTATTTCATGTTGCAGGAATAAAGTGTCCATGCAATGCCCAATATATTGAATACAACTATTTCTTCATTTTTATTTTTATTTATGCAGGTGAGCACTTAAATTTCAATATTCAAGGTATGCTACTATTGACAAAATTAGAGAGTATGTTTTATAATAATTTGTGATACTAACCACAAAATGAGTTGAGTGCTGAACCTAGAGCAAAACTAAAACTAAATATAACTTATTTAATGTTGCAGGAATGACATGTCCATGGGATGCCCAACATATCAAAAGCAGCTATATCTATATATATATATATATATTTATATATATATGGAAGAATATACTTATATGAAATATATTTATATCTAGTGTAAGTAAAAAAGTTACACTCATAAAATTTTAGTGCATAAGTTATGCTATAGACAACAATTGGAGAACCAATTACCAAATGTTTTCTAAATTGTGATACTTACCACAAAATGAGTGCTGAATCCAGAGCAATCTAATAACAAAGAAAAGAGCAGCTTTGAGCTGCGGCTGTATTTAATCCAGATAATGCTGGATAATTACCTAATTGGTTCATCTGCCAACTCTCATGAGGGGCGACATGTTCATGCAAGTAAAGCAGCAAAAAGGTGAATTCAGCATTTAGAGTTTTGACACAATAACAAAGTACTTTGAACACAACTTTTATAGAAAATAAACAACACGGCAAGTCGAACTCATTATTATGTATGAGCATTTTAAGAGTTTGAAAATTGGAATATCCTATTCAAGTTTACAAGTACCAGAAAAAACAACAAACTCCTATTTACAATTATCACACAACAAAGTGCCTTAAAAGTGAAAATAATACAAAAATTGAACAGAAATTGGGACAGAAATCGAAAATGAGAGAGCTTTTCAATGAGGAATTTGGATGGGTTAGAAGAAAACCTAACACATGAACTAGCTCACCTTGGTGCGCCTTCACCATCTTCGTTGCTGGCTGAAGCTGACGAGAAACTAGAGATGAATAAAAGCACAATTGCTTTTGGAGGAAGAAACGAAACTAATTGGCTAAAGTGGAGCACGCCATCAAGCATGCAAGCATGCAGGAATGATTGGGGATTTATGGGGGAAGAAAAAGGCGCAAGTGAGATGAGATGGGTTAAAAAAGCGAGGGATGAGAAAAGGGTGGCGCGTGTGCTTATGCCCCTAGCAGATGTGAGCTTTTTTTAATTGGTTTAGTCACGATTGTTGAAACCGTAGCAAAAAAATCATGGCTAAACAACAATTTCTTTTGTAGTGTATATCTAAGATTTATGCAATCATGTAAAGTTAAGATACTAATTAAAGATTATGACGAAATATGAAGTATATCTAAATTGACCATGTAAGGTTAAGGTACAAAGGTTACTCTTCTAACTAGATTCTTCTTCCTCCTATCTACCTCTTGCAACATATGACTACCGATGGAACAAGTCAAATAACATATAATAGTAGTAGGAAAAGAACCTAGTTGCATATTTATAATCACAACAGACTTTCTTATAAAGAGACGCGATTAGAAATAAATCATAATGAATCATTGGTTAACTGAGCCTACATTATTGTCACTTAATCACACTAATTTAGTAATAAGTGTGCACAATTTACAATATGAATCATTAGTTAATATTGTACAAAAAAAAAACAATTATGATACTATGATGTTGTTAGTTAACACAAATGTTGTGATCACTAGTCACAACATATGGTACAGGACGCCGACAAAACATAAACTTTAAACAAAGATTGAAGCTGTTAAACTTGACCTAACAGAGATTTGTCAATTTTCAGCAGAGTTTTGAAAGAACAGCAGATGCGTCATTATGCAATTAAATCAAAAAATACAAACCAAGGGAACCAAATCACAAGAAATTCTTAATTGTATTATTTTTATTTTTATTTTTAGTTGATCTATTGTTATTAATATTTATAAAAACTTTATCTTTTTTTTATTTAGTTTTTTGTTTTTAAATTTTTGTGAATAAAATATTAAAAACAAGACAAAAAAAATATTAAAAACAAGAAAAAATATTTTTCTATTTTAATTATCATTTTTTAAGTATTTAAACTAGGGTCTTACTTATTAAAAATATTGAAATAAAAAATTTTAAATGAAGTTAATTTTTTTTAATTTTTAATATATTAAATACATTATTTTTATCTACAATTTTATTTTGTCTTCTTTATTAAGTATTTTTAGAATACTTGTTAATAAGATTTTTTAGATTATTATTTAATTTTTTTAAAATATTTCTAAAGTAAATTATAATTTTAATAATGATATTCCTACATCTAACAAAGATTCACACTCTATTTTCACACCGACATTCGTTCATGGACTTACCCATGAGCATGTTAAAATCATGTTTATTTTTTTTTAATATATGTTCATTAACCAACTTCTCTATGTAATTAACTACTTTTTTATTCTTCATTAACCAACTTTTTTCATGAGCATAGAAATAAAATTGATTAATGAATAACAAAAATATGGTTAATGACCTACAAAAGTTAGTTAATGACACAAGATTTTATCACATGATTTCTATGCTCGTGAAAAAAATTGGTTAACGAAGAACAAAAAAGTGGTTAATGACGTAGAGAAGTTGGTTAATGGACATATACAAAAAAATAGCAGAAAAATGATTTTGACACTATTTATGAGATGGGGTCCATGAATAATACGATTTTAAAAATAGTGTGATACTATTTGCAGTAAGATGATAATTTTCCTTATGATTTTACAAAAACTTTATAATCTTATATTTTATAATTTTATATCAAATAATAATTTAAATGTTATATATCAAATCTTTTATGTGTTTGGAATGTAATAAAATAAATGATTTGATTTGTAAATCAAATTTAATTAAATTTTGTGTTTGGAATGTTAAAAAATAAGAAATGATTTGATTTTTAAAACACATGGATTTCATTCTTTTTTTTTAGAAATTCTATCAATTTTGATAGAATTTGTTAGATTTGATTTGATTTTTTTTTATAATAACTACCTTTTCTCATAATTAAACTTAATAAAATAAAATAAAATTAATTTTATTTTAATAAACATAAAATTTGATTTATAAATAAATTTAAATCAAAAATTTCAAACAAAAATTTAATTTAAATCAAATCAAATCAATTCAAATATATTTCTTATTTTTATTCATTTCAAAATCTTTTATAATTTTTCGACATGAAAACATGACCTTGTCCACTGCTTCCATCTACTCACGCGTCACCTTCCTTGTAATCACTAGCTGTCACACACACTCTCCAATGATAGCCACGTGTCATATTTAAAATTTATTATCTTAAAACATTTATCAATAAAATTCTTTAGATTATTATTTAAAACTGTTAAAGTATTTTTAAAAATAAATATAATTTTATAATAAACTTTGCTACTTTACACTTCACATTTTTATATATATTAAGATAATAATTTAAATGTATGCAATAATATTTTACATCTAAAATTTTCTTCCAAATTATGGTTTTTCGACACAAAAACATGGCCTTGTCCACTGCTCCCATCAACTCACGCGTCACCTTCCTCGTAATCACTAGCTGCCACACACACTCACCAATGGTGGCGCCACGTGTGAACTTCGTGATCTCCACGCGCCTTATAGATGCTAGTGACTCTTCATAACTCACTGTTTAAAAGCATGGATAAGAGGAAAATGACAATAATGAGAAGAGTGTGTATATTATATTCTCGGATATCCTCGGCACGGCGTCCTTAAAGTTTCAATCTTTTTCTCTCTCTCTCCTTGATGTTCTAGATCGAGATGGAGGCAGATATTGAGAACCCCTCTCAAGTAAACAGGTTTGGCTCTCTGGGTCTTGCAAGTTTTCTTCTCTTGTAGTTGCTACCCTTTTCGATCACTGATTGTTAACACCGTTTTCTAATTTTCATGTCATGATTTTGATGCCACTGTTCCCTGTGATCCAATATAGTACTACTGTGTCCTAACACCTAGATGTTTATGTCAGTAGTGAAATCTTAAAATTGACTTAAAAGTAGGTGATCTGGCTGGGTTAAATAAACTAAATATATAAATATGCTTTAATTCATACATTTCACTATTTCAGTAAGACATATAGCAGTGATATTTACAGTTCTCTGCGTATTTGGAGAGTTATTTAGTATAATATAGATGGAAATTTTTGGATTTTCTACAATAATTTATGGGATTTACTTCTTTTGGATCTGGTGGTTCTAACTAGATGGTATTTAATGGTTTCTTCCACTCTTAATTGTTCTTTCTTGCATTTTTCTATCCAGATTATCTTAGATTGTAACACCATTTCATGGCCATAATTACAAAATATTATTAGTTTAGTTCATGAATTCCTCACATTGTAGGGTTGGAAGTTGAAATCGTGTAAAAAACAGTTACATGGAATAGTAATCTGCTCGGTTACTTTTAAATTCCATGTATGCCATTCTGTTTGTAACATTTTTCTGTTCATCATGGATATTTCTGCACCATTGAAGGTGCCTGAACATATGTAGAACAGTTGAATGACATTTAATTTCTGTGTCAACTGATCGTGTCATAACTCATACATGTTACATATTCTCAGTGCAGTATCATTGTGCTTGCAATTCTTTGTGAGTGAGCTTTTTCCTTGTTACACAAATTAGATAGGTGACAGTAAGAAAGTTTCACCTTTATTGCACATACACAACTTGAGTATGATATATAGGGCATGAATATTATCTGACATATCATCAGGACTCGAGATATCTCCAACATATAGAGATTCATTAAAATATGTTTCTGTTGAAAACTGAAGTTTTCTGGTCATAAGTACTATATTTCTTTTGAGATCACTAAGTTACAGAAGAAGCCAATGGGGTTTAAGATCCTTTGGTGTCACTGCAGACTCTTAAATATTAGACTTTAGCAGAGGGCATTATCCTACAGGGATCAAACTGAGCATAAAGTTAGTTGAATAATCATGCTTCTTCATGTCTTAGACCTAATGATGTCATTCTTTATTACTTGTGAAGTTTCAACATTTTTTTGCCTCTGAATGATTTCTTTGTTTTTTTCTTTTGGCATATGACATTTGTCAAGTATTCTTTTCAGATTCCTTATGGATGGAGTGCACAAGACCAACATTGTTGAATGGAACAAGAAAAGAAAGTCACAGAGTGATCAATTGGATTTGCTTAGACCGAAGCATAAATGCTGGGTTGGGAACTCCTCTTCTGAACATGCTTTAATGCTTGATGAAAATCCAGTGTTAGAGAGCATGCACATTCACGTGGTCAAGGGTAGAACAGATGCAGCATTCCTTGATGATAGTTCAGAACCTGAGTCTGCCAAAGACAGTAACAGTTTTACTGAAGATTCTAATACTGCCATGTCTGTAAATGAAGAAGGTAAACTTGAGGCAGATTCTGCAAAGACATACCTGTATGGAAGGCCTTCCTCTTCTTCTGTTGATTGGGATAGCAATAATGTTAAGGATAACCACAGCTCTTTAGATGTATCAACAGTTGAGAAGGTAAGTTCTAGTGAAGAGAACACATATATTGACAATGAGTATAATCCATCTTATCATTATGCTGATTTATATGCTTTGAAGAATCTTGAGGAGCACTTTCTGGGATTAGGAAGCCGTACAGATCACATGTACTCAGAATATGCTAGAGACAGCATTGAGGAGTGTGTAGATAAGGAATTTGAAGATATTCTTTATTCTAAAGTGGAAAATCCTAACATGTATGTCCTTTCATCTGGAAGATGGAATGTAAACCAAGGTATACAGCGTTCTCTAGACAGTTACTATTAGTTGCAATAGGATCATGTTAGCATTCATGTGAAATTAGTTGATAGAATACATGTATTTGACACACAATTTTTAGTTCGTAATTCCTAGGTTGACAATGTTTTGGTTGCAGAGGCTCAATCAAGCACAAGGCCTCCAACAATTGATCAAGAATTTGAGCAGTACTTTTCCATGCTTATGCTCTAGGAGAGATTACTTGCAAAGGAGGTAGATGTATATAATGCTGAAAATGGCTGTTGTATGTATTGCTTGTACGAAGATTTACATGACTAATTATTCTGATGACTTTATAACATCTTCAGAAGGTAGTGTGAGATTGCTTTTTATGGCTTTCTTCCTTCTGTTTATTTCTTATCCTCACCTTTCCTCCCAGACCAGACTGGTCCTGGAACCCAGTTACTGAAATTTGTGAACTATAAGAGGGTGTTTGGAATGAAATAAAATAGGAAATGATTTAATTTATAAATTAAATTTAATTAAATCTTGTGTTTGGAATGATAAAAAATAGGAAATGATTTGATTTGTAAAATTTTATGGATTTTATTTCTTTTGTTTTAGAAATTTCATCAAAATTGATCGGATTTGATTTGATTTGAAATAAATAGATTATTTTATCCTTAATAACTACTTTTAATTATATCTTATAAAAGTTAAAATGTAAAATAATAAAATAAAATAAAATTAATTTTTATTTTAATGAATTTTAAATATAAAATTTGATTTATAAATCTATTTAAATTTTATTTTTTTTAAGTTTTAAATATAAAATTTAATTTTTAAATTAAATCAATTCAAATGAAATTAAATTATTTTTTATTTTTATTTATTTTTCTAAAATAATAATTTATTCACAGATCATTAAATAGTCTTCATTTCCTTATTTCTGTTTCAGTATTATTCTCCAGGTGCTTAATGCATTGTTCATCGTTTTTGTTGCATAACTTTATATTAAATATGAGTGAACTTATTTGCGTGTCACTATCACACTTCACACGATTTTTTTTTTTTTAATTTCATGAAGAAAGTATCTAATCAATGGGAAGAACAAAATAATCAATGGCGACAAAATAGGTCTGAAAGAGGTATGCAGCAACTAGTTTGCAAATAGCAGTTCCATGTCAGTAGTGTTATTACTTTCATCATCTAGCTTTAGTTGCCAGTATTTGTGAATTTCTGTTAAAGGTCACTCAACAAAATTGTCTTTCGGCTCTAGTGTCGAATGAGAATGAAATGTTGCAAGTTTTGAGGTTCAATTTTTTGTTCAGATAATAGCATCTTGATCTTTGATGGTGTTACCTTTCCGAATTAAGATACTTTTATGATCCGTGGAAAATTTACTTTGAAATTTTATACGATTTTACTAGAATCAAAGGTAATAAGGTCATCAAGATTACATTTTCAATTTAAAAATTACCAAAATAGTGGTTTTGATTTGTCATCGGAAAAATTATAGTTCGAGTCGAATTAAAAAGTTTTGAAATTAAAAGTATTAGTTTTGATTTGATATGAGAGATGACCAAAAGCTAGCAAATAATTAAATATTTAAGTTTAAATTCAAAAGAAAGAATTTGAATTTGAAATAAAAGTTAGTAAAGGTTGCAAATGCTAGATCAAGACAAATACAAGAATTATTGACAAAGATTGAGCAATTACTTGTAGCATGAGAATTGTTGACAAAGATTTGATATTTACTTGACAAAAATTATCAATCATTTGACAATTATTTTTGTTTTAAACACATGTCAAGATCTTAAAAAAATGATAATTATTTAGAAAGTCTATAAATACTAAGAAGATGGAAACATTTAGAGGTTGAAAATTCAATACTCACAAGCACTTGTAACTTACGCTCTCACGTCCTTGACATTTCGAGCAAATGGTGCAAGCCTAATCCAGTATTTTTCCATCTACTTTCATTCCAGTGCACTTTACAAATTTAATGCAATTTTAATTGTCAGTTCATTTACGTTTAGTTATTTAATTTCTTGCAAACTCTTTTCTACCCTTGATCAAGTTATTTTTTCTAAAGATCATTTGAGTTCTTTTATATTACTTTCTTTTACTTGTTTTCATTAATTTTCCTACAAAGTTATTTTACTACACTTTAAATATTTGCATGTTTACTTTTCATTGTTTTTATTTTGACTTGTTTTACTTTATGCTCTTTATTTTCAGTATTTTACATTCCTTGTTACATTCACTTCAAATGTACTTTTAATTCTGTCATTTACATTTTATGTCATTCAACTTTGTTTACTTGTGCTGATTCTCTTACTTTTCAAAAACAAAACTTCTTTTTATTTCTACTTACTTTCATTAAGTTGCATATTTCGCATAAACACTTCGATTTTGGATTCACGCAAGTTTGTGTTTCATTCAAAATCATCCTTGACATTATTAAAAGACTAGTCTTAGAACAGGAGAATCTTAAGAGAAAGTGATTCCCTTCCTCGAATTGAGATCGAGAATCAACTTTGTCCATAGACAAAAGTTTACCATAACCCAATTAACAGTAGTCGAAATATTTTGGTAAACAAATTGGCACGCCCGGTGAGACCTGTCAATAGACTAGTATCTTAAGGGATTCTATCTGTTTATGCGCCCAAGAATAGGTAAAATACTGCCAAGGATGTCTGATAACACATTACTGAGTGCTCAGAATTCCCAATCAGGGAACAATGGAGCCAATGAACGTAGAGACACCATAGTCTCTGCAAATTTGACACAAACCTTGGAGCCCTTGGTTAGTGAACTCACAAGGGTCCTTGTTTCGAACTTATAAACTAGAACTCTTAGGGTGAATAGAACTGCACCCTTATATGGGTTGCCTCTTGGATTCACTCCCTAAAATGTCACACAAAACATAGGCGTTGCCCAAGCTACATACACAAGTCTGATACCCAATATTTTACCAAGAAACCAAGTGGTAAATGGTAGTGGCCAAGTTGCAAGAACCAGTGCAAATCTTACTGATAGGCTAAATGTGAGAATACCATTGTTCCCTAATTTTCCTAGGGATCTGTCTTCAATTCCTTCAGAGAATACGGATACAATCCTAAATAACATCAAGCAACAAATTGATAAAAGCAACCATGAGATGGTCCACATGCTAACTCAGCAGATAACCACTGTGATAACCTCACTCATAGAGTCCACTAATAACACATACACTACATTGGCTAGGCAAATGAGTAGGGTTGTAGATGTCTTTGGCAACCCAGAAGAATCGATAGGCAATCAAAAGGGAAACAATCAACCTGTTTATCAAGAAAAATACCCAATTAGTAAATAATCTAAATGTTAATAACACAATTGAGGATAACTAGTCAAGAGAAAATCCACCTAGCCCAAATGCAAGATTTCAAATAGTCAGTTGAAATCAAGATGCTGATAACCTCCTAGAAAGGATCAGGTTAAGTAATCTTAGGGGACAACAAGATATCAACCAAGTAGTTGAACAAGTGCTCAACAGGTATGACTTTAATGTAGGATACACAAATCATCCTTATTTTGTATCAGTCTTTCCTGAATTCATCCAACAGGCATAATTGCCCAGAGGATGCAAAGCGTCTAAAATCTCTAGCAAATTTCCTGAGGAAAGTGGAGAGTCCACAATAGAGCATATTGCTCGATATACCATTGAAATAGGAGACGCATGATAACTTCACAAAATGTAGTTATTTATGTCCTATATTTGTGTTTCATAGATTGCTTAGTCCTTGTATTTATGCATATTTACAAGATTTTAGGTTTATATTTGTCAAATGCAATTTGGACACCTTCTTATATGATCTTGAGCAAATTATGCATATTCTTAAGTGATTAAGTGGATTTACAACTTATATTTGACTTGGTGATTCCTTTAATGTAGGATAGGCTCAAAAGAGATGAATTGATGCAAGTCAAGACCCAACATTGGAGGATAAATCCAAGGAACCATTCTAGCAGAGCACGCTATGGCGCAAGGAAGTTCACGTCGCGACGTGAGCGCATCATCTACTGCCACTAAGTCATGGACGCCACAGCGTTAGGTAATGCACGCCGCGGCGTGATGCACCTCACCTGCTGTCAGTGAGCCATGGATGCCGCGACGCAGCATGACATACCTCACCTACTGTCAGTACTTACATTTGAGGCATGCGTGCCGCGGCGCAAGGAAGTGCACGTCGCAGCATGACGTGCAGAACTGAGCCTATAAATAGATTTTTATTAGATTTTTAGAAGGAAGGGTCGTTTAGGGTTAAAGAAGCTGCGCTAGGGCTTCGGTTCTGAGGCTGAAGAAGGCCAAAGGAGCCAAGGTTGGAGATTATCTATCTCATGGAAGGAGATTCAAGCATCATTGGAAACATCTATAAGCCTTTCCTCATTTCTCCATTTTCCTTCGTCTTTCCTCTGATTTTGAACATGGATTTTTATATTGTATTTTCGTGTTCAATGATGTAGCAGCTATTTTAGGGAATACTTTGAATCCTTTTTATGAATATCATTGCTTTTGTTCTCATTTGAGTTTGTATGGATGGATGATTTTTTTCAATTATATAGTTCTTAATGCTCTTGATAGTTTGACCAATTGTTAAGTGATTTGTTGAAATCTAATGAGCCTAGATATAAGACTTTGGGTTTTAAATCATATGTACGGTTGATGCATGTTCGATTTCATTCTAATGGTGGGATGAGTTGATTCACTAATTAGATAGAAATATACTTCTTAGACATGCATAGTGTGCGATTGAGAATAGATCTTAAAGAATGGATTTTGTGTTAGCTCTCATAGAAACATAGTGAGTTGGACATTTGAAACCATGGTTGATTGACCCTTAGACATAGGCTTTCAACTAAAGTATATTCTCAAGCTAACTTAATCATTGCATTCATTTATAAAGATGATTGCATGTTGTTGGTTGAAGTATGTGATAAAGAAGGATTTTCCTAAACTATAACTATTATCTTTACCGCTTTTTAGTTTGTAGTTTATCCCCTTTTCCCCTATTTTTTTGTTCTTGAATAGAATTACTTAAACTATTGATTAATACTTAGTATTAGAAATAAACTTATCCCTATGGAGACGATCTTACTCATCATTTTTATTACTTGAACGACCCGTGCATTTGCGGTACACAAAAGGTCTAAACAAGTTTTTGGCGCCATTGCCGAGGATAAGGCATTATTTCTGTATTACTAATATTGACAACGATTTTATGTAGTTCTAATTCAAGTTTTATTTTAGTTCAATTCAATAAGTCCATTTGGATAAGTTATGGTCCTTTAGTTTTTATGTTTGTTGTTGTTTTGCATAAACATGTAGTAAGTTTGATTTTTATGATTTTAATATGTTTTCGTTGTACATTCTATAAATTTAGCTTTTAGACAATTTTTGCAAGTGTTGGAGACCACTAGGAAACAGAATTGGCAGAAAAGGCATTTTGTTGCAAAATTTTGCAGTCTGATCACTCACGCTGCGGCGCCCACATCTCACGCCGTAGCGCCCTTGTCTTTGCCATATCAGGGTTTTGCACCCGAGGACTCAATGCTGCGGCGCAAGGAAGTGCTGGCGTGGCCTCTATTTTTGCATTTTTGTTTATTTTTCATGTTTTTCTTTATTTATTAATGCTTAGTTCTATTATGGCTATTATTTTGAATGACTCAGGTACCCTATAGACCATGTATAGCAAGGACATAACGTCACTTTGGTTTGGGGGAGTATCATTACATGTTTTTTCTACCTTAATGTTTAATGTATAACATGTTTTGATATTTAAAGTATGTAGTAGTGATAGTCATCATACTTTAATCATTATATCTTGCTTTGGCTATCACTGATGCGTTGTTGATATAAATTTTCAATTTTCAATATTCTACATGTGGTGTCCCGGGGCCGACGAGGGCGGGGAGTGGATGCCGGTGCAAGAGAAGCACGAACAAGGAGCAGCTCCTGGCAGGCTTCTAGGCGAAGAGTCCCATGAATGAACTGAATACGCACCAGAATGAAAGGGATTCAGAGACTGTGCAGGTATGGAACTGCAGTGGAGGATGGCTTAAAGGAATTGATTAGGCGTAGCCATATAAACAACTTGCAACTTCTTTTTGGGAGCCTAGCGCATAAGAACTTCATAGTTAAGCGTGCTTAACCTAGAGCAATTGTGGGATGGGTGACCTACTGGGAAGTTTCCTCCTATGGGTGTGAGTGAGGACAAAACATGCTAAAAAGACTCATGTTGGTTTGTGGAGACACTCGTCAATCCTGCAGGCAGTCCCGAGATGTTACAAATGGTATCAGAGACGGGACTTCTCCCAGTACGGTGTGGTTCGGGGATGAACCAAGCAGAAGTTGGTGGGTATGTGGTGCCCCGGGGCCGACAAAGGCGGGGAGTGGACGCCGGTGCAAGAGAAGCACGAACAAGGAGCGGCTCCTAGCAAGCTTCTAGGCGAAGGGTCCCATAAATGAACTGAATACGCACCAGAATGAGAGGGATTCAGAGACTGTGCAGGTATGAGACTGCATAGTTGAGGATGACTTAAAGGAATTGATTATGCATAGTCATATCAACAAGTTACAACTTCTTTTTAGGAGCCTGGAACATAAGAACTCCATGGTTAGGCATGCTTAACCTGGAACAATTGTGGGATGGGTGGCCTCCTGGGAGGTTTCCTAGGATCCGTGTGAGTGAGGACAAAGCATGTTGAAAAGACTCGTGTTAGTTTGTGGAGATACTCGTCAATCCTATAGGCAATCCCAAGATGTTCCAAATGGTATCAAAGACGGGACCTCTCCTAGTACAGTGTGGTTCGGGGATGAACCAAGCGGAAGTTGGTGGGCATGTGGTACCCTGAGGCTGACGAAGGCGGGGAGTGGTCATCGGTGCAAGAGAAGCACGAACAAGGAACGACTCCTGGCAGACTTCTAGGCGAAGGGTCCCATAAATGAACTGAATACGCATCGGAATGAGACTGATTTAGAGACTGTGCAGGTATGAGACTGCATAGTTGATGATGGCTTAAAAGAATTGATTAGGCGTAGCCATATCAATAAGTTGCAACTTTTTTTTAGGAGCCTAGAGCATAAGAATTCCACAGTTAAGCGTGCTTAACTTGGAGCAATTGTGGGATGGGTGACCTCCTGGAAAGTTTCCTAGGATGCATGTGAGTGAGGACAAAGCATGCTAAAAAGACTTGTGTTGGTTTGTGGAGACACTCACCAATCCTGCAGGCAGTCCTAGGATGTTACACTACACACAATGTTATGCATACTTGAATTAAAAAGGATGAAGAATGCATGATATATTGCCACTTGCTAGTGTGTGATGGTTATCCAATGATAAATATGGATGCGATTTAACCTCAATTCTTTTGTGAATCCATATGCAATCTTTGAAACATATTGAAGCAATCTAGTTTGTTTTTATGCATGATGTGTTTTCCACTTACACACTCGTGCAACTTTGAAATGATTTAAGTGCTTATCTAGAGAATGTTTATGTTTTGTACATGTGGAAGTTTTCTACAATCCTTGAAGTTGTTTTGCAACTCTCTTGAAGTGAAATCCTAGATTTTGCATGATTGGGAACATGATTAAGGCATTGTTTGAACCGATTAAGCCTAAAAAACTTACCTTTACATGATTAAATCCATAGGTTCTCTTTTGAAGCTTTTTAAATGTTTGGCCTTATATGTTTTTCTCACCTTTATTTTCCTAACCCCATGTAACATTTCTTATGCATGCGAAAACATTGCATTCCTTCCCTTCCCTCTATGTTTGTTTAGTGCATGATATGTTATTTCTTCACTTGAGTCCAATGAGTAGGGTATTTATGTTATTCAATACAAAAGTCGCTTGAAGGAACCATTTGCTTTACAAGAAATTGTTTTGTTCAAATAAAAAGAAAACAAAAAGAAGAAAAACAAAAGAAAGAAAGAAAGAAAATGTGAAAAATCATTGAGTGGTTCTGGAGAGTGTTATTTATTTCATTTTGTATGCCCTTGTTGTAGTGGCTCAAGTCTTGAAATGTCATGATATGTTTCTCAATGTTTGTGTTGTATCCTTTCCCCTTTTGTTCTTCACCCTATAACCTTGACCTTACATTACAAGCTATTGAAGACCCTTTTGATCCTTAATTTGTGTGATTTATATTAGTGGAGAGAGAGTTGGATTACAATTTTTGTGAATTCTTTGATTTGTATCCATATGTATGCTCATAAACTTATCTGGATGAGTATGATTTGAAAAAGATAAGTTTGGCTTGCATGTTTGTGAGAGATGTGATTTGCATAGTAAGAAGCTTGATTGTTGGCATGATAAAGATTGTGCATGTGTTGAGCTTAATTGTGAGGCATGAGCATTATTTGAGGGCTGATACAATCATTATGCACTAGTTGTGGTTAAAAGAAAATTGACGTTATCATAATTGTTGAATGCCTGTTGAATATGATTGTCAAGTAAGTTGACTTAATCATACTTTATTTTGCTCAAAGACTAGCAAAAACTAAAGTTTGGGGATGTGATAACTTCACAAAATGTAGTTATTTGTGTCCTCTATTTATGCTTCATAGATTGCTTAGTCCTTGTATTTATGCATATTTGGAAGGTTTTAGGTTTATATTTGTCAAATACAATTTGAACACCTTCCTATATGATTTAGAGTAAATTATGCATATTCTTAAGTGATTAAGTAGATTTACAACTTATATTAGACTTGGTGATTTGGTGATTCCTTTCATGTAGGATGGACTCAAAAGAGATAAATTGATGCAAGCCAAGGCCCAACATTGGAGGATAAATCCAAGGAACCATTCCAGTAGAGCACGCCGCAGTGCAAGGAAGTTCACGTCGCAGCGTGAGCGCATTACCTACTGCCACTGAATCATGGACGTCGCGGCATTGGGTAATGCATGTCGCGATGTGATGCGCCTCACCTGCTGTCAGTGAGTCATGGATGCCGTGACGCGGCATGATATACCTCACCTGCTGTCAGTACTTACACTTGAGGCATGCACGCTGCGGCGTAAGGAAGTGCACGCTGCGGCGTGGCGTGCATAACTAAGCCTATAAATAGATTTTTATTAGATTTTTAGAAGGAAGGGTCGTTTAGGGTTAGAGAAGCTGCACTAGGGCTTCAATTTTGAGGCTGAAGGAGGCCAAGGGAGCCAAGGTTGGAGGCTATCTACCTCATGGAGGGAGATTCAAGCATCAATGGAAACATCCATAAGCCTTTCCTCCTTTCTCCCTTTTCTTTCTTCTTTCCTCTGATTTTGAACATGGATTTTTGTGTTCAATGATGTAGCAGCTATTTTAGGGAATAATTTGAATCCTTGTTATGAATATCTATGATTTTGTTCTCCTTTGAGTTTGTATGGATGTATGATTTTGTTCATTCATATGGTTCTTAATGCTCTTGATAGTTTGACCAATTGTTAAGTGATTTTTTGAAATCTAATGAGCCTAGACATAGGACTTTGGGTTTTAAATCATATGTATGTTTGATGCATGTTCGATTTCATTCTAATGGTGGGATGAGTTGATTTGCTAATGGGATAGAAATATACCTCTTAGTCATGCATAACGTGTGTTTGAGAATAGATCTTAAAGAGTGAATTTTGTGTTAGCTTTCATAGAAACATAGTGAGTTAGGCATTTGAAACCATGGTTGATTGACCCCTAGACATAGGCTTTCAACTAAAGTAGATTTTCAAGCTAACCTAATTATTGTATTCATATTTATGAAGAGGATTGCATGTTGTTGATTGAAGTATGTGGTGAAGAAGGATTTCCCTAAACTCTAACCATTATCTTTATCCCTTTTTAGTTTGTAATTTATCCCCGTTTTCCTATTTTTATGTTCTTGAATAGAATTACTTAAAATATTGGTTAATACTTAGCATTGAAAATAAACTTATCCCTATGGAGATGATCTTACTCATCATTTTTATTACTTGAACGACTCGTGCACTTGCGGTACAGAAAAGGTCTAAACAACAAAGCCTCGAATGAATATTTAAAAATGAAATATTTTTCCAGCTCTTTAACCAAGAATTCTTTTACTTCGTTCATAACTCTTATACCAAATTCGATCCACTCTTGGAACCAATTGGAAAGAAACTTCCATGATCAGTTCTTCAGAGGAAAGACTAAAGTAAATCTTGTGGATTTATTTAATATCAAGAAAAGTGATAAGCTTATATTTTATAGTCTTATACCGGATGAATTGTGGTGATTTGCTTATGATTATTGATGAATTTTCGATGGATCCTTATTAATTATCTTCGTTTTTGCATATTAAGAGAAATTTGACACATTCAGAGTGAAAGCAGGCGAATATATCTCGTTTTTAAAAGCAAAAGAGGACTATTTTGCCCTAGACAAGGCTGTGTCAACTCAGAAGCGATTTAGGAGTTAACACGACCCTGTCTAACTTGAAGAAAACTTCTGACTATGAGGCACGACCATGTCTCCCCCAATGTTGAAGTTACGCAGCTCAAAGTACATGGCCTTGTCTTAATAAAGTGAAGCTTCTGACTTGGAGACATGGCCATGTCTCTCGGTCACACGGTCGTGTCTCACTTAAAGTGCAGATATGTGTTTTCAAAGGACAAGGCCATTTCGAATGGAGACACGGCTATGTAAACCCTCTTGACATGAAAAAGAAGTTGTTTTGCCCTAAATTATTATAAATAGAAGCAAATTCTTAAACCTAAAACACACATTTGCGACAACAAACTTTGAGAGGCAGATCAAAAGAGAGAATTGCCATGAATCCTTGGAGGACGGTTACGAAGAAAGGATTCAATTCTTGAAGGCTTGAAGTTCATAATCACCGTAAAAGGGGTTTCGATTTCTATTTCCTTCTAGTTTTCCCCTTTCTTTGGGTTTTCTTTCCATGAATTTGTATTGTGATATGAGTTTGTTTGTATTGAACATGAGTAGTTAAACCCATAGTTAGGGCTATGGGGGATCTTGTTTTCCTAATTATTTGGGTTTGATTTCTAATTTAATTAAAGTAATTTCTTTTAGGGTCTATCATATTACTTGCATTCTTGTCATAACTTGATCACTTTTGGTATGTGTTAATTCATTGTTTGACTTGTGACCATTTGTAACACCCCAATTTTTAGAAAATGTACCGAATGTACTGTTTGCTGTTTTTCAAGCTTTCGTGTGAATGACCGTTGTGTCCCTATTTTACTGTTTCTCGATTTCTGCATGAAATACAAATACGTTTATACATGCTCAAATTTTATTTGGTCTTTTTACGTAATTTGTTTCGAGACGGTAAAATAAAAGTTTTTCCGAGCCACTGTTTTAATTTTTCTCGAAGATATACACACAATTAATATTGTCTCGTAATTTTATTTGAACTTTTTGGATGATTAGCTACGTTGTGGGAAAAAATGAGAAAATGACCATTACGTCCCGAACGTGCAACCGCTTTTGCTGCTTTTAATTGTTTTCTACTTGATTTAGTGTCCAATATTACTGTCTGTGATTTTATATGGACTTTTTGTGTGATTTGCTACTTCAAAATAATATTTTTCCGCACCTAAAATCTGCTTTTTAATTATTCAGAGTTCTTACTAAACCCAATTAATGAATGCCTAAAATTAATCTTTTAGTTTTTAGATTTAATCACAATAAAATAATTTTGTATTATTATAATATTATTTTATTAGTCAGTATAATTTAGTGACAGTGGACCCGAAAATATTTTGCGGAACCCACGTTTAGCTAAACCAATTAACTTAGTAGCTTAATTAAACATGATTAGTGAAGGAACATTCTTGAACATAGTGACTAAGCTAGATGACTAGGTTAATTAGTGACTAAGCATGGTGACTAAGGGTAATGACTAGGTTAGGAGCAACCAATAGGAAACAAGCTTGCTAATCAAGGCTTAATCTTGACCTTTGATGCATCCAAGGGCTTGGATGAAGCCAAGCAAATGTCCACCTTGCAAGCCATGATGTCTACGGCCAAGTGAGGTTTGTAAGACCAAAAATCACTTTGCTTGCATGCATTTTCTCTCTTCTCTCTCATCCAAGAACCCTAAACACCATTGTTGCTTCCTTTCTCAACCATTCGGCCAAGCTTGATGCTACACCATTCAATCACCCAAAATTTCTTCTAACCAAGTTTTCTAAACCTAAACACAATCCTAAGAACATCTCTAGTTGAGAGTTCTTTCAAAATCTTACATTTGAAGCTTGAAAACCTACTTGGAAGTTTGTACCAAGGAGGTGAAATCTCTTGTTTTTCTTTTCTAAATTCTTTTTCAAAGCTCTAAGCCATGATTTATCCATGGTTTAAGCTCTCTTTTAATGTTTAGTAATTTGTAGTTTTTGTTTAAGCTTGCTAGGTTTTTGGAGGAGGAAAACCGAAGCTCTAGGAGGAGTGAAAGAAACCTTTTGTCTTCATTTAAGGTAAGAGGAAGACAAATCTTATCACCTATGGATGGTGGTAAGAAGATGGAGTTGATTTTGTGATTGTAGAATCCATAAGGATTCATGTGTGTGCTTGTTAGTAGCTTATTTGATGTGGTTGTGTATTTGTTAGTAGCTTTCCTATTTGTTGTTTGTAATAAATTGCATGTCTACAAGCTTTAAGTTGCCTGTCTATAAGCTTTGTTAATATTGCATGTGTTAGAATTGCATGATAAAGTATAGAATGGCATGATAATGTATAGGATGTGAATAACATGTCAAGGAAATGCATGTGTGTTCCAAAGAACACCACACCAAGGCTCACGACCACTAACCAAATGGGGAACCAAAATGTTCTCTTAATTTTCTTAAAAGGTAATTTAATTAACCTAGGAGAATTAAGAAGGTTTCAAGTTGATTAGATCAAAGAAAATGAATTTAGAAATCAAATGGTAAGACTTAGTATTTTCGGCCAACATGCCTAAAATGAATGTGTTGATTTCAAAAATCATTTTCTAAAACAATGGTTAAATGAATTTAGACAATACAATAAGTTTGACATATATTTAGAAGATGAGAAATAATTTAGAAATCAAATACAATAGGGTTTATGAAATTCGGCCAACATGACAAAATTAGGTAGTCTTGATTTCTAAAATCAATTCCAAACCATTTTCATTTATAAAGTTGCAATACATGTTAAAAAGAATTTTTCTAAAATAAGTTTTGAAGAAATCATTGATTAGAATTAATTTAAGGAACAAAAATCAATAATTTTATTGTTATAAAGGAAATACAAAGAATCTTTAAGAATTCTTAACATATGGCTCATGCTATATTTTGAAGCATGTTAGAGTTTTTAAAAGATTAAATTATCCGGTTTATTTAAATAAACAAAGTTTTTACGAAAAGTTAGGAAACCATTATTATTAAAATTTAAACAAAATACTCAATTTTTAGTAAAAACGGACAAATAAGATAGAAAAGATGTCCAAAAGACAAGATACTGTTTGAAAAATATTATACGTAGCTTTAAAAGTATTATTTATTATTTCGCTTATTTAAACAAGAATTTTTAAGAAATTCGGTCAAGAAAATAATTAAAAAATCTTACGCGATTGAGAAAACGTATTAAAAATTCTACGCGATTTTAAAAACAGAAAAATATATTTACGCGATTTATAAACGTTTGTAAAAACGACGAATTGACTAAAACGCGATAAAATTTCTACGCGATTGACCGTTGATGTATTTATTTTATGTCGGGAAAATGTGAACCCGTCAAGTGCTTTTGAGGATTTTTCATTGTCGGAAAATGTGAACCCGTACATGCTTTCTATTTTTCTGCCATTGAGAGCATATTTTTTCTTGAGGGCATTTTCATAATTTCATATTTTTGGAATTATGTATTGAGTTTATGCCAAATTTTTGGTGGATTAGTTGACGAGACGAATCACATCGTGTTGTCGATGCGATAAACGTAGTGTGGTTCATTGTTCTAATGGACTTGGAGACGTTAGTGTACGGTATCCACATATGTGACAACAGGTAGCTCCGGGGCCGTGAAACCGATAGCACACTAATGGACTCGATACGCACTATATTTAATCGAGATTTTGTGAAATCTAATAGTACATTGCCCGTAGTGCCACAACGTGAGACCGTGAACTACACCACGCCCGGATGATGGATTCTTGTGTCGTGGAGCTATAGACGCGACGTGATGACAAGTATGATAGTTTGGTTGGGCAGCCGTGGTACTAATAGATTTGGCGGGTCATTCTCTCTGATACTTGTGTGTTTTTTTTTAGCTCCATGGAGTAGGGTGTGTCTTATATTTATTTATTGGGATCTATTTATTTATTTTGTCTTATCTATTTATTTTTGTCTTATCTGTTTATTATATTGATATTGATTTATTTGTTTACTGTATTTGTTTTATCTATTGTTGTATTGTATCATTTGTTTCTTGTTTTATTTTATCCGTGATGGTATATTGTTGGGATATTTAAATCTTTTTGAATCTTTACACTACTCGTTACTTATTAATGTTATAGCTTTTCATATTGCATGAATCGTATATCCGTTGTTTGTCGTCTTCTTATTGGCCATGTTTGTGGTGATTTTAGATTGTCTTACCTCTTTATTGTATGTGTTTTCTCGTATATACCGTTTATATGGTAAAGAGTTTGAGGAAGAGGAACAGCCTCTAGAGATTCTCAGACTCTGAGAAGAGGAACAACAAGAGGAAGATCGGTTCGACGACCAAGAACCATCCGATCATCCATATCCTTTGGATTGATTGTGGGAGATGGCAAAGTGCATGTGGATTTTTGGGGTTTGTACAAGAGTTTCATGGAGGTTCATTGGCTTGGCATCCGCAAGGAGATCGAGATTCTGTGACATATGTAGGACGGCCGACCGTGACTTACGTCATCGGTTTGATGGAGAGTCGATCATGACTACGACGTATTTCTACACTTAGAGTTACCCTTATCCATTAGGCGTCATTGGGGTGGGATATCCACCGAGCCTAGTGAGATGACACTCGTATCGACTCACGCGCGGTCTCATGTCCGCCGAGAGTCGAGACATCCGGATATTTGTCTCCCGATGATCATTTTCATGTTGAGAGTGATCCTTCGAGGATTAAATATGCATGATGTTTTTTTTTTAAGGTGCGTCGCGTATGTCTCGTATATATTGACTCTTTTATTGCTTTATTTACGTTTAAATATTTGTAGTTTTAGTTGTAAATTATTTATACAACTTATAACTTAAATCATCCGTATATTATAAGTAATGTTGTTTTGTTTATTTGCTATTTCCGCATATTTTATTTAACAATATTCTGTTTATCAGGAATTATCTTACAATATGTAATATTATTTAACAAATGTTTTACAACTTGGGTAGATTTTATTTATTTATTTTATTTTTCTTTATATGTGTGGCATCCCCAAAGGGGTGTTACACCATTCGTATTCAACAAGTGGATCTATATGGTAAGCCTAGGATTAGATTGGTGAATGACCAAACATCGATTATGGAATTGATGATATGTTAGTTCATCTCTTGAATTGAGATTTAATGCATTCTTGATTAATTCAATTAAATGACCAAATAGGTGAATTAAATTAGGAATAGAATATTGTTTCATCCATGACCATTGGGATTCTATAGTAAATAAGAGAACATTGGCAAAAGAATTACCTTACATCATTAATGAAAGAAAATCTAAATAATTGGATTCAAGTGAACCTTGCGCCCTAGTCTCTCTCTCTAATTGATTGTTTTTACATTGTTTGATCATTCATTGTTTTTCTTTATTTGTTTTGTGATTTTATCTTGAATTTCTTCATACACTTTTGATTGTTTGGATAACAAAGAGTTTTACGAATCTAGTAATTATCACTTATTCCTCGTGGAATCGACAACTGGGACTCAGTCCTATATTACTTTGCAATAGAGTGCATTTGCTCTTAGTGTATTTTATGCACATCAAGAAGCAATAGAGAATCCATTGATGTTTGTTTAGCCAAATTTAGGCAAATGAAGGCAAGATGTTTCACGGTCATCCCTGAATCTGGAGTAGTCAAGATGACAACTAGTGGTTTAGATTATTCAATTCGAATGAAACTAATAAACCAGAAACTCCTAGACATGTCTCAGCTTGTAGATAAAGTAAGATAAATAGAGCACTTGAAACTTGAAAAAGAAAGGTTTAAGTAAAACCTTGGAAAAGAAAAAAATTGCTTATGTCGAAACTCTTGATGTTTAGGAAAAATACTTTGTACAATCGAAAGATAATAAAGTAGCTTATGTCGAGGTCGATGAGGTTTAAGATGATGAGCAAAACGAGGTTAACATAGTAGAATTAAAATCTGGTCCTCCCTATATTTGCTCTTCATTAATGCCTAATCGAACCAAAGATAACATGAAATCCTCTAATAGGCCAACTTATGCTTTTGATATATCGAAGGCAGATTTGATCTTCGATATCTTGTTAAAAGATAAGCAAATTAAACTTCCTAATAGACATAAAATCCCTTCACCTAAAAAGATAAATGGTCGAACATATTGTAAATATCATAATAGATATAGTCATTCGACTAACCATTGTATCCGTTTCAAGAATCTGATTCAAAAAGCCATCTAGGAGGGAGGATTAAAATTTGAAAGCAAGAACAAGATGAAGGTTGACATTGACCCATTCGAGGTAAACACCAGCTACATTGAGCCAATTGGTTTCTCAGAAGTCAACATGGTCGAAGTGGGAGAAACCACCCCTGTCCTCACTTCTAATTGCAGCCTCGAGGCATTCAAGGCTAATGAAGAGGAAGTTTTCCCGAAAGATGGGGAAACTCTAGTTGAATTCTTCCTAAGGAAAAAAGAGGATGAGAGAGAAGTGTCTCTCTGCCCAAAGTGCAGTGTTGTCTTCGACAGATTGGCTACTAAGTTCTTTCAAGAGGCATTGAAGCAGAAATAGAAAGCAAAGATCCGTACAGGAGGCTTGATCAACATAAACAATCAACCAACAAATCACAATTTTGTGGTAGTGCAAGATCTTGAGAGGATCAGGAAGGGCAAGATGAGGGTGCATCTGTAACACCCCAAGTTTTTTAACTATTTGACAGTAATTTTGACAGTTAACAAAATTCTACTGTTTAGTAATTTCTGTGTACTGTAAAATTATTTTAAGCATTCCGTGAGTACATTTGATCGTTTTAAGTGATTTACTCCGTGTCAAGAAAATAATAATTTTCGGGCCGAGAAAAATCTTACGTAATTTAATTATTACTGTTAAGTCTTAATTATTTTACGTAATCTGATTTGATATTCATGAGTTTTATAATTTTTGTGATTTTGTGGATGATTATAAAATTTTTATATTTCTTTGATTGTTTTTTGGCTGTCTATGGGCCCATGTGGCCTTACGTGGGCCCAAGTGGGTCTAGCAAAGTGAAAATTTTTCTACGCATAGAAAAATTTGTATTGTTGAGACGGAGACAGGGAATCTTACTAAACCTGAATCCGGAAACAGTTTTTAGAAAATTTCTTTTACTGTGTTTTGTACTGTATTTAATTATCGGATGATAAAAATACAGTAAATATTATTCAAAGCATAATAGCAGATATAAATAAAAATATTATACTGTTAAGTCAATATTAGTGGTTATGACAACTTTTTGATGGACCAATAGGAAGCAAGCTTAATGTTGAAGCCTTTGATATCAACCGTCGATTTAATCAACGGTGTAGAATTAGTCTAATAAAATAGCTATGACTATTTATAACCATTGGATGAAGAATTAATCAAGGGTGAAGATTTAGTCTTACAAAGTGGCTAGGACCATTTGTGATCATTGGATTTGGATTTAATCAACGGTGGAGATGGTGTTTGACCATTGGATGTGGATTTAATCAATGGTGGAGATTTGGTCTTCTAAAATGGCTATGACTAATTATGACCCTTGGATTTAAAGTATGAAGGAGTAATCTTGACCCTTCATTTTGGAGATGCATCACATGACTAGGATTTAAAAGAGGAAGAGATCCAATGGTCTATATTCAACACTAGTTCTTGGAAATTTCTACCATGTTCTAGTACATAGCTAAACTATTTAGATTAATTAAACTAAATAAGATTAGTAACTTAATTAACATTCTACAACCACTATTAGCTAGGAACATTCAAGAACAAGTGATTAAGCTTTGCATGTGAGCCCTTGATGCAAGCTAGGGTTAGGATGGCTTCTTGGAAGTCAAACAAAGTGGTCACCTCCATTTGGAGAGTGCTTCACGGCCATACACCCTAAAGGGGGCCAAAATGGTTGATTTCTATCACATTTGTATTATAATTGTCTTTCTATTCATCATCTTCTCCAAAACAAAACACAAAAACTCCATTCTCTTCTCCAAGAACACCATTCGGCCAACACCTAGAAGCCATGCCTCCAAGCTTCTAAAATTTCATCTAAACACATTTCCTAAACCTAAATATCATTCTAAGAACATCTCTAGTTATGAGTTTTCACAAAATCATCCATCTTGAGCTTCAAATCCAAGCTTCAAGTTTCTATCAAAAAGGGTAAAGTTCATATTTCTTCACCCAATCTTTTAGTTTTGATTTTCTAAGTCATGATTGAACCATGGTTTACCTATTCCTACACTTGTTATTGATTTTAACATTTGTTTATGATTTTTAGGGATTTTTCCATGGAGCTCCACAAAATTGATAGGAAGGAAAACCAAATGTTTTCACTTCATTCTTTACCTTAACCAAGTCTAAGAAGCCTTTCCCTCACAAAAACCAAAAACTCCATATCCTCTTTCTTGGTGAGTTTTGGCCACCACTCTTACACCATACCTCTACTCTCCAATAATTTTAAACAACCTTATTTCTTGAATCCTTACCTTATTCTAAGCAACTTTCATGTTGGAGACTTTCTCTAAAACATCCATCTTCAAGTACTTTTCCTAAGAATCAAGTTTGAAGGGTAAAGGGTGAAGTTCTTGATATTCTTTTCTAGATCTTATATTTAAAATTCTAAGCCATGTTTGATCCATGATTCATCTTGTTCAAGCTTGATATGCTAATAAATATATATTTTGTTGTGTGTTTAAGAAACCTTTGGTGGTGAAGGACTTGGAAAAAGAAGCAAAGTAAGGAGCTTTTGAGGTTCTTCAAGAGGTAAGAGGGATATCCATCTCACCAACCAAGTATGGTGGTGAGAGATGGTCTTATATTTGATAGATGGTGAATCTATGTGAGGATTCATATCCATGGTCATGTAATTATTTATGGCTGTTTATGTGTTTGATTTATTTGTTCATGTTTTGTATGATTTGCATGATTTATTGCTTTTGATTATGGCATGCTTGTGGTATATATGATGAAATATGTATAGGTATGCCATGATGTGATGATAGAAAGGAAAACAATTTTGGTTCCAAAGAACCATAGAGGCACACGACCTCAAGGACATTTTTTAATGAAAATATTCTAAGTATTTTATTAATCACGAGTTTTAAATGAAAAGAGCAATGAGTTGATAATTTTAAAGATTTGCAAAGAAAGTGAAAATGAAAATGAACAAATGAATTGGTTTTTAAGAATATGAGTCTCACGGTTTTGAAACAAAATTTTAATGATTTGGTTTGTGTAAAAACAAGAATGGAACTTAGTTGATTTAGAAAAAAAAAAAGAAATGATGGCTTCAATGGCCAAAGACTCCACAATTTTTGGGAGATTGGAATAGTTTTGGTTTTATGAAACAAAGTGATTTCAAAATAGAAATAAAGTGATTTTTAAAGTGAAAATATAGTTTGATTTAGTACAAGGATTTTTGGAAACGGAATCAGAGTGTTTTATCACTTGAGAAATGAAATTTTCATATAAATGGAAAATAGAGGTTGAAAGTGTTTGAACCTCAATTTATTTTAAAGAGGATTAATTTTTAGAATTGATTTGAAATTACAAAGAATATGTTAGGTGACTTGAGATTTTCTAACATGTAACTCATTCTTTAGGTTTTGGAGCGCGTTAGTAAATTTTAAGATGGAAACATTGATTTAAAATCAATGGAAAAGTGATTTTGTGGAATTATTGTGAAAAAGATTTTCTTGAGTAAGAAAACATGAAAAATAATGTGAGAAGTCATATTATTTTGAGGAAAGAATTTCTTAAAGGAGAAATGTGAAAAATGATGTTGAAAATGATATTGATTTGTTTGAAAGTCCAAAATACTGTTTGGAATATTGAGAAATATCTTACGTGGTTGTAAAATGGTGAAAAATGTTTTACGTAACTTAAAAACATGATTTTTAAGCTACGTGATTTGAAAGACGTTTAAATATTTCCACGCGATTTGAATAACGTTGAAATATTTCTATGCAATTTGGAAAGCATTTAAATATTTTTACGCATTTGAGATATTGTTGAAAAATCACTATGTGATTTAAAAATGGTGGAATATTTTTACGTGATTGAGAAAACGTTGAAAAATCACTACGTGATTGAAAAATGATGGAAAATTTTTACGTGATTGAGAAACGATGGAAAATCGCTATGCGATTTGAAAACGTAACAGAAATGTTGCGAAATTGTGAAAACGTAATAAAAATATTGCGCGATTGTGAAAACATGGCAAAAGTGTTTCAAGACTATAAAAACACGATAATATGATTTCGCAATTGAATATACAGTATGATTACTGTTGAACCAGTGTATGGACACTGTATGAGAAAATGATGAATTTTGCTTGTGATTGGCATCAGTGCATTAAACATGCATTAGAAATGATGAATTTTACCTGTGATTGGCATTGGTGCATTGAATATGCATTGGAAAGATATGCAGTGAAGCATATGATGAAATTGAAAAATATACATTGAGGCATATGATGAAATTGGAAAATATGCAGTGAGGCATATGATGAAATTGAACAGAATTGCATTGAGATATTCGTGCATTGAACAAAAATTAATAGCTGATGCTATTGTGACCCTTGTGGTTGAAGAGGGAATGAGAATTGATAGTGAGGTCTATGATGGATCTTGGGGGCGTCAAGGCACAGCGGTCGACTGGTGGATATTTGTCTGTGGGCTAAGGCACCATGTGCCACTTGGCGATGTAGTCTGTTACAACGCATTGACGATACTCGACAATAACACGATTTTTTTCGACGAATGGGAGATTGTCTTTGGGCTAAGGCTGATAATTGACCAGAGCATTTTTATCGAAATTGTGAAAACCTTCATGGAGTAGAACATTGAGTCTATGTGCATATGCATAACATATGCATCATTATTGAGTATTTTATGATAATTGAACTGTTGAATACTTGGATAATAATTGAGGGCATTATCATAAATATTGAATAATTATATTTGTGTGATATGTTAATTGAGGGATATTGGATAATGATGATGATAATAATGCTAATGGCATTATTATAATTATTGTTATTTTATACATTATGATGATGACATAATTGTAATTATGGTATGATATACCTATATGGTGTGCGGTTTGTGTTATCTCTATGCTACCATGTTGGTATTGGCGTAGGTGATCTCACCTCTTTGTTATATTATTTCATTGTGCTTGTATTGTTAAAATTATATAGTAGATGGAACGAGTTTCTTAGACGTGATGGGAGTCAGATATTCTGAGGTTAGTGACAACATTGAGGAGTGGTCATTCAGGATTCGATAGTGTGTAGTGTTGATAAGGAACAAATACATGGTATATCAAGATGGATACAAGAAGGAATAAGTATGTTAAGTTTTCTCGTTAGTGTTTTACCGTGCTATTAAGTAGGACCCGTGATGGGGTTTGCTGCTGTTTATAATTGAGTCTATAAGTTTTATATTTCTTGAATAATTGTTAAATATTAAGTGATGTCTGTTATATGAGTTTTAATTAGTTTAAATCTATTTTTTTAATATTAGTTTAAATCTATAATAAAAATCTATTTTTTTTAATATTACATATAAATATCAGTAAGTTTATGTTTCCGTGAAAAGAAATTTTAAAACTCATGTTTTATAACTTAAACCTTTTATGAATTGATTTTCAGATTAGGAGTTGGTAGTCGGAAATGTGATGCCTTACGGGGGGTGTTACAGCCTCCTTCAAATGTGGCTCCTAACTAGTGAATAAGAAATAGTCCACAATCCCACAAAGTCTAGCATAGGCCACTATGGCTAAGATTCAATTACAAGATCACTAATCCCCTTGGTAGGAAGCTGAATACTTGGTTTCGAGATGAAGGATCGAACTCGAGCTAGGGTTTAAGCCCATATTTGTCAAAGTCTCAGTGGCGCAAAGCCCAAAGGCTTTGACAGCAACAACAACAATAACAAGCATTAGTCAAGCTGTAATTACAGCAAAGGTCTTATGCCTAGGTAGTCCAAGGGCCACCTTTGAAGACAAAAAAAACAAAAAACCTCTGAGTCCAATGGACGAGGATGTTATTACGGATTCATTCAAATCTAGAGATGACCTAGACACCATTTTTGGTGTAAACATGGTGTCCCTCCTCCCATACAATTTTTCCATTTTAGGTATTGAATTAGTGGACTAAGAGGAAAATTTCAAAGATGACTCAGAGGAAGCTGTTTGGTATATGGTTGAAGAGGACATAGTAGAGGTGATGGAAAACTTTGCAGTGTTTAACACTCCTACCCTCTAGATGAAAAACCATTTACGTCCACTATTTATCAAAGCTACTGTAATTGGTAATTTGGTGGGTAAAGTGCTGGTTGATGGAGGAGCTGCCATCAATTTGTTACCCAAAAATTTGCTAAAGAATTTTGGCAAATCAGAGGCTTACCTGTTGCCACATAACATGGTGGTAACTGACTTCAATGGCAGATGCTCGACATTAGAGGGGGCTATTACTCTTGACATCAAAGTGACCTCAGTCACGAGGTCGACCTTATTCATAGTAGTCCTTTCCAAGGCCAGCTATAATCTCTTGTTGGGTAGAGAGTGGATACACGTAGGGGCAATACCTTTGACCATCCACCAACAGATGTTTCTTTGGAACTAGTTGGGAGAGCTGGAAATGGTGGAAGCTAATGACACATTGTGTTATGTCAACCAAAATCATATAGACCTGCAGATTTATGATAATCACTTATTTTATACATTAGTAAACCCTCATTTTTAGTCATTTACACTCTCCTTGTACTTAATTAATTAAGCTTGGTTATGTTTTGTAAGTTTGGAATCAAATTGAACTTAATTGATTTTTTCAACATTATTTTGGTCTTACATTATTTCTGTATTTCGGTCATATCTTAACTTCTAGATGTCTTATAATTATGTATCTTACCTTGTAGTAAAGATAAGAGAGAGCTCTACAAAACATCTAGTGAAGCTAATTGAGCTTGGAAGTCAGAACACGATTTTTATGACTATAACCCAAACAGTATGCAGTAATCATTGTATAATTCGAGTTGAAGGAACTGAAATGAGCTAAAAATTTGGCATCTGAAAGTTAAGACCTATATCTATAACTTTCATGAAGAATACAAGAGCTCATTCAGACAACTTGGAGGTCATATTGGGTCTAGAAATTAAAACAGAGGTGTTGAAACTATGCTTGAGCAGTCTACAGTAATTAGGTCATATCTTGGGCTGTATGATGAATTTTTGGATGATTATGTGGCATTGGAAAACTGAGACAATTTCCTAGAACTTTCATGAAGACCACTTTGCTTGGTTCTGACGTTATCTATGAGTTCATCACTGAATGATTCTGGAGACAAGAAATTTCAATAATTTTCCACTCATAAAAGTTCTTTGGCATTTTCCACTCATCCACTCACTCATTAATTAATTCCCTTGTCATTTTGTATCCCTAATCCTCTATAAAAGGGACCATAGGCAAATCATTTGAAGAATCTTGGCTTAGACATCAAGATCATGCTATTGTGTTATTTGTTTCTCTTACTGTAATTTTCTTTTGTTCTAAGTTGAAATTATGTTCATCTTTTTCTTCTACTCTCTTTCTTTCTTCTTGTTTATGGGTAACTAATTCTCATCTTGCTTAGGTGAAGGAGTGAAGCTTTTGGTAATAAAATAAGGTTAGATTAATTTCTTTTTTGTGCTTAAATGATATATTATCAAGTGATCATTATACATGTTATATTTTGTTTCCAATCAATTTAGAAACCCTCCTTATAAAGTAGAGTTCTTGATTCATGATAGACAAGTAGTTTGGCTCAATGAATACTTGAACCCATTTACAAGTGTAGGTATTAGTAAATAATTAAAGGAACCATAATATAACTACGTATATAATTCTAAATGGACTTTGAATATTTTATTCTCTGATTGGAATTTCCGTTGTGCGTGGATTTCAATTGAGTTATAAAAAGAATTAATCTGGTCCTTAATTTATTACCAAAAGTGAATCTCCTAGCCTAAGCAAGTTCTTTAATTTAATTATAAATAAATTTTATTATCTTTATTGTTATGACAAAGCCTTCCCTTACCTCAAAGAATCTTTCTTCATCAATTCCATATGGATCGACCTCGGACTCCCGAAAAATTTATTACTTGAGACAACCTGCACTTAGGTTCGCATCCTTTAATCCATATCAATTTATATGCCAGAAGTCAGACCTTTTTGCATCTAGGACTCATCAGCTTTGGATAAGAAGGGGGTCGAGATGGTGGTGCTCACCTTAACAGGTTTCTTGATAATACCAAAAGTTAATTCATTTCAACTTAGAAATTGTAATAATTCCATGGCCTATAGGCACCTTTTTAACATTCTAGGTCGAGTGTATTTAGGCCTTAAGTTGTAATAATAATGTCAGAACTTAAGAGCCATAAGATTTGAATAACAGCCTCTATGGCTAAGAATTGCACGAACAATGCAATTTCGAGTCATTGAATTTCAGCCTACACGGATAAAAAATTTAGTACCATCGAAGGTACCAACTTGGACTGTATTTATGATTATTCCTCCATAGGATTCGAATAAGCCCTTCTATCTTTTGAAATTAAAAGAATAGAGGTACAAGATCCTTCGGAGGAAATTAATTTAGGAAATGATGTAATCAATAAACCTACTTTTATAAGTAGATTAATAAATGTCAGTTTCAAGTATAAGTTGGTCCATTTGCTCGAAGAATATAAAGATTGTTTTGCGTGAGAATATGAAGAAATGTCTGGGCTCAGTCGAGATTTGGTAGAACACGGACTATCAATTTGAGTAAGACAAAGACCAATCAAGCAAGCTTCAAGAAGATTTGCCCCTGAGATGGTCTTGAAAATCAAAGAGGAAATCGAAAGGTTACTAAAGGCTAAGTTCATTCGAACTGGTAGATATGTTAACTGGATTTCTAATGTTGCTCCTGTTATGAAAAAAAATAGTTAGTTAAGAGTATGCATTGATTTTCGAGATTTAAATTCCGTTATTCCTAAAGATGAATATCATATGCCAATTGCTGATATGTTAATTGACTCAGCTTCAGGCTATGAAATCTTAAGTTTTATGGATAGCTATTCTGGGTATAATCAAATTTATATTGTAGAAAAGGATGTGTCAAAGACTTCCTTTTGATGTCCTAGTGCAATTGGTACTTATAAATGGGTAGTCATACCATTCAGATTGAAGAATGTTGGGGCCACGTATCAAAGAGCCATGAATACCATTTTTCAATGATATCATTGGTAAATTCATGGAGGTGTACATTGATGATGTGGTAGTCAAATCGAGATCGGAATAGGAACATCTCTCGAATCTGAGGCAATTGATCGAAAGAATGAGAAAACGTGGATTGAAAATGAATCCTATATAATGTGCTTTTGGTGTTTTTATAGGAAATTTTCTTGGGTTCCTGGTTCAAAAGAAAGGAGTAGAGGTTGATCAGAACAAGGCTTAGGCTATACTTGAAGCATCACCTCCTTCGAATAAGAAGTAACTCCAATCTTTGCTAGGAAAGATTAACTTCCTAAGAAGATTCATTTCGAATCTGTCTGGAATGACCAAAGTCTTCTCCTCACTTTTAAAGCTCAAGGCTTAAGATGAGTTTCGATAGGAGAAAGAGCACCAAGAGACTTTTGATCAAATCAAGCACTATTTGGCCAATCCTCCGGTAATGACGCCTCCAATACCTAGACATCATTTGAAGTTGTATATCTCAGCATCAAATGAAACCATTGGGTGTATATTGGCCCAAGAAGGTATGTTTAGCTTTGTACTTCTCCTGTACTAAGTTAAAGTATTATGTAAAGCTAGGTGATGTACTTGTTATAATAAAGTACATGTTATCCAAGCCTATCTTGCATGGTAGAGTAGGGAAATGAGATCTTGCTTTAACTGAATTTTCTTTGAAATATGTGCCACTAAAGGCTATGAAAAGCCAAATGTTGGCAGATTTTTTGACTGACCATCCTTATGCTGACATCGAAGAAATTAATATTAACTATGTGGGTTTAAAACCATGGAAGTTATATTTCGATGGATCGAAACATAGTGAAGGTATTGATCTTTGAGTTTTAATTGTTTCACCCATTGGAACTCCAACTAAGTTTTTATTTGAATTAAAACATGAATGTTCGAATAATGAAGCTGAGTATGAAGCTTTGATTGCTGGCTTACAAATGTTAATTTTGCTCAAGGCTAGAAATATTAAAGTTTTGGGTGACTCCCAACTAGTTATTAAACAATTAACTTGAGAATATAAGTGCATTAATACAAATTTGTTCAAATACTTTGCTTTTGCAACATGGTTATTATGTGAATTCGATGAAGTTATATTGCAACATATTTCGAGAGAGGAAAATTATGAAGCCAATGAGCTTGCTTAAATAGCTTTAGTTTATAAGATTTTGAGTATAACTTTATCAAAGTTAATCGAAATGAAAGAAAAATTATATCCATTCGAGAATTCAGAAGTATGTTCAATCGAAGATATAAACAATTTCGATTGGAGAAAATCAATTGTAGATTATTTACAAAATCCTAATTCATCAGTTGAAAGTAAATTAAAATATAGAGCCCTGCATTATGTTATAATTGTAATTAGCTAGCTGACATGGATAATGGTTTTGATGATAACAAACACGAAGATAATGAGAAGACCAAGTCCAAAGACTTTCAAGAATAACTCTAGGACTTAGGATCTTTGTAAGGAGCCTTTTTGGATATCTCATTGGTTAAATCTTAAAAGATCTAAAATAATCTGAAGTTTTAAAATAGCTTTTGAAAGATCAAAGTTTTTTTTAGAAACTGAAAATAACATTTCGAAGCAATTTAAAAAGGTTTTTCAAACTGTTTTTAACTGAGGTATTCGAATACCCTTATATGGTATTCGAATAACATGATTCATAATTCATACCTTCTGTTTTTCCAAAACAAAGGTATTCGAATACCCCTATATGGTATTCGAATGCCCTGATTTCAGAATATACCTTTTTAAATGAGGTATTCGAATACCCTTGATTGGTATTCGAATAACCCTAACTTGATCAGTTTTTTAATAAGTTTTGACAAGAGGTATTCGAATACCTCATAATGGTATTCGAATAACCCACGAATTCTGAAATGGAAGAAAACAGCTATAATTCAAATTTAAATGGATATTAATTGTTCCAACTTCTATTTTTCTCAAATGCTCTATAAATAGAGACCTTGGGTCTCTTCTGAAGGTTGCCTAACCACTTGTACTATTTTTGCTTGTGCCAAAAACGTGATTCACTATTTTCTCATATTTTCTGTGCTCTCTTCGCTAAAATCTTGAGATATCCTTAGAGAGCTCCATAGTGCTTCAAATTGTAACATTTGCTCTAAGTGAGAGTTTCTATTCATCTATTTTCTGCTTTTGTAAAAAGGTGATGTATCCCTTAGTGAATTTGTGAGGATGAGGTATCCCTCAGTAAAGGGTGAGGTATCCCTTGTTGTAAAGAAGGTGAGGTATCCTTCAAAGGGGGTGAGGTATCCCTCTACTAAATAGGGTGAGGTATCCCTATTATGTAAATGTTGCAAGCACCTGTTTTAAGCTTGTATTGAATAGTAAAAAATCTCGAACTGTGTTTCAGGGACTGAACGTAGGCCATAAGTGGTTGGTGGCCGAACCAGGATAAATATCGTGCCTGCTTCTCTTATCCTTAATCTTTTATTTATCTGCGTTCAATTTATTATCTCTTGCAATTTATTTATTGGCTATTCTTCTTCTCTTCCTTTATTTCACGTTGTTTTAATATTTTATTTAAGCATATTTAATTTATTTATGCTTTTATGAAAAAGTTTTAAATACCCAATTCACCCCCCTTTGAGTACTGAAGTCACTTGGGTAATAATAATAAGGGATTCACTTTACAAAAAGTTAGTAGATGGAAATTTATTAACATGTCTAAGTGAAAAAGAAGCATTCACAGGCTTAGCAGAAGTACATGAAGGCATTTATGATGTTCGCCAGGCTAGTGAAAAAAATGAAATGGGTACTGTGTAGGAAAAGAGCCTATTAGCCTACAATGGCTAAAGATTCACTCATACGCTAAGTCTTGTGAAGAATGACAAAAGCATAGAAACATTCAGTAGGTTCCTGCTAGTGATTTACATTCAATTATTAAACCTTGGTCATTTTGATGATGGGCTCTCGATTTGATAGGAAAGATCCATCCACCATCTTCTAAAGAGCATAAGTATATATTAGTTGCCATCGATCATTTTACAAAGTGGGTCGAGGTAGTCCCTTTGAAGGATGTTACTTAACAAGATATTATAAATTTTGTTAAAGAGAATATCATATATATATTCGATATTCCTCAAACTCTAACTACTTATTAGGGTACCGTGTTTACTGGTCGTTACATTACTGAATTTGTTAGGTCAAGGAATATCAAGTTACTTACTTTGACTCCTTATTACATTCAAGCTAATGGGCAAGTTGAGGCAGCTAATAAAATCTTGATTAGTTTAATTAAAAAACATGTTGGTCAAAAACCAAGAAGTTGACAAGAAACTTTGAGCCAAGTTCTGTGGACTTATTAAAATTCTCCTAAGGAAGCTATTGGTACTACACCATATCATCTGGTTTATGGTCATGAGGCAGTCTTGCCAATTGAAATTAATCTTCACTCAATTAAATTGCAACATTAAGATGAAATCCCTACTCAGAATTATTAGGATTTGATGTTTGATGAATTAGATCACTTGGATGAAAAAAATGTTAATTGCTTTTGAGAACTTGATTCGACAAAAAGAAAGAATGCAAAATTCTATGATCTTCAAGTCAAGAGAAAATAGTTTAACTTGGGCGATTTAGTTTAGAAGGTTATTTTACCTATGGAGAAGATATCGAAGTTATTTGGAAAATGGTTCCCGAATTGGGAAGGACTATATCGAATCAAAAGCATTTTTTCTAGTAATGCTTATTCGATTATAAATATTAATTCTAGTGAAAGAATTGCTTCGATAAACGGTAAATACTTGAAATTATATAGACCAACTTTCATGAAGTTAAAATTTCATTATAAATGTCATCTTAATTTTGAGTCAACAAACTTTCAAAGTTTAATTTGCCTTTACAAATAAATATTCAAAAGAAGTATTTATTAGAGCCTTGAATACAAAGACTCCCAAGTTTCTACTATTTTTTTCTTCTCTGTTGAAGCCGCTTCGAAAGTTGGAGCCAAATCTTGAATAGCTTGCATCGCATTTTTGCCTTCGAAAGTCCATCGTTGGTAATCTTTTTTAAGTGTTTGGTCTTGGTTTACGCAATCACTAGCAAGGGCTTAAAGTTCTTGTTCGAGCTCATCAATCTTCTCATTATTTTGATTAATGCTTTGTTGAGTAGTCGAAAGAACAACAACAAGCTTCGAGCTTTTCTTCTTGGCCCTAACGACATTCATCATTAATAGGCTCTTTTTCTCGAGCAACTGTTGATTATTAGCAATGGTCTGATCAAGATGAGGGAGCTTGATTGGTAAATCCTCTATTGGGTATGTCAACTCTTGAACAACTTGCTGGACGTTCAAGTTTAGAAGATGCTTGTTTTGATTTAGTTGATTAAGGAGGCCCAATAGTTTCTGCTTCTTGTCTTCAGCAGCCATGACTGGATCTACCCTAAGTTTTAAAAGATCAACCAACTCGTGCAATAGTTGGGGGGCATATATACTTTGGACTTTGACCTTTGAGTGAGTTGTCGAGTGGTGAGATTTCGAGGATAAGGATCGTCTAGAAAGGATATCTTCGAGATGCTTCATAATGTCATTTTCATCCTCATCATCATCTATGCACATGGCTTCTGCCTCCTCTTCAATTGTAGTTTCAATTTAAACTGATTGGGCTTGGGCAGAAGTTGATGGAGCAGTCTCAGTTGGCTGAATAGCTTCGATGAAGATAGGAATCTTAACTTCAACAAGAATGCTTGTTTTGTTGGGGGGGACTAATGTTCCATTGTAAAATTCAAAAGATAAGGATTATAATTTCATATGAAAATTTTGTATTCATTCATATTTAGTGATTTAAAGAAAAATATCAAACCTGATCATCAGTTTCGACACTATGAACTTATAATGTGAGGTCAGTTTCAAGAATGATGTTTTCCTGAAAAAAAAAAAGTAGAAATGAAGTTAGAAACATTCGAGACAAGCAAAATAGTTAACTTGGGGAAATATCAAACCTGGACATTAGCTTCGATAGGGATGTCTTATGCCCCAGTGCTCGTCTCTTTTTTGATTTGGGCTTCCATGTCAAGCAGTCTGTTGAAACGAGTACTTAAGGCTGAGGCTACTTTAGGTGCAGGTGTAAGTACACCTGGAGTAGGAATTGCTTCCCTTGGAGGAGAAGGGATTAGTGGTGGTGCCCTAAATCTCCTTGGGGATGCAGAAGCAGTTTCCCTGCGTGCTGGTGGGGAGGATTCCTCTTCGAAATCGAAACAGTTAATTACAGATTGGAGAAGATTTTAGATATAAGGAGTTAGAAAATCTTACCATTACAGGTTCAACTATTTGAGTGGCTGAGGTTGACCTGGCACTTCTCGAAGATACTAGATCTTCACCTTTATAGGATGATTCATCAAACTTGTCAAGAGTTACGACCTTTTTTTGTTTCGACCCTGTAGCACCTCAAAAATTGATAATTTTGTGATAAATAGTCATTTTATAATATTTGTGATTTTTGTGATTTTTTTTAGATTTTTTTCGAAAATATTAAATATTTTAATATATTTTTCATTTTGTGTGTACACTGAGTGGAGCTGGGAAAATAAAATATTTTTCTAAGAACTTGAACTGTGGAAACGTCGATGGGAGATCTTACTAAACTCGAGGCTGGACACAGTTTACAAGGTTTTATGTTTTTCGAGATTTTATCTGATAAATAAAATCGTGGAACGTTCTATTAAGTAAAAATCACTATATTTTATTATCCATTGGACAATAAATATTAGTGCTGTTAACTATGATAATTGTCCATTAGATAATAGCTTGTAGTAAAAATTCTTATCATCTTATCCAAAATCTACTTTATGTCATATCCTTTAACTTTAATTCAAAAGAATGATTAAATTTAATCAAAAGCTTATCAAGGAAACTTCCTAGAAATTTCCCAAATAATACATTTCGCTTTTTTCCCTCCTCTCTCTCTTGTTTCACGGCAGATGCACTCTTTGGGGAGCCAACATTGCTTTTCCACTTTTATCACTTCATTTTCATTTCAAAACACAAAAAGAAATCTATCCCTTTTAATTCCTTTTTCTCTCCTTTCATTTTTCTTCAAGCATTTCTCTCTTCCTCTCTTCCTCTCCCTCCCCGGCACCACCCACCATTGGAGACCAACTCCATTTGTTTGCTAAACACATCACATTTCTACCTTCCTTCCATCATTCTAAGGTTCTTCTCTTTGGTGGTCATCCACTAGTTCTTCCTTTTCCATTTTCCACCATTAGAGACCAAGTTTGGAGCTCTTGAGGGTAAATCTCTTGATCCTTTCTTTCTTCTTTTTTGTTTCTTGGTCTTTTTATAACGTTTCTATGGTCATTTCCATGACCATGGATCCTTTCTTTCTCAAGCTTTTTTGATGGTGTTGATTTGTTGAGTTGCATTTTTAGGGTTTTGGGAGTGGTCTTGATTCAGCCACTAAAATCGTCCCAATTGACAAGTGATAAACACAAATCTGGCTCCAGTCTTTTCTTAACTTAGTCAAGAACCTTCCCTTTAGGTAATCAGAGGGAGATAATCCTTCTAAGTTTCATCACAAATCTTAATCTTAAATCAAGATCAAATCAGATCAAACATCTTCAAGATTGAAAAGAGAAATTCAAATATAAATCAAATACATTACATAACCAAGGTCTCAAGAATCCAAACCTTAATCTCTTCAAGAGTCCCAAATTGACCGAAAGTAGCTTAGCCCTCCATTACCATGAAGGGGAGCATCAAAATATATAAAACTATGAGGTGAGAGAAATGAGAATACATCTCGTAAATGATAACGTTTGTTTGGTATTAATGATGAGGGAATCCATGTAGGATTACTCTCTTTGTTGTATTGTATTATTTTCATGATTTTGTGGTTATTTGATTTGTATGAATTTATGGATTTTTGTTGTGTATTTTGATGACTATGAATCTATTGATTTTCATTTTGTACCTTGATGACCATGAATCATGTTTTGGATTATTTGAAAATGGATGAGAAGCTTTGAAGAGTAAACTTAGGTCCTTTAGACATGGACCAAGAATTCTCTTAGCTTTCCTACAAGGTAAAATTCATGTTTATCCTTTAGCTCAAGATGCACGAGTGCTCTCAAGTTAAAAATATTCAATTAGGACCAATTTGAGCATACCAAACTCAATCAATTAAGAATATGGAGAGTGTAAATGACTAAACATAAGCTCTCATTTCCATGACCATGGATCGCTTTGGTGTTTATTTGTTGAGCGCCTGGAGCTTGGATGCTCAAGCACCCAACGTCCATGTAGAACATCCATTGTATTATTTTCATGATTTTGTGGTTATTTGATTTGTATGAATCTCGTGTGAGCGCTTTTGTACCTTGATGCCATGCGTGTTGAAAATGCGCCCAAGGTGCTCAACCGAGCGCTCGACGCAGCCGAAGACACCCAACGTCCGATCCAAGCCTAGACGCCCGTTGAGCGTAATGAGCCAGAAAAAAATGTGAGATGATACTAGGACTTTAATATGAAGATATTACAATTAAAATAAAGCAAAGAACTTGATTAATTAAGAGAATTCCTCTAGAGAGAGATTTTATAAGAATTATAAGCTAAAGTGAAATTCTATAATGAACCTTAAGGAGTGTTTTACTACTTTTGAGAACTTGATGCTATGTTATTTTGGGTCCATGAGTGGAACCAAGGAATTATTGATGTTTAAGTTGGACAAATTGTGATATGTTAAGGATAAGTATATTTTGGTTAAATATACATGGATATTGTTGATGTTTATCTTGGCCAAAATATGGCATGTTATGAGAAAATATATTACTGTTGAATATACATGAATATGCATTGAGTCATCATGCATTGTGAAAGTCTGATGGACTCTGTTGTAAGGCTGTATGCTTAGGAGATTGAATCACACCTTAGTGCGGGTGTGAATAGACTAGTGTAGGTCATATCGTTGACCTTGGGGGCGTTGGGGTGCGGGTGTTCCACGAACGGACAACTGGTAGCTCCTTTGAGCTGTGGGATAGACCAATGCAAACGCATCGACGATTCGGACCGATACACTATCCTATATCGCGATCTTGTGAGAATGTCGTTGTATAAAGCCTTGATGCCCAAATGATTGATTTTCTAGAAAACACTTTATTTTTATGGCTGACGAGATACTAGTATATCTCCTTGATCATTCTCTCTGATGTTTTTGTCTATCTCCATGGAGTAGGATTTGTAGTGCCAAATGTTGAATTTTGGTACCATATGCATATGCATAGTGAGTCAACATATCATTTGCCATTTATTTATTCATATGGTGATGGAACAGTTGTTTATTGATGTTATAACTGCCTGGATTTGTTATGTTGTTTACTATGTGAATCTTGATGCTAATTATTATTCATGCTATGCTATGTGGGCGTCCTGCGTTGTTCTATTTCTTTACTGCCATAATTGGTACTGAATGTAGGATATCACACCTCTTTCTTGTCTCGCTCTGTTTTATTTTTATGAACCGTGAAGACTGAAATAACGGCAAGGCAGAATCTTTGTTGGTTCATGGAGATGCAGCTTTCTTGGAGGTGCCGACGTATTGCTTGCTCCCTTAGAGCTAGAGAATGATGGGTATGTTGGGAACGTTACCCTACCTTTGATGTAGGACCTATTATGGGTTTTCTACTTTCTCGTTTGGGTCAATATGGTCTTAGTGGTGGTAGCTGCATTCATGTCTCTGAGCAAGTATGTTTTATATTTGATATGTGTTACTGTATTATGCTATATGTATATTTATATTTGGAATGTAATTTCTTTTGAAGAATGCTTATGATTGTGTAATAAATATACTTCATTCGTGACTCTTATTTTCTATATATGCACGATGCTTGAATTTGTAAACGGTCTTTGTTGAGTTGTAGCATGCCCAAATTTAATGACTATGGTATAATGACGATTGTGCCGTAGTTATTAGATTTCGGGTTGTCACAAACCCTATATGCTTTATTCGCCTAGATTTCTTTGGGTTTGTTGTAGTAACCTTTTCTTAAAAATGGAAGAAGGATCAAAATTATTAGTTCATGTTTTTAAAATATATATATAATCCAAGATTCGAACAACTTTTACCTTGGAAAGTTGAGGGGCAGCAGATGCAGGCTTTTCGATTAACTTTTTCTTTTTCTCAACAGGTTTGGTTTTTGGAGAAATTGGAGTAGGTTTCTTCATAGGTTGGGATAAAGAGGTTGTCTTCTCCAAGACCTTCGATACTTTCTTTGGAGCTTTTTTCATCCTTGGAGGTTTGTCCTCCCAGCCTTCTTCCTCACCTAAGTCTTCCATTACACTCATCCTTTTTCGAGACTACGTTAATGAATATATAATTAACAGTCAAATTGAAGGAAATAAAATAAAAGGAAAGGACTTAAGATTGTATCATATGGTGGATATTTTATTACTCAATTGTATCCATAAATTAGAAGTTTACAATTGTCCATATGGCAGTTAGCAAAAGTTACTTCTTATTTCTTCGAATCCTTACCTATGCCCAACACTCCACTTTTAGGGTCTGGATACTAGTTAACCATGCCAAAAGGAGCATTGGGAAGTGGAGGAAACTTTAGTGGGGTTTCAAATCATTTAAACGAAGCTAAAGGATTCGAAACCAGTGCACCATTGAAATGAGTGTAGCACTTTTGATGGTGTTTTGCTTTCTTTTGTTTCAAGACTTGTTCAGCCTCTTGAATCACTAGTCTTAAGTTTCGAGGATCATACTTGACTTTAAAGAACTTCTCAAAATTAGAAATTTCTTTAAAGTGTATACCTTTAGTTTTCTTATTGGTTGCTTCAGTATGCACAGATGAGCTCGAATTAGTGAATCTTTGAAAGCATCCTTTGATGGAAAGCTTCTATGCAAAATAATATTTTTCCCACCACTCTAAAAACCCTAGGGTTGGATAGAATGACAGTTCATATTTGAAGGGGTTAAACTTTTCTCTCTTATCAACATTTTTCTTCAAGAATCGCTTATATTGACTGAAGTCTTTTCCCTTAGATTCACAAATTTGACTGACATCTCGAAAGGAGATAGGACAAGGAATACACTGAGAGAATCCTAGTTGTCTAGAAGCATAGGAGGGGAAATTGAGCTAAAGGCTATAATCATTTGACTTTGGATAGCTAGGTGACATGATCTGGGTGATGAAGATATTACCCCAGATATTTAGGCTATCAGACTGAGCTCCTGGAGTGTCACAAAAGAATGGTTGTCTAAACCATTCTAGGCCATAGTTTCAATGAGCAAAATGAGAAAAATTAAAATGTTAAATTGATTTTTCATTATCATGAACAATGAGAAAAAGAATTTGACGTCCTCAACTTTTTGGCCTGGTTTCGAGATGTAATAAAGTTGAGACAATCGAGGCCTTTCAATTGTATTTAAGGTAGTGGAGGGAGAAGAAATTTGTAGGTATGGTTCGAATATGGCATTAAGTCAGAATTGCCATAACCAAAAGGGGCCCCTAAGGTTAGTTAGGGGCCTATCTTTTGATTGAAGAAGATTCATAGCTTCAATCATTGAAGCATAAAGTTAGGCAAGGAATAATTTTCCCAAATAGAGGGAAGAACCCTCGTGAAGAAGAATGGCTAGAGGAATGAGAGATTTAGGAATTTGGAGAGATATGGTACATAAAACAAAGGCACTAAGCCAAAACATAAGGAAAACCACATGTTCTTCATCAGAAACTTGGTTAGTCTCGAGATAGTTATTCTCAATAAAGGCAGAATATGTCAATTTCGAGAAATTTGGTTTGACTGTTATTTTTGAGGACATGGTGCTTATAATTACCCTCTCAATAGGTTTAAGGACAATTATGACAACTAGGTCAAACAAGGTTGGAGCCAACATCCCATAAGGGACGTGAAAGGAATTGGTGCTTCTGTTCTAGAAAAAAAAAGGAACTAGTTAACATGGGGGCATTATATTCCATGCCCTCCCTACTCAATTGGATGAAATCGAAGATGCCAGCTGATTTCCAGACAGCTTCTTTGGCACCTTCGATTCAATTTAACCACCTAAGATATAGAGATCTGGTTTGAGAACCAGAAGGTGGTGAGCTTCGAAAGATTTTGGGGAAGTAGTTGAAGGAATCAATGTTTAAGGAAGAATCAAAAGCTGAGATTGATTCTCCTTTAATACAAGGAAAGAAAGATTGAATGGATTCATATTCTTCTAAGGGAAGGGTTGGACCTAAAAATGCTATTCGTTCTTGGCCAATAGTTAAAGGAATAATTACTTGAGTCTTCCAAAGCTCAGAATTGTCAGTGGAAGGGTCTGGAGGGTAGAAGACCCAATTTTTCTCCATTGTAGCAGTTACTGTGGCAGCGTCTGGTAAAACCATCATTTCTTCCATCTCGAAGCTTGAGTGAGAAGCTTGAGCAAAGGTAGTCTTAGAGGAGCAAAAAGCCATTGATGTGTGAGAGCTTCAAGGAATGTGGAGTTTTAGGAAGGGGAGAAAGAAAACACAAGGCTTGTTAAGAAGCCTAAAGGTTCAACATTAGTAGAAGCTGCGCAGAGAAGATTCAGAGGGATTGCAGATTTGCATAATAAGGGAAGAGTTAATGGGTGAACGCCTTTTCCACTATTTAAATAAGAGTTTTCAAAAAATAGAAGAGAGAGAAGAAGGGAAGACGTGTGTATGCCCCTTTAATGATGACATGATAAGAATACGGTTAAAGTCATTTAATCCAGTAAAAACCATCATTGGCTTTGTGATTCCCTAAATAGTGGAGACAGTTGGTTAATGGGGGAGTGGCCACAAAGTCGTTGTACATGTAAGTAGAGACTTGAATCAAATTATAGATTATGCCATCTAACATTTCATTTGCTTGTAATATGCAAGAATTGATATAGAGTGGATAAAAGCTCTAAGTCAGTTACAATCGAAAAGAGAATGTTCAAAACTATAAAATATTTATCTCTCATATTTCAAGAATAAATATTGGGGGGCATCTGTTGGTATAAAAATAATACATTTTTGATTTAAGATACTTCTATGATCCGTCGAAAACTTACTTCAAAATCTTACACGATTATACTATAATAAAAGATAATAAGGTCATTGAGATAACATTTTTGATATGGAAATTACCAAAATAGTGGTTTTGATTTGCCATCGAAAAAATTATAGTTTGAGTCGAAATGGAAAGTTTTGAAACTAAAAGTATTAGTTTCGATTTGATATCAGAGATGATACTTTTTACTTCATATTATGAGTAGTGACTTCGAGTGGATCTTGAACATTGAGATTTTCAACTTCAGCAATTATTAGAGTTGAAGTTGTAGTAAAGACTCGAAGTTGTTGAAATGATAGTTTTGACTTGAAATCAAGAAAGATCATTTTGATTTCATATCGGATGTCATAATTTCAATTCAGTGTCGTGTTACTAAGTGGCTTCAATACTCAAGAGGGGGGTGAATTGAGTTTATAAAAACTTTTCGCAAATCTCTTGTAAAAAGCTTGATTACCAATTTTCGTTGAAGTTATTGTTTGATAGAAATGAATGAATAGAGAGATTAGAGGGTTTACACATATAAGTAAATCAATCAAGCAAGATAGAATGCAAGATAACTAATAAAATAGTACACAAAATAAATTAGATGAGTTTAGGAAGACAAACACAAAGCTTTATCCTGGTTCAACCACTAATCTGCTTATGGTCTACGTCCAGTCCTCAAGTAAACACTCGAGATTTCCACTATATCTTCAAGCTTCAAATAGGTGCTTGATAACCTTTACAAGATGGAGCACTCAACACACCTTGGGATACCTCACCCTTGTGCTTGAGTCTAAAACACAAAGGGATACCTCACCCTTACAATCCTTTTAGGAATACCTCACCCTCACTACAAATTACACAATGGTTGGATGGATGGAAACTCTCTCAAAGAGCAGATAATATAAATTGAAGCTTATAGGTTTTTGATGATTCACACTTTAGCTCAAGAACAGGGAGAAATCTGAAGAGAATATGTAAAACACGAATTGATGTTTAAACAGAGTTTTTCAGAATGTTTCTCTAACCCTATTAATGCCTAACAACCTTGCATTTAAAGCCCATTGAGAAATAGAGCCGTTGGGGTGGTTGAGAAGCATTAAATGCTTCATACTGTCCGTTACACTATATTTCTGGAAAATTTGTTATTCGAATAACACGATGGTTATTCGAATAAAGATTCAAATAACATTCAGAGGAAAAGCTTGCTGGAGACCATTATTCGAATAAGTCACTTAAAATAGTTTTCTGGAAAAATATGTTATTCGAATAAAACAGGGTTTATTCGAATAACCCATTCGAATGCTGAAGTGCCTGAATTTTCTTTAAAAGGTTTATTCGAATAAAACACAGTTTATTCGAATAAAACACAGTTTATTCGAATAAAACTTGATCAGTTTACAGACTTGACTTCCCTGACTTTTGTTATTTGAATAAGACAAGTCTTATTTGAATAAAACTAGTTTCGTTTGAATTTTTGCTTTCACCTGACTTCTGTTATTCGAATAAAACAACATTTATTCGAATAAGCTATGTAAAACTTGTTTGGTCAATAGTGAAGCAATGCCAAGGGATTTCAAGTGTTTTTATATGATTTTTGGCACTTAATAAAAATCCTTTGAAAACTAAAAAAAACCATTTTTGAAGCTTCTCTTCTCTTTTGCTTTTCAAGTTCTTTTTGAAAGATAGGTTATGGAGCATTTGTGTGAATCACATTATACCTTTACATATTGATTTAGGCCCTAATTCTAGTTCTAAAGGTCTTGGACTTGAACTTGCAACATCTTCAAGTTTGTTATCATCAAAACAACATCTTCATGGTTTGATGGCCAATTACATTGAAATAAAGATTCGAAGAGTAACTATACTTAGCAAATTTTTGAAGAAATAAAATGAAGGATCTCGACCAAAAGCTAGCAAACGATTGAAGATTCAAGTTTGAATTTAAGAAATGATTTGAATTTGAAATAGAAGTTAATAGCAATTGCAAATGCTAGATCAAGACAAATACAAGGATTCCTGACAAAGATTGAGCAATTACTTATAGCAAGAGGATCGCTGACAAGGATTTAGTGATTACTTGACAAAGATTATCAATCATTTAGCAGTTATCTTTGTTTTAGACATATGTCAAGATCTTGAAAAAGTAATAGTTACTTAGAAAGTCTATACATACCAAGACGATGGAAACACTTAGGGGTTAGAAATTCAATACTCACAAATACTTTTAATTTACGCTCTCACATCCTTAACATTTTCGAGCAAACAATGCAAGCCTAGTCTAGTATGTTTCCATCCACTTTCCATCTTGTACACTTTACAAATTCAATGCAATTTTAATTATTAGTTCACTTATATTCAATTATTTAATTTCTTGCAAACTATTTTCTACTCTTGATCAAAAGATTTTTTCTAAAGATCATTTGAGTTATTTTAAATTGCTTTCTTTTACTTGTTTTCATTAATTTTTCTGCAAAATTATTTTACTGTACTTTACATATTTGTATGTTTACTTTTCATTGTCTTTATTTTGACTTGTTTTACTTTATGTTCTTTATTTTCAGTATTGTACATTCCTTGTTACATTCACTTCAAATGCACTTTCAATTCTGTTATTTACATTTTATGTCATTTAACTTTTTTACTTGTGTTGATTTTCTTACCTTTCAAAAACACAACTTTTTTTCTATTTCTACTTACTTTCATTAAGTTGTCTATTTTGCATAAATACTTCGATTTTGGATTCACGCAAGTCTGTGTTTCATTCGAAATCATATTTTACATTCTTAAAAGACTAGTCTTGGAATAGGAGAATCTCAAGAGAAAGTGATTCACTTCCTTAAATTGAGATCGAGAATCAACTTGGTCTATAGACAAAGGTTTACTATAACCTAATTAACACTAGTCAAAATATTTTGATAAACAAATGATTTTCTTAAAATTCAATGGAAAAGCTTATTGAAGAAATAATTCATGATTTTTTGGGTTTCTGTTCATGTTTGAAAGCGTATAAAGTGAAGAATAATTTTTGACATTTGTATTTGAATATTCTTAACTGGGGGCATAGATGTTGTCCCATCTCATGGTAGTCATTATGTAGTTCTTACGATGAGATAGTGACATAATTAGAATGAACTCTTAAATGTAAAACTTTTAATTCTTTTGGATCGGGAACAAACTTGAGGATAAATTGCATTCTACAAGTATCATTCTCATTGATCAGATTTCTTTTTAAGTAAAATTTATGCATTTATTTACCGCTGGATTTTTTAGCCACTTAAGGGAACTCACATGATTCAAATTGTATTAATTCAGCCCTTAGATTAACTGGCGCCTAATCCATATGTTCAGCCCAAAATGTTTAATAAAAATTTCAAGTAGTTGAGAAACCCTTATCTTCCATTGTAATTAACCTGTTAATTCTCAACCTTCTTAAGAAATGATCACATAATTGCTTAAGACTTGATGATAAATGTATGATTTAGACGTTGATTAGAAGCAAATCAATGAGCGATGGAGCATCATCATGAGACGAACTGTTCAAATGGTAATCATCAGATATTGCTTTGATTCATTAATCAAAAGGCAAACACCCCTCTGATTTTTACTCATGAACTGATCATACCCTCAACCAAACCAGCCAACCACACATGACAACAACATTAAAACGAACTTTTTACCTAAACAAACCCCATAATAATGACACAATTTATTGATTTACCCTTTAAACATCAAAAGAATTTCACTATTAGGTCTTTATTGAAAAGAAACGGACAAACTGATAAAACTCAGGAAATGAAGCAAAGCCAATTAACCGGGACACAAAAGGTCAGTCAAAGTCAGCACTGTGGAAGATCAGAAGGTGGTGGCTGTAGCTTCTGGTTCAACCCTGGCCCATTCAATACTAACCATGCCATTCTAAGACCCCAGCTTGTGTGGACGTCCAGATGACAGTGCATGAGCCATACCCCTGTAGCCACCACAAGTCAACATAACATAAAAAGTAATGATGTTAGAGTCTGGATTTTTTTGGTAAGGGATGTAAGAGTCTGGTTTACAAACTGATGTTTGATGATAGTGTCATTCTAACTGCTATAATGTTTGGTTATAAAGGGAGAATGCCTAATTGAAATTGCTTGAGTGGATTTTGGACAACACATGCATGATGCATCCACGACAGGTTTACTAGCATATAGGTGACGGAAGAAAGACGTGTACACATGTATGTGTATAATTTGGAGATAACTATGGTATCTTTGGGATCTATAGTGAATTGTTAGAAAAAAGTTAGATAGATATCACTTAAAGTGATGTATATCTCACATTAACTTATGTGACAGAATTAAAATAAATGTGTGTAAAAAATAAAGTAGAATAAGATAGATCAAATGGTAAAAATTATGTAAATATGAGATGATGTAAGTGAAATTATGTGTGACTAGAATTATTCGAATTATTAAGCATTTATGATTTTATAATAATATTTAAAAATTTATTAAATATAAATAACTACTAATGTAATATTTGATAAATTACCTTGTGTACTAAACTTAAGAAAAAAGACGAGTACAGGAGTAAAGTCCATAGAATTTTTGAATCCATATAAAAAAATAAAAAAATTAAATACAATTTAGAGTTTTAAGTTATTATTTCATAATTTTTAGAAATTATGTATCAATATGTGGATACAAATAGATTTGGATAGCATTATTCTAAAATATTTTAAAAATAATTAATTAAAATTGTTAGGCATATTACTTTTTTTTTTTTTTGGGTCTTATTGTGAAATTGTATGATTTGAATTATAAGACACAATTTTATCGCATTTTGAGTTTAGCTAGATGCAGTTTTCAATATTTGTTTTTTATCTTAAGAATTTTAAAAAAAATCATTATAAAGTTATAAATAATTATAAAATATATAAAAATATTAAATAAATACAGACACACTTCACCTTTCATTTCTTATTTTACCAGCTTTACTCTCAACTATATTATTTTCTACAGCTTTGAACAACATAAAATTATTTTTTTCTCACATTTATGCTAAAACTTTGCTCTTTTTTTTTTTTTAAAAAAAAAGGGAGTTGGAACTAAAACCTAGACATTTCGAGTAGTTTTCTCCAAAATCAATCATTTTTGTTACATGAATCAAAATGTAACAAAATTGAAAGGCTTGATTAATTTATAATGTTAAAATATAATTTAAAATATTATATAAATTTGTTGGATATTAAATCTAAAGGTTAAATAGAAGTTTTATTCTCTATACTTTTCACTCATTTTCAATCTAATTCCTATAAATTTTTCTTTTCAAGTTAATCTTCATATTTTTAAATATTTTCAAAATAGTTCTTGCTGTCAACTTTCGTTATAATGCTTCTATAACACCATAAGTTGGCTAACTTAATAAGCTCTGGTAATGATCTTTTAGATGCTCTTTAATGTGCAAAAATATCTAATAGATGCTCCTGCATTTCCGAAAGTGCTCTTGTAAGAACTTCTTTCTTCTGAGTAGGTTCTTTTAGAAAAATATTAACAACACACTCATTTAGATACTCATTCCAATACTTATTTTATTATTGGTCTAAAAACAAGTATTGTTAGCATTTTTTCCTAATAATCGTTTTAAGTGTATAAGGTGAACCAATAGTATAGTAAGTAATGAAAGAAGTGTTCAAAAGAATGTGTTATTAACATTTCTCGTTCTTTTATTTAGTATGTGCCTTTTCATATGCTCTTTTTTTTTTTTGTAAAACGTTTAATAAGGACTACAATAATTGTATTATAATGTAAATAGACAGTAAAGATTATTTTAAAAATATTTATAAATATAAAGATTGATTTGAAAAGAAAAAATTATATGTAAAGTATAATGATTAAAAATTTAATTTAACCAAATCTAAATAAAAGTGTAATATTTGTAGCAAACTCTTTTTTTTAAAAAAAAAACTCATTTGATGGTTGAGAAAATAGTTTAATATCAATTATACCATTTCTCAAATCGAAGACGTTCAAAGTTTAATCAACCTCCAAATTAAATGTTTGTGTGGAAATTGAAGAAAAGAAATCGAGAAAAATTCTAAATCTTGGATTACGATCTCGATTTACTCCTTAATTATCTTTTCTTTTTCTATAGAAGGTAAAAGCAAAACAAAAATGTTGTAACTTTTGATACCGTTTAGTAATAACAATATGAAATGTCATGAATACGTGACAACTAATAGGACTCATTGACATGTACGTACCAGGGTTGTCTGCTAGGAAGCGAATGGCGATCCAGCCACCAGCAGGAACACTAGCTGTGTTCCTCTCAATAGGGTCCACCAGATTGAAAGTTGCAGGGCCTTTGTTGGGGTCATAGTTTCCAAAACCTTGTCCCACAACAAAGAAATTATACCCATGAAGATGCAGAGGGTGGCTCTCAGCTCCAAGAATACTAGTACCCTGCAATACTAGCTCCACGCTTGTATTGAACTGCAACACCACCAATTTGGTATCATTGTTTACCATTGTGTTATTGGGTGGCGTTCCTGTGTAATTAAAAGGGTTCTGTGGGGACGTCGGAAAATCTGTCTTGAAAACTCCATTGGACTGTCCAAAATAGTAAGATTGCAGAATAGCAACTGATGGAAGTGTAAATGAAATATTATTCATTGAGGCTGCAAATTTGGTGTTGTTATTGGGTCCTTGGCATGTTGTGTTTTGTGGACAAGGGCTGGTTCCAAGTCCCATAGTGAAGTAAAACTTCTTGTCCACTTTCTGTGGCACATTGGCTGGGAATTTAGCACTGGCTAAGCTTCTGAATTTTCTTGTGAAGTTTGCAACAACGTTTGTGGCATTTATGGGTGGGAGGTTTGGTTTGAGTAGGGGGAGGATTTTGAGAGGGGAGTGGTGTGACGGTTGCTTGTACTGGAGGATACCGGCGGTGGTGGAGTTGTCAAAGGTGCCGCGGCCGGTGAAGTATGGCCGAGCCGCTATGAGATAAGTTGCATTGGGAAAGAATGGCTTGGTTTTCAGAAGAACGTTTGTGGTTTGTCCTGGGGTTATGAAGATTGAATCTGTATCAAATGGTTTGGTGTATACAGCATCAGCTTCAACAATAGTTAGGCTGTGATTGGCAATGCTAAAGAAGAGCTCGTCGTTGAGTGCAGCGTTGATCAATCTAAGCAGATATGTCTTTCCTGGCTTCACCTTTAGCCTGAATGTATCTGCAAAATCATGTATACACTGAGTAGTGGGGATAAATGGTCATTTGTATGTAGTGGTCTATTGATTTAAGAGGTTAATTAGTTGCTCTTTATTGTTCTAGTGAGCCTGTTCTTAGATATAGTGTATGCAAGAATTTTTCATTTTGATCTTATGCTCCAATTTCTTGCCTTAGATTTAAATGACTTTTTTGATTACATGGTTTATGATAAAACATACTGGCATCGTTTGAATCATGTAGCCGACTCCACTTAGTGCGAAAAGGTTTTGTTGTCATTGTTGCTCCAATTGATCTTGCCTCATTTTTATCTCTAAAATCAAAATATGTAACATGTGCATTTAATGATTAATCTGTGTCCTACCAATAATAATTACTGCATATGCTGCATGATTTAAGGAGGATGTGCTTGAAAGGAGTAACAATGGGAAGGTTGAAAGTAGAGGAAAGAAAATGAGTAATGTATTTAGACTGTACATAGTGTCCAAATACCTTATCGATTTTCACTTCTCCATTTTCCACTTCTTATTTTCTATTCTACGTGCATGGCAAGATTGAAAGGTTGTGAAATGGAAAGGAACAAATATTAGCAACGCTATGTATTGTATCTAAACACATTGCTAATAATAACTAGTTTCCTATACTCTTTCCATTTTCAATCTTGCCAAGCACACCTTTAATTTGGTAGATTGAAGAACGAGTTCACAGTGTCATTGTGCAGGCTTGCTTTGGTACCTTTAGAGGAGCAATTATACAAGGGACCCGGAAGGCCATTGATGGTATATGCGTCTGAAACATTGGGTCCCGCTCCTGTCTGCAGGGCCTGACTTATAATAGCTTCTGGGTCAACGTTAAACCATTCTCCTGCAATCCCAGAGCCATGCAAGTTTTACCATATGTGTGCAAATTTACTAATTAAAGAGTTGTAGTAGAATTACCAAAAAAAGAATAAAAATGTATGGTGTCCGAGCTATTAATTATACCAAAAAGAATGGGGATTTCCTTATATGGTTTCTCAAACGGATAAGACTCATTGCGCTTAGGGAGGATGATGATGGGTCCATAAAGGGTTGCTCTTAGCCATGATATGTGAGCATGCCAAAGCAGAGTTCCTCTCTGTCCTGTGATGGTGAAATTGTATTTGTATGACTGATTCGTTTGTATGGGACACTGTGTTACATAAGATGGTCCATCAGACCACCCACTTGTTAGCTGCCGAATACCGTGCCTGCAACGTATCCAAGATGAGCACAAATTGCATGTTAACTACAGCATTAGGTATAAAATACCAATTAAGAGCACAAATATGCAATATTGCCGAAAGGTATGGCTTTCAAATCAATTAAATACATACCAATGAAGGGTTACATTGTTAGAAATATGGTTAACCACATTAACCACAATCCTATCTCCTTCCCTTGCCACTAAGGGAGGTCCTGGGAATTTCCCATTCACACTCAGAATGTTCCTCGTGTGGCACAATCTTGTGACATTCAGGTACTCGATCTTACACATGAAAAGGTGATAAAGAAGTGAAAAATTTAGGAGAGGTTAACAAACGCAAATGCAAATGCAATGATAACTATGAACATTATACATGCAGCATGAGTTTGTAGTGTACATTGAATGTATAATGCCTTGTTATGCTCACTGCTAACTCAGGAAACAAGGATACAATCCAAAAGCCAAACAACAGAGCTCTCATCGAAGCAAATGAAGGAAAGTGGGGGAAATCCATGTTGTTGTCTTTGTGTTTTGGTTGGGAAAAATTAGCTAGGCTAACCTTATATAGAGACAATATTCTAACATGAGAAAATAGAGGGAGGCACTATGATCCACTTTGTGGTTGTCATCTCACCTTGTGTGGTCCACTTGGCTGTTGGTCTGGTTTAATTTTAGAGTGGAGATGAAGTAATAATTTTGCAGAGTGATCTTCAATAAATTGGATGAGTATCACAATGACTCTTCGAATATTGGGCAATTGTGAATAGTCTAATCCCAAAGACATTACTGATCACATGGTCAAGACTACCTATTTCCCGGGATTTTGTTGTTAAAGGGTCAATTTGTTGAAAGTTGAGTTGTTTTTTTCTGTTTCTTTAACACGAAAACATTCTAGATATCAAATTAGTGTTATAAAACTCACATGGAAACATTCTAGATATCAAATTAATGTTTTAGAACTCATACTAGCCCAGGTAGTCCAATCAGAAATTGTGACGCAGATGTCAGGTTAGTCGAGTTAATCATGCTGACTATGTTTTGGTCAAAGAGAAATGATTAAGTGTTCTTAAAATAAGAGAAATCTCTTGACACAGTAATTTTTTGAGTTATTATTGTTTTTAACTTTAACTATATTTTTTAATATTATAAATAATGTATCATACATTTAATGGTATAGAACAATTTGACAAAAAAAACATTTGGTATTAGATTTTTCTTACTACATGAGCTCGATCATTTAACTAGTTTTTACCGAATCAAATTTGATCTAACTCAGCCATTATAATTTTTTATTTTTATTTTAATAAATTTTTTTAATAGACTGTTAAACTAGTGGCTCGATGAATCGGTTCTTTGATCTAAATTTTATATATGTATCAAGTGAAAAAGCGTGTATATATAGAGAAACTCTAAAACTGCTTGAATCCAACCCTTTGAAGTGTGTACGAGGAGATCCACTTTACCAGCAAAGCTTCCTTTCACGTTCCTTTCAACATTACCAGTTCAACTCACACCTTACGTTTTCATAACTCCAAATGTACGTGGCTGATAGCTTTCCATCTGAGTGTCGATCGGTATTGACACGTATGTTAGCGCTTTGTTTCGTTGAGTTCATTTTCTTAAAAAATGGCTCAAATTAATTATACGCAACATTTTTCTTAAGCTAGGACCGGTTTAAACGACCATGCTACCATGACAGCACTACCATGGCATTATAATTACTGAAGGATGATGTTATGCTTTCAAGTTTAAAGGACAAACAAATTTAACATGTTTCAATGCTTCTTAAGCTCAGAAGTATATCCAAACCAGAAAGATCAGGTACTATCAGAAATATTAAACTGCAGTAAAAAAGGTTGAAGCCTTTGTTTAGACAAGTTGTTGGAAATTTAATTACCCACTATTTATGTATGTACATGCTTATGCACTTGTAGTTTCTAAGACTCAAAGTTTCAATAAGTTGAAGTTTCAAAATATGCATGATGCATGTATTTAATATGTGTATTAAATAAGTTCATTGTATTAGATGAGTCTATAGTTATTATCTAGCAAAAAAGATTAAGACAAAATTTTGAAGTATCTTGACAATGATACAAACAATCATATGATTGACAATAAAAACTTATTTACTAATCTTGATAAGAGTCATAGAGTTCAAATTATCTTTGGAGATGATACAAAAGTACAAATTGAAAGAAAAGATGACTTTATAGACTTGCCTAAGTTGTGCCCCACAAGGAGTGTTTATGATATGACCCTTCAAGAAACACGGAGGGGTGAAAATGTAATATCCTAACACAATTATCTTGATATATTTCTCATATACTAAGATAATTAGTATTAGTCATGCTACTAGTAGTCTATTTGGCAAACTAATCTCATATCATTTAAAACAAATAAATATGGAGAACCTTGTTGAACATAAGTTATACATATTTACATCAAGAGCCTCAAAGGCAAAAGTAATATACATATAACCAAAACAACTCAAGGTAGCAAGCTATACAAGAGTTGCTATCAACATCAAAACATAATATTAAATCTATCTATTGTTGGAACTTTTTCTTCTTTTTCTTTTTCTTCTTCTTTATTTCCTCTGGAGTGTCTTGTCTTGCTAACCATGAAACACAAATGGAGTGACAACATAAAATTCTTAGTAATATAACAATATTTCATGGCACTAATATAAATATACACAAAGGTATAATTATAAAACTATAACTCATAACTTACTACCGATATTAAACAAATGGTTATTCAAATGTAAAATATTAATCTCACTAAACAAAGTACTTATCTTTTATCTCATCCTTAGCCTAACATAGGATATCTCATCACAACTTCACCTTTAACAAAGTACTTTTCTCACTCCTTTGCATGGTCAAGGGCTTGCGTCACTCCCTTTGTTAGGAATTGTGGTGAACTATTGTTCAATCATTATAAATAAAAAAACCAACTTCTGCTAACCACTCCATTTAATCTCAATATTTTAAGATAAGAGAGTAGTTTTTATAAGACTAGCACAAACAACTTAACTTTGTCTAAACTAAGTCAATTGTGCCTCAATGATAAGTATTTATTCCTTATCAAACTTGTATCTAAACTACCTTGCAAACATATCACTAGTGGTATTATAAGTCACACTAATGTGGTAAAGGTGTTAGGCATATATTTCAAGTACATACTCTTGAAAAGCTTGAAAACTCAACTTGTTCTCATATGTTAGGTGTGTTATTTCCTTTGTGAAATACTCCTAAAAGCATTTTAATACACTTAAGAAAGCATACATAAATGATCCCAACTAATAGGGAACTTCAAAACATCAAGAATACAATTCTTGAGAAATTCTGAAACTCATGCCTAGGCATGGCTTTCTCACGCCTAGGCGTGACTATCTCACGTCTAGGCATGGAATTCTTAAGTCTAGGCATGACATTCTCTGTCTGGCCTAGACTGAAAATTTTTTAGTCCACGCCTAGGCGTGGAAATCCTGCGCCTAGGCGTGATTATTCTATAGAAAATTCTACATAACACATTTCTGCATAAACTTGGTCTCAAACTAAGTTTTCAGCCTCAAACTCAATTTATAGATGATTTTTACCATCACTAAAGGTCTATAATCATGTTATAAACCTCATTTCATCTCTTAGCTTAATCAAACTTAGATTTTAAACTCAATCTCCAACCCTAAAAATCTATTTTTCAACTAACTAACTGATAGGAAATTATGGATTCTAAGGATTCCAATCTATCAACCAAACATCAAACTAGCTAGTATCCAACTGATTTCAACTAATGAAGAAAGAAACTAGCATCTAACTTTCTATTCTCACCCAAAACCCATTTTTGCTCATCAATCAAACTAAGAAACAAGATGAAGATTAAGGAAAAAGAGTGAGAAACAAGATGAAGACTTTTGCCACTTAAACCATACACTGAAATTTTCATATTTGCTATGAACACTTATATTTTGCTAACTCAAGTTTTTCAACTTCTAACAACTTTGAAATAAATACTAAGATTCATCAAAATTATTGTTTCGCTATTTTCTCAAATTTTTATATCTGCTGAAGGTCAATCTGGCATTAAAACACACAACCAGTATACTTAAAAATGTCAAACGAACTTCGATTGCTCTCAAATTTTAACTGCATCCTCTTTCCCTTATTTGTGACTTAGAAACAAACTCTCTAAGTTTATTTCCCTCAACTTAACCATTTATGCTACTATCTGAATTATTTTAAGCTACTTTTCACACTTTAGGTTGTAGTAAAATACCTAAACTAACTCAGTTTGACACAAAACTTAACAGACATGTTAAACTAGTATTAAGCTACCTTTATAATTATAAACTAGTCTAACATGCTAAAAAGAGGATCTTACATTTCTCCCTTCATTTTTAAAATTTTGTCCTCAAAACTACTTATCTCATATAAATATCTTTGGATAATCTTGTTACATCTGAGACTTTAGTTCCTATGTAGCTTCTTTTGCACCTATTTCACCCTATAACACCTTCACTAGAGGAATCTACTTACCTCTAAGCTCTTTGACTCCTCTGTCTACAATCCTTACCGATTTCACTGCATAAGACAAATCATCTCTTAACTGTATAGATTCATTTCTTATGATGTATGAATGGTCCGAATTATACTTTCTAAGCTGAGACACATGAAACACATCATGAAGGTTTGACAAACTGGGAGGAAGGGCTATCTAATAAGCTACAAGTCCAACTCTTTTAAGGATTTGGTAAAGACTAATGAAACGAGGGTTTAATTTCCTTGTTTTCATTGCTCTACCAATTCCCGTTGTAGAAGTGACTCTCAAGAAAACATGTTTTCCTTTCTCAAATTCTAGAGGTCTCCTCCTTATATCAGCATAAGTTTTTTTCCTACTTAGAGCTATAGTCATTCTATCCCTAATCTTTCTAATCTGATATGATGTTTGTTGCACTATCTCAGGTCCTAGAATAACTTTTCTCCAATCTTATACTAACATAATGGTGACCTACACTTTCTACCATAAAGAGTTTCATAAGGTGTCATTCTAATGCTGGTATGGTAACTATTGTTGTAGGCAAATTCCATCAGTTTCTGGATGGTATGTTGTACTAAAACTTAGCTTAGTCCTATAGGCCTTTTGCAAAGCTCCCCAAAATCTAGATATGAATCTATGATCTCTATCTGAAACTATACTAAGGGGAAACCATGTAATCTAACCATCTCCTGTAAATATAACTGAGCTAATTTATCTAAGGAGTAATTAGTCTTAATAGGCAAAAAGTGGGCAGACTTAGTTAGTCTATCCATTATAACCCAGATTGAATCATTTCCTGATTGAGTTATAGGTAGGCCTGTCACAAAGTCCATTGTGATACGATCCCATTTCAACTCAGGAATCTCTAAATATTAGACTAGTCCTAAAGGTTTTTAATGTTCTATTTTAACTTTTTGGCACACCAAGCACCTAGACACAAACTCCACAATTTTTTTCCTCATTCTTGGCCATTAAAACATCTGCTTTAAATCTTGATACATCTTAGTGGCTCCTAGATGGATGGTGTATTGACTCTTATGAGCCTTCTTTAAGATTTTCTCTTTAATGACAGAATCTCTTGGAATGTAAAGTCTATCTCTAAACTTAATCATTCCATCATCTGCCATATCAAACTCTATTTGATCCCCTAAGAAGATCTGCTCTATTATCTTACCTAAGGTTTCATCCTCGCTTTGAGCTTGTAGAATTTGAGTTCTCAGATCACTAACTATATCTACTCTACTTATAAAGAGACTTTGTGGTGTCACAGCTACCCTAAGGCTCAAATACCTAAACTATTCAAGAAGCTGACCCTCTTGAACCATCATCCGAGATACATGTAAGGATTTCCTACTCAGTGCGTCAGCCACTACATTGACCTTACCTTGGTGATACTTAAGCTTAAAGTCATAATCCTTTAGGAATTCCATCTATCTCCTCTATTTCATATTTAACTCTTTTTGATCGAATAAGTATTTTAAACTTTTATGATCACTAAACACTTTAAACTAAACTCCATAAAGATAATTTCTCCAAATTTTCAAGGCAAACACTACAAAGGCCAATTCCAGATCATGGGTGGGATAGTTCTCCTCATGAGGCATCGACTGCCTCGATGCATAAGTGATAACAATGTATTTTATTTATTTTATAATCCTCTCATTAGGCTTTTTAAGGTTCAATTTGGCTTAATTAAGTTGATTTTGTCACATTTTATGAAATTAAGCTTAATTAGATCATTGAAGAAATTATTGCTTAAATTATCATTAACTTGGGTGATTGCATTTTTAAGTAAAGTGACCACAATTTGAGTTGCAATTATCTGTTTAATGTGATTCTGGTCATGTTGAAAAGTTAAGATAATTCTCTAATAACTATTCACTTGATAGCAAGAGCTACATTGAGAGCAATATATTTCATTCATTGTATAATTATCTTACTTAGCTTTTTCAGTAAACTGTTTATAATTTAAGTTACAAATATCCGATGGATGTGATTTTGGTCTTGTTTTAAAGCTAAGACAAATTTCTACAACTTTCATGAAGACCTCAAGACTGGGAACACACGTTTGGATAACTCAAATTGGAGTTAAAGCAAAATCTAGAGTTTTGAACCTAACAGCTTGACCTCTATGCACTCATTTGGCTATATCTCGGGGTATATGAGTTCAACAATTCTGAAATTTTGACAGTGGAAGGTTAAGAACCATATCTACAACTTTCATGAAGAACACAAAATTCAGTTTCGGATTCCTTGAAGGTGATATTGGGCTTGGAAATCATAACAGAGGAGCTAAAGTTGGGCCTGACCCATGAGCAGTAATTGGCCATATCTCGGGCTATAGGTGGTAGATTTGGCTAAACTTGGAGTCTATGGAAAGTTAAGACAATTTCCTAGAACTTTCATGAAGACCACCTGGCCAGCAAATGACATATACCATGAGTTCAAAAGTGAAACATTTCGGAGACAAGAATCCTCCCATTCAACATCATCAAACAACTATTTTGGCATTTTTCTCATCATCCATCATCTCCTTTGGTATTTTGTACTCTTCTAACTCTATAAAAGGAGGCAAGGATTGATCATTTGAGGGTGTTAGCTTAGAGTTTGCTTCATGTTTGTATGTTAATTGTTTTCTTTGTGTAGTTTTTTATTGTTCTTAATTAAAGTTATGTTCATCATCACCTTCTTTCTTAATTCACGAGTAACTAATTTTCATTTTGCTTGGGTGAAAGGGTGAAGCTCTTGGTAATATGTTGAGGTTAGATTAATTTCCTTCTTGTGCTTGAATGATATATTTTTATGTGATCTTTATATGTGTTGTATGTTGTTTTCGATCAATTTAGAAACTTTTCTTATATAATGAATATCTTGATTCATTGTAGACAAGACGTTGGCACAGTAGATGCTTGAAGTCATTTACAAGTATTGATAGATAATTAATGGAACCATAATATGATTACATATATAATCTTAATTGAACTTTGAATGTTATATTTTTCTATTGGAACCTTCATTATGTATGATTTCAATTGAGTTATAAAAAGAAATAATCTTGTTTCTAATTTATTACCAAGAGTGGATCTCCTAACCCAAGTAAATCCTTTTCATCTTTGAATAACTTATATCATCTTTATTATTGTGACAAATTTGCTCTTTACCTCAAAGAATTTTTCTTCATCAATTCCCTGTGGATCGACCTCAGACTCTCAAGAATATACTACTTGAAACAACTTGCACTTGGGTTTAAAACTTTTAATTATCCCATTAATAAGCAACTACTAGCCTATGTTGCATGAGAACACACCCTAAACCCAATTTTTAAGTGTTGCAAAACACCTCAAAACTCTCCTGAGGATCCAGAATCACCAAAATCGGTGTAGTTGTCAACCTCCTCTTAAGTTCTTGGAAACTATCTTCACACTCTTAAGTCTATACAAAAGTACTACATTTTCTAGTTAATTTAGTCAAGGGTAGTGCTATCTAGGAAAATCCATTAATAAATATTCTGTAGTACCCAATCAGGCCTATAAAACTCCTTATCTTGATCACAATGGTGGGTCATCCCACTGCAACACTGGTTCGACTTTACTAGGGTCTACTGAAATTCCTTCTTTAGAAATCACATGCCCTAGAAATTGAACTTCTAAAAGCCAGAACTCACACTTTGAAAGTTTGGCATACAATTTCTTTTCTCTAAGAATCTCTAAAACTGCTCGGAGATGCAACTCATGCTCTTCCATTGTCTTTGAATAGATTAGGATATCATCTATGAATACTACTACAAACTTGTCTAGGTAGGGTCTAAAAATCCTATTCATATAATCTATGAATACAACTAGTGCATTTGTTAACGCAAAGGACATCATGAGATATTCATAATGTCCATACCTAGTCCTGAAAGCAGGTTTAGGGATATCTTCTTCCTTAACCCTTATTTGGTGATATCATGATCTTAAGTCAATTTTTTAGAATGCTAATACTCCTCTCAATTGATCCATCAGATCATCTATCCTAGGAAATAGATACTTGTTCTTAATAATTACCTTATTTAATTGTCTATAGTATACACAAAGCATCATGATACCATTTTTCTTCTTTACTAGCAAAACAAGTGCTCCCCAAGGAGAAACACTCGGTCTTATGAATTGTTTTTCTAACAATTCCTCTATTTTCTTTTTGAGCTCGACTAATTCTAGAGGTGTCATTCTATAAGATGCTATAGAAATAGGTCTCATCCCCGGTACTAAATCTATAGTAAACTTTATTTCTCTCATGGGTGCCAATTCTACTCTATCCTTCTGGAACACTTCGAGATACTCTCTCATTATTAGTATATTATCCAAACTTTGCTCAACCTCTGTAGTTGAAGAAAAAAGGAGAACATACCCTTGATCTCCCACCTCTAAACAGTGATGCACTTGGTTAGCATTGAGAAACACTGACTCGGAAGGGGTAACTTTGGTAGATATATTCAACATAAAAGCAAGGGTTTTATCTACGCAATTTAAAACCACATGGTTGGCGGATAACCAATCCATGCCAAGGATGACATCAATATCTACAAGAGGTAAACAAATAAGATTTACAAAGAAAATCCTATCTTCTATCTTGATACAACAATCTAGATAAACTTTTGAAGTTATAACATATTTGTTGGTATGAGTGGAAACAACTAGGTCATAAGGAAGGTCTGTCATAGGCAGACTCAACATCTTCACACAATCATAAGAAACAAAGGAGTGAGATACTCCCGAATCATATAAAATAGTTAATAAGTGATTATGGATTATGCATTTACCTTGGATCGGATCTGTAGACTGAGTCACCTCATTACTGCTCAAAGTATAAACTCTTCCTGGAGCTTGTGGTCTTGGGGTGAACATTATTTTCTGCTTCTGAGGGCACTCCTTGGACATATGCCCTGGCTAATCACATATATAGCAAACTAATTGCCCTACCAAGCAAGGCATGTTCCCATGAAGTCTCCCACACTTAGGTCTCCCTGTTCTTCCTTGAACCTCCTTATCTTGTGGATAACCTAGTTTAGGAGTACTTTACTTCTCATCAAACTTCTTTCGCTTAAGGGAGCTTTCAGTTTTCTATTCTGATTGGAATTGTAGACAACCCTTTTCCATTATTTTACACTTATTCACTAAAGAAGAAAAATATCTAATTTCCAAGGGTTGAATCATCCTTCTATTATCTTCTCTTAATCCGGATTCGAACTTGACACACATGGAGTTCTCATCTGGGTTAAGCCTGTATTGAGGTGAAAATTTTGACAACTAGTTAAACTTCGCCTCATACTCACCCACCGTCATGCTTCCTTGCTCAAGCTTTAAGAACTCTACTTTTTTTTCCTCTTGCACTGACTTTGGGTAGTACTTCTCTAAGAAAGTATTCCTGAACACTTTCTAAGTAATCTGTGTGGCTGTAACTTCTAGTAACCTTCTAGCATTTTTCCACTAACTTTCCGCTTCTCCACTAAACATGAAAGTAGCGAAGGATACTCTTTGTTCATTAGAACATTGCATGGCTTCAAAAATCTTCTCTATTACAGTTAGTCACTCATTGGCTTTCAAGGGATTGTACTCGCCTTTGAACATTGGGGGGTTCAACCCTCTAAACTCTACAAGGTTCTGAAAATTATGATTCCTTCCTACTAGTACCTCTTGTGCTGGAGGTGGTATTGGTGGAGGTACTTGTTGTTGAGGTTGAGTGGCTTACAACCTCTCCAACATCCTGTTGGTAGTAGTTGTTTGCTCCTACATAGCCCTGGACATTGCCATTACTGCTTTAACCATGCTAGTATTTTCACCAGAAGAATCCCGATTTCCTCTAGTGCACCTTGAAGAAGCCATAGTTTCCTATATACACAAGATATTAAATATTGAGTTGATTAATCTTAATACCATGTAATAGTGTAATAGTAGCTAATAACATTCAAACAAGGCCAAGTCCTACAAACATCACATAAAAGAGACAAGAAATGCATAATGCTAAGCAGAAAAACTTTAACTTATTTAAACCTAGTCAGTCTATACCCCGGCTCAACAAGATGAACTACTCTGATACCATAATGTAACATCCTAACACAATTATCTCGATATATTTCTCATACACTAAGATAATTAGTATTAGCTTGCTACTAGTAGTCCATTTGACAAATCAATCTCATATCATTTAAAACAAATAAATATGGAGAGCCTTGTTGAACATAAGTTATACATATTTACATCAAGAGCCTCAAAGGCTAAAGTAATATACATATAACCAAAACAACTCAAGGTAGTAAGATATACAAGAGTTGCTATCAACATCAAAACATAATATGAAATCTATCTATTGTTGGGACTTTTTCTTCTTTTTCTTTTTCTTCTTTATTTCCTCTGGAGTGTCTTATCCTGCTAACCATGAAACACAAATAGGGTGAGAACATAAAATTCTCAATAATATAACAATATTTCATGGCACTAATATAAATATACACAAAGGTATAATTATAAAACTATAACTCATAACTTATTACCGATATTAAACAAATGGTTATTCAAATGTAAAATATCAATCTCATTAAGCAAAGTGCTTATCTTTTATCTCATCCTTAGCCTAGCATAGGATATCTCATCACAACTCCACCTTTAGCAAAGTACTTTTCTCACTCCTTTGCAAGGTCAAGGGGCTTGCCTCACTCTTTTAGTTAGGAATTGTGGTGAACTATGATTCAATCATTATAAATAAAAGAACCAACTTCTGCTAACCACTCCATTTAATCTCAATATTTTAAGATAAAAGAGTAGTTTTTATAAGACAAGCACAAACAACTTAACTTTGTCTAAACTAAGTGAATTACACCTCATTGATACGTATTTATTCTTTATCAAACTTATATCTAAACTACCTTACAATCACATCATTAGTGGTATTATAAGCCATAATAACGTGGTAAAGGTGTGAGGCATATATTTCAAGTAAATCATACTCTTGAAAAGCTTGGAAACTCAACTTGTTCTCATATCCTAGGTGGGTTATTTCCTTTGTGAAATATCCCTAACAGTGTTTTAATATACTTAAGAAAGCATATATAAATGATCCCAACTAATAGGGAACTTCAAAACATCAAGAATACAATTCTTGAAAAATTATGGAATTCATGCCTAGGCGTGGTTGTCTCATGCCTAGGCATGGAATTCTCACGCCTAGTCATGACACCCTCTGTCTCACCTAGACTGAAAATTTTTCAGTCCGTGCCTAATCTTGCGCCTAGGCATGACTATTTTGCAAAAAATTCTACATAACACATTTCTACATAAACTTGGCCCCAAACTAAGTTTTCACCCTCAAATTCAATTTCTAGTTGATTTTTATCATCACTAAAGGTCTATAATCATGTTATAAACCTCATTTCATCTCTTAACTCAATCAAACTTAGATTTTAAACTCAATCTCCAACCCTAAAATTCCATTTTTCAACCAACTAACCAATAGGAAATTATGGATTTTAAGGATTCCAAACTATCAACCAAACATCAAACTAGGTAGTATCTGACGCATTTCATCTAATGAAGTAAGAAACTAGCATCTAACTTTCTATTCTAACCCAAAACCCATTTTTCCTCATCAAATCAAACTAAGAAACAAGATGAAGATTAAGGAAAAAGAGTGAGAATCAAGGACCCCTACCTTTTGTTGCTTGAATGACGAGGAATTATTGCTTCCTCTTTGGACTTCCTCCCTTGCTCTTCTTATTCCTCTCTCTCTTTCTTTCCTTCTTTGTTTTGTTTTCCTTGCTTCTATTTCAATAGAGAAAATGTGTGGGAGAGGAGAAAACAAGGTCAAAAGACAAGACTTTTGCCACTTAAACCATACACTGAAATTTCCATATATGCTATGAACACTTATATTTTTTTAACTCAAGTTTTCCAACTTCTAACAACTTTGAAATAAATACTAAGATTCATCAAAATTATTGTTTCGCTATTTTCTCAAATTTTTATATCTGTTAGAGGTCAATCCGATATTAAAACACACAATCAGTATGCTTAAAAATGTCAAACAAACTCTGATTGCTCTTAAATTTTAACTGCATCCTCTTTCCCTTATTTGTGACTTAAAAACAAACTCTCTAAGTTTATTCCCCTCAACTTAGCTATTTATGTTACTATCTGAGTAATTTTAAACTACTTTTTATACTCTGGGTTGCAGCAAAGTACCTAAACTAACTCAATTTGTCACAAAATTTTATAGATATGTCAAACTAGTGTTATGCTACCTTTATAATTATAAACTAATCTAACATGCTAAAAAAAGGATGTTACATTTACCTAATGTCTCACATTTTCATATTTTTGGAAGTATTACATATGATAATGTTCCTAATGATATGGGGTTGACGCTTGATGATAAAAGTAAGAAGTTTATCTTTATTAGTTTTGATTCAAATTCTAAAGGCTACAAACTCTACAACCCTATTTATGGAAAAATTGTTGTTAGTAGAGATGTTAATTTTGATGAAGATAGTTTGTGGGAATGGAAGGTTTCTACAAATGAAGGTGATGTCCCAATTCCTTTACTTAAAGTGTCTAATCAAGAAGCAAGGGAAGATATTGTTGCTCCTCTAACTTTACCTTATCCTCATGGTTATCAAACTAGTATTGACAGTTCATCTCAAGGTCCTAGAGGTACAAGAAGTCACATGGAGATTTGTGAAGCAGAGATGTTTAATCATACGACTTTATTTTGTCTCTTTACCAACAATAAGCTACAAGATTTTGTAGAAGTGTTTTTTTCCTAAAGCTTAATTCGAGTCACCAAAAAGGATCAAGTTTAGGGGGGGTGTTGGAAATTTAAACTTGTTTAATTACGCATTATTCATGTATCATGCTTATGCATTTGTAGTTTCTAAGACTCAGTTTCAAGAAGTTATAGTTTCAAAGTATACATGATGCATTACTTAATATGTGTGTTAAATAATTTCATTGTATTATATGAGTCTAGAGATATGTTCTACACCTATAAATACCCTTGTACTTGTGCTACTCAAATGAAGCCAAGATCAAAGAGTTAAGCCAAGAAATCTAATTCAAGTAAGTTTCATTCGAAATCTTCTTCCTCCTCTGCCAATATCATTTTTATCCTTCACAAGGCATTACGAATAATCTTCTATTTTGATGCATTTTTGTCCAATCCTGAACCACGATAGAGAAGAATGGCCTAAGAAGAGTTAAGATCAGAAAGATTAAGCTTAGAATATTTTGAAAGAAGGAAACAACTACAGGACAAAAAAACCATTAGTTTCATTGTTCATTAAAAGATGTTAGAAGTCATTAAAAATAGTTAGTTTTTAAAATCTTTAAAAGGCTTAAGTCCAAAAGGAAGTGTAGAAGAGAAGCGCTATTACATTGACCAACGCTCTGAACTCTTTTATGTTATTCTTGACCTTTATGAACTTTGTAAATACACACATGTACCTTTCTAAAGTACTATCTGAAGTGTGTAATTGTTGTATCTTTACTTATATTGTGCGTATCCACTCTTTGAGTATTAAGAGAAACCCAAACTCATTTATCTTATCATTGTACTCTTGACCCGATAATGATCAAAATGAATGTTTAGCTTGAAGAGGTTAATATGGATCAAAAACTACTTGTAATCTAACTTGGAGAGGGTAGGATGGAAGAATGAATACTTGTGGCAATATAAAATCTAAGTGGTTTGCTGAGGACTAGATATAGGTACGTAGTTTCGCCGAACCAGTATAAACCTTATGTGTTAAGCTTTTTTAACCGTTCTCTTATATTATATTTATATTTCTTTTCTCATTAACACTCTTATGAGTTTATGAACAATCTTTCTTGAGTTAAAAGAGAAGTTTCTAAGTTTGTTTAAGGGTTAAATTGAAAAATATTTTGTTGATTTAAGCAGTCTTTCTTAACATATAGTTTTTGCCTTGAATCCTTCTGTGTCCAAGTTAAGAAACTTGAGACCCTTCTAAGTTTGCAGAAAAAGGTAAGAAAGTTAGAGGCATAATTCAACTAGCTTTCTTGCACTTTGCCAACTTCAATTAGTATCAAAACTCAACCTCTGGGTTGAATGCCTAACAAGAGAAAAGGGAAAGGACAAAATTGTCTATATTGCTAAAGGCCACTATATCAATAGGACACCTGCATTCATTATAGAAGACTACCACTATTGGAATGAAAGGACAAAATTGTTCATTAAATCCATTAATCTTGATATATGGGGTATAATTGAGAATGGTCCTTTTGTGCCAATTACTCGTTTTGATGATGGAAGGACTATAACTAAACCAAGAGAACAATTGACAAAGGAAGAAAAGTGTAAAATCCAACTAAATTCATAACCCAGATCTTATCTCACTTTTGCACTAATCAAAAGTGATTATGATAAGATTATATCTTATGATACTGCCAAGTCAAGTGACAAGTCATGATACAATTGAACGAACAAGCTAAGTAAAGTAGACAAAGATAGCATGTTGAGTCCTCAATATGAACTCTTTAAAATAATGGATCAGGAGACAATTGATGACATATTTATAACATTCTCCAACATCATCAATCAACTAAAGTCATGTGGAAGAACTCATACAAATCAAGAAATGGTTAGAAAGGTTTTGAAATGCCTCACTAAATTCTAGAGAGCCAAAGCCATTACCATACAAGAAGCTAAGTATTTGGGCTTTATTAGTTTTGATAAGGTTTTGGGCTCTCCTAAAACTCATGAGCAAGAATTAGCTAATGTGGATGAGAATATACTTAGAAAGGGCAAGTCTATTGCTCTGAAGTCTAGTTAGAACATTGTCAAATATTCTTCTTAATGCTCTACTCTCAAAGCATAAGAAGATTCTAATGAAAAAAATGACAATGATTCTGATGATGATGAGTTGAATATTGTGTCAAGAAATATTTCTCGAATGTGGAGAAAAAAAGGCAAAGAATAAGAAATGTTACTTTCCTAGAAGAGATATTTAGAAAGGTAAAGCCAACAAGCCTAACAAGAATCAAATCATATGTTATGAATGCAAAAAGCCTAGCTATATCAGAACATAGTGTCCTCAACTCAAGAAGATATCTAAGAAGTTTAGAAAGAAGAAAAGCATGATGGCTTCATTGGAAGATTTGGATGAGGAATCTTCTAAAAGTGAGGATAAGGAAACTGAAACAACAAACTTGTGGTTGATGGCAATGATAACAGTGATGAGGATGAGGTATTTGATTGTGAACCCTCTATGTCTTTTGATGAATTGTAAGATGTTTTTGATGAATTGTTATGTGACACAAAATTGCTTTCTTCTAAATACACCTCTCTCAAGAAAAGCTCTATGAGATTAGCAAAAGATTTTGATACTGTAAAACTAGAAAAAAAATATATTAATGCATGAGAATAATGAACTCAAGGAAGAGAATGATCATCTCAAGACCTGTATGGAATTCAGAATAGTTAATCCTTTTAATGACTCTTCTCATGTATAATCTACTGAGGTTGTTGTTTTGAAAAAGAAAATCGAGTGACTTTCTGATGATCTTGCTAAATTTGTCAATGGTAAGAAGAACCTTGACATCTTACTTGGAAGTCATAAGTGTGATTTTGACAAAGTAGGATTAGATTTTAAGAGATTTAAATCTTAAAAGCTGTATAAAAACTTCTTTGTCAAAAATTTTGATAAATCAAAACTTGTATGTTCTTTCTATAACAAAATTGGATATGAATCTACTATATGCTTTCATAAAAGAAAAGTTAAAAACCATGTTACAAGAAAGAAAGGAACTAACCCCAAGGACCCAAGATTATATAGGTACCTAAACCTTCAACATCTATTTTTGTAGAAGTGTCTAAAGTCAGAATAGAAAAGACAAAGATAATATTTTGATAGTGGTTGTTCAAGGCACATGACAGTAAATAGTTTCTTGTTTCTGTCATTTAAAACCAAACGGTATAGGACTAGTAACCGTTGGAGACAACTTAAAAGCAAAGATAATTGGTGTAGGTAAAGTTGGTAACAACTTTTCACCTATTATAGATGATGCGATATTGGTAGATGGGTTGAAACACAACCTTTTGTGCATCAATTGATTTTGTGTTAGAGGTTATAAGGTTTTATTTGAACTTTCTCAGTGTATTGTGAAAGATTCTAAATCCGATGAAATCCTTTTTATTTCCATGAAACATTATAATGTCTATATGGTAAATCTAGATGACCTAACCAATCCAAATGTAAAATGCAAAATGCCTTACATCTATGAATGATGAAAAGTGGTTATGGCTTAAAAGGATTGGTCATGCAAACATGAAAATGATTTTAAAGCTTATGAAAAATAATCATGTTAAAGGGCTACCTAAGATTCAATTTGATAAAGATTTGTTATCTGAGGTCTGCCAAAGAGGAAAGCCAACCAAAGCTTCTTTTCAATCTAAAAATATTATTTCTATATCTTTCTAAATCTATACCACTTGAGCTTTTACATATTAATTTGTTTGGTCCTACTAGAATAACCAACCTGGGTGGCAACAATATGGTTTTGTCATTCTAGATGATTTCTCTAGATTTATATGGATACTCTTTCTCAGGCACAAGGAAGAATCGTATGAGACCTTCAAACTTTTCTACAACAAAGTTCAAAATGAAAAATGTTTTTGCATTATTGCTATAAGAAGTGATCATGGAGGAGAGTTTGAAAATCGTTCTTTTAAAATATTTTGTGATGAAAATGGTAACACACAATTTATACTTCCTAAGAACACCTTAATAAAATGGTGTTGTGGAAAGGAAAACACTATTTATAAAAGAAAAAAAAATCATTCTTTGCAAGAAATGACAAGGACTCTTCTCTTTGAAAGTGGTTTACCAAAATATGTATGAGCAGAAGCAATAAATACATCTTGTTATATACAAATAGAATTTTTGTAAGGCCAATACTCAAGAAAATTCCATATGAATTGTGGAAGGAAAGAAAACTTGACATATCTAATTTTCAAACCTTTGATGTTTAATGTTTTATCGTAAACAACAATGATAAACTTGGTAAGTTTGATTCTAAGGTTGATAAAGGTATATTAGCGGGTTTCTTAACATCTTCTCAGGCTTTTATAAATCATGAAATTGTTATTGAATGTTTGCATTATAAGAGAATGTGAATATTCTAACGATAGTGAGTTATGACTCACATTGATTTATTGTTGATATAATCTATGATCTATTGATGATGTGTTGGATTTGAATATAATGGTTGATAATGAATTTACTGTTTAATGATAATAATAGAATTTTTGCCTTGGGAAGAGAAAGGAAATTCTTTTGGCTTTAGCCACCTTTCTTTGTATGATTTGCAAATATGATTTAATTTTTTTCGAAGCAACTTGAGTTATTATGATGACATGTTATATGTATATCTATTGAGGATTTTAGAATTCTCACCCTATGTATCTCTTATTTCCATGATAACTCCAGAGCGAGACCATCCCAAAGAGTATAAGTGTGGATATTGATGTAGCATAAAATTATTTACTAGTTTTAGCCATTGCTGTTATAGTTATGCAATGGTTTTGTAAATATTTTCTATGTACTTATGCTTGAAAAGACTTAGTTGTATTATTTGGACACTAGTGTTGCGACCATGATTGCGGCGAAATAACGACTTAAATTAAAAAAATTTAAGAGTTGCCACCAATTTTATTTTTTATTAGGAAAAATTAGAAAACCTAAAAAATGGTCTACGTTCAAAGATTCAGATTCGGGAGTTTAATTATACATAGGGAAGAGTGGAGATTTAATCTCACATCACCCTTAATACATCCGTCCTAAGATGGTTACCCTAAGATAACTGCACAACTATTTAAAATCTTTAAAATATTCATTTTACCCCTTTAAATAAAATAAAATAAAATAAAATAAGAACTACTAAATTAAGTAAAATTAATTTTTGGCTTGACTTGCATGCCTACGTATCCCCTGGTGCGATGGGGACCTCAAGCCACGTAATTCTTTTAAAAAGTACTTGTGTGTTGAGTTAATTTTAATTCTGAAAAGACTTTTATTTTGAAAGTTCATTTGATTTTTTTTTATGTTTAGGAAAATAATATTTCGAATCATCAAGTTGTCACAACTTAAATGGTTCTAAAAGTTACAAGATTAACAAGCTATCACAATTCAGCTAATCTCATTTTATTTTTTTGAATTAATTTCAAAATAAAAATAAAAAAGTTTACAAAAAAAATAATAAATAAACTAAACTAACAAATGAATAAGCTAAAATGAATAACACATATATATAATAAAAAATAATAATAATAAAAGAAAAAATAAGCAACCTTACATCTAAGGTGTATAAAATGGTATGCTCAAAGAAGTTGGTGCATAGGGTCTCATGTGTTCTCTCAAATCAAACCTTGAAAAGCAACCTACTTTTAAGAAAATTTTTTACTAAAATTATTTAGCTCTTACACTTAGTATTAAGCCCAAGTGTGTAATTTTTTTTTATGTCAAAACAATTAAGAATCAACCATTTATATAGGAGGAAGGGAGGGAGAAGGAGCATAACTTCTCCAATATGAGACTTAATGATACAATGAATCTAGACACCTCAGTTTTTCAAATTTATTTTTTTCCTTCTTTTACATTTTTATATTTTGTTTTATTTTTTTTTTCAAATTTTCATTCATTTTTCTAAGTTTTAGATTTTTAGTGGACTTGGGCTTTGTAATTGTAATTTTTTTTGTTTTTTTTCTAAAATTCTTTGATGACATTGACAAAATTGGGTGTTCACAATTGCCTCTCTTTACTTGTTGCTTACAAGAGAATACGTATAATCATAGTTTTTGAATTATCATAGTAAGAAACGAGTAAAGACATGAACTTAGATTTTGTTTGAGAATGCATAGGACAATGTAAATTGACAAAGCAAAGATGCTAATTGCAAACCAACGAACTCAAATGCGGATTTACGACTTGTCGCAGCGTCGTTAATCCTGCTAGTATGAAGCTTAGCATAAAACCAAAGACATCACTGCCTTGTCAACAAGTTATCGCAGCTTAATTGACATTTATTGATTTAAAAAAGTTTATTAAAAACAGGAACTTAAATGACATTGGGTGACCTTGCGACTTGAACTACCAAAGACAATGGCCTTAACTCAGAATTTAAAAAAATAGTGGGCTTAGCTAGGAATTTAAAAGACAGTGGGCTTGACCCGAAATTCTGAAATTTAAAAAGACAATGGGTTTGGTCCAGAATTTAAAAAGACAGTCGGCTTGGCTCGAAATTTAAAAGACAATGGGTTTGGTCCTGAATTTAAAAGACAGTGGGCTTGATCCAAAATTTAAAAGACAGTGGGCTTGGCCCGAAATTTAAATGACAATGGGCTTAGTCTAGAATTTAAAAAGACAGTAAGCTTAACCCAGAATTTAAAAGACACTGAGCTTAGCCCTAAATTTAAATAATAATAGGCTTGACCTAGAATTTAAATGACAATGGGCTTGGCCTAAAATTTAAATGACAATAGGCTTGACCCGAAATTTTAAAAGGCAATGGGCATCTTGGCTTAAAAAAAAAATTTCTTTGTTTTTTTGGTTGTTCTTTTATAGTGAAGCTTGGCTAAAAGCCAGAGACGTCACTTTCACAAGTTGTTGCTGCTCATTGTCTTTTGATCACAACAAGATATTGCAATGTTCATTCCTATAACTTAAAATCTAAAGATCATGTCAATAGATTGAAAACATCATGTCAAAAACTTTTCACTTGCATACTCGATGCTAATTGCTTCCTCGAAAAATTTTAATCCATCAAACCCGGGCACAAGTTCTCGCAAACTAGGGCTTATCAACTTGAATAAATTTCCTTGAGATCTTCAAACATTAAGTATCTTTACTTCTGAGTTTGCTCATCAAGAGCACGGTCCTTCTCTTTTTTCTAGCATTGCAGAATACATAGGGTCGATTGAAACTTTTAACCCATTCTTGATCTAACTTGTTAATTAGAGGATTGCCGTTATATTATTAAATCAATGATACTGAATTTATATTCCTTTTTATCAAAGCATTTTATAATAAACATGTATGATTTCACAGTTATGAAGGAAAGAAATGAAACAAAGAATAATAGAATAATGAAAGAAGAGGAAGAAAAGAAAAAATATTTTCATTGATTTGAACATTCACAAGCACATAAAGGCACTGAAGGAAACAAATAGAACAAAGGATGATACGAAGACAAAACGAAAGGTAATTGCCCCGATTAGGATTCCTTTGTTCCCATTAACTACCGGTGACACGAAATCTCTTCCATTGATCATTGTTTAAATTTGCCTTAGTTTAGGGCTAAATTGAATAGAGTAGAAGAGTGTCCCAGTGTAAGTCAAATTGAACTAGGAAAAGGAAAAAATTTACCCCAATTTAGAGTTGACACGAAATCTTTTCCATTGATCACTGTTTAAAATTGCCCCAGTTTAGGGTTGAATTGAATGGAGTAGAAGCATGTCCCAGTGTAAGTCAAATTAAACCAGGGAAAAGTAAAAATAAATTGTCCTAGTTTAGAGTTGAATAGGACAAGGAAGAAACTTGTTCCAGTGTAGTGCCAAATTAAACCAAAATATTTACCCCAATGTAGGGCTAGAAAATACCTCCTCTCCTCTTTTTTTTTTTTGGTTTATAGGAGCAAGGAATTGAAAAACTCAAAAGAGCACGAACTTTTTGTCTCAAAATTAAAGTTAACGAAAATGACAACTACAATTTATTGATCAGAATAGACTTTTTGAGGCATATAATGTGGTTAAGGTTAAGGGTTATGAAAGGAAATATATAAGACTCAAACAAGTGTTTAAGGGTTGAATGAGACTAATGATCTTTAATAAGCTTTTGTCAATTGCCTTTGGCATTATCAAGAGCGTTGATCATTTGCTTTTGCTACGAGTCATTCATTTTTCATCATTTTCTTCTTCTTTTCCTTTTTCTTTTCTTCTTCTTTTTTTTGTTTCCCTATCAACCTTTTTTACTTTATGCTAACTCCTAATGTAGGGGTGATCCTTGTCCAAGGTTCTTTGAAGAAATTTTTCAAGCTCAAAAGGGGTAACAATAGATAATAAAGATGATGAAATTTTGTAAAGGATTGAGAAAGATGATCAATCTTCAGTTTCAAATTATGATGGCTTATTTTCAAAACTTTAATTTTGAGACAAAAAGATAGTTCACACCAAGTGATTACTTATTGACTCCCTTTTATTTTTTCTTCATCTTTTTTTTTTTTTGCAAAAGGCTACACACGTGGACTTTATGACTATTGATATTTATCAATCTGAGAATTGTCAAGAATTGGAATCCAATGAGGTCCAAATACGAGGAAGACACTTTAAATAAATAAAAGAGAATAAATGTCAAGAAAGACAATATGATGAAAATGAAATAAAACAAGGTATGCTAAAATTCATGCAAATTCATTACATTAATAATTCAAGAAAATTAACATAAGTTCAACATCACTAATTATTTTATAGAAATCTCTTCAATTAATGCCTTAGATCACCAATTATTTAGAGGTTTTGAGTTGTTGGAGGGCTATTGGTATAGATAAGATGGGTTGGGATATATGACGTGGCAAGAGAACATTATTGACTTGGTGTGAGGTTTGATAAACACCGACTTATGGTTCTTTCTCCCTTATTGGTGCCACCATCTCAGGAAAATTGCTCTCTGTATTTCCAACATGTAACTTACCTGATCTTAAAAGATTCTCAATCATTTCTCTAGCTGAAATTAGATTAGAAAAATCCCTATAGGCAACCCTTACCATTAGCCCACTAAAGGGTGCTCCTAAGATCCCCATAAAGTACGAGCTCATTTCTGACAAAGTCAATGGTGGTTGAACCTGGGATGCCAACATTCTCTATCTTTGAGCATATCGCTTGAAAGTCTCATAATTCTTCTTTTGCATTGCCCTTAGTTGTTCTTGGGTAGGTGCAATGTCGATGTTGAATCAATATTGTCCTAAGAATAGATTTGTCAAATCATCCTAGCAAGAAACCTTTGAATAGTCAAGTTGTATGTACCATTCTAAAGCCGACCCGATCAGGCTTTCATGAAAGAAATTGAGTAGGAATTTTTTATCCCCATGACCAAATGGTCATTTTAGTGATGTAAGTCTTTAGATGAAACTTTGAATTAGTACTTCTGTCATACTTTGAGAAATCTAGAATCTTGAAGTCCTTAGGGATATTAACTTCAACCTCTAGACACAGTTCATCTATTCCCACCGAGTCATATAGGTTACGACCTGAATGACTTTAATTTGCTCTTGCATCTTTCTGATCAATTCATTTCTTAATTTTTCTTTTTCTAAGTTGTCGTTCAAGAATATTTTCACTGGCTGCTCATGAGTGGCTTTTGCATTGTTATTCTTCCCTTCAGGATTTCTATTCATAGAAGCATCCCTTCATTCGTGTTGTTGTTTCCATTTGCATTTACTCTAGTGTCGGCAAAGATTTCATTTGTTGTTCTAAGGATCTCAATTAACTATCTCAATAAATCTTTGACTCTTGATTGTCCTTCTGCCATCGTATTGATTCTTCCCCTCATTTCATCTATCTCTTGACCCAAATTTCTTTCTGAGTTTGACATCTCTTGTAGCCTAGTTTGTGACCTAGTCTCGTAGGTTCGGGTTTGTGCAATCTGTTTTTTTTTTAGGACGAGCAATGGTTCAAAGCTTTTAACTCCAAATTAATATTTTATCAAAATCATTAATTGTGCTTATTATTTGATAGAGGATCATTAGTGGATTGAAGCCAAGAAGATTTGAAGTGGGTTTTAATGATTCTCTAATAAATCTTCTTAAGGAATAACAAAGAGATTAGAGTATAGCAAAAAAATATGGTGCAAGGATGCATTGTTTTTTTATATAAATTTTATCTCATTATATAGGATGAATGGAATGATGGATAAATAGTTGGTCCTTTAATAGTGACTTGCCCTTAATTTTTTTTTTTATAAAAAAAACTTTTCTTTAAGTGGGTACGATTATGGCTTATCACATTAATGAACCACACTACTTACGATGTATATTTACGAATAGATATTATGACATGGATAAATCTAAAGATAACGAATATGTGTAACACCCCAATTTTTAAAAAATGTCCCGAATGTTCTGTTTGCTGTTTTTTGAGCTTTTGTGTAAATGACCGTTGTGTCTCTATTTTACTGTTTCTCGTTTTCTGTATGAAATACAAATACGTTTTTACAGGCTCAAATTTTATTTGGTCTTTTTACGTAATTTGTTTCGAGACGGTAAAATAAAAGTTTTTTCGAGCTACTGTTTTAATTTTTCTAGGAGATATACAGACAATTAATACTGTCTGTAATTTTATTTGAACTTTTTGGATGATTTGTTACGTCGTGGGGAAAAATAGAAAAATGACCGTTACGTCCCGATTGTACTTGTTTTTAATTTTTCTATATGTTACATGCTTAATATTAATTGTCATTTTATTTGGACTTTTTGTGCGATTTGTTCCGGACGAAAAAAATATTTTTTCGGTAGGAAAATCTTGTTTTAATTATTCAAACGGGGGATCTTACTAAACCCAATTCTGAATGAGACAATAATTAATCTTTTAATTTTTAGGATTTAATCGTCAATAAAATAATTTTGTGTATTATTTTATTTGTCGGTATAATTAGATGACAGTGGACTCGGAAATGTTTTGCGGGACCCACGTTTAGCTGAAACAGATTAATTTAGTAGCTTAATTAAACATCATTAAGAGTGGAACGCCACGTTCTTGAACATGGTGACTAAGCTAGATGACTAGGTCATTAGTGACTAAGCTAGGTGACTAAGCTAGATGACTAAGCTTAAACCAACCAATGAGAGCAAAGCTTGTTAATCAAGGCTTAATCTTGACCTTTGATGCATCCAAGGGCTTGGATGAAGCCAACACAAATGGGCACCTCTTGCCCACATGAAGGCTACGGCCATTAAGGCTTTGGAAGACCAAAAGTGACTTCTCTTGCATGCATTTCTCTCTTCTCTCTCTTCCAAGAACTCTAAACACCATTGTTGCTCTCTTTGTGAAGCATTCGGCCAAGGCTTCTACTACACCATCCAACCACCCAAAATTTCATCTAACCAAGTTTTCTAAACCTAAACACAATCCTAAGAACATCTCTAGTTGGGAGTTCTTGCTAAATCCTTCATTTGAAGCTTGAAAACCTACTTGGAAGATTGTACCAAGAAGGTGAAATCTCTTGTTTTTCTTTTTCTAAACTCTTTTTCAAAGTTCTAAACCATGATTTCTCCATGGTTTAAGCTCTCTTTCTATGGTTAGTAACTTGTGGTTTTGTTTAAGCTTGCTAGGTGATTTGGTGGAGTGAAAACCGAAACCCTAGGAGGAGTGAAAGAATAGTTTTTGTCTTCATTTAAGGTAAGAGGAAGACTAATCTTATCATCTATGGATGGTGGTAAGAAGATGGAGTGTGATTTTTGTGATTGTAGAATCCATAAGGATTCATTTGTGTATTTGTTATTGGCTTGTTTATGTGTTTGTATATTTGTTAGTAGCTTTCCTATTTGATACTTGTAATAATTTGCATGTCTACAAGCTTTGATTGCATGTCTACAAGCTTTGATTTAGGTTATATGTGTTAGAAAATATATTGCATGTGTTAGAATTGCATGATAATGTATAGGATGTGAATAACATGCTAAGGTATGCATGAGTGTTCCAAAGAACACAATCTTAAGGCTCACGGCCATGGACACAAAAGGAGAACCAAAATGTTCTCATATTTTCCCTAAATTGTAATTTAATTAACCTAGGAAAATTAACAAGAGATAGCATTGTTTAGATCAAGGAAAATGAATTTAGAAATCAAATGATCCAAACATATATTTCGGCCAACATGCCAAATCAAGAATTCATGATTTCTAAAATCAATTCCAAACTATTTTCAAGTATAAAGATGCAATATATGTTAAAAAGAATTTTTCTCCAATGAGTTTTAAAGAAACAAAATGATTTGAATTAAGTTTAAAGATTTAAAATTAATGATTTTAGTGTTAGAAAAGAAATACAGTAACTTTCGAAAATTTCTAACATATAGCTCATGCTGTATTTTGAAGCATGTTAGTAGTTTTCAAAAAGATTAATTATATGGTTTAAAAATTTAATAAACAGAATTTTTACGGTAAAATTAGGAAACCATTAATATAATTTTCTAAACAAAATACTGTCAATTTTTAGTAAAAACGGGCAATTAAGATAGAAAAAATGTCTTATGAAAGAAATATATAAAGCTGAAACAAGTGTTTGAATAGAGGTAAAGACAAGATACGGTATGAAAAATATTTTACGTAGTTTAAACGTATTATTTATTATTTTGTTTATTTAAACAGTAATTTTAAGGAGTTTGGACAAGAAAATGATTTAAAAACCTTCCGCGATTGAGAAAACGTATTAAAAACACTACGCGATTTTGAAAACAAAAAAATAAATTTACGCGATTTAAAAGCGTTTGTAAAAATGACGAGATTGTGAAAATGCGATAAAATTTCTACGCGATTGAACGAAACGGTATTTTCTATATTCTTTCTGGAATTTCTGTATTTTTTTCTCTTTGTCTATGAGGTGAACCCGTCATGAGGCTTTGAAACAGTATTTGTCTGGTGGGACTTACTGTATCTTTTTATCTTGGTATTTGAGATTATGCCAGTTTTTGGTGGATTGGTTGACGAGGTGAATCACATCGTGTTGTCGATGCGATAAACGTAGTGTGGTTCATTGTCTTTATGAACTTGGAGACGTTAGTGTACGGATTCCATATAGGAAAATGATGTCGGTCGCTCCGTTTAAGGCCGTGGTAACCGATAGCACACTAATGGACTCGACCTTATTTAGCACTATTTTTAATCGAGATTTTGTAAAATCTTATAGTACATTGCCTGTAGTGCCACAACGTGAGACCGTGAACTACACCATGCCTTGGATGATGGATTCCATGTGACGTGGGGCTATAGACGCAAAGTGTGACAAAAATGCTAATAGTTTGGTTGGGCAGCCGTGGTACTAATAGATTTTGCGAGTCATTCTCTCTCGATATCTTTTGTGTTTAGCTCCATGGAGTAGGATCGTGTCATGTTGTATTTAATTATATCTTGAACATTATTTATTTATTTTATTTATTTATTTATTTATTTGGTTATTGTTCGTATTGTCTGTTTATTCTTGGGTAATTTATTTTATCCGTAATGTTATATTGTATGTGTTATTGTTTTATTTGTGAAATCATATGTTGTTATGATAATTAGATTTTTACATTGTATTGTTATTAAATTACTGTTATAGCTTTTCATATTGCATGAATTGTATAACTGTTGTTTGTCGATTTCTTATTTACCATGTTTGTGATGATTTTAGATTGTCTTACCTCTTTCTTTATTGTATGTGTTTTACGTATATTTATTTTACGCGGTAAAGAGTTTGAGGAAGAAGACCACCTCTTGAGATTCTCGTATCCCGAGGAGGAGGAAGATCGGCCAATGAAGCCGAAGATCGCCGACGATCAAGAACCATCTGATCATCCATATCCATTGGATTGATTAGTTTGGGTATAGCGATACCTGGATTTTTGGGGTTCGTGACACTTGAGTTTCACGCTGGATCGTTAGCTTGGCATATGCGAGGAGACAGAGATTCCGTGACGTATGTGGGACGGCTGACTGTGTCCCTACGTCATAGGTTTGATGACGAGCCGGTGATGACGACGACCGTGTTTCTACACCTAGAGTTACCTTTATCCATTAGGCGTCATTGGGGTGGTGTATCCACCGAGCCTAGTGATGATGACACTCGTATCGACCGCGCGGTCTCATGTCCGCCGAGTGTCGAGGCATCCTGAATATTTATCTTCGATGAGTTTCCGAGAGTGATCCATCGAGAGGATTAAATATTTATGATGTATTTTTGGTCTGCGTATGTATATATTGACTCTTTAATGTTTTTCTTTCTTGTTTACGTTTTAAATAATTGTAGTTGTAGTTGTAAATTATTTGTATAACTTATAACTTGGATAATATGTATATTATGAGTGATGTTGTTCTGTTTACTTTATATTTCCGCTTTATTTTATTTTAATAATATTCTGTTTATCAGGAATTGTTTTACAACCCATATTAATACGTAATAAATGTTTTACAACTTGGGTAGATTTTATTTATTTCTTTTTATATATGTGACATCCCCACAAGGGTGTTACAATATGTACGTTCCCTTTGTGCCATACGGGATTATCTTAAATTTGAGGAGTTCTATCCTTAGGATCCATGTGTCTTTCTGATTCGTGAGAACTTTCCTTGAGTGATTCTATTATTCTAAAGGCCTCTAGAGCTAAGTTCCATTTCACAATGTTGACCACAAATGGTGGGTAAACTACTAAGTGAGATACATTCGTGAAAAAGACACACTCTAGATGAGGCTTTCTCAATAATTAAACAAGATGTACATCCAAAATTATTACCACTACTGATTTATCGATTATCTTTATATCTTAAGTGTCTTATGTTTGATCGAATTGGACTTCATATATGCTTAATTGTTAACTCTTAGCTAAATTTCTGGATATGAAGCTTAGTCGAAGCTTTATTATGAAACTACGCTTAAGTGTGTTTATAAGCACTCATAATTACATTGTGTTTTTCAGGAAATCTTTGAGTGTTTGAGTCCATTAGCTTCAAACCAAGCATGTTATCTACTTGAGGAGAGAGCTAAAGATTTAAGGATATCAATATTCCCCCTAGAAGCAAAGAGAGATGAGTATACATGAAGAATCAAGGCTGAATATGAATAAATTAAGTGACACAGCCCATGTCCCCAAATACTAGGGGGTCGTGTCCTTCTCTGGCATCACAAATTGAACCCAATTCTGAGTTTACTGAAAACATGGCTCGTGTCCTCAAACACGACTCGTGTCCTCAAACACGAAGTAGGCCGTGTTCTTCTTTACCTTTCAATCCTATTGAAATTATGCTGACAAACTCAAACATTAGGGGGGGCTATCATCAGACACGGCCCGTGTCTACGAATCAAGAAATTAGTTTCGAATTTTAATGAAGATCTTGGTATCCAAAGGTATAAATAGGAGTGTTTAGGGTTCTAAAAGGAACTTTTTTTGGACTGCAAGTTGCCAAAAGGGAGGTTCGATCAAAAATTGAAGATTAGGGTTCGAAATATTGGAGATCAACTAGCCTCGATCATTGAAAACTAGTTTGATTTTCAGTTTTTTTTTGCACTTATGTTCTTGATGATGATTTTCTTTAGTTTTTCTTTTGAATTTGAATTTTCCATGTGTGACTAAGTTCTTATTTAGTTAAGGGAAGATAAAACCCTAGTTTTGATTATGTGAATCCTCCATATTCCTTTATATTCAATACAGTTATGTTCTTATTCATATGTTTCTGCTCTTAATTTGATATAAAGGTTTTTATATTCTTCGTTATTTTTTAAAGTAATAAGACTAGGATTGCTATATATGGTTGTGGTGGTATGATTAGTGAAACATATGATCTGATTAATTCAATCCCGGTGTATGATTGAACCTTAATGTTATTGATTTTCTAATTCTTAATGCAATTATTAGGCAGGTGTAAGAGCAGTTACTTTACAATTAACTAATGATTATGGCTTGATTTGAGCGGTTGCTAAATTAACCAAAACTTAAAGAAAGCAGAGAATTAATCTCACAATCATATGAGAACATGATTGATTATTTTGGGATAAAGGATATGTAGGTTAGCATTATCATATAAATCTAGTGGTGGATTCCATCTCTTAACTAATATATCCTAATTGGTAATTCAAATCGTGTTAATCACTGTTATTTAGATTCAATTACTGTTCTTAGTCTTAATAAATAAAACTTCCCTTTTATTGTTTATTTTTTTTAGCGTTTAAATTAAGATTCAATTTATAGTGTCAATTGAATTAGTTCTTTGTAGATCGACCCTTGCTAACTACAACTGGTTGCAAGGTTTTTATATTTTTTTATGGAACTTAGCAACTAATTTTGATATTATTCTTATTCACAATCCATACCACATCAAATTTTAGTGTTGTTGCCGGGGAGCTGATTCTCCAATTGTGCTAATAATTAGGGGTGTAAGTGGGTAGTTTGGTTCAGGTTTTGGGGAAAAATAAATCCGAACCAATCAAAATCAATTAGTTCGGTTTAGTTCGGTTTTCTTGTTTTTTGATAGCCAAATCCGAACTAAACCGAACCAAACATCTGTGGTTTGGTTTGGTTTGGGTGATCGGGTTGACCATTATTTTTTTTAACACAAAAATTAACTAAACTATACATGCAATATAGAAAAGTACACATAATGTATCCAAAATTCCAAACAATATTAGAACATAAACTAACCTTTGTTCTTCCATAATATCCCTTGTGCTGCTATATATCTTAAAAAAGTTCACAGTTATTTTAGATATTGCACGTGTAGTCTCCACTGCTCTGGCATGTGCCTACATGCAATAGCAGAAAATTTAGCATCTCTAACTTAGAAGTTCGTTCAACAAACTATAAATCACGCACCTCTCATTGTTGATGAGCATAGGCAGTTAACTTGGCCTCTTGTTGATGGAGACTACTTTGAAGATCATTTAGTAAAGAATCAGCTTCTAAGGCAATTCCTTTAAAAAACTGAAGCACATAAATTAAGTTAAACACAGCAAAAAAGCTGTAGAAGTAATTTATAGAGGGTGGGAAACACTTACATCCTCCAAGGCAGAAGAATGCTTGGCTACTTCAGAATTCAAGCCTTCAAAAGTTAATTGATTATTTTCTTTAACCTCCTCAGCTAAATTATCCAAAGCTTTAATGCCAGAACCATACATGTTTTTTAATTTTCCAACCTGTATTCTAAGATCTTCAGTAGCCTTCAAGAAGCATATCAAAACAAAGTTTGTCAATCTGATAATTTAAGTTTAAGTAACGAGCATAATTGCCTCCTATAGAACCCACCTCTGTCTTCGTTGATACAAAAGAGTGCATATCTTCTTCCATTTCCTTCAATTACTGCTCTTGTTGCATTACGATGATTTGCTTGTCTTGTGCAAATCTTTAAGCTATTGAGCTAATTGGAATTTCTAGATAAGTATTCTATTTCCTTCTTCAATTTTATCCTTCGCTCTATGGTTGGAAAAAAATAATTTATGAGCAAACATATCCCTGATGTCAGAGGCATGTATTCCCTCCAATTGATACCCCACAAGAAAAACCACTAGAGATTAAAACTAACCAATTTTAGAAAATAGGTTTGACACATCTGATGCAGCATTCTCAAGCTCTGCTCGTAGCTCAATTGCATGCTCCACAAGTGCTTTTTCTGGAAAACGCATAAATAGAGAATAAAACATATGAAGTACAAAGTATTGTATACTACATTGGCATGACAAGACTAATGACTTTAAACAACCAACCCAGCAAAAGTATGGTAAAAGGAATACCCAAACAGAAAGCAGATTAATACAGAATAAACAATGTGATTACTTCATTAACCAGATTTCAGTAGATTTGATATCAGAAATTCCTTTTCCTTAATTGTTGCATTTGCTTGTTTGTGCCTTTCCTCAAGATCAAACAATGACAGCTCAGTTTCTTCTAGACTTTTCTGAGATTACGAATGCCAGAAGCAAGTTTGATTCTTGAACAAGATCAAAAGTTCAGAACAAAAGAAAAAGCAGTTCATGAGGCATTACATTAACATGTGAGAACACGAGAAACAGGGAAAGAGGCACACCAACTCTGAACTAACACACCCTAAACCCTAAACAACAATTACAGGAATTAAAGCTAGATGGAAGCAGTGTGAAGAGCTTGCCATCAAGTATCAAGCATCTTCAAGAGCTAGAAAGTGGAGTACCTAGTTACCAATACCGAGTGGCGGCAAACGGCAGCGAGTAAGATGCGCAAGGCGGCAACAAGCGGTGAGTAGGGCGCAGTCACGAACATGGCTCAGCGTCGAGTAAGGCGCAGCGGCGACCGACGAGGGCGAGGGCGAGCGGCGAGCGGTGAGGGGGAGCTGTGAGGGGTTGGATTTGGGAAAATTTGAAAGGAGTTAGGGTTGGTATAGAAGTCTGAAACTGTTTAGAAAAACAAAAACTAGTTTGGTTCGGTTCGGTTCACGGGTTCAAAATTCTGAACCCGTAAACCGAACTAATTGAGCTTTAATTAGTTCGGATTTTATCCGAACCATTAAGTGTACTCGAACCAAACCGAACCAAACTATTTGGTTCGATTCGGTTTGGTCGGGTTATTCGGATTACCCGAACCAAATTACACCCCTACTAATAATTTGTTTTCTATTTTTCACTCTGTTTTTGTTTCAGTTTTTAATATATTTTAATTAATTCTTTCTGACTTTTTACAGGTGTTTATGTCCACTGAAGGATTTAACGAGAAATTGAGGAATCTTGAGAGCTACTTTGATCAAGTCAACTCACATCCTCAGTTTCCCTTCCATCCATCTAATTTCCAATTCACACATGCTGAGATTAAAGCTGCCTGCCACATAAATTTATCAAGTTCTAAGACATCTGAAAAGATATATGAAGAAGTGGTGATGGCAGAATCTACTTTAAGAATGTTAGGTGCTCTAGACTTAGACCAATAGCCTCTTTGCGTAGAAAATCTAGAAACTGAGGAGGCATTTGAGTTGAAGTATGACCTAATCCATCCCTTGCCATCTTTCAATAGATTAGTCAGGAAGGACCCCAACAAGCATTTAAAAGAAATCCATTTGGTGTGTTCTAGCATGAAGCCTATAGGAATTCCAGTAGGACAAGTCAAACTCAAAGCTTTTCCATTCTCATTGAAAGATTCTGCAAAAGAGTAACTATACTACTTGCCACTTGGATCCATCCAATCATGGCAGGATATGGCTCGGGCTTTCCTAGACAGATACTTCCCTACTTTAATGGCTGTAATCATCAGAAAAAAAATTTGTGGCATTCAACAAAGGCATGGGGAATCACTTCATGACTACTGGGAGATGTTTAAGAGACTGTGTGCTAGCTGCCCTCAACATCAAATCAGTAAGTAACTTCTGATTCAGTATTTCTATGAGGGTTTACTAGTGATGGATCGTAACATGATTGATGCTGCTAATGAAAGAGCTTTGGTTGATAAGACTCCTCAAGAGACTAGGAACTTGATATCAAGGATGGCTGCAAACACTCAACAATTCTCACTACAACAACTTTGTCCTTTGGCAAGGGCTGAAAAGCGTTGCCATTGGTCAAAAACCGTTGCCTAAAGTCTATGGCAACGCTTTTCAGCCCTTGCCAAGTTGTTGCCTATTCTGCTGTGGCCTATTACAATAGGCAACGTTTTTTAAACTTTTGGCAACACTTTAGGAAAAACGTTGCCTATAAGAACCTTCTAACAACGCTTTTGAGGCGTCTGTGTAGGGATAGATCTGGCAACGCTTTTGACATGTTGTGTACAGGTACTTCTTTAGGCAACATTTTCTAAACGTTGCCTATAGGTAAAGGTTTTGGCAACATTTTTTAAGAATGTTGCCTATAGGTCAAAGTTTTGGCAACATTTTTTAAACGTTGCCTATAGGTCAAGGTTTTGGCAACGTTTTTTAAACGTTGCCTATATAGGTTAAGGTTTTGGCATAGGCACTTCTTTAGGCAACATTTCATTTGCGTTGCTTTTAAATTTGCCATAACGAAACTTGTAAAAAGTGTTGCCTATAGGTCTGTTTTAGCTAATTTCATTGCTTTTATATGCTATATATAAAGCAACTTTTTAAAAATTTACCTATGTACCACTTTTAGATAACAATTTTTACTTGTGTATTAAAAAATCACATATTAAAAACTAATAATGCATTAAAAAACTAATTCTTCTCAAATAAAATATATTAAATTATGTAAGTGTAGTTACTGTACATAGACACCAAAACTAAGGAAAAAAAGTCATTTACTACTATTGTACAAAAGTATTGTGATTGTTCTTGATCACATAATACAAATGAAAGAACAAAAAAACTAAAGCTGAATATCCTTGGCAAATCTCTATAATTGTATCCACATGTTTCGATTTATTTGATATATTCTCACTGCAAAAGAAAAAACAATAAATATATGTAAATAAATATTTGAAAACACATAAGTATTCCTCCTTAATATATATTGTGTTTATAAATTAAAAACTAATTCGATAATACTCTGACAAAAATGAACAATCAAAAGAATCTTCTCTATTGGCAGAGGAAAAAGTGAAGAAAACTATGAAGAAAAAACTTGTAGAAACTAAAAGGAAAATAAGATTGATACAAAAAATGTATAGGATTTCACCTATCAGGCAATTACCACCATTGATGAACAAGAACTCCATTTTGTCTAAGAGAAGTGAACAGCTGCAAGCATTGATCAAATGTTTTCTCATACTTTGGACTTCTCTACTCAGGGCAACATCTCTGCCACCTATTATAATGACACTCAAGAAAAGTCTCATCAACCAAACTGATAGCTCCAGTTTCAAACAATCTGGGAATCAAATCAAATTCAGTACCTTCCACATCCAAATCTGAATTAGCATTATCAGAGGAAAGAAAAAGACCACAACAAAATATTTTCTTCTTAATTGGCACATTAACATTAAACTTAGAATAGATATTTATAGGCCTTCAACAAAATAAACTAGCAGAGAGCACTGAGATACTTGAACTACTAAAAAGTTAGTTATCAATATAAAGTTGATTTGAATGATAACCTTCATTTCAGTAAAAGATCTCGGAACAACCAACGCCCCAATTTAGAAAATATTCTCAATGTACTTGTTTCTTTGTTTTCATGCTTTTGTGTGAATGACCGTTTGTGTCCCTATTTTATCTTGTTTCTTGATTTCTATATGAAAACAATTACGATATACTTTCAAATTTTATTTGATCGTTTTACGTAATTTGCTTCGAGACGGTAAAATAAAAAATTTTCTCGAGCTATTTTTTAATTTTTCTCAAAGATATACATTATATATACTGCTTTGGATATTTTATTTGAACGTTTTGACGATTACCTACGTTGTGGGAAAAAATGGGAAAATGACCGTTACGTCCCGAACGCATCTTGCTTTTGTCTTGTTTTTGGTTTTTAATTGTTTTCTTCTTGATTTAATGTCCGATAATACTTCTGTGGATTTTATATGGACTTTTTGTGTGATTTGCTCCGGCAGGCAAAAATAATATTTTTCTCGGGGCCGGGAAATCTTATTTTATTATTTAGAATTGGGGATCTTACTTAACCCGATTCTCGAATGAATGAGACTAAAAATAATCTTTTAATTTTTAGGATTTAATCATTAAATAAAATAATTTTATATTATTATAATATTATTTTATTAGTCAAAAATAATTTAGTGACAGTGGACCCGGAAATAGTTTGCGGGACCCATAATTAGCAAAACGGTTAGATCGGTAGCTAAGTTAATCACCGTTAGCAGTAGAACTTTCCGAATAGTGACTATTAGTGACTCATGGATAAATGCACCTGGGTGATTAGGCTTGTGAGTCACCATGAGCCAACCAATAGGAATCAAGCTTGTTCACCAAGGCTTGATCTTGACCATTGATTCATCCAAAGGCTTGGATGAAGCCAAGCAAAGGTCCACCTTGCAAGCCCACTTGAGTGCTACGGCCAAGGGCTTTGGAAGACCATTCTCCACTTTGATTTTCATGCATTTCTCTCTTCTCTCTCTTCCAAAGAAAACCTAGCCACCATTGTTGTTTCTTTTCCCTACCATTCGGCCAAGACATATCCTACACCATCCAACCATCCAAAAAATTTTTCTAACCAAGTTTTCTTAACCTAAACACTATTCTAAGAACCTTTCTAGTTGGGAGTTTCTTCAAAATCTTCCATTTAGGGCTTGGAAACCAACCTTGAAAGTTTTACCTAGAAGGTGAAATTTCATGCTTTTCTTTTCTCTCTTCTTTTTCAAAGTTCTAAGCCATGATTTCTCCATGGTTTAGCTTCATTTTCATGGTTAGTAACATGTAAATTTTGTTTGAGATTTCTAGGTATTTTTGAAGGTGAAAACTGAACCCTAGGAGGTGTGAAAGCATATCATTTGTCTTCATTTAAGGTAAGAGGAAGACAATTCTTATCATCCCTTGGTGGTGGTAAGAAGATGGAATGTTTGTAGAATCCATAAGGATTCGGTGGTGGTGTGTTTGTTGATGTGTATTTGTTAATTTTTGTGGTTGCTAGTAGTTTATGTGATGTATGTTAGTAGCTTTCTTGTTTGATGATTGTAATAATTTTGCATGTCTATTAGCTTTTGAATGCATGTCTATAAGCTTTAATTTAGGTTTTATGTGTTAGAAATATTTTGCATGTGTTAGAAATATAATGCATGTGTTAGAATTGTATGATAAGGTATAGGATGTGAATAACATGTGTAATTTGCATGAGTGTTCCAAAGAACACATTCACTAGTTCACGGCAATGACTAAGTTAGAGGACCAAAATGTTCTCTTGATTTTTCCTAAATGGTAATTCAATTAACTAGGAGAATTAAGAAGGTTTCAAATTGATTTGATCAAAGAAAAGGAATTTAGAAATCAAATGGTAAAGACTTAGTATTTTGGGCCAACATGCCTAAAGGATTAAATTGATTCTTGCTAACTATTTTCTAAGATGATTTAATGAACTTAGACAATATAATACATTTGATATGATTTGAAAGGTGAAAGACATTTTAGAAATCAAATGAAAGGGTTTTACGAAATTTGGCCAACATGCCACTATAGGTAATCATGATTTCTAAAACTTGATTCCAAACCTTTTTCAATCAAAAGAGACAATACAAGTTAAGAAGAAATTTTCTATAATGGTTTTTGAAGAAACAAATTGAGTAGAATTAAGCTTAAAGGATTAAAACTAATAATTTTATCATTAGGAAGTAAAATACAGTAATGTTGAGAAATTTTCTAACATATAGCTCACTTTAGGTTTTGAAGCATGTTAGAGATTTCAAAAAAAGAATTAAATGATGTGGTTAAAAATTAGGTAAATAGAAAATTTTATGGAAAATTTAGGAAACCATTATTATGAGTTTATAAACAAAATGCTGTTAATTTTTAGTAAAAATGAACCTATAAGATAGTAGAAATATCCAAAAGACAATATACTGCAGTATGGAAAATTATTCTACGTAATTTAAATGTACTAAATACTATTTCTGTTTGTTTAAACAGTAATTTTAAAGGCATTCGAATAAGAAAATGATTTGAAAATTCTACGCGATTGAGAAAACGTATTAAAAAATGCTATGCGATTTTAAAAACAGAAAAATATCTTTACGCGATTTAAAAACGTTTGTAAAAATGACGGAATTATGAAAACGCGATAAAATTTCTACGTGATTGACCGTTCCTATATTTATTTTATGCTGTCAGGAAAATGTGAACCCGTACAGATTATTTTTGAGAATCTTTCGCTGTCGGGAAAATGTGAACCCGTACAGATTATTTTTGAGGATCTTTCGCTGTCGGGAAAATGTGAACCCGTACAGGCTTTTGAGAATTTATTTGCTGTCGGGAAAATGTGAACCCGTATATGCTCTCTATTTATCTCATGTGTGCCAAGTTTTTGGTGGATTGGTTGATTTGATTAATTCAATCACATCGTGTTGTCGATGCGATAAACGTAGTGTGGTTCATTGTTCTAATGAACTTGGAGACTTTAGTGTACGGGATCCCACATGTGGACAGTTGGTAGCTTCGCTGGGCCGTGGTAAACCGATAGCACATTATGGTACTCAACACACACTATATTTAATCGAGATTTGTGAAATCTAGTAGTACATTTGCCTGTAGTGCCACAACGTGAGACCGTGAACTACACCACGCCTGGATGATGGATTCCTGTGTCGTGGGGCTATAGACGCAACGTGTGACAAATAAGCAATAGTTGGTGGGGCAGCCGTGGTACTAATAGATTTTACGAATCATTCCGCTCTCTGATACTTGTGTTTTCTTTAGCTCCATGGAGTAGGGTTTTGCCATATTATTTATTTATCTCTATGTTTCTTTATTTTCATCTTATCTATTTATTTCTATTTTAACTTTTATCTGTATTTTATTTGTTTATTTTATCTGATTAATTGCTTCTATATTTGGTTATTTTTATTATATCTTGTCTGTTTATTTTTATCTTTCTTATTCTATCTGTGAAGTTTTAATTGTGATGTGATATATTGTTATGATATCTAAATCTACTCCAATCTGTTAGTATAACTCAAGTAAAGCTTTTGTATTGCATGAACTGTATACATATTGTTTGTCGTCTTCTTATTGGCCATGTTGTGATGATTTTATGTTGTCTTACCTCTTTGTTATATGTATTTTCTGTTTATTTATTTTACGCGGTAAAGACTTCGAGGAAGAGTATCACCCATTGAGATCTTGTACCCAGGAGGAGGAAGATCAAGAGTGCGATGATCACTGGACGATCAAGAACCATCCGATCATCCATATCCTCTGGATTGATTGTGAGGGATGGCAGCGCCAGAGTTTTTGGGTTTCGTAGAGCTAGTGTTTCATGGGAGTTCGTTGGCTTGGCATCTACGAGGCGATCGTCATTCTGTGACATATGCAGGACGTGTGACTGTGATTCTATGTCAGCGATTTGATGGAGAGCCCATTATGACTACGACGTTATTTCTGCATTTAGAGTTACCCTTATCCATTAGGCGTCAACGGGTGCTTTGAAAACCCTGAGCCTAGTGAGATAAGCATCGTATCGACTGCGCGATCCCGTTATCGCCGTGTGTCGAGACATCCGGGATATCTATCTCCTGATGATCATTTTCATACTGAGAGTGATCCATCAGAGGATTAGATAACCATGATGTTTTTTTTTTGGGGGCGCGTCAGCGTATGTCTGTATATATTAACTCTTTTATTGCTTTCTTTACTGTTTTTGTTTAAATATTTGTAGTCTTTGTTGTAAATTATTTGTACAGCTTATAACTTAATCATATGTATATTACTAGTGATGATGTTTTTTTATTTCGTATTTTCCGCATTATCTTTTTATATCATATTTAAATGCCTATCGGAATTATTTTACAACCCGTAATAATATTTAACAAATGTTTCACAACTTGGGTAGATTTTATTTCTATTTCTTTTATTTTCTTTTATGTGTGACATCCTCTAAAGGGGTGTTACAACAACCAACATGAACAAAGATTTTTGCCTATGTTAAAAGGAAATTCAACACTTTCATTACCCAAAGTTCCACTCAGCACAGACCCATAAGGACCAATCCTCAGGTGAAAATAATGCCATATTACAATCAATGTGAAAACATAGCACTGTGTAGAGTGTCCAAGTTCTGACCATCCAAGTATAGATTTCCATTGGCCATTGGGTTTAAAGTTAAGACTGATATCTTCTTTTTATGGGCCATGCATCTGTGTTTGTGTGTGTGTGAGTGAGCATGTTTCCTAAACTAATATTATTTTGATGTTTTATAGAAGAATTTATTCACAAATAAAATAAATTCTTTCATTTTAAGCTTTTCTTTTGTGATAAAATGAGAGTGGAAAATGAAAAATGTAAAACTAGAAAGGGAAGTCAAATTAAAACAAGAAGGAAAACTATCTTAATTTTAAGTTGTTATAACTTGACAAGAAATATTTGAAAAATAATAGTTTTATATTTCTAGATTAATATTTTCTCATCTTGTTGGAGAGAATACATTAACGCCAATGTTAAAAGTCATAAAAAATTATATTATTTTTTATATCTAAATAGTGATTTTATTGAAACAAAGCATCAGCAACTACAAGAATCTTCTCATAAAATTTACTATTAAATAACTTTTTATGAGAAACTTCTCATAAAATTTTCTTATAAACTTCTCATAAAATTTACCATTAAAATTTACTAGTATAGTGATTTTATTGAATCGAAGTCATAACAAATTATACACTAAATAACTTTTTATTAGAAACCTCATAAAATTGACTATTGGATCAAAAGTTCATATATCATATTCATAAAAGTTTATATTAATTAGAAGTTACTTTATACTCTTTTATTATTTTCTTAGATTAGCATAAAAAATTATTTACTACTTGATTTTAAACAATTAATAATTTTTCAATTTTGTATCAGTGAAATTGAATTTTGTAGTAAGTTACTCAATAGTATGTGCTTAATCTTACATCAATATCAACAAATCCAACTCGTATTGTCTTACACTGATACACACACAGAGAGACAATATAATGGTAATGGAAATTTTAGTTTCAAGAATCTCAATGCAAAAACATAGCAACTTGAGTCAATTCGAACATTCAATTGGCTAAAATAATTATACAAGGGTTATAAGATGAACCTTGTCTCGGTGGACAGCTTCTAGACATTCCTTGGCGGCTTGGCCCAATGAACTCTGGATTGAAGGTAAAAAACTCCCACTCTTGGCATGCATCTCAAGCAAATTGTCATGTTTCTGTATAGCAAAGATGTTTAAGCAATATTCATAACACATTGGGTAATAACTAAAACCAAATTATGATATTGATAGACTAACCTTCACAATCTCCTCCCACTAAGTTTCGTCTGTCACACCAAGAATCTGCAGAGCCTCTGGCTCTGTCATGACTTTGCTAGCTCTAAAAATCAAGGTGGTAAAAAATAAGTCTTAAAGTGCACTAAAATACAAAGTGCAGGCTTATGAGATTTAATTGCGTTGTTACCAACATTCACTAGTAATCATTTAAAAAAAAATCCACAATAGTCAATTAAAGCATATCATATTAGAGCCTTTTTAAAGTATAAATTATTTCCAACATCTGACACAACGATAATTTGAAGGTTGAACTGAACCTTATAACTCAAAACTTATATCAGACAGAACATGGTACATTGGTTTTCCTCAGTCATGGATTGACAATAATCAAGGGAAATAGGCATAGTAGGAGTTTATAACACGAATTCAACCATCCAAGTATCAATTACCTAATGCCTATAACGAGATGAATCAAGGTTTTGCACTGATTACTAGATTCTTCTAATAACGCACACTCAATTTGTAAGCAAATAGTAGACTATGAAATGAGGGATTCAGTTTGTCATTTAACTATGAAGGGTGGGTGATCAAGTGCGCAAGGGTTGTACCATTGTGGGGTCTGAAGAGTGGAAAGACAATTTTTGCAACTAGAAGAACCCATGACCACTAGTATATTACAATCACAAGGCAACAACCTCACCTTTGTGCTGTGCCAACTGCCAAGGCTTACTCGCTATTGTAGCCTAGCGGAAGTCCTAAGTATATTAATTGAATCTAAATCTCATCTCAAAAGCAAGCAAACAACACATGCTCACAATAATATGATATCTAAATAATCCTAAAGCAACAACCCTTAATTACTTGTAATCCAATCAACCTTCTTTTCGACCATGCAAATGACGTGACAATATCTCAACATACTTTTTTGGATTAAAAGCAGATACACCTTACACCCAATATTTGACCATTAAAGGCAAAAGTCAACAAATATCGTAGTAGAAGCCTACAGTTTTCAAAAACTCATCTGAAAACCAAGCATGAAAATGAAGGTCTAATTTACTAGGTAAAAGATGGATAAGAAGACTGACAATTTTGTCAACAGAACTGAAAACCAAGCTGCAACACCAAACAATCAAAGCCCATGCCAATGGCCCCTGCAATAGCACGTCAACAAATGAATCATTCTTTTGCCAAGGAGTCAAATTACTAGGGATAACGTTGTTACCTCAGCAAAAGAAAAGCAAACCATGAAAAACTTTTCATTCCTTGGATAAAAAAGAAGGTCAACTAAGAAGATTGTATTGGCATAATAGCCAATATCCTGAAACAAACAAATAATCATGTAACTACTTTACTTTCATTGATTATATTTCTACAGAGGCAAGTAATAAAATATTTATAACTAGATCCTTATGATAATGAATAATCGGGATACTAAGACACTATTCTAATGATTTTACTTAGTAAAGGCATGGAACCACATTTTAAATTGACAAAGCCTTCTTGTTTACTATAGAGTTTCCTGATATAAAAGCTCCCACCAATCAGATTCATGTTTTAAAAATTCATCTTACTAAATGCTTTGTCACACATCACAACTATATTGGTATTAGGTAATTCAATTTAACATTCTTTTTCCTAACAGCTGTATACTTCCTCCATATAAGACAGAAAATTAAAATGATAAGAAAATATTTAAAATGCAACTAAACCTTCATCTTAGTTATTTGGGAATAGTTGTGACATTTCTATAATCAATGGTCTCCCCCTCTGTCTAAGGTCACATATTCAGTTAGATAGATGCGTATTCCATCAACCTTAAAAATGCAGTCTTTAATAGCATAGTTGGTAGTTTTCACCTTTGGTTTTGACAGTTACATATTATTGGTTATGGTCTCTTACCACAAAATGTCTGTGGATGCTACAAGATGACAAAAGTAGTGCTAGTGAAACTCAAACTCATCCTAGAAACAAATATTAGCTTCCAGAAGCAAATAATGATTACATTCATTATACAAGTACAGTGCACTCCAAAAACGAATTGAAGATATGTTAGCTTACCAATAGTAATGCCATTTCTTGAACCTATAGTATATCCAACGAAGAGGAACAAAGATGACGTAGAACAAACAATATACATAGGGAATGTCTTGGGGTCTGGTAGGAAAAACAAAATGAGAAAAAAAAAAAGAAAAAAAAAAAAGAAACAATGAATTTGTTTAAAAATAACACTCCAATACGTTGAATTAGTGAAATGAAAGTTATCAACTTACTTGCCTCCAAGAGGAAGCAAAACCCACCAAAGCCGAGGACCCCCAAAAGATGCGTCACCTGAACATTTATAGAAGAATGATTAACAATTGAAGCTTGTTCAGTATTAGCATAGCCAGATACACAAGACCAGACCATCCAATGGGTCAAGCTTACTATATTGATCAACACCCGAAAAAAACTCACTTTTTAACTAAAATAAAATTAAAATGAGAAAGCGAAAGGACCCACCTTGTTGATGAACCTTTCGTGTTCCTCAGCTTGTTTGGCGATCTTAACGGCCTGTTTGGAAAGCATTTGCTTTGTCTGCACAACTTGTTTTGACAGCATCTCCTTCATTTGAGCCAAAACCAAAAGAAACCCATCCCATATCATCAAAATAAAAAACCGATAGAATAATGAGTGGAAATCAAATCAAAATAATGGGATGTTGTAGAGGGAGCTCAAATTCAACCGATCCATTGGAGTCATTTTAGCAAGCAGGTTATATACATAATTAATAAGCATGTTTCACATCAGTAGAAACCCTGCATAAATTTCAATAGAAACCCCACCACTATCAGTAGAAACCCCAACATAGAAACCCTAGCATACATACATTTGCGATTGGGATGTTGTAGCTGCGGATGTCGCTGCAGAGGACGTCGACGGTGGTGCGAGCAGCAATGGATTGGAGCTGATAGCGGCGGCCATGCAACGATGAATCAATGCCACGAAGATGGCTTGAGTGAGACTGAGATAGGTCTGATTGTGATGGTTGAGACGGCAGACCGGTGCACCGTGCGTAAAAGACTATGTGCAATGAGCGCAGACGCGCGAGTGTAAGGAGAGGCGTGAGGGTTGAGCCGCCGAGAAGGAGAGGAGAGTCTGATGAGTGAGCGGTTTAAGGTCTTCATTGTGATATGTTTTTCAGAGAAAGAAAGTAATAAGAGTTAAAAAAATATCTTAAGTAATATTTTAAAAATGTCTTAAAAAGCAATACAACTGAGAACAACTTTAAAACGTTGCCTATTATGTTTTTGGCAACGTTTATTAAAGATTCTTTAAAAATTGTTTCCTAAACATGATTAAATTTAGAGAACACTTAAAAAGCGTTGCCTATATACTCTATGGCAACGTTTTAGAAACGTCGCTTAAAAGACGTTGCATATACTAAGAATTAATAGCAACTTTCAAAAAACGTTGCCTGTACAACTTTAAACAACACTTTTGAAGCGTTGCTAAAAATAGCGTTTCCTAAAGTAAAAAATGTTGTAGTGTCTTCACTAGGAATGACACTGGAGTAAGAGTAGTTAAAGAAGTAGAAATAGCCAGTTTGCAGCAACAAATGACCCAGTTGACTGTCATGGTTCAACAGTTAATGGATAATGAAAAAGCGTCAGTATATGTTTGTGGGATTTTTTGTTCTTCTAGAAATCCCACTAATATGTGTCATACTTTATAAGAAGACACAAATAAGGAGGTAAAGGTAGCAGGAGGATATTTTGGACCTTCCAACAATTACAACCCCTACTCTAATACATATAATATGGGGTGGAGGGATCATCCTAACTTGAGCTATAGCAAGCAGCCCCATAATCAACCTCCAGCTTATAGTCTTCCAGGATTTCAACAAAGGCAAGCACCTTTCTCTTAGAGAAAACAACAACAAGCTCAAGCTCCTAGGCAACCTGAGTCTTCATTAGAGGAGTTAATGAGGCAAATAGCCACTAATAACATTCAATTTCAACAAGAAACAATGGTCACTATCAATAACTTGCAGAACCAAGTGGGGTATTTAGCCACAAAAATCAACAAGGTTCAGAGCCAACTTTCTGGGAAACTTCCCTCACAACTAGAAGTGAATCCAAGGGAAAATACTAGTGCTGTCATATTAAGAAGTGGGAAGACGTTAGATGAACCTACATATTCTCCACCGATCACTAAAGAGAAAGATCTAGGGCCTAAAGAGGTAGATGAGGAGGGGCAAAATTCTAAGGTCCCTAAGGTAAGTATTCTTGAACCACTTCCTAAATATGTCACTAAGGTCCTTTTTCCTAGTAGATTAGTTAAAAATAAGAAAGATGAAGTGAATAAAGAGATCTTAGAGACCTTTAGGAGAATGGAAGTTAACATTTCTTTGTTAGATGCCATTAAGCAAGTACCTAGGTACGCCAAGTTCTTAAAAGAATTATGCACTAACAAAAGAAAGTTAAAAGGTAATGAGAGGGTTCAAGTGGGAGCAAATGTTTCAGCTGTAATTAAAAAGAAACTCCTAACTAAGTGTAACGATCCTGACATATTCACCATACCATGCACTATAGGTAACACAAGGTTTGAGAGGGTAATGCTAGATTTAGGAGCATCCATAAATGTCATGCTTTATTCCATTTATGCATCCTTATATCTAGGTCCTTTAGAACTAACTGGTGTTATTATTCAATTGGCTGATAGATCTAATATGTACCCAAAGGGTGTTGTTGAGGATGTTTTGGTGCAGGTGAATGAATTAATATTTCCGGCGGACTTCTATATGCTAGACATGGAGGAGCATAAATCTCCAACTCTACTCCTATCTTGTTGGGGAGACCATTCTTAAAGACTGCACAGACAAAAATTGATGTGCACTCAGGGATGTTAACCATGGATTTTGATGGGGAATTAATCAAATTCAATATTTTGAGGCTATGAGATACTCAAGTGATATGCAATCTGCCTATTTGATTAACTTATTTAATGTTTTTGATTCTTTAATTTCTATAGCTTTTGAGTCTAATCATTTTAATGCTCTTGATACAGTATTGACTCACAATTTAGATTTACAGGAAGAAAAGAGAGATGATGAAGGAGAGCCATGGAGTGAAGACATTCTTGATATAGTAATAGCCTTGCATGAGCTCTCTTCCACTTCAGAAGGACATGAGGTTTCTATTGTTGAGCTACTAGTTACTAATGATGCACCTAAACCTTCTGTTGTGTAGGCATCGACGTTAGAGTTGAAGGAATTACCTAATCATCTCAAATATATATTCTTGGGAGAGAATATATATTCATGAGATTTCCAGTGATAATTGCTAAGTCACTCACCTAAGAGCAATAGGAGAAATTGGTGGTTGTTTTGAAGGAGCACAAGACGACCATTGGTTGGACTATAGCAGATATTAAAGGTATTAGTCCCTCTATTTGCATGCATAGAATCTTAATGGAGGAGTGAGCTAAACAAGTGAGAGATCCCCAGAGGAGGTTGAATCCTCCTATGATGGAAGTTATGAAGAAGGAGATACTGAAGCTCCTAAGTGTAGGGGTGATCTACCCTATTTGTGACAGCAAGTGGGTAAGCTCGATTTAGGTAGTACCAAAGAAATCTGGAATCACTATGGTAAGAAATGCTGAAAATAAGCTTATTCCCATTCGGCTACAAACAGGGTGACTTGTTTGTATAGACTATAGAAAATTAAATGCTACCATTAGAAAAGACCACTTTCCTTTGTCTTTTATTGATCAAATATTAGAGAGATTAGCTGGTCATTTTCACTATTATTTTCTGGATGAATTTTCAGGTTATAATCAGATTGTTATTACTCCAGAAGATCAGAACAAGACCACTTTCACTTGTCCCTTTGGTATCTTTGCATATAGGCGAATGCCTTTTGGACTTTGCAATGCACCAGAGACCTTTCAAAGATGTATGGTAAGCATCTTTTCTGATTATATAGAGAACATTATAGAGGTCTTCATTGATGATTTTAGTGTGTTTGGGGATGGATTTGAGAGTTGTTTAGAACATTTAAAATTAGTTCTAAAAAGATACATTGACACTAACCTTGTATTAAATTGGGAAAAATATCATTTCATGGTAGAAGAGGGTATAATGTTAGGTCATGTGATCTCTACTAGGGGAATTGAGGTTGATAGAGCTAAGGTAGAGCTTGTGCGTTCCTTGTTGGGAATCGCAGATACATCACACAGCGGAAAACAAAATTCCCACCATGGATCCATGCGAAAAAGCCATAATCCAAGTTTTTTTTAAATTGTTTACCTCTTGAAGCGTAATCAAAACAAGTGACGAGAATCCCCAACACTATAACAGTGACAATGTCTCTATGGTATCCATATGAACAGACTCTCGAACGTCCAACGTTCACAAATAAGAGTCACACATCTTTCACATAGTGCTAGCTGCGAAGAGAAGAGAAGAAACCTGTCACTCTCTCACTTGCTGTTTCTATCAAGTGTGACCAGGGTTTGTAATGCATGCCTTGATAGCCCCTTAGCAATGCTATTTATAATAGTTATTTCCTTATGCGAGTGAAAACAAGGTAAGCTGTGTAACCCTATGAGTCCAGCCCACAATTGAATCCAAGTCCAACTTAGATCCTAATTACTCCAATTTAATCTGCTCTATATGTGCGAACCTGCAGGTTCTCATAACGCTGGTAGTAACATTAAATCTTATTTTAATATTACAAGTAGTGAGTGGTATCTAGCAACACATCGCTGTCACCCAAGTAATAAGAATGTCAATGATTTGACATAATCTTTCCATGACTAATATTTTCGTGTAGTTTAGTCCATTTGTCAAGATATCTAGATTGAACACAAGGCATGGAATGCGTCACCTTTGTATAGTTCAATCCTTCGTTTCCTAATACCTGAGTAGACTTAATAATAACAAATGAGATCGATATCTCATATCTACTTATTTGAGCATAACTATGTATTTTACAGTCTCACTCAATCAGGGGCCCCGAAGATATCGCTCCTGTTATATAGGAGGGACAAATCCCATCTAAATCACTCACATCCCTCCACATGATTTGCAGTATATCCAATAACTAACTTTATAATCACCTTGTTACAGATGACGTTTGATGACATTAAAATACACAACTCTTCATGTAGGAATCGTAGTGATTTCAGGTCAAAGGACCACATACACCATTGTCACTATAAGAATCGTTTATGACACTCACGTAACGATTCATGTAGCATTCTCATGGCAGGTCTATCCAGTATATTATTACTCTAATATGTACCTATGTGAAGACTTGATATCTCATATATATGACCAGTGAGATGTGGCCATCAATCTACGCACATACTAGTCTCAATGCATTATTGTTGTCCTAATTAACAATAATACTTGACCAAGGACATATAAAAATAATGTTTTATCCAACAATAGGATCTCACGATCAAGTCATCCACTTGATGTCCTACGACATCAAACTTACTATTATAAGGATTTTATTATGTTTATCAAAAGAACACAATGAATTAAATGCCCCATATATTAAAAATAGCATAATACAATGTATATAAATATAGACAAAATGTATTAGCCTCTAGGGCATACACCAACATTCCTTACCCCTGCCCATTAGTGTACGAGAAATTCGTTCTTTTCTTGGTCATGCAGAATTTTACCAAAGATTCATCAATGATTTCTCCAAGATATTTTTTCCCCTTTACACATTACTTCAAAAAGATGTTCCATTCCACTTTGATAAGAAGTGTATGAAGGCTTTCACTAAACTCAAGGAGTTGGTGACTATGGCACCTATCATTAGGCCACCAAATTGGAGCTACCATTCGAGTTGATGTGTGATGCTAGTGACTTTGTGGTAGGGGTTGTCCTAGGACAACGGGTTGATAGGGTGCCTTATGCTATTTACTATGCATCAAGGACCCTAAGTGATACTCAACTAAACTACTCTACTACAGAAAAAGAATTTCTAACTGTAGTTTTTGCTTTAGAAAAATTCAAATAATATTTAATTGGATCTAAAGTAGTTATTTTTTTCTGATTATGCAGCTTTGAAGTACTTACTTATGAAGAAGGAAACGAAGCTTAGATTGCTCTGATGGATTTTATTGTTCTAGGAGTTTGACTTGGAGATTAAAGACAAAAAAGAGAGCAAAAACTTTGTGGCAAACCATTTGAGTAGGTTGGTGACTGATGAAGAAGAGATTCCTATCAAAGAGAGTTATTCAGATAAGCATCTTATAGCCATCGAGAATACAATTTCCTTGTATGCTGATATTGCCAACTACTTGGCCACCGAAGACTTTCTTGAGGGCTTGAACAAAACACAACGGGATAAACTAAGGAGTGATTGCAAATATTACATCTGGGATGATCCTTACCTCTGGAAGCATTATGCAGATCAAGTGATTATGAGGTGTATTCTAGATTCAGAAACTCACTCCACACTCTCTTTTTGTCACACCTATGCATATGAAGGGCTTTTTGGCATGAAGAGGAAAACCAACAAAGTGCTCGATAATGGTTTCTATTGGCCTACAATTTTTAAGGATGCTTACAACTTCTGTAAGTCTTGTGACCGCTGTCAAAGAACAAGCAATATTGGTCCTAGAAATCAAATGCCTCAGACTCTGATAATTTTTTTGGAAATCTTTAATGTTTGGGGCATTGACTTTATAGGACCATTCCCTCCCTCATTTGGTTTCTCATACATTCTTGAACTGTTAATTATGTATCCAAATAGGTGGAAGCAAAGGCCACCAAAACTGATGACTCTAAAATTGTTGTGGATTTTGTGAAGTCTAACATTTTCTCTAGGTTTGGAACTCCAAGGGTCATCATTAGTGACATATTTTTGCAGTATAACATTTGAGGCTCTCTTAAAGAAATATGGTGTGGTGCACAAAACTTCCACTCCCTACCATCCACAGACAAATGGGCAAACCAAAGTATCCAATCGAGAAATCAAGTCCATCCTTGAAAAGACAATGAATCTAACACACAAGTATTATAGTACTAGACTTGATGATGCATTATGGGCTTATAGGACTACATATAAGACCCCCATTGGCATGTCACTATTTCGATTGGTGTATGGGAAGCCCTGTCATTTACTCGTGGAGTTAGAACATCACTCTTATTGGGCCATCAAGCAAGTCAACTTGGATTTGGAAGGTGTTGGAAAGTAAAGGAGGCTCCAATTACAGAAGTTGGAAGAATTGAGGAATGAGGCCTTTGAGAGTGCCCTTACTTACAAGGCAAAAACCAAGGCATTCCATGACCAAATGATCTCTAGGAAAAGATTTAACAAAGAGCAAAGAGTATTGCTTTACCAATCCAGACTCAAAATGTTTCCAGGTAAACTACGTTCTAAATGGATTGGACCATTTGTAGTGACTAATGTTTTTCCTTCTGGTGTAGTGGAGATCATGAATGAGGCATCGGGCAAAACATTCAAGGTCAATAGAGTGTTACAATATCAAGCTGAGGACAATAAATCAAGCGCTCAATAGGAGGCAACCCATCATTAAGAAAATCATATTTGCTTTCTTTATCCTTTTTTATCATATGTTTCTTTATTGTTTTCTTGCTTAGTTTCGTAGGTAACGTAGATTTTGGTGTGTTTCTTGCATGATTGTCCATGAATCTTTGGAAATCCTTATGTTTTGGAAGGGTGGTTTTGTGATTGAATACATCAGTTAATAGTTTGATGAGTGTATAGAACCATTATAAGAGTTTAGGTGGTTGAGAGGCTCTAAAATTTGGTAATTTTATGGGGGGCTATTAATGTGGTTTTTTGAGTTTCCAAGTCAATGGAAAACATGTGGGGGTGTTTCAGGACATACCCTATGTCCCTAGCCAACTGAAGCCCCTAGTGCTCATAGAGCAGTACATGGGGGGCATGTTGTAACACCCTCCGTAGGGCGTCACATTTTAAAATAATAAATAAATCTTAAAACTAATTAAAATCATTTTATAAAAGCTTTGAGTTTTAAAATATGGATTTTAAAATTTCTTGTCGCGAAAATACAAACTTATCGGAAATTTTAAGTAAAATGGAAATTAAATTTAACAGATTAACATACACATCACCAATCATTTCATATAAGTTAAAACGTAATATTTACTGACTCGGAAACAAAGAGTAAACCCAAAGACGGGTACTACTAATAGCACGGTAACAACACTAACGAGAAAAATTCAACCTACATAGTTTGTTTCTTCACCAACTGCATCTTGTTGAAACTAAGACCACTCAATGACGTCGCCACCATCTTGAATATTGTCTCCCCTAGGGTTAAGAATGTGCTCGCCTACTATACGAATTCGAAGAATACAAACCAAACAAAAACAACACAGGGAAAGAGGTGAGATCCCCTTTCACGATTACCGATCGGTAGTAAAGAATAATACGAATGACAAAGTCATTCCATACACACAGATAATCACAATTATAGTCATGTTATCAAATATTTCTAATATGCATACAACCTAATAAAATAAACAAGTAATAACATTATCGGGATAGATATAACAATTCATACCATATAAAATATCATAACAAGACAATAAAAATAAAGATTAAATTCAATAACAACAAATTTCATAGAACAGACAAAATACAACATATAAACAATTAATATCGAGATATGAAAGATCACAAATAAAAATATCACGGATATAACACAAATAAAGAAAACCACATAGATAAATCAATCTCAGATAAAATAAGATAAGAAATGGACAACTAACATAAAAATTATCGAGATAAATATAAATAGAGAAAATGTAAAAACATCCAAGATATTACCGGATAAAGATAAATAGAGAAAATGGAATATTATCCAAGATATAATCAAATACACCAAAACACAACCCTACTCCATGGAGCTAAACCCAAACAGATATCGAGAGAATGACTTGCAAAATCTATTAGTACCACGGCTGCCCAACCAACTATTACGCGGTCACACGTTGCGTCAATAGCCTACGACACTTTCCACCATCCAGGCGTAGTATAGTTCACGGTCTCCGTTGTGGCACTATAGGCAATGTACTACTAGACTTTACAAACCTCGATTAAATATAGTGAATGTCGAGTACATTAGTGTGCTATCGGTTTACCACGGCCCAGCTGAGCTACCAACTGTCCACATGTGGGATCCCGTACACTAAAGTCTCCAAGTTCATTAGAACAATGAACCACACTACATTTATCGCATCGACAACACGATGTGATTCGTCTCGTCAACCAAAACATCAAAAATTGGTATAAAGACAAAACATAATTCCAAATATATGAAATTATGAAAATGCCCTCAAGATAAAAATATGCCCTCAATGGCAAAAGCAAAAAGCCTGCGGGTTCACTTTTTCCCGACAATGAAAATAACCTCAAAAGCTCAGACGGGTTCACATTTTCCCGACAATGAAAATAAATATAGTAACGGTCAATCGCGTAGAAATTTTATCGCGTTTTTGAAATCTCGTCGTTTTTACAAACGTTTAAAAATCGCGTAAAGATATTTTCTTTTTAAAATCGCGTAGCATTTTTAATACGTTTTCTCAATCGCGTAGGATTTTTAAATCATTTTCTTGTCCAACTTCCTTAAATAACTGTTTAAAACAGACGCAGAAATAATATTTAGTACTTTCAAATTACGTAGAATATTTTTCATAGCGTATCTTGTCTTTTGGACATCTTTTCTATCTTATTTATCCATTTTTACTAAAAATTGACAAGATTTTGTTTAATAAATTATAATAATGGTTTCCTAAATTTACCATTTAAAAGTTCTTTTCATTTTTATTAATACCAAATAATTATACTTTTGAAAATTCCTAACGTGCTTCAAAACACACGATGAGCTATACGTTAGAAATTTTATAAAGCTACTTGTATTTCTTCTTACAAAGTAAAAACCATTAGTATTAACCTCTTAAACTTAATTCTAACTATTTTATTTCTTTAAAACTCATTGTAGAAAATTTACTTTAACTTGTATTGCTTCTTCTTGATTGAAAATAGCTTGGAATTAATTTTTAGAAATCATGAATGTATAATTTGGCATGTTGGCCGAATTTGATAAAAACTTTGCATTTGATTTCCGAATTATTTTTCACCTTTTAAATACATGTTTAATCTCTTGTATTGTCTACATTGATTTAATCCTTACCCTAGAAAATAGTTTTAGAAATCAAAGTGTTGAAGTTAGACATGTTGGATGAAAATGTAAGGTTATGCCATTTAATTTCCAAATTCATTTTTCTTAATCTAAACAAATGGATATCTTACCAATTCTCTTAGGTTAATTAGGTCATTTTTTAAGAAAATTAAGAGAACATTTTGGTTCCCCATTTGGATCATGGCCGTGAGCCTTGTTAGTGTGTTCTTTGGAACACTCATACAATCCTTGACATATTATTTGCATCCTATATATCATCATGCATTTCTAACACATGCCATATTATCAAAGCTTGTAGACATGCAAATTAAAGCTTGTAGACATGCAATTATTACAAATATCATATAAGAAGACTACTAACAAATACACAACAACCTAATAGTAAGCACCCAATTATCAAACACACAAATAACAAACACACAAATAATTAACACATCAAAACAAGCACACCACCGAATCCTTATGGATTCTACAAGCACAACCACATATATTCCTCACCACCAACACTTGGTTGATGAGGGTAATCTCCCTCTACCTCTTGAAGAACCTCCAAGTCCTTTGTATGTCTCCTTCAAGCAAGCTTCCTCCTCCAAGAGCTCCTTGAAAACAAAGAAAGCATACAATATTAATACCTAAGGCTCTAAACTAGAATAATCATGGATTAAAATCATGATTAAAACTTTAAAATGGATAGAAACATGAATATTAAAGAATTTCACCTTCATGGTTTCAAACTTGAGCTTTGAAGAACAAGGTAGAAAATGGAAGATTTAGGAAAAACTTCCAACATGAAAGTTCTTTAGAAATGCATGGAGATTCAAGATCTATGGTCATTTAAAATTATTGAAGCTTGGAAGGTGATTTTTGAGGGTTGGCCGTGAGCTTGAAGAAAGGGAGAGATGTGAGCTTTGTGGTTTTTGCTTGATAGGAAGATGAAGATGAAGGAATCTTGAGAAATTCCTAACATGAAAGTGTCTTGGATTGATGAGAGGATTCAAGAAATGATATTGGTAGGAATTATAGAAATTTGGAGAAGTGTTCTTGGTGCTTTGGCCGAATCAAGGGGGAGAGAAAATGAGAAAGAATTTTGGTTGCTTGGTCTTGGTTCTTTGGAGAAAAAGATATAGAAGAGAACAAATGAAATAAATTGATGAAGATTGTCTCCATTTGGGAAGCTTTGGCCGTAGAGTTGGAGAAGAAAAAGAGAAGAAAAGTTGAGAGCTTTTGGCTTATTTGATGTGTTTGGAGAAAGATGAAGACTTTGAGAAATAAAAACAAGTCTCCTTTGGCTTTTCTAAGCTTTGGCCGTAGGACACTTTGAGAGAAAATGAGAACATGTGTTGTTTTGCTTCTTTGAATAATAGCAAATTGAAGAATTCACCCAAGGTGAATTGCCGTAGAAGCCAACAACAAGAGCCACTAAAATTATCTAATTTTAGGAAATGGAAATTAGCTTTATTTCCTTTGTGACAAACTTGGAGAGCAAGGATATATTAAAGTGTTGGAATTGCCTTCCTAAAGGCATTCAATTGCCGTAAATGCATTATGGCAAGAAGCCATCAATATTGACTTTTTCATACTTGGTTAATTAATAAAAGATAGAAAGAAATCAATTGTAATATTTTGCCTTGCATGGATTTGGCTTTGCCGTGGAAGCAACAAAGAAAAGCCACCAATGTTGACTTGGTTAATTAGTTGAAAGATAGTAAGAATTGATTGTAATATTTGTTTCACCAAAGGCTTACTTCACCGTAGAAAGCAACCAAGAAAAGCCACTAAATTTGACTAGTCTTCCTTTTATTCAATTTGGCATCCTACATGCATTTCACAAAGCCTTCTACGTAACTTACTTTGTGAATTTGGCTATTAGAGCCAATTCCTTCATCGTAGAACCATTGCAAATTCAAGAAGCCTAAATTGATTTAATAGCTTGTTTCCTATTGGTTCTAAAAAAATTCAAGCCATTAATTTTGACCACTTTCTATTGGTTAAATATTTACTAACTTAATTCTTATTGGTTGCTATTTTTGTTGACCAATTTCCTATTGGTGCACATTATATTTTATAGTATACTTTAACCAATGAACAATATTTATTATTTATAAAGTCAGTATCTATTATCCAATGGATAATAAAATACACATAAGTTTTTATTTTATACTAACAGAGTAGAAATTACTATTGATTATTTTTCTTCTACTGATTACCCTTGATGAGTCATAAAACGAGTCATCAAAGAGAAATTTTTTAGAACATGTGACTCACTACGATGAGTCAGTATGATGAGTCATCGTGGAATTTTCTAGAAACGGTGAGTCAGCATGGCGAGTCAATGTAGATATTTTCTAGAGCGGATGAGTCAAGATAGATATTTTCCAAAACAGGTGAGTCGGCATGGCGAGTCGAAGATCTTTGAGTCACTTGACGCATCACAACCGCATCATTGGCTGCGTCATCAATGGTGAGTCACGGTACCGAGTCATCGAGAGAAACTTCCGAATCGGCGAGTCATCGCGGTGAGTCACAGTCGAGTCGACGCCTTCGAACCTTCTAGAAGGCTGCTGAGTCATGATGCTGAGGTGTCACGCCACGTGTCATCGTCCTATTGGCCCGTTGCGATGAGTCATAGCCACCAATTTTGACCACTCCTCATTGGTCCACGTGTACAAAGACTTAAGGACTAAACGTGGGTCCCGCAAAATATTTCCGGGTCCGCCGTCACTTATTTATACTGACTAACAAAATAATATTATAATAATATAAAATTATTTTATTTGTGATTAAATCCTAAAAATTAAAAGATTATTTTTAGTCTCATTCAGAATCGGGTTAAGTAAGATTCCCCAATTCTAAATAATAAAATAAGATTTTCCCGGCCGAAAATATTATTTTCCTACCCCGAGCAAATCACACAAAAAGTCCATATAAAATCACGACGATATTATCGGACATTAAATCAAGAAGAAAACAATTAAAAACAAAGAAAAACGAGACGTTCGGGACGTAACGGTCATTTTTCCGTTTTTTCCCACAACGTGGTAATCGTCCAAAACGTTCAAATAAAATATCCAGCGGATTATATAGCTGTATATCTTTCAGAAAAATTAAAACAAGAAAGCTCGAGAAAAAATTTTATTTCACTGTCTGGAAGAAAAATACGTAAAACGATTATATAAAATACTAGACAAGATATACATCCATTTTTGATACGAGAAAAATTTAAAACAGTAATTTGATAAAATTTTTATTTTACTGTATCGAAACAAATTATGTAAAACTACCAAATAAAATAACTAACAGTATTATTTTTCTGTATTTCATACAGAAAAATAAGAAACAGCAAAATAGGGACACAACGGTCTTTTACCCAAAAGTTGGGATGTTACACATGTCAAAGGACACGACCCATGTTCCCATGGCAGAAGCCCCAGTTGTTCACAGAAGCAAACAAGGGGGTGTGTCTTCGAAAGAGGAACGTGTCAAGTGACACGATCCGTGTTTTCGAGTGCAGCAATCTCAACTCTCTCACAGAGGGTTACATGGGGTGGGCCGTGTTAAAAGACACGACCCGTGTTTGTGCATCAGACCCCTAAAATCCCTTGCTTTGGGTTTCCTTTCCCCCAAATTACCTCCCTCACTCCCTTACGCAACCCATCTCCCCCACCACCATTGTTCCCTCACCCTTTTCAGCATCCCAAACAATGACCACCCTTTTTCTTTTCCTCTATCATCTTCTATTCGCATTCCTTAATCTCCCATTCTAATTTCCCAATTTATGTCCCAAAACCCTAAACCACCACCATCCTCTTATGTCGTCCTCAAATCCTCAATCCCTTACGCAGCCCCTATCTCCACCACACCCTATCCCAATTTCTTCCCTTCAAGCATCATTCACGTATCATTCAACATGCCTCCAAGGAAGTGAATGAAGATGCAAGCAAGGAAGGAGGTACCACCTCCCCCACCTCCACGTGCAGCACTAGCACCTCCTCCACAGGTATTTGTTCATCATATAGATAGGAAGGAAATGGTTCTTACTAGGTTTTTAGATGTGGACAGACTGAGGGCCATTGGTTTATATGAAGAGGTACTTGTTTTGTAGGGTAGAATAGGATGGGTTAAGTTTGCAAATCTGTGTAGGCCTAGCTATACTGATTTGACTCGAGAATTTCTTGCCACTTTTGACTATAAGTTATACCCTCTGAGTAAACAAATTGAGTGGCCTGGTGAGATTACTTTTAAACTTTTTGGCACACCCCATAGATTAGACATTCACCAGTTTAGTGCTATTTTTGGTTGTGGGGCATAATTGTCTTCCCTATGACTTTAATCTGGAGCATGTTTAGTCAGATTTAACTGTTGTTGAATCTGCTCGTTATGATCCCAAATCCTCTAAGGCATCCAAACTTAGATCACCTACCTATAGATACTTCCAAAAATGGTTAGCCAATACCATTTGTGCTAGGGGGGAAGCCAGGGAACCCTTAGTAGGCATGAATTATTTTTCCTTCACTATATAGTCGTTAAAGAACCTATGAATTGGGGTTATTGGTTGTGTAACCATTTTAAGCATGTTGGGTCTACTCGAGCTAGACGTATTTTACTTGGTGGTTATGTTACTATTATTGCTAAACATTGTGGCATTGATTTGGATTTGCTGGAGGATGACCTTGTAAGGGGTCCTAGTGGTGTTGATGGGTTTATTTTGGTCGCAATGGGCTTGTGCGTACATCAAGATGGTGCCCTACACTTTGTCAGAGCAGATGGAGATTTTTTACCCAGGAGAGCTCCAACACCTAAGCCTCAAGAGCATAATGTTGCATCAACACCCCCAGAGTATGCTCCTCATTTTGCAGTAGATGCAGGGCCATCATCCACTCGAGCTGCTTCTTATGATGACATCATGGTACGTATTGATCGACTGGAGTTGGATCATGCCACCTAATTCCAGTGATTAGATGACCGATTCCAGGCATTGGAAAACTTCACTGCTTGAAGGATGGATACCATTGATAGCAAACTAGATGCTTTGCTTTAAAGATTGTCTTATCCTCTACCTCCCTCTTGATGTATTCCCCTTGTTATTTTGGGATTCTGATTTGATTTCGATTGGATATTTTGGCATTGTATTGGATCCTATTTTGGAATATGAATGTTGATTACTGATTATGGATTCCATTTCTTAATGTCTTTGATTATGCACTGTTGGTCTAATTGCGTTTATTTTCTCTGCTATGTGTATGCTTTAACATTAAGGATAATGTCTGCTTTAAGTGTGGGGGAGGTAATGCTCTTAATTGCATATCTAGTAAATATCTTTCCAATGGGCTTTAAAGTGATTTGAGTCGTGAGCAAAAGATCCAATATTTTTATTGAAAATTTGAAAAGATTTTAAGCTTGAAGGAATGGACTTTCTTAATTTCAAATCTGTCGAGTGAGGCTTTGAAAAATTGAGGGGTTAATACAAAAGTGATAGATTGAGACCTACCTAGTGCGATTTTGGGCCTTGATGTGAATAGCTGATATTAGGCCATCTTGGTTCTTTATTGTGTGATTCCACTCATGATTATCTATTTTTCAAAACTTGGCTTAACTCTCTTTTAAGCTGCAAATGACCACTGCATACTTTTGAAATGACAAAGATAGTTCTTTCTAATAGCTACTGGTCAAATAGTCATCCTTGCATTTTTATCCATTGTTCATCTCCTTTGAGCCTAATTGATCTCTTATTCCTTTCTTTCTAACAAAGCTCAATACAAACCTAAAAGCGAAAATCCATCATGCTACCCTATCTTAGGGAGTAGAAGATCTTAGTGATTATATTGGGAAATGGTTTTGAATAAGTGTGGGGGGACTTAACAATGTGATGCAAGGTGTATAAAAAAAAAAGAGCTCAAAAGTGAAAAAGAAAGAAATTAGGAGAAAAAGGTAGGAAAAGTTTATTGTTGTATAGAGAAAGGTCAGAAAAAGGAAAAGATACAAAAAGAAATTTGAGGTTGAAGAATGATAGGAAATCTTTATTGAAATGATTGAATATCTTTCCCTTTGCTCTTCTATTTCCTATGGTCTAACTTTGTTTATCCTTAGTGTATCTTACCTTAACATTGACCCCATTACAACCTAATTAAAGACATTTTGATCTTTGTATTCCTGTGGTCTAGGTGGTAGAGAAGTAAAGGCTTGCCAAGCCTATGGCAGGGCATGTTTTCATGAGTAGGTTAAGAGTAAACACAAGCCCAAAATACTTAAGTGAGAGAGTATATCAGTGAGAATTTGGATGATTTGGATTGTCAAGGGAGAAAATTCCTGATTGCTTAGATTCTTTTAAGAAACTAAAATATGTAGGTCTTTGCTCATTATTCTGCACTTTCATTCTTATTGGGAAGCATGTGCTTGATTGTATATTTTTGGCCAGGAGTGTAAAAGGCTAAGTGAGGGGGTATTTGATCTATCGATTATTTCTATATCTTGAATGTCTTTTGTTTGATCTAATTGGACTTCATATGTGCTTAATTATTAACTCTTAGCTAAGTTTCTGGATATGAAGCTTAATCAAAGCTTTATTGTGAAACTAGCTTAAGTGTGTTTATAAGAACTCATAATTGCATTGTGTTTTTCAGGAGATCTTTGAGTGTTTGAGTTCATTAGCTTCAAACCAAGCTTGTTATCCACTTAAGGAGAGAGCTAAAGATTTAAGGAGATCAATATTTCCCCTAGAAGCAAAGAGAGAAGAGTATACATAAAGAATCAAGGCTGAATATGAAGAAATTAAGTGACATGGCCCGTGTCCCCAGATACAAGGGGGCCATGTCCTTCTCTGGCATCACAAATTGGATCTAGTTCTAAGTTTACTGAAGACACGGGGTAGGCCGTGTTCCTCTCTGCCTTCCAATTCTGTTAAAATTGTGCTGACAGACTCAAACACCGGGGGGGAGGGTGTCATCAAACACATCCCATGTCTTCGAATCAAGAAATTAGTTTCGAATTTTAATGAAGAGCTAGGTATCCAAAGGTATAAATAGGATTGCTTAGGGTTCTAAAAGGGACTTTTTCTAGACTGCAAGCTTCCAAGGAACTGAGGGAGGGAGGTTCGATCAAAGATTGGAGATTCGAGTTCGAAATATTGGAGATCAACCAACCTCGATCATTAGAAACCAGTTTGATTTTTAATTTTTTTTTTGCACTTATGTTCTTGATGATGACTTTCTTTAGTTTTTCTTTTGAATTTGAATTCGTCATGTGTGGCTAAGTTCTTATTTGGTTAAGGGAAGATGAAACCCTAATTTTGATTATGTGTATCCTCCATATTCCTTTATATTCAATACAGTTATGTTCTTATTCATATGTTTCTGCTCTTAATTCGGTATAAAGGTTTTTATATTCTTCGTTATTTTCAAAAGTAGTAAAACTAGGATTAATTTGTGTGGTTGTGGTGGTATGATTAATGAAACATATGATCTGAGTAATTCAATTTCGGTTTGTGATTGAACCTTAGTGTGATTAGTTTTCTAATTCTTAATGCAATCATTAGGTAGGTGTAAGAGCGGTTGCTTTACAATTAACTAATGATTATGGCTTAATTTGAGTGGTTGGCAAATTAACCAAAACTTAAGGAAAACAAAGAATTAATCTCACAATCACATGAGAACATGATTGATTATGTTGGTATAAAGGATATGTAGGTTAGCATTATCATATAAATCTAGTGGTGGATTCAATCTCTTAACTAATATCTCTCAATTGGTAATTCAAATCATGTTAATTGTTGTTCTTTAGATTCAATTATTGTTCTTAGTCTTAATAAACAAAACCCCCTTTTTTATTGTTTATTATTCTTTAGAGTTTAAATTAGGATTCACTTTATAGTGTCAATTGAATTAGTTTTTTGTGGATCGGTCCTTGCTAACTATAACTGGTTGTAAGGTTTTTATATTTTTGGTGGAATTTGGTAACTAATTTTGATATTATTCTTATTTACAATCTATACCACACCAATTACGCAGCCTCTACCTAACTTAAACTTCACTCAGACCTGTATATAGTGTACTGCCCCAAAATTTCTCGTTTTACAATTATATGTGAATTTATAATTTTTGTGATTTTTGTGAATTATTTAAATTATTTTGATTATTTTATTATTATTTTTGGACTGTCTGTGTGTTTTTAGCAGGACCGAAAAATGGAAAAAAATTTCGGGGCCAAAAAATTTTAGACTATTAATATGGGCCTTGGGGAGCTTACTAAACTCAAATTTGGAAACAGTTTTTGAAATTTTATTTTTCTAAGATTTTATTTGACAAATAAAATTTAGGTATGCTTTATTGTCCATTGGATAATAAATACCGATTTTGCTCTCAGTAGACTTTGTCCATTAGATAATAACTACCGGTAAATATCTAGTAAAGTGACTAGTCATAAACCTAGTCACCTTTTCTAAAGAGTTCTTTGTGACTCACTACATGAGTCACCTTATGACTAACCCTATGACTCACCTAGGTAATGACTCACTAGGTGACTAACCTACTTGACTTACTCATACTTTGTGACTCATTGTATGACTCATGGTGTGACTCACAATTTTTGGTGACTCCTCCCTAGTGACTCCACGATTATGCATCATTTGGAGACCAAAAATCTACACTTAGTTCATCTTTTTATCATTCTCTCAAGTAACCAAGAAAACTACACACCAAAAAGTCTCTCTCACTTTTCTCTCCCATAGCTCACGACCAAGAGCCTAATATACACTTCCAAACTTCTATAATTCAATCCAACCTTACATCTTCAATCTACATGTCATTCTAAGACATTTTTGAGTTGAGATAATCATCTAATTCATCCATCTTCTATCTTGTTCTTCAAGCTCAAGTTTGAAGCTCTTAAGGTGAAGTTCTTTAATCTTCATGTTTCTATCCATTTTAAAGATCTAGACCATGACTTGGATCCATGGTCATCTTAGTAAAGCCTTAGATGTTAATATTGTATGTTTGCTTTGTTTCAAGAATAATTTGGTGGAGAAAGTTACTACAAGGAGGCGTATAAGAGGATTTGAACATCATCTAAGGTAAGAGGGGGATTAACCTCATCAACCATGCTTGGTGGTAAGGGACGAATTTGTATTTGATTGGCGATAAATCAATAAAAGGATTTATTCACTTAGTTGTGTAAAATTATTTATTTTTACTTATATGCTTTATATGATTTTATTGCTTTAAAAGTATGCATGATATTTGCTATGGTATGATTTGATGATTGGAGTATGTTGCATGCTATGAATGATGTTGGAAGGACGAAAATTTTGGTTCCAAAGGCCATAGAGGCTCATGGTCATCATGCCCAAATAGGGTAATCCACTACAAAAATATTTTGTCAAGTGTAAACTTAAGTGATTAGGTGATAAGAAATTGAATCAAGGATTTATAAGAAAAAATGGAAACGAACAATCTTATTATTAAACAAAGAGTGATTTTTCGGCCATGGACATAGAAAATGAGTTTACAAAGTGATTTGAAATTCTAAGTGTTTTATTTAAACAAGTTTTTAGTAAAGATAAATGGATGAAGTTTTTGGAAGAGTTTTGATTAAATAAAAATAACGCAGTTTTTATTAAAAACATTAGAAAATATTACTTAGAGGAGTTTTAGTAATAGAAATTGAAATTTAGGCTCAAATTTTATATTAAAAGTGGAAAGTTTTCCAAATTAAGTTTAGAAAATCAAGAAAAGTCTTATGCAATTGAAAAATAATGTTAAAACTTTAAGCGATTCAAAAATGATGATTTTTAAGTTACGTGATTGAGAAAATGTTAAAAAATATTTATGATAATCATATATTTTATACATTAATAAACTATTATTTTTAATTATTTACACTCTCCATGTACTTAATTGATTAAGCTTGGTCATAATTTGTAAGTTTGGGTTCAAATTAGGCTTAATTGATATTTTTTAGCATTATTGATATTTTATATTATTTCTGAATTTCGGTCATATTTTGAGTTCTAGATGTCAAGAAATTATGAATTTTACCTCGTAAGAAAGCTGAGATAAAGCTATACAACTTTGATGAAGAGTTCAAAGTCTCAATTAGACATCTAGTGAAGCTAATTGGGCCTGGAAGTCAGAAAATGAGTTCTGTCACTAGAACCCGAGTAGTGTACACTAGTCAGGGCATAACTTGGGCTATATGAGTTGCATTGAGCTGAGACTAGTGTCATTCCAAAGTTAAGACCCAAATCTACAACTTTCATGAAGAGCACAAGAGTCAAGTCAGATGTCTTAGAGGTCATATTGGGCTTGCAAGTCATAATAGAGGGGCTAAAATTGGGCCTAAGCAGTTGTAATGATTGGGTCATATCTTAGGCTGTAGGAAGCCAAATTGGATGGTTCAAGTGGGCATTTGATAGCCAAGACAAAGGCTTACAACTTTCATGAAGGCAACTTTCTGAGAATCTATTTGCAAGAACAAGTTTGGCAACAATTTATTTTATGCAAGTGAAGACAAGCCTTTTTTGCAATCATCCACCTACTCCTCAATCATCCACCCACTCCTTAATTATTCACCCATTCCTTAATTACCCACCCACTCATTGTCCCACTCGTTGTCATCTTTTGCTTATGATTCTCTATAAAAGGCAGTTTTGGCTATCTATTAGAGTAATCTTAGTTTTAGATTAAGATCATGCTATTATGTTATTTACTTGTTGTAATTTTCTTTTATTGTAAATAGAAGTTATGATCATCTTCTTCTACATCTCTCTTTCTTTCTTCTTGCTTATGGGTAACTAATTTTCATCTTTTTTGGGTGAAGGGGTAAAGCTTTTGGTAATAAAGATAAGGTTATATTAATTTTTTTCTTGTGCTTAAATGATATATTATCAAGTGATCATTATATGTGTTGTATTTTGTTTCCAATCAAGTTAGAAACACTTCTTGTAAAGTGGAGTTCTTGATTCATTGTAGACAAGTGATTTGACACAATGAATGCTTGAACCTATTTACAAGTGTTGGTATTCGTAAATAATTCCTCCTTGTAAAGTGGAGTTCTTGATTCATTGTAGACAAGTGGTTTGACACAATGAATGCTTGAACCTATTTACAAGTGTTGGTGTTAGTAAATAATTAAAGGAACCATAATATAACTACATATATAATTCTAAATGGACTTTGAATGTTTTATTTTTCAATTAGAACCTCCGTTGTGCGTGGATTTCAATTGAGTTTTAAAAAAGAATTAATCTTGTCCTTAATTTATTACCAAAAGTGGATCTCCTAGTCTAAGCAAGTTCTTTTTTTAATTGTGAACAAGTCTTATTATCTTATTGTTGTGACAAAGTTTTTCCTTACCTCAGAATTTTTCTTCATCAATTCCCTGTAGATCGACCTCGGACTCCTGAGAAATTTATTACTTGAGATAACCTGCACTTGAGTTTGCATCTTTGAATCTGCATCAAGTTTTTGGCGTCATTGCTAGGGATTTAATTTGAAGTTTTAATTTATTAAGGTTTTTTTTCTTTAATAAAATTTGTTCTCTCTTCTCTCTCACCGAAGCAAAAGATCGACTCGCTGGTCCTTCGGTTTATTTACTAACTCTCTAACTTTCTAATTTACTATCTTACTAACTTATTGACCTACTAACTTTCTAACTTGCAAACTTACTTCCTAACTTTTATATTTATGTCATTATTTATGCTTTTTAATTTTTTTATTCATTTACGTCATATATTTACGCTTTTTATTTTTTTTTTATTTTTTTTATTTACGCTTCCTACTTACTAACTTTATATTTATGTTATTTATTTTTGTTTTCTGACTTACAAACTTGTACATTATTTTTTTTATTTTTTTATTTTAAGTCATTTATTTATGCTTAATATTTAATGATTGGTGTAAACTATCGACTCGCACATTATTTTTTCTGTTTTAAGTCATTTATTTATGCTTAATTAATATCGTGATTCAAATTCTGATCGTTTAGTTAAAATTAATCCTGATAATTTATATATTAATTTGTTTGAATCATAATCACACATAATTAACACAATGACTGAAAATGAAGGTGTACATGATGAACATGAAAATCAAACATTATGAACCATGCGTGAATATTTGCAACCATCTCGAAATTCTAGTCTATCATGCTTTATCTTTCTACTCAATGCCAATAATTTTAGATTTAAGTCAGGTATGATTTCTTTACTTCCTAATTTTTATGATTTAGAATCTGAAAGCCTATATTTACATCTAAAAGAATTTTAGGAAGTATGTATTGCTTTCAATGAATAAAATTGTACTGGAGAGATTGTTAAGCTTAAATTGTTTCTTTTTCTTTAAAAGATAAAGCAAAAACTTGGCTTAACACTTTGAAATCAAGATCAATTAGCATATGGCAAGAAATACAAGGTGAGTTCTTAAAAAAAAAATTTCCAACACAAAACCAATGCTATGAAAATACAAATCCAAAATTTTTCTTAAAATTCAAATGAAGCATATTTTCAATGTTGGGAACAATTTAAAGATTTGTTAAATTCTTGCCCACATCATAGTTTTGAAAAATGATGCACTATAAACTTCTTTTATGAAGGTTTAACACCTGAAACTAAATAATGTGTGGAAACAATGTGCAATGGTGAGTTTCTTGATAAAGAACCTGATAAAGCTTTAGACTATTTAAACCAGTTAGCTGAAAATTCTCAATCTTGGCATGATACCAATATTTCTAAAAATTCAATTAGATCTAACCTTGTAAGTACTAATAAAGGAAAATACCACCTTAGTCAAGAGAAAGATTTAAATGCTAGGTTTGTCAATTTTGCTAGAAAGGTTGAAGTCATGGAATTAGGAAAAACAAAAGAAATCAAATTTGTGCAAAATGAAGAAATTTGTGGCATTTGTAATGACTTAGGACATTCAACACATGAATGTTGTAACACCCTGGAAAAACATGTTAGGCTTGTATATGGATACAGAAGTAGCATAATACTTGCTTAACATGTCTGTTAAGTTTTGTGACTGTCTGAGCACATTTAGGCACTTTGTTGCAACGCTATGTGTGAAAAATAGTTGTTTTTAGCTCTAGAAGTGGCTTAAATTGCTTAGTTTGTAGAAATAAAAGTGAAGAGTTTATTTCTAAGTCACAAATGTGTGAACTGTGCTACAGTTAAAATTTGAGATTTATCAGGGTTAGTTTGGTATTTTTAAGCGTACTAGTTGTGTGTTTTAATACCGGATTGACAGCCAGCATATATGGAAAAATATGAAAATGGTAAAAATAGATTTTTAATGAATCATAGAATTTATTTTAAGTCTGTTGGAGGTTAGAGAACTGGATTTGGTGAAATTTGAATGTTCTTAGCAGATATAAGTTTCAGTATGGTTTTAGGGGCAAAATGGACTTTTCCTCCTATTTCTCCCTATTAACTCTCGGTTGAGAGGAGAAGGAGAAGCAGAAAATGAAAAGAAAGAAAAGAGAAAAGAGAAAGAGGAAAGAAGAAGGAAGGAGAAGGAAGAGGAAGAAGGAGGATTCAAGTGGAGAGCTTGGATCTTCCATGGCTATCCTTAGCTTCATCTTCATCTTGTCTACAAGTGGTTAGGGGAAAACTTGTTTTTACTTCTTGAATCCATCTTCATTTGGTTTGTGGGGACCTAATGGAGGAAATGGGGGTTTTGAAGTCTGAGAATTATATTTATGTTAGTAAATGCATGAATCTTGTTAGAAATCTAGAGAATAGTATGTTTTTGGTTTGATGGAAGCAAGAACTTGGATTTTCAGCCTTGGAATACCTTGATTCCCATTTTATGTCATATTTGGGGGTTTAGGTTAAGTGTGAATTTTGATTCACAAAGTGGTATGATTGAGTGAAATTAAAGTGAAATAAGAGTTGCTATGTGTAGTTGAACCTTATGGAAGGTTGTAAATCACTTGGATGTGAAGTTTGAGTGATTGGAGGAGGGTTTTGTTATAATGGAACAGTAACCCGTGACTGTAGAATTCTGCAAAATTCATGTTCTAATAGGGCGCCGTGGCGTGGCATAACGAGTGTCGCGGCATGAGCTCCAGAATCTTCAAAAATGTGTTTTTGATATTCTTAGAAGTTCTTAAGTGTTGGGACCTTTCATGTATATGTTTACAAGTGTGATGAGACCTTAATAAGGGTATTTAATGACGTGAGAATGTGATAAATCTAAGTGATTTGTAATTGCTAATTATGTGAGGTAATTAGGCATGGATATACACATGTATGTTGTAAAATGTGATTTGAGAAAGTGAGTTTTCCTAAGTGTTGGAATCACTCATGTTTACCTTTTTGAGAGTGTTAAATTACTTTTAAGAGTATTTGGATAAAATGGTTGTAAAATGAACTTGATGTGCATATAAATCAATTGTGAAACTAATAATGTAATATAATTAGTAATTGTTGTGCATGATATGATTATGAAACATAGTTGAGGTGAATGGTATACTCTTTATGTTTGTGTGTTGATAAGGATGGATTTCCTTATAGTTCCAAGGATGGACTTCCTTTCTATTTTGAAGATCGTGTAGTTTATGGATTTCACTACCCAAAGTGTTATTTTCTGGATGGACTTCCAGTGCTTGTCCAAGATTATGGATGTGACTTCTATTACTTTATTCAGGACTCATGCATTCATGGCATTACCATGGACTTGGTATCATGCATTATTCATTTCATACTTAAGTTATTGTATAGGCATATACATTAGAAATACCTTGGCATAACATAGCAATTGTATGGGCGGTTGCTATCATGACATAAACTTATAAACATTACAATTGTATAGGTGATTGCGGGTCTTTGAGATGGAGATGTTGTTATTGTGTGTCTCTAAGATGGGAGTGTTATTGTGCTTCTATGAATGAAGTGTATTCGTGATGCATGTAAATCAATTGTTATCCAAATTATTGTAGGTAACTAGGGATTATATGGTATAGTTTGACTAGTTGAGGTGTAATGCTTCTCCTAGTTGTTTGATAGCGTGAGATGCCTAATTGTAAAAGAGTAGTTGAAGATGGGCATTCCTTCTTTACTCTTGGCGATCTAGAGTAGTCGAGGTAGGGCGATGTCCTCACTACGTATGATGAGTAGTTGGGTGAATTTATCCTCACTACGACTCATATATGCATGACAATAGTATATGATTGTATGGGCGATTGTATATTATTAGTGTTTGCTTCTGGGAATGAAGTGTAGTTTACTTCTATGATGTGAAGTGTGATTTTATTAGTTGCATGTGGAAATGAGTTTTCTATATAACTTATAAAATTGGATTCTATTTTGGGAAGAGAAAGGACATAATTTTGGCTTTTGTCACCTTTCTAGTAATATTGTGTTTTCACTTGATGTTTTTCCCCGAAATAGCTGGAATGATTATGATGGCATGTTTTAACTGCGTGGAACTACTGAGAATGTGTGATTCTCACCCCCTGTGTGTGTTTCCATGATGATTCCAGGGAGGAAGCTTTGTGGGAAATGAAGCGATCGAAGTCAGGAGCTTGGAGTGCTTAGCTTAGTGTAGCTAGGTAGTTTATTTTGAAATGATGTATGTATGGTATTTATGAGGAATACTGTTGTGGTGTAATATTTATATATATATATATATATATATATATATATATATATATATATATATATATATATATATATATATATATGGGGATCGGTTTACACCAATGTAAGTCTTTTTTGACTTACACTCATTTTCAACCATGAGATTCACTTTCATCTAATGGTTGAGATTATTTCATTAAAAGTAACCATTAGATGAAAGTGAATCTAACAGTTAAAAATGAGTGTAAGTCAAAAAAAACTTACATTGGTGTAAGTTGATCCTCTCTCTCTCTCTTTCTATATATATATTCATTCATGACTCATTTTTTATATAATGTCGTTATGTTATATTGAAAATCGCATGACTGTTAAGTAGCAGGTCCGAATCTAGTGACTGTGGTAGTATACTATGGTTATTAAACTCGGGATATTACAAATGTCCTAAGATTCCTGTTTTTAAAGAAGTTGTACATGAGTAAGTAAATGCAATGAATAATTTTAAAAAGTCATTTACTTCTTCTTTTTCAGATACATACAATCTGGGATAGAGAAATCACGCAAACTTCAATTGGAGGAATAATAACCAGTTACAATTCGTGCAACCACTACCTCTTCAGGCACAATAGGGCTCTCAAAATTCTCAAGGATATGCACCTTATGTCCCACCATATAAGAAAAACCTTGAAGAAACACTGCATGCATTCACAGAAAAGTAAGAGACCATTAATAAACAAAACAATCAAACCATGATTAACATAAAAGAAACTCTTGCTAAACTTTCTTTTGCACTCACCATTCACGAGAAAGAAAAATTTCCTTCTTAACCTCAACTAAATCCCAAAGGTCAGTACAGTCTAAATGAGGGTAGTTCAGAAAACTAACAAATGGATCAAGTCAAGTCAATGATAACTCTTAGGAGTGGAAAGGTTGTTGAAAAACAAATTCTCGAACCTTGTGAGAGAGATGATGAACTAATCCCCCAAGAAAATGAAGAAGTTGACCGTAAGGAGACCAAACTCTCGTCTCCTCCACCCCCATTTCCTCAAGCATTAAACAATTCATGGAAATTGAACTATCACACTAAAATTTTTGAAATTTTGAAACAAGTGAAGGTCAATATTCCTCTGTTAGATGCTATCAAACAGATTCCTTCTTATTCCAAATATTTGAAGGACTTATGCATTGTTAAAAGGAAATTAAATGTGAAAAAGAAAGCCTTTTTGGCTGAACAGGTAAGCTTCATTATTCAGAACAATAATGCATTGAAATATAAAGACCTTGGTTGTCCTACAATTTCATGCATTATTGGAGAACATAAAATTGAAAAAGCTTTACTTGATCTTAGTGCTAGTGTCAATTTGCTTTCATATTCAGTTTATCAGCAACTCAACTTGGGTGAGTTAAAACTAACTTCTGTAACTCTTCTACTTACTGATAGATCAATTAAAATTTCAAGAAGAATAGTGGAAGATATGTTAGTACAAGTAGATAAATTTATATATCCTGTGGATTTTATTATCTTGGATACTGAACCCATGATTGATAGTTGCAAGTCAATTCCTGTTATTTTAAGCCGTCCATTTTTAGCAACATCTAATGCTTTGATAAATTGCAGAAATAGAGTGGTAAAGCTAACATTTGGAAATATGACACTGGAGCTTAATGTTTTTAACATGTGCAAGCAACCACAGGATGTCCTTGATGAAAAGGAGGAAGTTGAAGGAATTGAAGTCATCATAAATTATCATCTTCAAACAAGGAGTTCTTCTGACCTATTAGAAATTTGTTTAGTTAATTCATTTGATTCATGCATGCAATTAGATGATGATATCTCTGAAATATGTTCTTTACTTGATTATACACAGGTAATGGAGTACAAGAGATGAAAGCTAAGATTTGAAAAGCTAAAACACATGAATGATAATACCCATGAAGAAGTACCTACACTAGAACTAAAGTCATTACCTGCTGGGTTGAAGTACACATTTTTGGGAAAAGAGCAAAGTTTTCCTATGGTAATTTCCTCGTCTCTTACTAAAGAACAAGAAGGTATGTTAATAGAAGTACTTAAAAGGCATAAAAGTACAAGTGAATGGACATTAAAGGGCATAAAAGGCATTAGTCCATTAATATGTACACATAGAATACATTTAGAGGATAATGCTAAAACATCTCAACAACCTCAAAGAAGATTAAATTCACATATGAAAGAGGTAGTTAGAGCTGAAGTTCTTAAATTGCTTAATGTTGGAATTATTTATCCTATCTCTGATAACCAGTGAATAAGCTCTACACAAGTTGTGCCTAAGAAATCTGGAATTACAGTCGTTGAAAATGAAAAAGGTGAATTAATACCTACGTGAGTCTCATCCAGTTGGCATATGTGTATTGATTATAGAAAATTAAATGCTGCTATAAGGAAAGATCATTTCCCCTTACTATTTCTTGATCAAATTCTAGAAATGGCTGCAGGACATCCATACTATTGTTTTCTTGATGGTTATTCAGGTTATAATCAAATACCAATTGCATTGGAGGATCAAGAAAAAATCACTTTTATATGTCCCTTTGGTACTTTTGCATATAGAAGAATGTCTTTTAGCCTTTGTAATGCTCTGACAACATTCCAAAGATGCATGCTAAGTATTTTTAGTGACATGATTGAGCATTATTTAGAAGTTTTCATGGATGACCTGACAATTTTAGAAGTCCTTAAAAGATGCAAAGAAAAAAGATTTGTGCTAAATTGAGAAAAATGTCATTACATGGTTACCTTAAGAATAGTGTTAGGTCATGTGATATCTTCTAAAGGAATTGAAGTTGATAGGGCCAAAGTTGAATTAATTGCTTATTTGCCTTTCCCAAAAATAGTTAGAGAAGTTCGTTCCTTTTTAGGACATGCAGGATTTTACAGAAGATTCATAAAGGACTTTAGAGTCATATCTAGACCATTATGTAATCTTCTGTTGAAAGAAGCATCATTTGATTGGACTCAAGAATGTAAAAAATCTTTTGAAAAATTAATTGGTCTTCTGACATCTGCTCCTATCATGCAATCCCCTAACTAGTTTTTACCTTTTGAATTGATGTATGATGCTAGTGATTTTGTTATGGGCGCTACTTTAGGCCAAAGAAAGAAAGATAAGCCTTATATGATTTGTTATACAAGTAGAACTTTAAATAGTGCACAAATGAATTACACCACTACTGAAAAAGAACCATTTGCTGTAATATTTACACTGGACAAATTTCGATCTTATTTAATTGATTCTTTTATTGTGATTTTCACCGATCATGCTACTATTAGATATTTGATGTCTAAGCAGGATGCCAAACCAAGATTGATACGGTGGATCTTGTTGCTTCAAGAATTCAACATCATAATAAAAGATAAGAAATGAGTCGAAAATATTATCGCAAATCATTTATCCAGACTTACAACAGACTCAAATTTTGATAACACATCTATCAATGATTCTTTTCCCAATGAATTCTTATTTTCTATCAATTCCATGCCTTGGTTTGCTAACATAGTCAATTTCTTGTAACAGGAAAGATGTCGCCTCAATGGACGCACCAAGACATAAGGAAATTTTTGATAGAGGTGAAAAAATTTTGTTGGGATGACTCATACTTGTTCAAATATTGTCCTGACCAAATGTTTTGGAGATGTGTACCCGATAGTGAAGTAGGTAGTGTCATTAAATTTTGTCACTCAGAAGCATGTGGAGGTCACTTTTCTTCAAAGAAAACAACTACGAAAATCTTGCAGTGTGGATTTTATTGGCTCACTCTATTTAAGGACCGTTATGCCTTTTGCAAAAGTTATGAAAATTGTCAAAAAATAGGCTCTATTTCAAAAAGAAACATAATGCCCCTAAACCTTATCCTTGTCTTTGAAATTTTTTATTGTTGGGGAATTGATTTCATGGGCCCAATTCCATCCTCATTTAGATTTATGTATATTTTGGTTGTAGTTGATTATGTCTCAAAATGGATTGAGGCGATTCCATGCCGACACAATGATCATAAAGCTATTCTCAAATTTTTAAAAGAAAATGTCTTGTGTCGAATTGGAATCCCTCGAGCTAACATCAGTGATGGGGGAACACATTTTTGCAATAAATCATTTGAATCTTTAATGAAGAAATGTGGTATTACACACAAAATTGCCACCCCTTATCACCCTTAGATAAATAGACAAGTTGAATTGGCAAATAGGGAGATTAAACAAATTTTGAAAAAAAGGCTAACCTAAATCATAAAGATTTGTCTTTAAGACTAAATGATGCACTTTGGGCTTACCGTACTGCTTTCAAAACATCTTTGGGCATGTCACCCTATCGGTTAGTCTATGGAAAACCTTGTCACTTGCCTGTAGAATTGGAACATAAAGCATTTTGGGCCATTAAAGCTTTCAACCTAAACCTTAATGATGCTTGCAAGATATGTAAATTGAAATTAAATGAACTTGAAGAATTGAGAAATGATGCATATGAAAACTCAAAGATTTATAAAGTTAGAGTAAAAGCTTTTCATGACAAGTCAATTTTGAGAAAATCTTTTGAAATTAGTTAAAAAATTTTGCTCTATAATTGTCGTCTGCACCTATTCCCTGAAAAATTGAGATCTAGGTGGAGTAGTCCTTTTGTTGTCAAACATGTGTATTCTCATGGGGTCATAGACATTGAGAATCCTAGGAATGGTAATGTGTTTGAAGTTAATGGACAAAGACTTAAACCATTTTTGGAAAACCAAGTTGATGAGGTAGAATTCATCTTTCTTTCCAATCCTTGTTATGAATAGAATTTATTTTAATTTTGTTGCCTTCTTTTTGTAGTTCTTTGTGTTCCTAGTTAAGTGGCCAATAACGATACTCCATAGCTCTCAAGTCGGTTTGTTTTCAGTTTCCCATAATAGCTGAATCCTTCTCCTTTAAAATATTACAGTCTTGGGAATCTGACTCTAAAAGACCTTGTTTGTCAATTTATAAGAAAATTAGATGAGAAACTTATCCTCAACTTATAGAAGGTGTTTAAGCCGTTACTAGACGTAAAATCAGAGGAAGATGTAAGCCATAATCACAACAACATGTTATATTATCTTGTTCTTGTTCTTGTTCATCTTTTAAAAAAATATTTTTTTTGAACAAGGGCGATCCAGAATGAGTACCATGACTTTAATTAGTTGTGGAGCCCCAGCCTTTGGCTGACCCATCATTGACTCAGGTGGACCTTTGCATGCCGATCCTTAAATAAGGTTCGTGTACCATGCTTTGTAGAGAGTCATGTGCTACATTCCCAATTCTTAGAACCAAGGCTCTATAGCGCTGATGGACATAAAGAAGTGTCTCATCTTTACAGTGAACAGAAACATTACTGAGTCATATACTTATTTTAATTAGTAGGCCTCTATGGCGAGTTCTAACTGGTTGCAGTCAGGTATCATCTTCTTAGAATACAGATCTTTAATTAGGTTTGCAGGAAGATAGAGGGCTACTATTCCACAAGCGGGATGGAAAGGACTCAAAGGTTCTTGTTGTCGGTTCGGCAATCCTTGTGGAGTTCATATGTTGCACCGGTGACACGTAACTCAAAGATATGCCACTACTGCACTCATGACACGCAATATAAAGATATGCCATGAAAACTATACATAAAGGTATGTCATCATTTGTTATTATATTTCTTTTATATTTGTATAATTTTGTTGTATTTTGGTTTTGGACAGACGATCCTTTGAGCAGTGTCCTTCAGGGGTTTCTAAACTTCTTTACCCTAATAATTTTCTTGAAGTTAAAAAAAACAAAAAAAAATAATAAATAAAAAAAAGATTATGTCTTTCTTAATTTCAAACTTTTCTGACAACAGTCAACCTATTCTTATAGGTGCTATTATTACCTTCTCCATTCTTTTTCCTATTTAAACACTCTATTTTCTCTACTATCCTCTAACTCAGAATCATTCAAAAGGAATGTGAGTATAGAAATAGTAGGTATTTCTATTTGTCAACTTAAAAATATTTGTGTATTATGTGAGTATAAGTATGGGAAGGGTTTAGAGTTTGTAAATGCAGTAACCACTCTTGGTCGAACACTTGCTGCGAGGAATATTCATGTTGCATATTAGGGAGGTTGTCGTGGGTTAATGGGAGTTGTATTACTTGCTGTATATATAGGAGGCAGTCAGGTTTTATGTGTCATTCCTAGACCTTTAACTCAACAGAACATCAATGGAAAGACAATTGGGGAGGAACTTAAGGTATTATCTATGCATGAACGAATGAAGATAATGCTTGACAAGTCTGATGCATTCATTGCCTTACCAGGTGGTTTTGATACTTTAGAAGAAGTTTTTCAAATTGTCTCTTGGGCCTAACTGAACATCCACCATAAACCCATACGTTTGTTGAATGTTAATAATTTCTTTGATTTTTCGTTATTTTCTCTTGGCAAAGCTGGGAAACAGAAATTTATCACACCTTTAGCAAGACAACTTCTTATCTCTGCTTCCACGGTTGATGAGTTGATTGATAAATTAGAAGCCTTTGTTTATAAACCTGATCCAACAATAGCTCAGATAGGTTGGTCATAAGGAAGCAGTGGGGGAAGCAGCATGAAAAGAAAGTCAGATCTGGCACTTCGTCTATAACTTTCCTTTACATTTGATTTTATTTATCGTACTTTATTTCTGTTTAAATTTGTGTCAGATTTCTCCAACAGGTACTATCTTTTATCCTTTACTCATCTATATTTTAACATTGAGGACAATGTTGTGATTTGGTTAGGGGGAAAGATAGTTGACCAAAAAAATTTTTTTTTTAAGAAGTATGATATGATTGTCATGAACTTACTAAACCAATGAATGATGACAAAGTAAATAGTAATTTTACTCCTGAGATGCATCTAACTTGAGAAGTATGTTTAGTGATATAACTGTCAGAAACCTACAGCAAAACCAATTAGGGATGACAGAGTAAGGAGTAATTTTACTTTTGAAGTAAATTACTCCTGAGACACATCTAGATTGGGGAAGTAACTATTTTGTGATGATTTGTGGAAATAACAAAGTTTTATCGTCTAATTTCCTTTGATGATTCAAGTGAATGAATTTTCACATCCTTTAAAGCAATTGAAATTCAAGGATCATAACATGGTTGAATAAATTGTCTTTTATCTTAAATTTTACAAGCTTAGTTATAGATGTTGAATTGATAGACTGAGAATGATAAATATATGCCTTGTGAGATTTTGAGCCTATTGATAAATAGATTGAATATCCGTAACATTCTCTTCTTTCTTGTGTGATTTTTTTTCACTCATGGAATTATTACTCTTGAACTTGCTTTGATTCTGCTTTAGGCTACATTTTTATATGCATACATAAAAATGATTGAGACATTTTGAAATAGCTACTTTGACCAAATAGCCAACCTTGCATATTTTCCCTTGTGTAACCCCTTTGAGCTTATTTGACCATTCCTTGTTTTTAGCTCATTACGTGCCTTTAAAAAAAACATGTTTTTACCCAACCTTAGGGAATAAGAGAGCATTGGCCTTGTTCTTGAACAAGTGTAGGAATGTGTGTGCAAAATGTTGAAAAAAAAAAGGAGAGCTTACCACCGCTACAATCAAAGGATTATTAGAATCTCCTAATATACAAAGTGACATATCTATACATAGAATGAAGGTGGATTCTTGGAAATAACAGGAAGAGAATGAGAAGGTTCAGGCCTAACAATGAATTCAACCTACCAATTTGGCATTGATATTCAACAAAACATTAGTCAAATATTGATCATTGTCCTTGATAATGAATGTTCTTAAACATCTTCTCCACACTAACTGTACCATAATGCTTTTCTATTCTCTTTGGTATTTATTTTGTCATATCTATATTATCCCCTCTCCTTTACCATGACCCCATTACAACCTTGAATAAAGTCCTCTTGATTTTTGTGTGCATGTGTTTTGAGTAGTGGAGAAGTAGAAGATAAGCAAGATTATGGTAGTGTAATTTTTCATCGGTTAAATAGAGTGAAATATTTACCTTTTAAACACTTGAGGGATTGAGAGTGAATTCTGTGAAGATCTATCATTCTTAATTCATTCTCTTCAACTGAAGTTTCCTTACTTGTTGGTTGAGATGTGAAGAAATGTTACCTCATGGATGCTTTGATCCCTTGAATTTCTGGTTGCTCTTCTTAATTCATCGAGTCTTTTAGAGTTTTTAGCTTTTGAGCCTGTGTTGGTTTTCTTTGTTTCCTAGTGTTGGTCTTATGTGTTTTGCCCAGGAGTGCAAAAAGTTAAGTGTGGGATAATTTGATAATCATATATTTCATACATAATAAACCCTCATTTTTAATTATTTACACTCTTCATGTACTTAATTGATTGAGCTTAGTCATAATTTGTAAGTTTGGGTTTAAATTAGGCTTAATTGATATTTTTCAGCATTATTAAAATTTTACACTATTTCTGTATTTCGGCCATATTTTGAGTTCTAGATGTCTAGAAATTATGAATTTTACCTTATAGGAAAGTTGAGAAAAAGCTCTACAACTTTGATGAAGAGCTCAAAGTCTCAATCAAACATCTAGTGAAGCTAATTGAGCCTAGAAGTAAAAAAAAAGGTTCTGTCACTAGAACCCGAGTAGTGTGCACTAATCAGGGAATGACTTAGGCTATATGAGTTGCATGGAGTTTAAACCTGTGTCATTTGAAAGTTAAGACCCAAATCTACAACTTTCATGAAGAACACAAGAGCCACTTCGGATGTATTGGAGGTCATATTGGGCTTGGAAGTCTGAATAGAGGGGCTGAAGTTAGGTCTGAGCATTTGCAATGATTAGGTCATATCTTAGGTTGTAGGAGGCCAAATTAGATGTTTCAAGTAGGCATTTGATAGCCAAGACAAAGGCCTACAACTTTCATGAAGGCCACTTTCCGAGAATCTATTGGCAAGCACGAGTTTAGCACCAAATTATTTTATACAAGTGAAGACAAGCACTTTTTGCAATCATCCACCTACTCCTCAATCATCCACTTAATTATTCACCCACTCCTTAATTATCCACCCACTCGTTGTCCCACTCATTGGCATCTTTTTCTTGTGATGCTCTATAAAAGGTAGCATTTGCTGCATATTATAATAAACTTGGTTTTAGATCAAGATCATGCTATTATGTTATTTACTTGTTGTAATTTTTTATTTTGTAAATAGAAGTTATGATCATCATCTTCTTCTTCACTCTTTCTTTTTTCTTACTCATGGGTAACTAATTTTCATTTTACTTGAGTGAAGGGGTGAAACTTTTGGTAATAAAAATAAGGTTAGATTAATTTTTTTCTTGTGCTTAAATGATATATTATCAAGTGATCATTATATGTGTTGTATTTTGTTTCCAATCAAGTTAGAAACTGATAACAATGTATTTTATTTAATTTATAATCCTCTCACTAGGCTTCTTAAGGTTCAATTTGGCTTAATTAAGTTGATTTTATCACATTTTATTAAATTAAGCTTAATTGGATCATTGAAGAAATTATTACTTGAATTATTATTAATTTGGATGATTGCATTCTTAAGTAAATTGGCCACAATTTAAGTTGCAATCATTTGATTAATGTGATTCTGGTCTTGTTGGAAAGTTAAGATAATTATCTAATAACTATTCACTTGATAGTAAGAGCCACATTGATAGCAATATATTTCATTCATTGTATAATCTTCTCACTTGGCTTTTTCAATAAATTGACAATAATTTAAGTTACAAATATTCAATGTATGTGATTTTAGTCTTGTTTTAAAGCTAAGACAAATTTCTACAATTTTCATGAAGACCTCAAGACCTAGAACACACGTTTGGATAACTCAAATTGGAGTTGAAATAAAATCTAGAGTTTTGAACCTGACAGCTTGACCTATGCATACTCATCAGACCATATTTTGAGTTATAGGAAAGCTTTGAGAATGACACTAATGCCATTTGAAATTGAAGACCTAAATCTACAACTTTCATGAAGAACACAAAATTCAAATCGGAAGTCTTGAAGGTGATATTGGGCTTGGAAGTCAGAACAGATGAGCTGAAGTTGGGCCTAACCTATGTATAGTAATTGGGCCATATCTCAGGTTGTAGGTAGTATTTTTGGCTGAAACTAGTGGCTATAGAAAGCTAAGACAATTTCCTAAAACTTTTATGAAGACTACTTGATCATTTTCTGACGCATGCCATGAGCTCAGAGTAGAAACATTTCAAAGACAAGAATCTCTATAATTTCAGCTAATTCATCATCATTAAGCAACTATTTTGGCATTTACTTCTTATCATCAAACAACTTCATTGTCTTCTTGTACTCCTTGAGCTCTATAAAAGGGAGCTTGGGTGCTCATTCAGACCATCTTTTATCTTAGTTTAGTTTATGTCATTGTGTTATTTGTTTCTCATGTTGTAGTTTTCTTTGTTCTACATTGAAGTTATGTTCATCTTTTTCTTCCTATCTCTATCTTTCTTTTTGTTCATGAGTAACTAATTTTCATTTTGCTTAGGTGAAAGAGTGAAACTTTTGGTAATAAGTTGAGATTAGATTAATTTTCTTATTGTGCTTAAATGATATATTTTTAAGTAAACATTATATGTGTTGTATGTTATTTCTAATCAATTTAGAAACCCTTCTTGTATATTGAAGAACTTGATTCATTGTAAATAAGACGTTGACACAGTGGATGCTTGAGATCATTTACAAGTGTTGGTGGACAATTAAAGGAACCATAATATGATTACATATATAATTTTAATTGAACTTTTAATGTTAAATCTTCTGATTGGAACCTTCATTATTTGTGATTTCAGTTAAGTTATTAAAAGAAATAATCTTGTTTTTAATTTATTGCCAAGAGTAGATCTCCTAACCCAAGCAAATCTTTTTCATCTGTGAACAACTTTTATCACTTTTAGTATTGTGACAAATCTTCTCCTTACCTTAAATAAATTTTTTCTTCATCAATTCCCTATAGATCGACCTTAGACTCCTGAGAATTTACTACTTGAAACAACCTGTACTTGAGTTTGCAACTTTTAATTCCCATCAAGTTTTTGGTGTCGTTGCCGGGGACTTGATTTGAAGTTCTAATTTATTGAGGTTCTCTTTCTGTAAGTAAACATCACCAACAGGTATATTCTTCCTCTACTCTTTTTACTTTTTAATTTACTAACTTACTAATTAACTTACTAACTTATTAACTAACTTTTATATTTATGTCATTTATTTATGTTTTCTAACTTTCTAACTTTTATATTTATGTCATTTATTTTTTAATTTTTAATTTTTTTATTCATTTACGTCATTTATTTACAATTTTTAATATTTTTTATTTACGCTTTCTGTTTCTATTTATTTATTTATTTATACTTTCTAACTTACTAACTTACTAACTTTTTTATTTACATCATTTATTTTATGTTTACTAACTTTTTATTTATGTTACTTATTTACGCTTTGTACATTATTATTTTTTTATTTTAAGTTATTTATTTTTACTTAATATTTAACAGATCTGTTTATACCGTCTACTAGTACATTATTTTATTTTAGGTAACTTATTTATGCTTAATTGGTATCGTGATTTAAATTCTTGTCGTTTGGTTAAAATTAATCCTGGTACTTCATATATTGATTTGTTTAAATCATAATCACACACAATTGACATAATGGCCGAAATTGAAGGTGCACATGTTGAACATGAAAATCAAACACAACGAGCTGAAAATGAAAATGTACATAATGAACAAGAAAAATCAATCGTTGCGAACTATGCGTGCATATTTGCAACCACCTCGAAATTCTAGTCCATCATGTTTTATCTTTCCACGCACTGCTAAAAATTTTAGATTTAAGTCGGGTATGATTTCTTTACTTCATAATTTTCATGGTTTAGAATCTGAAAGCCCATATTTACATCTAAAAGAATTTGAGGAAGTCTGTATTGCTTTCAATGATCAAAATTACACTGAAGAGAATGTTAAGCTTAAATTGTTTCCTTTTTTTTTGAAAGATAAAGCAAAAACTTGGCTTAATGCTTTGAAACTAAGATCAATTAGCACATGGCAAGAAATGCAAGATGAGTTTTTAAAGAAATTTTTTCTAATACGTAAAACTAAAGCTTTGAAAAGACAAATCCACAATTTTTCCCAAAATTCAAATGAAGCGTATTTTCAAAGTTGGGAACGTTTTAAAGATTTGTTAAATTATTGCCCACATCATGGCTTTGAAAAATGACGGACTATAAGCTTCTTTTATGAATGTTTAACACCTGAAACTAAATAATTTGTGCAAACGATGTGTAATGGCGAGTTTCTTGATAAAGAACCGAAGAAGCTTTAGATTATTTACATCATTTGGCTAAAAATTCTCAATCTTGACATAGTACTAATCCTTTTAAAAATTCAATTAGATATAACCTTGCAAATGCTGGTAAAGGAAAATATCATCTTAGTCAAGAAGAAGATCTAAATGCTTGGTACGCTAGTTTGGCTAGAAAGGTTGAATCCATGGAATTAGGGAAAGTAAAAGAAGTCAAATATGTGCAAAATGAAGAAATTTGTGGCATTTGTGATGAATTAGGACACTCGACAAATGAATGTCCAAATATTCTTGTTTTTAAAGAAGTTGTGCATGAGCAAGTAAATACAATGAACAATTTTAAAAAGTCATTCACCTCTTCTTTTTCAAATTCTTACAATCCGAGATGGAGAAATCACCTGAACTTTAGTTGGAGGAATAATAATTAAACACAATTTATGCAACCACTGTATCCTCAAAAACAACAAGATTCTCAAAATTCTCAAGGATATGCACCTTATGTCCCACCATATAAGAAAAACCTTAAAGGAACTTTGAATGCAATCATAGAAAAGCAAAAGACCATCAATAAACAAAACACTCAAAATATGATTGACATAAAAGACACTCTTTCCAAACTTACTTCTGCACTCACCATTCACGAGAAAGGAAAATTTTCTTATTAACCTCAATCAAATCCCAAAGGTATTGTGTCTAAATGAGGGTAGTTCAGAAAGCTAACAAATAAATCAAGTCAATTCTATGATAACTCATAGGAGTGGAAAAGTTATTGAAAACAAAATTCCTGAACCTTGTGGGAAAGATGATAAATCAATCCCCCAAGATAAGGAAGAAGTTGATAAGCCATCTGGCCAAAATGAGACCAAACTCTCGTCTCCTCCACCCCCATTTCCTCAAGCATTAAGCAAACCAAGGAAATTGAACCACCACACTGAAATTTTTGAAATTTTTAAACAAGTGAAGGTCAATATTCCGTTGTTAGATGCTATCAAACATGTTCTTTCTCATACCAAATTTTTTAAGGACTTATGCACTGTTAAAAGGAAATTAAATGTGAAAAAGAATGCCTTTTTGACCGAGCAGGTAAGCTCCATTATTCAAAGCAATAATGTTTTAAAACATAAAGACCATGGTTGTCCTACAGTTTCATGCATTATTGGAGAACATAAAATTGATCAAGCTTTACTTGATCTTGGTGCTAGTGTTAATTTGCTTCCATATTCAGTTTATTAACAACTCAACCTTGGTGAGTTAAAACTAACTTTTGTAACTCTTCTACTTGCTGATAGATCAACTAAAATTTCAAAAGGAATAGTGGAAGATGTGTTGGTACAAGTTGATAAATTCATATATCCTATGGATTTTATTATCTTAGAAACTGAACCTATGGTTAATAGTTCCAAGTCAATTCCTATTATTTTAGGTTGCTCATTTTTAGGAACATCTAATGCTTTGATAAATTGTAGAAATGGAGTGATGAAGCTTACATTTGGAAACATGACACTGGAGCTTAATGTTTTCAACATATGCAAGCAACCACAAGAAGTCAATGATGAAAATGAGGAAGCTGACGGGATTGAGGCCATTGTATATGAACATCTTCTAAAAGGGAGTTCTTATGACCCATTAGAAGTTTGTTTAATTAATTCATTTGATTCAAGTACGCAAGTAGATGATGATATTTCTTAAATATGTTCTTTGCTTAATTGTACACAGGTAATGGAATACAAGGGATGGAAGCCAAGATTTGAAGAGCTAAAACCCATGAATGATAATGTCCATGAAGAAGTACCTATACTGGAACTAAAGTCATTACTTGCTAGGTTGAAGTACACATTTTTGGGAGAAGAACAAAGCTTTTCAATAGTAATTTCATCAATCCTTACTGAAGAGCAAGAAGGTATGTTGATTGAAGTACTTAGAAGGCATAAAAGTACAATTGAATAGACATTAACAGACATAAAAGGCATTAATTCATTAATTTGTACACATAGAATACATTTAGAAGATAAAACTAAAACATCACAACAACCTCAAAGAAGATTAAATCCACATGTAAAAAAGGTAGTTAGAGCCGAAGTTCTTAAATTACTTGATGTTAGAATTGTTTACCTTATCTCTGATAGCCAGTGGGTAAGCCCTACACAAGTTGTGCCTAAAAAATCTAGAATAACAGTGGTTGAAAATGAAAAAGGTGAATTAATACCTACGCGAGTCTCATCCAGTTGGTTATATATATTGATTTTAGAAAATTAAATATAACCATTAGGAAAGATATTTCCCCTTATCATTTCTTCATCAAATTCTGAAAAAAAGTAGCAGGATATCCCTACTACTGTTATCTTGATGGTTATTCAGGGTATAATCAAATATCATTTGCTTTAGAAGATCAAGAAAAGACCACTTTTACGTGCCCCTTTGGCACTTTTGCATATAGAAGAATGTCTTTTGGCCTTTGTAATGCTCTGATAACTTTTCAAAGATGCATGCTAAGTATTTTTAGTGACATGATTGAGCATTATTTAGAGATTTTCACAGATGACTTAACAGTTTTTAGAAATTCTTTTAAAAATTATCTTGATAATTTGGATAAAGCTATTAAAAGATGCAAAGAAAAAAGATTTGTTCTAAATTGAAAAAAAAAAGAAAAAATAATAAAGTATGTACACATCTTGAGTTTGGCCTTGGTAACACAAAACGTGAATGGGAAAATGCACGTATCCTGATCCAGTCTTCTTAATTGAAAAACAAAGTAGGTAGATTGCATCCCACATGTGAGGCAGCCAGACGCATTATGGCCACTTGTCCCTTTTGAGAGCCCTATGTTGCGCTGGTCTTGAATGGGTATAATACTGGTCAACAATGTTTTAGCACAAAACTGAAAAAGCAGACTACCTCCATCTAATTCTCAAGTGAGTATACACTCACCTTTCATCAAGTTTCTAACAACTTGGAAAAAAAAAAGGGCAAAACTAAAGTTGTACTTAGTCTTTAATTAGATTAGGAGCCCCTGGCAGATGACCTGTCCTGTCATAGACTCAGGAGGAGACCTTCACACGCCAGTATGTAAATAAGGTTCATGTGTCATGCTTTGTAGAGAATTGTGTGCTACATTCCCAGTTCTTGGAACTAAGGCTCTGTAACGCTGATAGACAGAAAGAAGCGTCTCGTCTTTATAGTGAACAAAAACTGTTAACTAAGCTATATACTTACTTTAATTAGTAGGCCTTTATGGCGGGTTCTGATTAGCTGTAATCAAGTACCATCTTCATAGAATACAGACCTTTAATTAGGTTTATAGGAAGATAGAGGGTTGTTATTTCGTAAGCAGGACGGAAAGGACTCAATGGTTCTTGTTGTCAGTTCAGTAATCCTTGTGGAGTTCTTATATTGCATTGGTGACACGCAACTCAAAGATATGCCACTACTGCACTCATGACGTGCAGTATAAAGATACACCATGAAAACTGTACATACAAGTATATCCTCATTTGTTATTATATTTCTTTTATTTTTGTATGATTTTGTTGTATTTTTATTTTTGGACAGACGATCCTTTGAGCAGTGTCCTTCAGGGGTTTCTAGACTTTTTTACCTTGATGGTTTTCTTGAAGTTAAAAAAAAACAAAAAAACAAAAAAACACAAAATAAAAAAAAAACTGTGTTTCTTAATTTCAAACTTTTCTGATAACAATCAGCCTACCCATATAGGTGTTATCATTACCTTTTCCATTCTTTTTCCTATTTGAACACTTCATTCTCTTCACTTTCCTCTAACTCATAATCATTCAAAGGGAGGAAGAGTATAGAATTGGGCCTTTCTTTTCGTAACCTTAAAAATATATGTGTCTTTTGTAGGTCAAGTTATGAGAATGACTTAGAGTTTGAAAATGCAGCAAGCGCTCTTGGTCAAACACTTGCTGCGAGGAATATTCGTGTTGTATATGGGGGAGGTTGTCGTGGGTTAATGGGGGTTGTATCACTCTCTGCATTTGTAGGAGGCAGTCAGGTTTTATGTGTTATTCCTGGATCTTTAACTCAAAAGAACATCACTAGAAAGACAGTTGGACAAGAAATTCAGGTATCATCTATGCATGGACGAATGAAGACGATGCTTGACAACTCTGATGCATTCATTGCCTTACTAGGTGGTTTTGGTACTTTGGAAAAAAATTTCAAATTGTATCTTGGGCTCAACTGAACATCCACCATAAACCCATTGGTTTGTTGAATGTTAATAATTTCTTTGATCTTTTGTTATTTTTTCTTGACAAAGCTGTGGAATAGAAATTTATCACGCCTTCGGTGAGACAACTTCTTATCTCTATCTCCACTATTGATGAGCTGATTGATAAATTAGAAGGCTTTGTTTATCAACCTGATAAAGCAATAGCTCAAATAGATTGGTCTGGAGGAAGCAATGAAGGAAGCAGCAATAAAAGAAAGTTAGATCTAATACTTCATCTTTAATTTTCTTTTACTTTTGGTTTTATTTATTGTACTTTGTTTCTGTATAAATTTGTGGCAGGTCTTTCTTTTCAATAATTGTCACTGTAGGTACTATCTTCTATCCTTTACTCATCTATATTTTAACATTGTGGACAATGTTGTGATCTGGTTGATGGGAAGGATAGTTAAAAAGAAAATGGAAGTATGATATGATTGTCAGTAACTTAATAAACTAATTAAGGATGGTAGAGTAAGAAGTAAATTTTGCTATTGAGACACATCTTAATTGAGAAAGTACTTGTTTATTGATATGATTGTCAGAAACCTATTAATAGTAAAATCAATTAAAGATGACAAAGTAAGAAGTAAATTTTGCCCTGGAGGTAATTTTACTCTTGAGACTCATCTTAGTTGAGGAAATAATTGTTTTAAAAGTAGCAAAAAGCATATCTTGGGTCATGGTATAAATTTTCTTCTTTCTTAAAAATCACATGCTTGAATATGAATGTAGAATTGATAGATTGAAAATGATAGAAATATGCCTTGTGAGATTTTGAGTCTATTGATGAATAGATTGAATATTTGTACCATTCTCTTCTTTCTTGTGAGATTTTTACTCATGAAATTGTTACTCTAGAACTTGCTTTGATTCTTTTTTAGACTACATTTTCACATAAAAAAAATTTAGGAGTCGTCACCAATTTTACATTTTTTTAGGAAAAATTGAAAACCATAAAAAATGGTCTACATTCAAATATTCAGATTTGGGAGTCTAATTATGCATAGGAAAGTGTGAATACTTAACCCCACAGTATCCTTAATACATCCACCCTAAGATGGTTACCCTAAGATAACTGTGCAACTATTTAAAATCTTTAAAATATTCATTTTACCCCTTTAAAAATAAAATAAAATAAAATAAGAACTACTAAATTAAGTAAAATTAATTTTTGGCTTTACTTGCGCGCCTACGTATCTCCTGGTGCGATGGAGAATTCAAAGTCGCGTAATTCTTTTAAAATGTACTTGTGTGTTGAGTTAATTTTAATTTTGAAAATACTTTTGTTTTGAAAGTTCATTTCATTTTATTTTTTTATATTTAGGACAACAATATTTTGAATCATCGAGTTGTCACAACTTAAATGATTCTAAAAGTTACATGATTAACAAGTTGTTACAACTCAGCTAATCTCGTTTTATTTTTTTAATTAAATTTAAAATAAAAATAAAAAAGTTTACAAAAAAAACTAATAAATAAACTAAACTAATAAATGAATAAGTTAAAATGAATAACACATGTATATAATAATAAAAATAATAAAAAAAAAAAAAAAAAAAAAAAAAGCAAGCTTACCTCCAAGGTGTATAAAATGTTATGCTCAAAGAAGTTGTTCTCTCAAATCAAACCTTGAAAAGCAACCCAGTTACAAAAATTTTTTTTACTAAAATCCTCGAGCTCTTATACTTAGTATTAAGCTCAAGTGTGTAATTATTTTTTATGCCAAAACAATTGAGAATTACCCCTTTATATAGGAGAAGGGAAATGAGAATGAACATGACTTCTCCAATGTGAGACTTATTGATATAATGAATCTAGACACTGTAGTTTTTCAAATTTATTATTTTTTTCCTTTTTCTTTTCCTTTTTTAGGTTTTTTTTTTATCAGATTTTCATTCATTTTTTCCAAGTTTTAGATTTTTAGTGAACTTGGGCTTTGTAATTGTAAATTTTTTTTTCATTTTCTAAATTTCTATGATGATCCGGACAAAATCAGATGTTCACAATTGGTGTACTACTTTGTATGGAACATACTTTCCTGTTATGTGTATATTACTTTTGTGAACACCCGATTTTGTTCAAATCATCAAAGAAATTCAAGAAAAAAGAAAAAAAAAGAAAAAAATAAATTTAAAAAACTAAGGTGTCTAGATCACTAGATCACACATTGGAGAAGTCACACTCCTTCTTCCTCCTCTCCTCCTGTATAAAGGGGTGGTTCTCAATTATTTTGAGAACTAACAAAAAAGTACACACTTAAGCTTAATACTAAGTATAAGAGCTCGAGAACTTTAATAAAAAAAATTTTCTTGCAAGTAAGTTACTTTTCAAGGTTTGATTTGAAGAGAACGTGTGTGCCCTATGCACCAACTTCTTTGAGCATAACATTTTTATACGTCTTGGAGGTAAGCTTGTTTATTTTTATTTTTTGTATAATTATTTTTTATTTTTATTATATACATGTGTTATTCATTTTAGCTTATTCATTTGCTAGTTTGGTTTATTTATTTATTTTTGTAAACTCTTTATTTTAAAATTAATTCAAGAATAAAATGAGATTAACTAAGCTGTGACAACTTGTTAATCTTGTAGTTTTTAGAATCATTTAAGTTGTGACAACTTGATGATTCGAATATTTTTTCGAAATATAAAAAAACACAAAAAAAATCATCTATGGCTTCAATTGAGGTTTTGTTTACCTTATTGAATGTTTATGTTTATCTTTTTTGTTAGTATGTTTTTTAATCATGCCGTTAATATTGTTTTTGTTTAGGTATCGATTTTTTACAATCTTCTTTTTTTAAAAAAAACATAAAATAAAATAATTAAGCCTTATTGAGAAAGAATAAAATGGGATTAGCTGAGTTATGACAGCTTATTAATCTTGCAGTTTTAAAAAATAATTTAAGTTGTGACAGTTAGATGATTCATTTTTTTAAAGAATAAATACAATAAAATAATTGAGCCTTGTTGAGAAAGAATAAAACAGGATTAGCTGAGTTGTGACAACTTGTTAATCTTGCAGCTTTTAACATTATTTAAGTTGTGACAGCTTGATGATTTTTTTATCTTTTAAAAAAAAGCAAATGAATTTTCAAAATAAAAAATCTTTTCAAAATTAAAAATAACCAACCCACAATTGTTTTTCTAAAGAACGACGTGACTTTGAATTCCTCATTGCATCCGAGGATACGTAGAAACGAAATATCTATTCTGTCAAACCAAAATTAAATTTTCATAATTTATTTGTTAACTTCGTTTATCTTTTAACAAAAAAGGTAAAACAAATATTTTCAAAAGTTATCAAGAATTTGCACAATTAATTTAAGGTACTATCTCAGGGCGGGTGTATTAAAGGTGATGTGGGATTAAATTTCTACTATTTCCTGTGCATAATTGACTCCCGAATCTAATTTGTTTTAAAAGACCAATTTTTCCTAAAATAAAGAGTTTTCCAATTTTTCCTTAACTCAAATAAAATTGGTAGCGACTCCATTTCTTTTTCTTAATATTTTATTTTTTCTTGCTCCTGCCGCGATCCCGGTCGCGACAACTTTTCCCTCACAAGACTCATATGTATATATATTATAGTTATTTATCAAAGAATAATGTTAGTCAAGTAGTGACGTGCCTAATCTTGATTACTTTTGTATAAATCTGGATATACTAGTAGTATAATAGTTTTGGGGCGTTACAACAGGAGCAGGTTGTCAGTGTTGCAATGCACTGAGAAAGGGTGGGCGTGTAACACCATCCGTAGGGCGTCACATTTTTAAATAAAACATAAAACCAAATAAAATCATTTTATAAAAACTTTGAATTCTGAAGGATGAATTTTAAAATTTCTTTTCGCGAAAATATAAACTTACCAAAAATTATAAGTAAAACAGAAATTAGATTGAATTAATTAATACACATATTATATATTCAACAACAATTTAAAACATAACATTTACAGACTCAGAAACAGTAGCAAACCCAAAGATGGGTACTACTAATAGCACGGTAACAACACTAACGAGAAAACCCAACCTACATGTTCCATTTCTACACCAAACTGCATCCTGTTGAAACTTGGAAGATTACACCTTGACGCCGTCACCATCTTCAGAACATAGCCTCCAGTAGGTCTAAGAAACTTCCTTCGTCTACTATACGAATTTAACAATACAAACACAACAAGCAATACAGTAAAGAGGTGAGATCCCCTTTCACCAATACCAAGATTTAGGAAAGAATAATACGAATGACAAGGTCATTTCCATACACACAGATAATACCAATATAGTCATGTTATCAATTTACAATTAATTTGAATAAGCATATATCATAATAAAATAAACTACAATAACATTACTAGGATAGATATAATAATTCATACAATATAAAATGTCATAACAAGAATCATAACAATATAAAATAACTATTAAATGCAATAACAACATATAATATCACGATAAAAGATAATAATATATAGACAAAATACAACATATAAACATATAATATCACGTAAAAGATCACGATAAAAGATCACAGATAAAAGATCACAGATAAAGAAATAATAATGTACAGCATATAAACATATGCAATAGGACTTAACCCTACTCCATGGAGCTAAACACATACAGATATATGAGAGAATGACCCGCAAAATCTATTAGTACCACGGCTGCCCAACTAAACTATTGTGTTGTCTCACGTTGCGTCTATAGCCTCACGTCACATGGAACCCATTGTCCAAGGTGTGGTGTAGTTCACGGTCTCACGTTGTGGCACTACAGGCAATGTACTATTAGACTTTACAAAATCTTGATTAAAAATAGTGTGTGTCGAGTCCATTAGTGTGTTGCCAATTACCACGGCGCAGAGGAGCAACCCTACTGTCCACAAATGGAATTTTGCACACTAATGTCTCCAAGTTCATTGAAAATTGAACCACATTACGTTTATCGCACCGACAACACGATGTTATTCACCTCGTCAATCAATCTACCAAAAATGGCATCAACTCAATGCATGATAAAAAAATAAGAAATTACCAAAATACCCTCAATGGTATAAAAATATGCATATTTACGCAAATGCCCTCATGACATATAAAAATTGCCCTCATGGCTTCCCTCATGGCAAAAATATACAGTAAGTCCCACCAGACAAATACTGTTTCAAAGCCTATATGGGTTCATCTCATAGCCCGACAGCGAAATATACAGAATACCCTTAACGGTATAAAATATACAGTTTCGGTCAATCGCGTAGAAATTTTATCGCGTTTTCACAATCTCATCTTTTTATAAACGTTTTTAAATCGCGTAAATTTATTTTTCTGTTTTTAAAATCGCGTAGAGTTTTTAATACGTTTTCTCAATCGCGTAAGATTTTTAAATCATTTTCTTATCCGAATTCCTTAAAATCATTGTTTAAAATAAACAGAAATAATATTTAATACATTTAAACTATGTAGAATATTTTTCATACCGTATACTGTCTTTTGGATATCTTTTCTATCTTATTTGTCCGTTTTTAATAAAAATTGACAGTATTATGTTTTAGAAAACTTATAATAATGGTTTCCTAACTTTTCTGTAAAAATTCTGTTTACTTAATTTTTAACCGTATCACTACAACAAAATTAGCCTATGGTAACCCTTCAAAAGTGTACTCTAAAATAGATTGAAGTGTAGCCTTTGGTGAAGGCTACACTTTTTGGCCCTAAGGCAACGTTTTTAGAGGGGTGGCCTATTCAGGCGTGGCCAATAATCTAAGGCTACGTTTTTTCAGAGTCAAAGGCAACACTTTTCTTCTTCACTCTATGAGTACGCTTTTAAAGTGTTGCCTTATGTTAAACCCTATAGGCACGCTTGCAAAGCGTCCCCTTATGTCAAAACTTATGGGTACACTTATAAAGCGTCCCCTTATGTCAAACCTTATGGGTACGCTTGTAAAGTGTCCCCTCTTACGTCAAACCCTATGGGTACGCTTCCAAAGCGCCCCCTTACATCAGACCCTATGGGTACACTTCCAAAGCGCCCCCTTACGTCAGACCCTAAGTATGTCCTATGAGTACGCTTGCAAAGCGTTCCCTTATATCATTTTCATATGTCTCACCTAAGGCATCACTTTACAAGCGTTCCGTATGTTAATTTTTTTTAAACCTGGAACATTTGTTAATCTAATTACACACTTTCTAATTACATTTAGTACAACATTAAAAATGCTTCATTTTTTTAATATTTTTAATGCCATTATATATTATTTTTATAGAATTTTAATTGTAGAATATATACAAATTTATATAGTATAAAATTTCAAGCAATAATATAAACTCTAATATTTAACACAAGAGGAATTTTTCAGTTGTTTGTGAATTTTTCTTCACAAGAGGAAGCGATCAGACATTTGGAACATGCTAAGGTATGTCCATAATTTGCTAGAAAGGAAAACAGCATGATGACTTTTGAGCACAGACAAGACATCAATATGTTTTTTTTATTTAATGAAGATCTCACTTATAATATGGGTTCAAGTGATTAAGATTAAGTAAGGTTTAGTTATGAGGCATACTGTGGAATGTTGTCTTATTGAGGATTAATTCATGGGTGAGGATCCAGTTGGCTGATCCAGCTAGTTTTCTACAACTATTTGTTGCTAACATAACTTAGGATGAAGGTTGAGCTGATTTGATTTACTAATATGGATTTACTATACATCTGAAATAGATTTATACTTCAGGAAACTAAATACAGTGAATGGGTTTATCTTTGTAACAACTTTCTTAATTGACTCACAAAATTAAAAAAAGCTTTCAGCTGTCATCTTTGGATGCTTGTGCTTATGCAATGAAGAATGGTACAGAAGGTAGTATGGTTAAGTGGGTCAAGAGGAATGAAGAAATTCTTATCAAATAGAGTTAATTTATAATTTTTCATCCTTAAGGTTTTCAGCAGCATGCTTTAAAAAGGTTGTAGCAGATAGGGTCTCAAGATTAAGTAGAGGGGAAATTTAGATTCTTTGAGCAAAGGAATTAGAGTTGTTTACTCCCCTATTGAGCCTAAGCATAATCATTATTCATTAAACACTTGTCTAGACTTTTCTAAAATGTATATTGATTTATTAATTGTTTATCTTAAGCTACATATATGCAAGTAAAATCTGCCTTTTGAACAGAACAGTGGGTGTATAATAATTGATCAAATGATTATTCAAATGTAAGGAAGAGAATAAGAGATTACTAGAACTTCTTTATGTTGTTATACAAAAGTGGAAAAGGAGAATAAAATATAGCAACATGAGAATCAGAAGGATTCTTGCCTCTGTTATTTCCTTCCTATCCCCTTCCCTTACCTTTTAAATGATAATAGGCTTCTTGTTTATTAATCAATTAAAATAGATTATTGTTAAGGATTTAAAACATGATTTCATAGCCACATCAATATTAAGAAAAATGGCATATTATAGTTTGTATGATTATCAGAAGTTCTTATAAAAAACTTGTACACAATTATGTGGCTTATATACAACAATAGAAATAACTAACTAGTAACAAATTTGATGACTCAGCAAACTAATGTAACTAAATTATAATTAACACTAACCACACTCTAATCATACTCTAACTATGGTAATAATAAGAAATGGAATTGCAGATACATATGTTTGTAATTTGAATTATAATTGAATATTTGCATTTCAGGATTTCCTGGTGACCTACTATCATTTCAATGACAATTGCAATAACCTTCCCTCATTTGTTCACAGAGAATAAAAATAAGAATTCATACTAAATGTATACAAAACGGGAAAAAAAGCAAAGAAAGAAAAAACTTTCAGGTAATACTATAATTATAATATCACTATATCAGAACAGAAGATATCATAGCAAGCACTAGCATATCACTAAATACGTCAACATTAAGCAAAAAGAAACAAACCAAAGCTAACACATAAGAAAAAGAAAAGCATGATTAAATTTACCCAAAAAAAGAGAAAGAAACATGGAAAACAAAAATCAATCAGCAAATTTAATACTAAGGAACTCCTTAACAAAAGAGAAAGCATTAGATTCCAAATTACATTGTCATCAAATATTAATACACTAAACTGGGAAAAAGTAAAAGTAGAAAGGTTGCTGCATGCTAAAGTGTATTTAACAAAAAGAACCAAGGGAACACAGTAGCTATAAGAGAAATTGTAATGGTTTCGCACAACATAATAAATGACTATTACACAGCATGGTTAATTATAAATCCAAGAAATATATAATTATTCTTCATCAATAAAAATTAAGAGAATATATATAAAAAATAAGATCTAGTGGTATATAACTGTACAAGAGAATTAGATAACATTGCATATTAATGTGTTGTGCATGTTAGAAAAGACAAATCACATAAAGGCAATATAATAAAAATGCAAAACAATTCTGCAATTTAGTAGCATTAAAACTATGCAAAACTAGAATTTCCAATGAGATGAATTTCATTCAAAACTCAATGTATTATACTATGGTTGTATTGCAAAAATGCATTTATATATGTAGGAAGTTGTCCTGTATTAAGCCTAATAATTTTTTATACTTCAGCTCAATATCTCGATATTCAAATCGAAATGATCTCCATTCATATAAGAATTCAAGACCCAACCTTAGACCAACTTAAATTGAAATGTTCTATGGATGGAGTTTACCCTTATAGTTAAACCCCATTCTCCAAAATAGTGAGCACAGAGTAGAGCAAAATAAGGAACAAAGCAACCACAAACTCACAAATGGACACACAACCTATGCAACAATAATACACATTGGGGAACCTGAAAACAAATCAAAGAGAGGTACCTGAGATCAACACAGCAACTGAAGAATAGTGGGACGCACCAAACCCTAACGGAGAGAAGGGAGTGGCAGAGAGACTATGAAAACGAAGAACAGAGGACGACGAAGAACAGAGGGAGTCACGGTGGAGACGTACGGAGGAGTGGGTCACGGTGGAGACGTACAGGGAGTGGACCACAGTGGATTTAAGCCATAGGTTATGAAAGTAAGGGTTTTTTAGGTTCTGAAAGTAAAGGATAGCAGTTGCTTCGAAAGGTTTGGAAAAATTAGTGGGAAAATAATAGTATGCGCGCGTTATAGAAATATATTAGAGTACGTTTGGAAAACGTTGCCTATGATAATTAAATGAGCTACGCTTTGTTAATGTTGTTTTTTATCAAAAAAAGTGTATCTAAATGTATAATATGACAACACTTAAAAAGCGTACTCTTTACTCTCTAAAGGTACGCTTTTCAAATGTTGCCAAAAATGGCGTTGTCAAAACTATTCAAAAAAGACTACTTTTATGAAAGTGTAGCCTATTCAGGTATAAGACTACCCTTTTTAAGTGTAGCTTAAAAAAATGTAGCCATAGACCAATTTTGTTGTAGTGTATAATTTAACTTTTTGAAAACCACTAACATGCTTCAAAATATAATATGAGTCATATGTTAGTAATTTACAAAAGTTACTGTATTTTTTTCTAACAGTAAAATCATTAGTTTTAACTTATTAAACTTAATTCTAATTAATTTATTTCTTCAAAACTCATTGTAAAAAAATCTTTTTGGCATTTACTACTTAACCTTAGTTGAAAACAATTCTATAAATCACAAACATTTAAAATTTGGCATATTGGCCGAAAATCATTTTATGCTTTATAACTCATTCCTAATTATTTTCATACATTTAATCTCTTATAAAACTCTTGATCTAGTTTATTTTTATTAAATTATCTAGTCAATAGTTAGAAAATAAATTTGGATCAAAAGTATGTGGCATGTTGACCAAATTTAACAAAGTCTTTGTATTTGATCTTTAAATTATTTTTCATCTTCTAAATCCATGTCTAATTTATTGTATTACCTAAATTCATTAAATCATTATTTTAGAAAATGGTTTGGAAATGATTTTAGAAATCATAATTGCTTGGCTTTGGCATGTTGGCCGAAATACCTAATTTTATCCATTGATCCACAAATTCATTTTTCTTACTCTAAACAAATTGGTAACTTGTCAATTTTCCTAGGTTAATTAAATTCCACTTTTAAAAAATTGATGAGAACATTTTGGTTCTCCTCTTTGCATTGAGGCCGTGAGCTTGGATTTGTGTTCTTTGGAACACTCATGCAAATCCTTGTATATTATTTACATGTTACAATAATTATCATGCATATATATATACATACCATATACTAAAACAACCATAAAACACATATAAATTATTAAAGCTATTAGACATGTTACACACATAACACATACAAAATATTAAAGCTATTAGACATGCTTTCACATATAATCAATCACAATTAGGAAAGACTATAAACAATCAAGTGAATGAATCCTTATGGATTCTTCACTACAAACACATACATTCCTCACCACCAACACATGGTTGATGAGGGTAATCTCCCTCTTACCTCTTGAAGAACCTCCAAAGTTCCTTGTATGTCTCCCTCAAGCAAACTTTCTCCACCAATAGCTTCTTGAAAAACAAAGAAAACATGAAATATTAATACCTAAGGCTCTAAACTAGAATAATCATGGATTAAAATCATGATTAGAACTTTGAAATGAATAGAAACATGAAGATCAAAGAATCCTACCTTCAAGGCTTCAAACTTGAATTTTGAAGATCAAGATAGAAAAAGGATGATTTAAGCTTAGGTTTCAACTACAAAGTGTCTTGAAATGAAGTAAGGAAGTAAGAAATAAGGTAGTTTAGAATTATAGAAGAGTGAGTGATGGAAAAGGTAAGGAGGCCGTGAGGTTGGAGAAGAAAAAGAGAAGAAATATTTGAGAGATTTGCTTGTTTGATAGCTTTGGAGAAAAGATGAAGACTTTGATTAAATGAAATAAGTCTCCTATTTGCTATGCATGGCCGTGAATCACTTTGAGAGAAGGTGAGAATTATGTTTGGTTTTGCTCCCTCCAAATGCATGGTTGTAAATGCATAGGAATAAGAATGAATTGAAGTGTTGAATATTGCCTTCCTAAAGGCATGCATTGCCGTAGAAGCACATGGAAAGAAGCCAATAAAATTGACTTGGTCTTACTTGGTTAATTTAATGATAGATAGCAAGAATTGAATGGCAATATTTGCTTCACCAAAAGCTTGCTTTGCCGTAGAAAGCAACAAAGAAAAGCCATCAATATTGACTAGTCTTCCTTTGATTCAATTTGGCTTTCTACATGCATTTCACAAAGTCTTTCTATGTGAATTCACTTTGTGAATTGGCTATTAGAGCAATTTCTCTTCTCCTTCACCGTAGACCAACAACTTTAAGAAGTCCAATATTTGTTTAAAAGCTTGCTTCCTATTGGTTCTTAAAGAGTCAAGCCATTATTCTTGACCAATTTCTATTGGTTGAATATTTACTAACTTGATTCCTATTGGTTGCTATTTTTGTTGACCAATTTCTATTGGTGCACACTGTATATTTTCTAATATACTTTAACCAATGAACAATAATTACTATTTATGAAGTCAGTATTTATTGTCTAATGGATAATAAAATATACATAGATTCTTCTCTTGTACTAACAGAGTAGTAACTATTATTGATCATCATTTTTTTTCTACTGATTGCCCTTGATGAGTCGCAAAGCGAGTCATCAAAGAGAAATTTCTAGAACATGTGACTCACTACGATGAGTCAGTATGATGAGTCACCGTGGAGCTTTCTAGAACAGGTGAGTCAGCATGGCGAGTCAGCGTAGATATTTTCCAAAACATGTGAGTCAGCACGGCGAGTCATCAGCTGAGTCACCAATGGTGAGTCACAGCGCTGAGTCATCAGCTGAGTCATCAATGATGAGTCACAGCGCTGAGTCAGCATGGTGAGTCATCATAGAAGCTTCTGGAACAGGTGACTCACTACGGTGAGTCACAGGGCGAGTCACCGCTTCTGGAACCTTCCGGAATCTGCTGAGTCATGGTGCTGAGGTGTCACGCCACGTGTCGAGTTTCTATTGGCCCGTTGCGATGAGTCATCATCCACTAGATATTTTTCAAGAAAAATATCATCCAATAGATAATAAAACATACCCCGATTTTATTTGTCAGATAAAATCGTAAGAAAATAAAACTTCAAAAACTGACTCCGGTTTCGGGTTTAGTAAGCTCCCCCGGCTCCGGATAATAATAAAATTTCCCCGGTCCAGAAAATTTTAAATTTCCTGACTCGAAGCAAATCACATAAAACACCCAAATAAAATCACAGACAGTAATATAAAACACTGTATCATACAGAAAAATTTAAAACAGTACATTCGGGATGTAACGGTCATTTTCTTATTTTTCCCCACAACTGAGCAAATCACTCAAAACACTCAAATAAAATTACAGACAGTAAAATATATCTGTATATCACACAGAAAAATTTAAAACAGTAAATTTGACAAAATTTTTATTTTACTGTCTCGAAGCAAATTATGCAAAATGACCAAATAAAATTAGAGCCTGTAAAATATACTTGTATATCATGCAGAAAAACAAGAAATAGTAAAATCGGGACACAACGGTCATTCACCCAAAAGTTGGGGTGTTACAACTCTCCCCTCCTAAAAAGAATTTTGCCCCCGAAATTCGTAGCAGTCTCTGAACAATCATTGACACTACTCCTCCATTCTTGTCTTTTAGTTCCCACGTTGCATATCCGTTTACACCATTCCAGATTTCCTCGACCAACGAAAACTCCTTGCATCGCGTAAAACATGGAGAACCACACTAAGATATTTAGCATGTTCCTCATGATTTCGAGAATAGATCAGAATGTTGTTAATAAAGATAATGACAACTCTGTCTAGATAAGGACGAAAAATACTATCCACCACGCTTCTGTTGCGCCACTCTGATCAGTACCACTTGAAATTATCCCTGCCTTTGTACCGCTTCACTCTTTTTCCTTTGCTTTTAACAGGAAGTGCCTCACAAATCAAGTTCTCTTTTTCAACAATACTGTATTTGATACTTATGACATAATTTTAACTAAAAATATCCCTTCTTTTGCAATTGCAATACACAAAAGGACATTATAAAAATTTAGAAAGAAAAGGTAGAGAAACTATTGGAATTGTTACCAGACATGTCCAACAAAGAATTTGACATTGCCTAATTTTAAGAATAAGTTTTCTGAGACACCAAAGTTTTACTGGAACAATCTATAGGATATGATTAAAGATAACCAATCCATTTATAAGATCACATCTATCTCGTGAAAGAGGTAGACAATTTAGATTAACAGAAAAGATTGTTTAAGGAACTGGATAATAACAATGGGTTTGGTAATAAAAACAGAAATAGATAAGTCAAAAGGTAACGAAGATATTGATAGCTCTAATCAACCCAAACAGTCAATTAGTCATAAAAGAATGAGTTAGACCAAATGTACATTTCCACATATTTTGCAATTGCGGCATATGAAAGATATCATGAAGGCATAGAAATAAGAGATGATAGAATCATTCATACCATCGAACTTATCCAATAGAGAAATTGATATGGTACGATGAATTTAGAAGTGAACTTTTTAACTTGAACAATTCAATTAATAAGTCTAACAGAGCATGGATGGTTGGAAAAATACCCAATCCATATTTTTAGATCGAATCTGTTTTGAGAAAGAAACATACAAATTGAGTCAACAGAAAAGATTCAATTATTTAATAGACTTAGGATGGTTTAAGCAACTCAAGTCCTTAACCACATGTTCTAGTAACAGAAGTAGAAACAATCAGGCCAAAAGAATAATGAAAGCACAGATAACTCTAATTGACCCACATAATTATATGCCATAGAGAAATAGGTTACTTTTGGAATTATACAGTATAATTAAAGAATCACCTTTTTGTGATACAATCTTCTTTGTTTAAGTTCTCAGTCTAAGATTCTTTTACTTCACTTGAAGAATCGTTGCTCCATTCTACTTAAGATGTCAAAGCACGTACGTTACTAACAGATGACTTCGTCTTTGGCGAGATACACTTTTCAGCAAAATGTCCAGGCATCCCACACCTGAAATAGATGATTCCTTTGATTGCACAACTCCTCGTTAGATGATTTTCCCCACACTTTCAACACTTTGGTGCAGATGTCACAGTCTAACCAAACCTGCTACCGCTAGTTCTTCTTCCACGGGATTGTTATTGTTGTCGATTTCCTGATGATCACGAATACGTTTTTCCACTGGACTTGCTTGGCCTTACGATTTCTCCTCCTTGAGAACCAACACGGTCCGACGTTACGAAATTGCGTATTCTAAGATTTATTTCGACTTTGTCTGCTTCTAATCCTCGGCTATCGTTCCTTGCTGCAGAGCAATCCTCTAATCATGTTGTACTGTTCCTTCAGCTGTTCTTTGCATTGCTTTCGTAGATGCAGTCATATCGCCGCTATCATGTCCTGCTTCCTCACATGCACGTTTACCATGAATCATCGCCTTCCTTCAAAGACGGACGAATCATAGTACAATGAAAACCAGATGTAACCATTTCAAACAACGTTGTCTCCTTTCGGAGTCCAAGCACAGAGAGTCATACAGCATAAACAAGACAGACCTAACCACAAACCCCAAAAGACTCTAACCGTGCTCTGATACCAACTAATGTAACACCCTCCGTAGGGCGTCACATTTTTAAATAAAACATAAAACCAAATAAAATCATTTTATAAAAGCTTTGAATTCTGAAGGATGAATTTTAAAATTTCTTTTCGCGAAAATATAAACTTACCAAAAATTATAAGTAAAACAGAAATTAGATTGAATTAATTAATACACATATTATATATTCCACAAAATATTCAACAACAATTTAAAACATAACATTTACAGACTCAGAGAAACAGTAGCAAACCCAAAGATGGGTACTACTAATAGCACGATAACAACACTAACGAGAAAACCCAACCTACATGTTCCATTTCTCCACTAAACTGCACCCTATTGAAACTTGGAAGATTACACCTTGACGCCGTCACCATCTTCAGAACATAGCCTCCAGTAGGTCTAAGAAACTTCCTTCGTCTACTATACGAATTTAGCAATACAAACACAACAAGCAATACAGTAAAGAGGTGAGATCCCCTTTCACCAATACCAATACGGTAGCAAAGAATAATACGAATGACAAGGTCATTCCATACACACAGATAATACCAATATAGTCATGTTATCAATTTATAATTAATTTGAATAAGCATATATCATAATAAAATAAACTACAATAACATTACCAGGATAGATATAACAATTCATACAATACAAAATGCCATAACAAGAAATCATAACAATATAAAATAACTATTAAATGCAATAACAACATATAATATCACGGATAAAAGATAATAATGTACGACAAAATACAACATATAAACATATAATATCACAGATAAAGAAATAATAATGTACAAATGATATAAAACATATGCAATAGGACTCAACCCTACTCCATGGAGCTAAACACATACAGATATCTGAGAGAATGACCCGCAAAATCTATTAGTACCACGGCTGCCCAACCAAACTATTGCGCTGTCTCACGTTGCGTCTATAGCCCCACGTCACATGGAACCCATTGTCCAAGGTGTGGTGTAGTTCACGGTCTCACGTTGTGGCACTACAGGCAATGTACTATTAGACTTTACAAGATCTCGATTAAAAATAGTGCGTGTCGAGTCCATTAGTGTGTTGCCAATTACCACAACCCAGAGGAGCAACCCTACTGTCCACAAATGGAATTTTGCACACTAATGTCTCCAAGTTCATTCAAAATTGAACCACACTACGTTTATCGCACCAACAACACGATGTTATTCACCTCGTCAATCAATCCACCAAAAATGGCATTAACTCAATGCATGATAAAAAAATAAGAAATTATCAAAATACCCTCAATGGTATACAAATATGCATATTTACGCAAATGCCCTCATGGCATATAAAAATTGCCCTCATGGCTTGCCCTCATGGCAAAAATATACAGTAAGTCCCACCAGACAAATACTGTTTCAAAGCCTGTACGGGTTCACCTCATAGCCCGACAGCGAAATATATAGAATACCCTTAACGGTATAAAATATATAGTTTCGATCAATCGCGTAGAAATTTTATCGCGTTTTCACATTCTCGTCGTTTTTATAAATGTTTTTAAATCGCGTAAATTTATTTTTCTGTTTTTAAAATCGCGTAGAGTTTTTAATACGTTTTCTCAATCGCGTAAGATTTTTAAATCATTTTCTTATCCGAATTCCTTAAAATCACTGTTTAAAATAAACAGAAATAATATTTAATACATTTAAACTACGTAGAATATTTTCCATACCGCATACTGTCTTTTGGATATCTTTTCTATCTTATTTGTCCGTTTTTAATAAAAATTGACAGTATTATGTTTTAGAAAACTTATAATAATGGTTTCCTAACTTTTCTGTAAAAATTCTGTTTACTTAATTTTTAACCGTATAATTTAACTTTTTGAAAATCACTAACATGCTTCAAAATATAATATGAGCCATATGTTAGCAATTTACAAAAGTTACTGTATTTTCTTCTAACAGTAAAATCATTAGTTTTAACTTATTAAACTTAATTCTAATTAATTTATTTCTTCAAAACTCATTGTAATAAAATCCTTTTGGCATTTACTACTTAACCTTAGTTGAAAACAATTCTATAAATCACAAACATTTAAAATTTGGCATATTGGCCGAAAATAATTTTATGCTTTATAATTCATTCCTAATTATTTTCATACATTTAATCTCTTATAAAACTCTTGATCTAGTTTATTTTTATTAAATTATCTAGTCAATAGTTAGAAAATAAATCTGGATCAAAAGTATGTGGCATGTTGGCCAAATTTAACAAAGTCTTTGTATTTGATCTTTAAATTATTTTTCATCTTCTAAATCCATGTCTAATTTATTGTATTACCTAAATTCATTAAATCATTGTTTTAGAAAATGGTTTGGAAATGATTTTAGAAATCATAATTGCTTGGCTTTGGCATGTTGGCTGAAATACCTAATTTTATCCATTGATCCACAAATTCATTTTTCTTACTCTAAACAAATTGGTAACTTGTCAATTTTCCTAGGTTAATTAAATTCCACTTTTAGAAAATTGATGAGAACATTTTGGTTCTCCTCTTTGCATTGAGGCCGTGAGCTTGGATTTGTGTTCTTTGGAACACTCATGCAAATCCTTGTATATTATTTACATGTTACAATAATTATCATGCATATATATATACATACCATATACTAAAACAACCATAAAACACATACAAATTATTAAAGCTATTAGACATGTTACACACATAACACATACAAAATATTAAAGCTATTAGACATGCTTTCACATATAATCAATCACAATTAGGAAAGACTATAAATAATCAAGTGAATGAATCCTTATGGATTCTTCACTACAAACACATACATTCCTCACCACCAACACATGGTTGATGAGGGTAATCTCCCTCTTACCTCTTGAAGAACCTCCAAAGTTCCTTGTATGTCTCCCTCAAGCAAACTTTCTCCACCAATAGCTTCTTGAAAAACAAAGAAAACATGAAATATTAATACCTAAAGCTCTAAACTAGAATAATCATGGATTAAAATCATGATTAGAACTTTAAAATGAATAGAAACATGAAGATCAAAGAATCCTACCTTCAAGGCTTCAAACTTGAATTTTGAAGATCAAGATAGAAAAAGGATGATTTAAGCTTAGGTTTCAACTACAAAGTGTCTTGAAATGAAGTAAGGAAGTAAGAAATAAGGTAGTTTAGAATTATAGAAAAGTGAGTGATGGAAAAGGTAAGGAGGCCGTGAGGTTGGAGAAGAAAAAGAGAAGAAATATTTGAGAGATTTGCTTGTTTGATAGCTTTGGAGAAAAGATGAAGACTTTGATTAAATGAAATAAGTCTCCTATTTGCTATGCATGGCCGTGAATCACTTTGAGAGAAGGTGAGAATTATGTTTGGTTTTGCTCCCTCCAAATGCATGGTTGTAAATGCATAGGAATAAGAATGAATTGAAGTGTTGAATATTGCCTTCCTAAAGGCATGCATTGCCGTAGAAGCACATGGAAAGAAGCCAATAAAATTGACTTGGTCTTACTTGGTTAATTTAATGATAGATAGCAAGAATTGAATGGCAATATTTGCTTCACCAAAAGCTTGCTTTGCCGTAGAAAGCAACAAAGAAAAGCCATCAATATTGACTAGTCTTCCTTTGATTCAATTTGGCTTTCTACATGCATTTCACAAAGTCTTTCTATGTGAATTCACTTTGTGAATTGGCTATTAGAGCAATTTCTCTTCTCCTTCACCGTAGACCAACAACTTTAAGAAGTCCAATATTTGTTTAAAAGCTTGCTTCCTATTGGTTCTTAAAGAGTCAAGCCATTATTCTTGACCAATTTCTATTGGTTGAATATTTACTAACTTGATTCCTATTGGTTGCTATTTTTGTTGACCAATTTCTATTGGTGCACACTGTATATTTTCTAATATACTTTAACCAATGAACAATAATTACTATTTATGAAGTCAGTATTTATTGTCTAATGGATAATAAAATATACATAGATTCTTCTCTTGTACTAACAGAGTAGTAACTATTATTGATCATCATTTTTTTTCTACTGATTGCCCTTGATGAGTCGCAAAGCGAGTCATCAAAGAGAAATTTCTAGAACATGTGACTCACTACGATGAGTCAGTATGATGAGTCACCGTGGAGCTTTCTAGAACAGGTGAGTCAGCATGGCGAGTCAGCGTAGATATTTTCCAAAACATGTGAGTCAGCACGGCGAGTCATCAGCTGAGTCACCAATGGTGAGTCACAGCGCTGAGTCATCAGCTGAGTCATCAATGATGAGTCACAGCGCTGAGTCAGCATGGTGAGTCATCATAGAAGCTTCTGAAACAGGTGACTCACTACGGTGAGTCACAGGCGAGTCACCGCTTGGAACCTTCCGAATCTGCCGAGTCATGGTGCTGAGGTGTCACGCCACGTGTCGAGTTTCTATTGGCCCATTGCGATGAGTCATCATCCACTAGATATTTTTCAAGAAAAATATCATCCAATAGATAATAAAACATACCCCGATTTTATTTGTCAGATAAAATCGTAAGAAAATAAAACTTCAAAAAGTGACTCGGTTTCGGGTTTAGTAAGCTCCCCTGCTCAGGATAATAATAAAATTTCCCCGATTCAGAAAATTTTAAAATTCCTGACTCGAAGCAAATCACATAAAACACCCAAATAAAATCATAGACAGTAATATAAAACATCATCATACGAGAAAAATTTAAAACAGTACATTCGGGATGTAATGGTCATTTTTCCATTTTTCCCCACAACCGAGCAAATCACTCAAAACACTCAAATAAAATTACAGACATTAAAATATATTTGTATATCACACAGAAAAATTTAAAACAGTAAATTTGACAAAATTTTTATTTTACTGTCTCGAAGCAAATTATGCAAAATGACCAAATAAAATTAGAGCCTGTAAAATATACTTGTATTTCATGCAGAAAAACAAGAAACAGTAAAATCGGGACACAACGGTCATTCACCCAAAAGTTGGGGTGTTACAGGGCGCATCAATTGTCACAATTTTTTGATTGACTGTTGGTTTAAGGTGGATTTTCTAAGAAGAATTTGGTGTGTTTGGTGGTGTGAAGGTCTCTGTTTATTGGTGGATTTTTCGGTTATTGGGTTCAAGTTGTGATTGAGGAAGAAGATGATTTTTAGAGGTTGATGGTGAATGTTGTCATGTGTTTCTTAGAAACAAAATGAGTGTATTTTTGAGAAAGGAAAGGAAATCAAAGAGTCTTTGAATCTAGTCCATGGTGAAGGATTAGGTTTGTTTAATGCTTTGTAAATCCTCTCATGCCCCATTATTGACACTAAAGAATGGTGAAGGAAGAGAAAAAAGTGGAGTTGGAAGCCTTGGTAAAGATTGGGAATAAGGGTGAGGGGAAAGGAAAATGAAAATAAAAATACCAATAACCAACATGTTTTTAAATACTTGAAAAATTGATAATGAGAATTATTTTCTTAAAATGAAAAGAATGAAAACTGAAAACATTTCTGCAAACTAAACGAAGCCTAAGTGTGAAGGCGATGTGGCATCCTTGTTATTTTTATTACTATTATTTGGTACTGGTCCTATTGGACCAGGGTTGGGCCCTAAGGATAACCCATTGAGGCCCCATAGAGGACGGGGGAAGGGATGGCAAAGTGTATATGAGGCAGGGTTTGAACCCCATGCACCTCGTTTGATGTCCCATAGAACCTATTATTTGTGTTGCCTCTTGGGGACACATCCATGTTATCTTTGAAGTGTGAAGGTCTCTGCTTATTGGTGGATTTTTTGGGTATTGGGTTGAAGTTGTGATTAAGGAAGAAAATGATTTTTAGGGTTTGATGGTGAATGTTGTCATGTGTATCTTAGATATGAAATGAGTGTATTTTTGTGAAAGGAAATCTAAGAGTCTTTGAATCTGGTTCGTGGTGAAGGATTGAGTTTGTTTAATGCTCTATAAATCCTCTCATGCCCCTTTGTCTACACCAAGGAATATTTAAGAAAGAAAAAAATTGGAAATGGAAGCCTCAATAGAGATTAGGGATGAAGGTGAGGGAAATGGAAAATAAAAATAAAAATATCAATAATAAACATGTCTTCAAATACTTGAAACATTGATAATGAAAATTATTTTTTGAAAGAATAATAAAAATATTACATCATTTTGTGTGATACATAACTTTTCACACCATTGTTGAATGATTGTAATTAAGTAAAAAAATTATGATGAGATAATAATATAATCAATGATATGTGAAGGATTATAAAAGTGATATGAGAGAAAAAATAATAAGAATATCATTGTTATTTCCAAAAATAAAAGAATAAAAACTAAAATCATTTTTTCAAACCAAACGCAATCTTAAATGTGTAGATGATGTGGCATTCATGTTTATTATTATTATTATTTGGTATTGGTTCTACTGAACCACGGGTGATCCTTAAGGATAATCCACATGGGCCCCATGGGGGACGAGAAAGGGATGGCGAAGTGTATGAAGTGGGATTTGAACTCCTCACGCCTCGTTTGATGTCTCATATCACCTACTATCTATGTTGCCTCCGAGGGACATACATGTTATTTTTTACTCTAAATATCGCAGATTCTTATATATGTTTTTATCTAGTAAAGTAAAATAATAAATGTACATAAAGGAAAAAAAATTAAGATGAGCCGAACAATTTATCTAGTTTTTTTTTCCGAAAAATCAACAGGGCCGAAGCCCAAAAGAAAGAAGAATTACACAGATATGGTTATGGGAGTAGAGACTCTTTTTGCATCAGCCATCCAGAATTGATGCATCTGAGGGGACTCTAAAACAATCAAGCCATGCTCCTTCGTACAACTCAGGTTAGCAAGAAAATTAGCACAACAATTTGCCTCTCTAAAGATGTGTTGGGCCATGATTTTAAATTTCGGTCTATAATTGCAATTACGATCGTAATATTACAATTTTTGTAATTTTTATAACTACATCACAATCGTAATTGCAGTGGCATTGACTGCATTTTCTCACAATTGATCGCAATATTATATTTTTAATAATTTTCGTAATTATGATTGTATCTGTAATTTAAAATCATGGTTGGACCTTTACATCCCAGTTCCGTGCAATTAGCTCCTTAATATGCAGAATTAAGGAACGCCCAACAGTGCTATCAATTTGGTAGGAACGTCTGGACACAGCCTCAAAATCCACTTGGGGTTCCACCTTACGATACCACATAGTCCAAGCCACCAGGACCCTCATGCACCCCCACACCCACACCCCCTGCTCCCCAAGTTCCGCTAGAAAGGCCGTTGAACTAATCAAGTTTCTAGTGAAACCATCTAACCATTTCCCCATAGCATCCCTAATGAGACCTCCGCAACCAGCACACTGGTTATTGGTCTTCAACGCACCATCTGTGTTGATACAGATCCAAGGGTGCATCGGGGCCTGCCAACGAACCTGCACCACCTATGGGTTTGAGGCTGCCATCCTGCCTATCTCATAAGCTGCTATCACTCCATCCTGCCAAGTCCTGATAATCTGCCACGGTCTATAAGGTCTAACAAAGCTATCGTCAAACACTTGATTGTTTCTCCAGTTCCACAAGAACCAACAAGAGGTGGCCCAATGGCTAGACCAATCCTTTTGCTTTTCTAATCCAAAATTGTTGACTAAGTTGGATTTGATCCAGTGCTTGAGATCTCCTTCATAGAATTTTATGCTTTTCTCGACTGGAACCAGATGGTTCCAAACTATACTACTCAGCAGACAGTCCCTAAGAATATGAACTGTACTTTCCACTGTATCCTCACAATGGTGACAAAAGGGTAACCCCAATCCCCATTTATACCTTCTTTTATTGGTGAGGATTCGGTCATGGCCCACCAGCCAAATAAAATTTTCCACCCTCTGAGAGTTCTTTATTTTCCAACTCCTGTTTCCACATTGAATTCGTGTCTTCAATATAAATGCCGATATGATACGCACTATTGACACTGAAAAGGCCTCCCTTAGTACGAAGCCAGTACAGATGATCATTATCATCTAAATGGTGAGGACTTTGGATAGCATGGAATCTATTGCAAATCTGCTAAGGCAGATAACGTCTAATAATTTCTCAATTCCAGTTACCTATCTCCATCATCATGTCCTTGACTCTCATTTTCCTGATGCTATCATCCATGACATAAAAGAAACTGATAATGAAAAGAATGAACTGAATGGATTTTTGTGTATGTTATTGTGTTCTGGTACAATTCATATACATTCGTTATATAGGAAAATGTCTAGTTTAAAAGAAGTAAACTTACAGACAAACACCTAAACTTTAGGACCTAATTAGAACAATTATAATTTGATTTATTCACTGAGATTCAATCTACAAATCAATCTTTGATTGACGTTGACTATGATTTCCAACACTCGTCCTCAAGCTAGAACATGGATGTCCAAAGTTCCTAGCTTGCAAAGAAGAGTATGAAATAATGAGTTACCAAGTGGTTTAGTGAATATATTTGTTATTTGTTGAGTTGAAGAAACATGAGTTGTCTTGATTAAACCTTATTGTATTCTCTCACGTATAGGGTGGCAATCAATTTCAATGTGTTTCATGCATTCATGGAACATGGGGTTGGTTGCAATGTGTAGAGCAGTCTGGTTGTCGCAGTATAAGAGGGATGGTTGTAAGTGTGTTACTTACAAGTCTTGCAAAAGGTATTTGAGCCACACTAATTCACAAGTAACAGATGCCATGGATCTATATTCTGATTCTATCGAGGAGCATGACACAATCGATTATTTCTTGTTTTTCCAAGATATGGGTGCTCCTCCAAGGAAGACGCAAAATCCAGTAATAGATCATTTGATTGTCGGGAAACTTACCAAGTCAACATCACAGTATCCTTTCAATTGCAGCTTACTGTGTGATGGGAATAAAACACCTTGGCCTAGTGCTTTCTTCAAGTATTGTAGGACACAGTATGCTGCCTCAAGGTGGGGTTTCCTTGGTTGTTTCATAAATTGGCTGAGACCATGAACTGAGAAGGTGATGTCCGATCTTATGATGATGAGGTATATAAGGCGACCAATGAGGCTTCTATATTATGATGGGTCTTTGAGTAGTTCACCATCTGAAAGTGTGAGCCTTTGATTTTGTTCCATTGGAAATTTAGCTAGTTTTTCCCCAATCATACATGCATTCTTAAGTATATCAAGAGTATATTTACATTGGGAAGTGGCAATACCTTGCTTTGACTAGGCAACTTCAACTCCAAGGAAATATTTGAGATGGCCTAAGTCCTTGATCTGAAATTGTTGTGTAAGAATCTCTTAAGCTCTTCAATTATGGTGTTTTCGTTTCCTATGATGATCATATCATCGACATAAAGTAACATTATTGTGAAAGAAACACCTCATACCTTAGTAAGAAAGGAATAGTCTGCCTTAGATTATTGAAATTCGACTCTTTTTATGGTAGTTGAGAATTTTGAGAACCAATTGTGTGATGCTTGCTTTAAACCATATAGTGACTTCTGAAGTCGAGAGGAGGTTGCATATAAACCTCTTCATCCAAATTGTCGTGGAGGAAGGAATTTTGGACGTCAAGTTTGTCGCAACTGGGATCGCGACGAGACGATCAAAAAATATGAAATTTGAAAATCAATAGAGTCGCCACCAATGTTTATTTAAATTAGAAAAATATTAGAAAAATCCTTAAAATAGGAAAACTGGTCTTTTAGAAAATGAGTTTGGATTCGGGAGTCGATTAGAGGTAGAGAAGGTATTAGAACCCTACACTGCCCGCTCCAAGAAAAGTACCTTAGGTTAATTGTATAAATTTTAATTATTTCAAATATATTAATTTTACCCTTTTTTAAAAAAGAAAAAAGAAAAGAAATAACTAAATTATGAAAATTTAATTTTTAGCTTGACAGAATAGAGATTCTGCTCCTACGTATCCCAAAGTGCAGTGGGAAACTCAAAGTCACGTAGTTCTTTCGAAAATAAGTGTGGGTTGACTGATTTTAATTAAAAGATTTTTTTGAAAAGAGATTTTATTTGAAAACAAACTCATTCTTGCACAGGATTCAAAGTAGTACCAGGTTACTCAACAAATCCGTATGATCCAAATGACATTGAAGATAGCATCCGCTATTCAATCATCATCATTAGTCATTGCATTGATTAAATGATGTTATTTTTATTTTTTTTTATTTTTTATATTTTTATTTTTTTATCTCATTGACTAAATCAATTATGCACAAATTTTTTTAACAAAACACAACTTAAAGATATAGTCCTAAAAAACAAAAAAGCTTTCAACCCCAAACTTAAAGACCCATTGTCAGAAATATAAAAGAAAAAACGAAAGCCTAACCCCAACAAAAATTCTCTATGAACATTTCTTCTCATTTTTGGTCACACAACAGGACATTAAAAACAAAACCCAAAAGACTCATTTTTGAACAATAAAAGCTAACAACAAAAAGATGCAGAGACTCTGGAAAGTGAAACAAGATAGAGGAGAGGGAAAACTCACTCCCACTAGCAGAGCTTGAAGGCGGGACGAGGCAGATGAGCGGCGGCTGAACAACGAGTTCGCACGAACTAGAGCGGATCTGGTGCGACGCGGCGTTGGGAGCGAATCTGGCACAAGCGACGGCGCGATTCAAGCAGGTCGCAGGTCGTGGGTCGAGCGATGTCTGGATCTAGGTGGGATCAAAGCGCGATGGCAGTGCAGTTTTGGGCTGACGATGCATGATTCGCGGGGCGGCAGTTTACGAATCGGATGCGAGCCTGGTTTTCGCTTCTGGCTGCTGGTTTCGCGGGTCACAACTGGATGCAGGGTTGAGCTTGCGACGGTTCGGTTCTGGCTAGTTCAAGCAGGCAGTTTACGGTTCGAGGTTATTCTGATCTGTGGAGGCAGATGGCGTGGGTGGTGCAGTTGAGTGGTTGGCGATGGTTCTTGTATGGGGTTGAAGGTGATGATGGTGGATGGCATTTATGGTTGTTAATGGTGGTGAGTTGCTTGTTTGAAAATGGTGGAGATAGGAGGTTGAAGGTGGTGGGTTGCTTGTTTGAGGTTAAAGGTGATGGGTTGCTTGATTGAGAATGAAGGTTGGTGATAAGGGTGGTGGTTGTTATGGTGGGTTGATGAAAGTGGAGATGGAAGGTGGTTTGTGGTGAAGATGGAAGTGATGAAGGAAGGTCGAAGGAGATGAATAGTGAAAGTGGTTTTTGTGAAGGTGGCAGTAGGAAGTGCGGGGAAGATGGCAGCCTAAAAAGAAATTCGTATAATGCTTTTTCAAAAATCCTTTTTAAGCCCCACTCTCCAACCTTAGTTTTCTTTGCTTATGTATGTCCTTTGCTTCTCTTCTTTTCCTCTTGTAGCTCCCTGTCTAGCTCTCTCCCTTTTTTTTCTGTTATGCGAGATCCATGAGTGTGTGAAAGTAAGTAGGTGTGTGTATGTGTGTAGTGCTGGTGGGAACATGAGAGTGTGTGGGTGTGTGTTATGTGATAATGCCCAAAGTGAATGGGAGCAAAGGAAGCTTGTCCCCTCTGCCATGGTGTGTGCAGTAGTGTAGGTAGTGGCATTTGGTGTGCTGCAGTGCATGGCCTGAAAAAGAAAAAGAATCATAGAGCTAGAAAACACAAATTGTTTCCTTCCAAAGATAGAAAAACAAGAGCATCTACGTTTTTTGTTTTTTTATTTTTTATTTTGGTCTGTAATAAAAAAATGTTTTTCTTTTTTTTAATAAAAGGAAAAGCAATGATAAAAAAAATAAGATAAAAACAAATAAGACTGGAAAAAGAAAAGAAAAGAAAAGCATTCATAATGTTGTAATTAAACATCATTTAACACAAAATTATTAGTCCTTAACCAAGCAACATAAACAAAAATTTTATAGACAAAATTGGGTATTAACAGCTGCCCCCCTTTGCTTTACATTTAAAATAAATGTGAAGCAAATGAATTAATTCGATTTTGTCCATGAAATTTTCCTGCACAGATCGATGCAAGATGCAACGGTCATTAAGACAAGGTAGAAACGTGAAGTATGAGGACCCTAAAAAGGAAAAAGCTTGCGAAATTGAGTATCCACCGAAGCTTGACAAGGAACTTAAAAGCAATGGGTGCAGGAACCTAAAAAATTAAAGGCATTGGACATAAGGCCCTAACTTGTCATGGAAGCGATAGGTACGAGGACCTGAAAATTAAAGGCAATGGGTATAAGATCTTGACTTACCGTGAAAGCGATCAGTGCAGGGACCAGGAAATGAAATGACGATGGGTGTGAGGACCCGGAAACTAAAGACGATAGGTGCGGAGACTCAGAAACTACAAGCAAATGGGTGTGGGGACCTGAAAACTAAAGAAATAGGCATAAGGCCCTAGCTTGCCGTGAAAGTGATGAGTGCAAGGACCTAAAAACTAAAAGATGATGGGTGCGGGCACCCAAAAACTAAAGACGATGGGTGCGGGGACCCAAAAACTAAAAGACGATGGATGTGGGACCTAGAAATGAAAAAACGATGGGCACGGGGACCTAGAAACTAAAGGCAGATAGGTGCAGAGACCTGAAAACTATAAGACAATGGGTGCGGGGACCTGAAACTAAAGGCAGAAGGGTGCAAGGACCATAAACTAAAGACAAGTGGGTGTTGGGACCCAGAAACTAAAGGCAAATGGGCACAAGTACTAGGAAACTAAAGATGATAGGTGCGAGGACTCGGAAATTAAAAGACGATGGGCGCGAGGACCTGGAATCTAAAAGACGATGGGTGCGAGGGCCCGAAACTAAAGGCAAATGGGTGCGTAGACTCGGAAACTAAAAGATGATGGGTGCGGGGATCTAGAAACTAAAGACAAGTGGGTGCGGGGACCCGAAACTAAAGACAAGTGGGTGCGGGGACCCGAAAACTAAAGGCAAATAGGTGCGAGGACCCATAAACTAAAGACGATGGGTGCGAGGACTCGAAAATTAAAAGACGATGGGCGCGGGGACCCAGAAGCTAAAAGACGATGAGTGCTGGGACTCGAAACTAAAGGCAGATGACTGTGAGGACTCGAAAACTAAAAAGCGATGGGCGCACCAGAAGCTAAAAGACGATAGGTGCGGGGACCCGAAACTAAAGGCAAATGGGTGTGGGGACCCGGAAACTAAAAGCAGATGGGTGCAGGGACCCGGAAACTAAAAGATGATGGGCACAAGGACCCAAAAACTAAAAAACATTGGGTGCGGGGACCCGAAAACTAAAGAATGATAGGTGCGGGGACCTGAAAACTAAAGAACGGTGGGCATAAGGCGCTAAGAACTAAAAGAAAATATGTTGGCTTTATAAATGCATGTGATGCTTGAAATGATGAATGATACAGTGGATGTGAAGCTTGAGGACAGTGCATGTAATGCCTAAGATGATGCATGATGCAATAGATGTCCTACGGTAGAGATTCTCATGAACAAATTGGGTAAACAGAACTGTCACATCAGAGCTTTAGCTGAATCACTCTTGGTTCCACAACCTTTAAGGACTTCTTCCCAAAGTAGGATCAAGGTCGAACAATAACGAAATTTGCTTTATGATTTGTCTGGTTATTCTTCATTTTCTCATAAATACTCTCAAAGGGCCTTGAGCTAGAAAACTTTATGCAGCGAGCCTTGAGCCCAAGAACTTTGTGCAATGAGCCATAAGCCAAATAAGTAATGTACTTGACAAAAACTTTTTTTTTTAACCAAAGTCTTGAGCCAAATGCTTCTTGGAAAATAGGTCATTGTCAATCTCATTTTCTTCAAATTTCTCTTCATTAGATGTGGCTTACATAGAGGCTTCTGACTTTCTTCCTCCAAAGATTCTTATTCCACCAAACACACTTCAATTTGAATTTCTATCAAGGATGTCATTTCCTTCATCGCTTGAAATTTTGGAACTCTTTTGGCTTGAGTTCAACAAAAGACTACCATCAGATGGTTAAGTTGTACTATTGCACCCATGTTCACTGAACTTGAAGCATCATGCACCAGATATGCATAGATTCAAAAGTAAAACAGGAAAGAAATTTACTAACTGAATAATTTCTTGACTGAATTTGGGAGTATGACTATACAAAGGGCATTTATAAAAGACACAAGAAATGGAATAGTACAAATGCCAAAGGGGTTTTTGCCTCAGTTTAGATGTGGTTGATCCTTACTCGACAACTGGACATTATGACTATTTTTTTATCAAGTATCTACAAAAATCTGCCCTAGTGTAAGGTATAAAAAAAAAAAGAATTTGGCCTAGGGTAAACCATTTGAGAACAAAGCTGCCCCAGTGTAAGCCATTTGACAACAAAATTTGTCCTAGTGGGAAACTTTAGATATTTTGGTTTTACCTAAGTGTGGGGCCAAATAGACCTAGAGAAATTGCCATAGTGTAGGGTCAGCTTGAACAAGGTGAAAATTTGCACTAGTGTAAGTCTTTTATTTTTCACTGCCCTTGCTACTTTTCAGTCTACCAGGATTTTTTTTTAAGAAGCAATGAACTAAATACTTGTAAGAATACAACCCTTTTGCATCAAAATTAAAACTTGTGAAATAAAGGCAATCATTCATTGATCAGAATGGACTTTTTAAGGATTGTAATGTGGTCAAGGCTAGTGGTTATGAAATGAAATATATAAGGCTCAAACAAGTGTTTAAAGGTTAAATGGGACCAATGATCCTTGTTTAAACTTAAACTTTGTCAATTGCTTTTGCGCTTTCAAACACAATTTTCTCTTATTATTCTCCATTTTTTTACTTTTTGTTCCTTTCACCTTTTCTTCATTTTCTCTTTTTCATTATGCTTCAAAACAGTCACCATGACAATCAATATTTATTTTGTGATATCCTCTAGTGTAGAGGTGATTATTGTCTAGGGTTTATTGAAGAAAACTTTCAAGCTCAAAATGGGATAACGAGAGATAATAAAAAGAAAAAAAATGAATTCTTATGAAAGATAAAGAAAGATGACCAATCTTCATTTCAAATCTTGAATGTGCATTTTCAAAAATTTTAATTTAGAGACAAAAGGATAATACACACCAAGTGATTACTTATTTACTCCCTTTATTTTTCTCTTTTTCCTTTCACCCCTCCTTTAGTTTTTTTTTTTGGCAAAGAATACCTGCACACGTGGGTTTCATAACCACCAAATTTTTTTCTAGCACGAGAGTCTCATGGGATCCAGACTAAAAGAAAGCAAATAAAAGAAAGAAAAAAATGACAAGAAAGATATGACAAGGACATGAGTACCAAGAACATAGGAAAAGGACATAAGATATGGTGAGATCCATGCAAATCCATTACATCAATGCTTCAAGAAAGTTTATATAAGTTCAAAATCGAAATGAATCACCACTAAGTTGAACTTTCTAAGGTTGTCCCTTATTGACCACTCCAAACATTCGCTCCTATCACAAATAAGCATGCCTAGAAACATCTGACACTGCTTGCTGGACTACTGTTTAGGTAGCCGTTGTCATCCATGAGTTTTCTTGAAAACCCATTTGATTCATTCGACCTGAAGTCCACCCTTAACCAGTTCAACTTGCTTCTTCATCATTCATTTGATGCAATCTTCCCTTTTTCATTTCGCTTTCAATCATTTCACCAATTATTACGATATCTGAAAAATTCGACAACACATTCCTAATCATATGATCATAGAATAGCACGTGAAGTGTATCGATGAACATATCAACCATCTCTTTCTCGGATAAGGGGGGTTCCACTTGTGCAGCTATTTCCCTCCACCTTTGAGCATATTCCTTAAGTTTCAGCATCCTTCTTAGACATGCTTTGTAGTTGTATTCTATCTGATGTCATGTCAATGTTGTATTTATATTTCCTTACAATGGCATCAGTCAAATCCTTGAAAACTCCTTATATGGGCACGCTCAAGATGCGTGTACCAATTCGAAGTTGTCTTAGTTAAACTATCTTAGAAGAAGTGAATTAACAGCTTGTCATCATGAGCATGGGAAGCCATCCTGCGAATGTACATGGTCAAATGGTTCTTTGGACAAGTGGTCCCCTTGTATTTATCAAAATCTGGAACTTTGAACTTCGATGGGATCACCATATTAGGGACAAGGCAGAGTTCTGAAGCATCAAGGAGACCATAGCTACTTGCCCCTTCTATGGCTCACAGTCTCTCTTCTAGAGTTTACAACTTCTCTTTGGACTGGGAATTTTCTACAGAGGAGTTCAGTGGGTATTATGGCATAAAAGTAGGGATAAAATGCTGCACTGGCAAGGTTTCGCTAGCATGTGGTTGGGTTGTGTTCAAAGAGTTAGCGGCGGTCGTGCTGCCATCAGGGGGATTAGTCACTTGCGATGGTACAAAGCTGGTAGAAAAACCATACGATGGAAGAAAGAAGGGGAATAAGTGTTGTGTTTATGGAGTTTTATTAGCACTTGGCTGAGTAACTTAGGTTTCAGTGGTATTTGGAAGGTTTGGGGTTGATGTTACTGGTGACGTGCTATTATCAAGGGGATTTGTGGCCAATGGTGGTACATACCCAGGAGGGAGGCCATATGGTGGGAATAGTGAAACCTGAGTTCCTTGAGAATTAGTGACAATGGGTTGAGTGGTGTTATTTGGATAAACAACACCTTGAGGATTGAATCCTTGATATTGCAAAAGGGTTGGAGAGAAGCTAGGCGGGTGAAGAGGTATGGTTGGGTGTCCTTTGTTTGCCACTGAGGATTCCCATATGTGTTCTTCCTGCTTTTCATGGATTGTAGCATCTCCATCATCTTAGATACTTGCTCTTTGAGCTGATTCACCTCGACCTTCAGCTCTTGAGTCTGCTCTATTTCATTCATGATCCTAGCTTGGGAATAAGTCCTGTAAAGGTGTCGCGAAAACTACTTTTCTGATATAGTGTCAACTTCTCTGCTTGAGGAGACATGATGTGGATATGCAATTATCAGTATTGACTGAACAAAAATGACAAAATGCATGAATGCAAAATATTAACTATTTATGCAAATGAATTTTTTTCTTTTTTCTTTCTTTTTTTTAAAAAAAGCTAGAAATGACATGAAAATGCAAGATGATTTTTTTTTGCTATTTTTTTTAAAGGAATGCAAGAGTGAATGAAAATGCAAGTCATGAAAATGCAAGATGATATATTTTTCCTTTTTTTAAAAAAAATGTTATGAATGCCATGAAAATGCAAGATTTTTTTAGAGTGATAAAAATGTTACGAAAATGCAAAATGATGTATCTTTTTTTTTTTTGTTAAAATGCTATGAATGACATGAAAATGTAAATTCATGTTTTTTTTAAATGCCAAGAATGCTATGAAAATGAAAGATGATGCATTTTTTATATTTTCTTTAACAAGAAAAAAAAATAACATGAGAAAGAGATAAATAAAAAAGAAGTATGCTCCCTTTGTGTCATAACCAGGTGGAACCTAAGAAGCTGGATTTCCTTAAAGTCATGACTCTAATTTTGGCAGTCCCTATATTTAATCTATCAGTGCAAGGTTTTTCAGGACAGATCTAAACTTCTAAAAAGTCATGGTCCCCAGATTGTCCCTATCTCAAAAGACAAGGCCTCAATTCATGTATTAATTACAAGTAAGGATAAACTCTCTCAATATAACTAGTTCATGATATTGGTAACAATCTGAGTGGTATCTCAACAAATGTCAAGTGAGCATAAAGTCCCTCAATAACAAAAGTGAGACCCCTCCTATTCCTCGAGTTCGCACAGACTTGGGTATAGAGCCCAAAAAGTGTGTGAGGTAAGTGATGGTGATGTGTGTGTGGGAGCATACAAACTTGTACCAAAAATTTAAAAAGACCAAATTACCCCCCAACCTGCAAAAGCATATATACAACAACCAGCTAGCAATCATCTACCCTAAAGTTTCAACAATTAAGCGCAAAAAATATATATACAAGAGTCATGTCAAAATAAACACAGAAAAATGTTAGCAAATATTTACATAAAAGAAAAAAAAAAAAAACTATATAAAATATATTTACAAGCAAATAATAAAAAACAAAAACAAAAAAAAAAAAGACAAAAGAATGGTAAAATAAATAAATAGAAATTATTAATGATTTGCACAACTAACAACAACAGGCCTGACTCTCCAAGTGCCCCCAGTGGAGTCGCCAGCTATCGCAACCAGAATCGCGACAGGACGACCAAAAAATACGAAATTTGAAAATCAATGGAGTCGCCACCAATGTTTATTTAAATTGGGAAAACATTAGAAAAACCCTTAAAACAGGAAAATTAGTCTTTTAGAAAATGAGTTTGGATTTGGGAGTCGATTACAGGTAGGGAAGGTATTAGCACCCTACACTGTCCATTCCAAGAACGGTACCTTAGGTTAATTGTGTAAATTTTAATAATTTCAAATATATTAATTTTACTTTTTTTTTAAAAAAAGAAAAAAGAAACAATTAAATTATGAAAATTTAATTTTTAGCTTGACAAAATAGAGATTTTGCTCCTACGTATCTTCGGGTGCAGTGGGAAACTCAAAGTCACGTAGTTTTTTTAGAAAATAAGTGCGAGTTGATTGATTTTAATTAAAGCATTTTTTTGAAAAGAGATTTTATTGGAAAACAATTATGCACAAATTTTGTTAACAAAACACAACTTAAAGATTTAGTCCTAAAAAAAAAAAAGCTTTCAACCCCAAACTTAAAGACCCAATGTCAGAAATATAAAAGAAAAAACGAAAGCCCAACCCCAACAAAAATTCTCTATAAACATTTCTTCTCATTTTTGGTCACACAACAGGACATTAAAAACAAAACCCAAAAGACTCATTTTTGAACAATAAAAGCTAACAACAAAAATATGCAGAGACTCTGGAAAGTGAAACAAGATGGAGGAGAGGGAAAACTCACTCCCACCAGCAGAGCTTAATGGCAGGACGAGGCAGATGTGTGATTACCATGCGATAATGAAGATGAGTTTTGATGATAACAAACATGAAGATGATGAGAAGACCAAGTCCAAGATCTTCAAAATTAGCTTTAGGACTTAGGATCTCTTTGGTATAGAGCTTTCATAGGATATCTCATTATTTGTCTTAAAAGATCCAAAAATCAGTTTCTTACAAACCAAATTAAAGTTTTAATATGGCTTTGAACAATCAAAAGGTTTGTGGCAATTCAGAAATCACCAAATCTGTTTTCCAAGTTTTTCAAATGGCTTTTCAAACAGAGGTATTCAAATAACCTCTTAAGGTATTCGAATAACCTGCCCCTTTTCATTACGTTTTTATAAGAGGTATTCTAATAACCCATATGGTATTCGAATATACTTGAATACAGAATACTGCTTTTAAACAGAGGTATTCGAATACCCTTGTAGGTATTCGAATAACACCCTTCTAAACAGTTTTTTTTTTTAAATGTGTTTAATATAAAGGTATTCGAATACACCCCTGTGGTATTCGAATAACTTGCTTCTGAACTATTTTTTTAAAGAAATGAAAACAGTGGTATTTGAATACCTCATGTTGGTATTCGAATAACCCACGAGAATTTGTGCTCAGAGGCTCTATAAATAGAGACCTATAATTATCATATTAAATGTGTGCTCAGCTTCAATTATCATATTAAATGCCTCCAATAGACATTTGTGCTCAGTGGCTCTATAAATAGAGACCTTGGGTCACTTCTACAAGTCCTAGATATTCTGAAATTATTTTGTTTTTGCTAAAACGTGGTTTACAAATTCCTCTCTTATTCTCTGTGTTCTTTTGGCAAAAATCTAAGATATCCTTAGAGAACTTTATAGTGCTTCAACTTGTGATATTTACTCTTTGTGAGAGTTTATTTTTCACCTATTTTCTATTGTATTTCTAAGAGGGTGAGGTATCCCTCAAAGGCTATGTAACAAGCGTGAGGTATCCCTTAAAGGTTTGTGTAAGGGTGAGGTATCCCTAACTGTTTGAGGCTTTAGCACAAGGGTAGAGTTTCCCTGTATGTGAAAAGTGTTCTAGATTATAAAGGTTGCAAGCATCTGCTTTAAGCTTGTCTTGAATAGTGAAAAATTTTGAACTGTGTTTTGGGGACTGGACGTAGGCCACAAGTGGTTGATGGTCGAATCAGGATAAATATTGTGCCTGCTTTTCTTATCCTTAATCTCTTTATTTATTTGCATTTACTATATTATCTCTTGCAATTTACTTAATGGCTATTATTCTTCTCTTCTTTTATTTTCACAACATTTTAACATTTTATTCTAAGCATATTTATTGTGTTTATGCTTTTGCAAAAATTTTTAACACTCAATTCACCCCCCTCCTCTTGAGTACTAGAAGCCACTTGATAACAAGTGGTATCAGAGCTAGACTCTTGTATAAAGAGCTTAGCCGCTTCAAGAGAACATGACTTCCTCAAATGGCTTTTCAGAGGGATCTTCCATAAACCGACCACTATTTTTCAATGGGGATGGTTATGCATATTGAAAGGAAAGAATGAAAATTTTCATCGAAGTTATTGATCTAGATGTGTAGGATGCTATCGAAAACGGCACATTTATACTTACAAAAATAATCAATGGTGTAAAGACTGAAACTCCAAGGAGTGAATGGTCTGATGATGATAAAAGGAAAGTTCAACATAATTTAAAAGCCAAAAACATTATTACCACTGCCCTGGGGTATGATGAATTTTTCCAAATTTCAAACTGTAAAATCATAAAAGAGATGTGGGACACTTTACAAGTCACCCATGAGGGTACTAGTGAAGTTAAGAGGTCGAGAATTAATTCTCTTACTTGTGAATACGAATTGTTTAAAATGAACCAAGGAGAAAGCATTCAAGAAATGCAAAAGAGGTTCACCCACATCGTAAATCATCTTGCATCTTTAGGAAAGAATTTTTCTAACCAAGATTTAATTAACAAAGTACTAAGATGTTTGAGCAGGATTTGACAACCGAAGGTTACAGCCATATCAGAATCAAGGGACTTGTCGACTATGACATTAGCTACTCTTTTTGGAAAACTCCATGAACATGAACTGGAGCTGAATAGACTAAGCCAAAGTGAAGAAAGTAATAAGAAGAAGAAAGGCATAGCTCTCAAAGCCACTGCCTCAGCAATTGATGAACATGATGATGAGGATGGAGAAAGCACTGAAAATATTGAACTAAATGAAGAAAACCTTAACCTTATGGTTAAGAAATTCGGTAAGTTTTTTAGAAAGAAGGGAAACTAAAGAAGACCACCTTTTCCACCAAAGAAAACTCATCATAAAGGAGAAGGAACAACTTCAACTCCAACTTGCTACGAGTGTGGAAAATCTGGACACATGAAAATGGAGTGTCCAATTTACTAAAAGAAAATAGAGAAATTTGAAAAGAAACCCTTCAAGGAAAGAAAGGGAAGAAGAGCCTACATAGCATGGGATGACAACATGGACTCAAATGATAGTTCAGATAGCGAAGAAGCCCATCTATGTCTTATGGTCAAAGGAAAAGAAGAAGAACAGAGCGACAATGAGGTAAATTCTGATTTATTGCCTTCTTATAATGAATTATAAGATGCCTTGGAAGAACTACATGATGAATCACTAAGGCTTACTAAATTAATCTCTTCTTCTAAGAAAACAATTTCTTCTCTAGAAAATCGAATTCTTATTTTAAATAAAGAAATTGAAGAATTAAAAATTGAAAATGAAACCTTGGGAATTATTGATGCATGCACATCTCATTCTTTACATGCTTCTACTTCTTCCTCTTGTTCTTCATGTCATATACTCGAAAAAGAAATTGAAGATTTAAAGAATACCCTTGCAAAATTCACCTTTGGAAGAGATAATTTAAATATCATATTAGGAAAACAAAAGGTTATTTTTGAAAAAGCTGGGATTGGTTATAACCCGAAAAATTAGCACAAATCTTATAAAAAAAATTGTTTATTCAAGTACTTCTAGTAACGCATTTATTAAATATTTCTATTGTGGGAAGAAGGGTCATAGTGCATCAACTTGCAATGCAAAGAAAAATATTAATACAAAGGTTAGAACAAAAATAGTTTGGGTTCTTAAAGGAACAATACCCACAACTAATATTCAAGGACCTAAGAAAATTTGGGTACTAAAGGTTAAAAATTAAATTTGTGTTGTAAGTGTGCTTGAAGGCAAAGAGCTCAAATTGGTACCTTGATAGTGGATGCTCCAAGCATATAACCGAAGACAACTCAAAATTCTCCTTCCTTGTTCCCAGAACTCATGGACATATAACCTATGGAGATAACAACAAAGGAAAGATTCTTGGAGTCGGCAAAGTCTGTAAGAATCCTAACTCCTCTATTGATAATGTATTGCTTGTCGAAGGTTTAAAACATAACTTGCTTAGTATTAGTCAATTATGTGATAAAGGAAATAGAGTTATTTTTTATTCAAATTGTTGCATAATTGAAGATAAAAATGACAAGCATGTTAAGTTTATTAGTCATAGAGTTAATAACATTTGTATGATTAGTCTTGATGATATATCTTCAAATAATGCGAAATGCTTTTTAAGTAAGGAAGATGAGTCTTGGTTATGGCATAAGAGAATTGCTCATATTCACATAGACCACTTAAAAAAATTAGTTTCTAAACAACTAGTAATTGGACTACCCAAGCTCAATTTTGAAAAAGATAAATTATGTGATGCATGTCAAAAGGGCAAATAAGTAAAGATCTCTTTTAAAGCCAAAAACATTGTTTCAACTACTAGACCTTTGCAACTTTTGCACATGGATCTTTTTGGACCATCTAAAACTATGAGCTTTGGAGGGAATTACTATGCGTTAGTGATTGTGGATGATTTTCTATATTCACATGGACTTTATTTCTTTCTCACAAAAAATGAAGCATTTCTATCTTTTAAGAAACTCGCCAAAGTTATCCAAAATGAAAAAAGTTTTTCTATTACATCCATAAGAACTGACCATGGTGGTGAATTTGAAAATTATGTTTTTGAAACCTTTTATGATGAACATGGCATTGAGCATAATTTTTCTGCTCCTAGAACTCCACAACAAAATGGAGTTGTAGAAAGGAAAAATCAATCTTTGAAAAAAAAAGCAAGAACTATGCTCAATGAGGCTTCTCTTCCTAAATATTTTTAGGCGGATGCGGTAAATATTTCGTGTTATGTAATGAATAGAGTCATTATAATGTCAATTTTAAAGAAAATCCCATATGAGTTATATAAGGGAAGAAAGCCAAATGTCTCATACTTTCACGTTTTTTAATGTAAATGTTTTGTTTTGAATAATGACAAGGATAACTTAAGAAAGTTTGATGCTAAGTCTGATGAAGGTATATTTCTAGGCTATTTTATTCATAGCAAAGCTTTTAGAATTTATAATAAAAGAACTATGACAATTGAAGAATCCATTCATATTGCATTTGATGAAACTAATCCAAATGGATCGAGAAAGGAGTTTGTTATTGATGATGTTGCAGAAGCTTTAGCGAAATCATATTTGGACAACAAGGAAGAAAGAAAACAAGAAGAGAAATCTCCAAATCAAGAAGAATCACAAGTCATGGACCTTCCTAAAGAATGGAGGACATCTAGACACCACCCTCTTGACTCCGTGATAGGTGATATCTCAAAAGGGGTAATTACTAGAAACTATCTTAGAAATACATGTAATCACTTAGCCTTTATTTCTTAAATTGAACCTAAGGATATAATTGAAGCTTTTGATGATGAACATTGGATCTTAGCTATGCAAGAAGAATTAAATCAATTTGAAAGAAACCAAGTCTGGGAATTAGTTCCTAGGCCTAATAATCATCCTATAATTGGTACTAAATGGGTTTTTAGAAACAAACTTGATGAAAATGGCTTGATAACAAGAAATAAAGCTAGATTAGTTGCAAAAGGTTATAATCAAGAAGAAGGAATAGACTATGAAGAAACCTATGCACCTGTAGCTAGATTAGAAGCCATTAGAATGTTACTTGCATATGCTTGCATCATGGATTTCAAGTTATATCAAATGGATGTTAAAAGTGCTTTTCTAAATGGTTTTATTCAAGAGGAGGTATATGTTGAACAACCTCCGGGTTTTGAAAATCATGAACTACCCAACCATGTTCTTAAACTCAAAAAGGTCTTATATGGCTTAAAACAAGCTCCTATAGCTTGGTATGAAAGGTTGAGTAAGTTTCTTTTAGAAAGTAGTTTTTCAAGAGGAAAAGTCGATACTACTCTTTTTATCAAAAATAAAATATTCTCCTTGTACAAATATATGTGGATGACATTATCTTTAGTGCTGCTAATGAATCCCTTTGCAAAGAGTTTACTAAGTCTATACAGAATGAGTTCGAAATGTCAATGATAGGAGAACTTAATTTCTTCCTTGGGCTTCAAATTAAACAAACAAAAGAAGGGATATTCATAAGTCAAACCAAATACTTCAAGGAACTACTCAAAAGATTCGAAATGGACAATGCCAAGCACATGGCTACACCAATGGGCACTTCTTGTTATTTGGATAAAGATGAAGGGGGTAAATCTGTAGAAATAACGAAATACAAAGGTATGATCGGATCTCTTCTTTATCTTATTGCTAGTAGGCCAGATATTATGTTTAGTGTTTGCATGTATGCTAGATATCAGGCTAATCCTAAAGAATCTCATTTAAGTGATGTTAAAAGAATAATGAAATACCTAGTAGGCACTTCACAAATGAGTTTGTGGTGCCCTAAGGGTGCCTCATGTAGCCTAATAGGATATTCCAATTCTGATTTTGCGAGATGCAAAATGGATAGGAAGAGTACTAGTGGGACATGCTACTTACTTGGTAGCTCTTTAGTTTCTTGGTATAGCAAGAAACAAAATAATGTGGCTTTATCTACCACTGAGGCTGAATATGTTGTAGTCAGGAGTTGTTGTACTCAGATTCTATGGATGAAGCAACAACTTCTAGACTATGGTCTTCAGCTTGATCACATCCCAATAAGATGTGATAACACTAATGCAATAAACCTATCTAAGAATCCCATTTTGTGTTCTAGAACAAAGCATATAGAGATAAGACATCATTTTATTAGAGAACATGTACAAAAAGGGAACTGCATTCTTGAATTTGTTGAAACATCTAAGCAACTTGCAGATATTTTCACTAAACCCCCAGTAAAAGAAGCATTCTTTTATATCAGAGGAGAATTTGGCATAATTGATCAATCCGATATATAATTGCTTGTAATTATTTGCTTAATTATGATTTTATCTTCTTGAATTATTACTGAGTTGAGTGTCAGAGATATCCCGAAATCTTTTTTGTAGGTACTCCATCAAAAGGTAAGCTTTCATATCTCAAATATACCTTTCTGGACATAAAATATATGTTTTTATGTTTAAGTTATTTGAATACCTTCCTATGGTATTTGAATACTATTGCTTTGTACGCTTAAAATCTGTTCTTCTCTGATAGGTCTATTCAAATACCATCATAAGGTATTCGAATACCATATATCAGTACAATAATATTATAAGTTGGTGTATTCGAATAATTCAACAAGTATTCGAATAACCAGAGACACATATTTATCAGTATTGTTCACATGCTCTCTGGAGTATTCAAATAGCCTTCAAGGTATTCGAATATTTTCTCTTCCTTGTTCATAATTCCATGATGGGTATTCGAATATAGTAAGAAGTATTCGAATAACCCATGGCTGGCAACCAAGCCAAACTGGCCTGGGTATTTGAATAACTGGGTAGGTATTCAAATACCTTTTATCAGAAGGGTGCGTCCTTTGGTCTTTCCCAACTATCCTATTCGAATACCTCACATGGTATTCGAATAACTCTGGGGATTCTTTATATACCCCCCTTCGTATCCGTTCGTTTATTCGAATACCTTTCTATCTTTTCTCTCCTTTTCAAACTCTTCTAGTTTTCCTCTTCTCTCCATACCCTCCCTTTTCCTCTCATATTTCACCTTCGTTCCATCCACCACCTTCGTTACCATCTTCTCCATCTCACTTCCATCAATGGCTTCTTCCTCTTCTCGCCCTAAATGCCCTCGCACGAAGACGGCTCCATGCAACAACCCTTTGGACCTTCGAAGGCTCTCCAACGAGCAAGAGCTTGGGCGCTTCACTACACACTTTCGGGAGCGCAACCTCGTGCAATCGAAGTACCTCAACTTGGGGTTCTTCCAAAGAGAAGGTGGTTTTGACTTCCTGAACTAGCTAAATCACCAAGGCGTTCTTTGGTTTTGTTCTTACAAAGCTGTTCTATATCCTGACCTAGTCAAAATGTTCTACTGTAACCTGAAAATTGAAGGTCAAGAGCTACACTCGGATGTCTGCGATCAACACATTGTGATTACATCCGACGATTGGGTTCAGATGTTTGGATTGCAGTCCATTGGCCGCAACATTGAAGAAGATGAAGAAACACTCCTCTAGGACTTTAACAAGAATAGAGCGATTGAAGATGTTCTAAGGTCTGGGCTGGCATTACTTGCAACTCAAAAGGGAGTCAAAGAAGGCATGATGAAAAGTTAGGACAGGCTCCTACATTATACCTATGCCCACATCCTAGCTCCTAGAGGTGAGAACTACGCCTACCTGAGTAAAGATGATATGTTCATGTTATGGATCCTGAAGAGAGGATACCAGCTTAACCGGCCCGTCTTCATCATGAAGCATATGATGAAGGCAAAAGGGAAAGAGAAATCTGAGCTGCCCTATGGTCTGATAATCATTGCCTTCCTAGGCAAGTACCTTCAGATTCTCAAAATCGAGTGCGCAACTCTGCTGATCCATCATCATGTGTTTGGGCCCTTCACTCTAAATAAAATGAAGATGATCAAGACCGATGAAGGCTGGGTGTTCCCAGTTGAAGTTGAAGATGATGAGGACGACCCAGTTGATCCTGCTGCCCCTGCTGCTGCTACTGATATTCTTGCTCCTGCTCCTATCACAAATGAGCAAATCCTAGCTTCTTTGTTGGACAACCTTCACCATTCTGTTTGATAGAATAGCTGGTGTTAAGCGTGAACAGGCTGCACTTCGAGCTCTGCTATCCGGAAATGAACTTGTCTCTCCTTCTCCGCCACCAGATCCTTATTTCTAGGATTTGCTTTGGATAGGTTGCTTAGTTTGGTTGTTTATTGTATTGGCTATTTTTTTTATGGATTGTATATGTACTTGGCCAAACTATATTTGATGCAAAAAGTACTTTGATCAATCTGTTGCATTTTTAAATTGTTTACTGTTTATTACATGCAAATTGTATATGTGCATCCTTTTTTATCATGTTAAAAGGGAGAGAAAATTAACCAATATTATTTGAGAAAAGACAAGTTAAAAACTGAATTAACATTAGCTATTAGATTCCAAAAGAAAAGGGGAGAATGTGCTTGTCTTTGATATTAAATTACCTTTTTTGAAAAAAGAGGAGAGTAAGTCTTGTAACCTATCTTTTTGAATTCCAATTTATATGAACTAATACTTTTCTCAATGATAGTTTGTCATCATCAAAAAAGAGGAGAATGTGATTACCATGCGACAATGAAGATGAGTTTTGATTATAACAAACATGAAGATGATGAGAAGAGCAAGTCCAAGATCTCCAAGATTAGCTTTAGGACTTAGGATCTCTCTTGTACAGAGCTTTCATAGGATATCTCATTATTTGTCTTAAAAGATCTAAAAATTAGTTTCTTACAAACCAAATTAAAGTTTTAATATGGCTTTGAACAATCAAAAGGTTTGTGGCAATTCAGAAATCACCAAATCTGTTTCCCAAGTTTTTTAAATGTTTTTTCAAACAGAGGTATTCGAATAACCTCTTAAGGTATTCGAATAAACTGCCCATTTTCATTACATTTTTATAAGAGGTATTCGAATAACCCATGTGGTATTCAAATATACCTGAATACAGAATATTGTTTTTAAACAGAGGTATTCGAATACCCTTGTAGGTATTCAAATAACACCCTTCTAAATAGTTTTTTTTTTAAATGTGTTTAATATAAAGGTATTCGAATACACCCTTGTGGTACTCGAATAACCTGCTTCTGAACTGTTTTTTTAAAGAAATGAAAACAGTGGTATTCGAATACCTTATGTTGGTATTCGAATAACCCACGAGAATCTGATTTGAAATTTGAATTCATACGTAAACGTTTCAGCTTTAATTATCATATTAAATGCTTCCAACGGACATTTGTGCTTAGAGGCTCTATAAATAGAGACCATGGGTCACTTCTGCAAGTCTCGGACATTCTGAAATTATTTTATTTGTGCTAAAATGTGATTTACAAATTACTCTCTTATTCTCTGTGTTCTTTTGGCAAAAATCTGAGATATCCTTAAAGAACTCTATAGTGCTTCAACTTGTGATATTTACTCTTTGTGAGAGATTATTTTTCATCTATTTTCTGCTATATTTCTGAGAGGGTGAGGTATCCCTCAAAGACTTTGTAACAAGGGTGAGGTATCCCTGACTATTTGAGGCTTTAGCACAAGGGTAGAGTTTCCTTGTTGTGAAAAGTGCTCTAGATTGTAAAGATTGTAAGCACCTGCTTTAAGCTTGTCTTGAATAGTAAAAAATCTAGAACTGTGTTTCAGGGACTGGACGTAGGCCACAAGTGGTTAGTGGTCGAACCAGGATAAATATTGTGCTTGATTTTCTTATCTTTAATCTTTTTATTTATCTGCATTTATTCTATTATCTCTTGCAGTTTGCTTATTGGCTATTCTTCTTCTCTTCTTTTATTTTCACAACATTTGAACATTTTATTCTAAGTATATTTATTTTGTTTATGCTTTTGCAAAAAATTTTAACACTCAATTCACCCCCTTCTTGAGTACTGGAAGCCACTTGGTAACAAGATGAGCGGTGGCTGGATGACGGGTTTACACAGACTGGAGCGGATCTGGTGCGGCACGGCATTGGGAGCAGATCTGGCACAAGCGACGACACGATTCGAGCGAGTCGCGGGTCGAGCGATGTCTGGATCTGGACGGGATCGGAGCGCGATGGCGGTGCTGACAGAGCGGCGTGCGATTTGCGGTTCTGGGCTGACGGTGCGAGATTCACGGGGCGACAGTTTACAGGTCAGATGCGGGTCTGGTTTCTGCTTTTGGGTGCCGGTTTCGCGGGTCATAGTTGGATGTGGGGTCGAGCTTGCAATGGTTCGATTTTGGCTAGTTCACGCCGACAGTGTTCGGTTCGGGGTTGTTCTAGTCTGTGGAGGTTGACGGCATGGGTGGTGCGGTTGAATGGTTGGTGATGGTTCTTGTATGGGGTTGAAGGTGATGCTTTGGTGGATGGGATTTACGTTTGTTGATGGTGGTGGGTTGCTTGTTTGAAAATGGTGGAGATGGGAGGTTAAAGGTGGTGGGTTGCTTGTTTAAGGTTAAAGGTGATAATTTACTAGGTTGAGAATGAAGGTTGGTGATAGAGGGTGGTGGTTATTATGGTGGGTTGATGAAAGTGGAGATGAAAGGTGGTTTGTGGTGAAGATGGAAGTGATGGAGGAAGGTTGAAGGAGATGAATAGTGATAGTGGTTTTTGTTGAAGGTGGCAGTAGGAAGTGCGGGAAAGATGGCAACCTAAAAAGAAATTTGTATAATGCTCTTTCAAAAATCCTTTTTTAGCCCCCCTTTCCAACCATAGTTTTCTCTGCTTGTGTATGTCCTCTACCTCTCTTCTTTTCCTATTGTAGCTCCCTATCTCGCTCTCTCCCTTTCTTTCTGTTATGCGAGATCCGTGAATGTGTGAAAGTGAGTAGGTGTGTGTATGTGTGCAATGCTGGTGGGAACGTGAGAGTGTGTGGGTGTGTGTTGTGTGATAATGTCAAAAGAAAATGGGAGCAAAGGAAGTTTGTTCCCTTTGCCATGGTGTGTGCAGCAGTGCAAGTAGTGGCATTGTGTGTGCTACAGTGCATGGCTAGAAAAAGAATCATAAAGCCAGAAAATATAAATTGTTTCCTTCCAAATATAGAAAAACAAGAGCATCTACATTTTTTTTTGTTTTTTTTGTTTTTTTTTGGTCTGTAATAATTTTTTTTCTTTTTTTTAATAAAAAGAAAAGCAATGATGAAAAAAATAAGATAAAAACAAATAAAACTGGAAAAAGAAAAGAAAAGGAAAACATTCACAATGTTGTAATTAAACATCATTTAACACAAAATTATTAGTCCTTAACCAAGCAACAAAAACAAAAATTTTATAGACAAAATTGAGTATCAGTAGAGTTAATGCAAGGACCAATGTCAGATAGTAGCCACAACAAGTAAGCATTTGAGGGTGACCAATTTGGCTACGGGTGAAAATGTTTCGGTATAGTCAAGACCTTCCATTTGTGTGTATCCCTTGGCGACAAGGCGAGCTTTGTATCTTTCAATTGTGCCATCAGATCGATATTTAATCTTATATACCCAATTGCTCCAAATGGCTCATTTTTCCAGGCCCTTTCCAACCAGTTAGTCTTAATCATAGTTATAGAAGTTCAGTAACTCTTGTAAGAATTACCTATTAACTTTGGTAACCTTTTTAAGTTAATTAAGCTATTTTACTATAATACTGAATGTGAGAAATACTTGTTAATAGCTCAAAGGATAGCATAAACTGATTTGATGAGGGAAATAAATATGGAGAATTTATTTCTAGGTTACAAATAAATAGAATGTGATGTGGTTGATTTTGGAAAGTTAACTGAGTTAGTTTAGTATTTTTAGTAACATTGAGTGAGTGTTTAAAAACTAGATTAAATAGGCAGATATCTTGAAAAATTATGAGATTTTGTGAAGATATAAAGTAAAGAATAGAGAATTTTTTGATAATGAGAACAAGTTAAGGTAAGTACTTGTAAGCTTATTAGCTTATTTCTTTAGGTTTAATGTAACTTCAGGAAGTGTAATAGAACTTAAGCAACAATTTTAGGTGTGTGAACAATAAAGCAATGATGAGAATATGATTGAGATGAATCCTATAATTTTTTATAACACCTATAGAAGTTATGAAACTTGGATTGGTAAGATCAAAATATTTCTAAGAGATATAAAGTTTTCAGCTAAATATCTCAACCTACCTTATCTTTCCAACTCACCCACTGTCCTTACCCTCATGTTCCTTTGACTTTTGTCACTGTTCTCACCCACTCGTTCTCGTGCAGCAAAAAGAAGGGGAATAAAGGAAAATAAAATGAAGAAAATGGAAGAGGAGGGACTAGAAAAGATAGAAAAAAGGAAAGGGAAGAATGGAAAGAAATAGTAAAGCTTGGCTTTAGCTTCACCACCATCCTTGAGGACTTGAGGTAGAGGTGTTTGCTTATTTAGTTCTATCCTTTTCTACACTCTCTTGATGCAAGATGTATGTTTGATTGGTTAGAACATAGGTTTTGAGGTGTTTCTCAAGGGTTTGAGTTAGATGAATTCATTAGGAGCTTGAGATAATACATGTATGCACCATTAGAAATTTGAGTTTTAGAGACCGAAAAATCAGTCTCTAAATAAAAAAAAAATCGGTCTCTAAATCAGTCTCTAACTATTTTAGTGACTGAAATTGTTCGATCGCTAAATTTAGAGACTGATTTAGCGACTAATTATTTAAAAAAATCAATCGCCGATTTCAATCAAATATTTTTCAAAAAATTTCATTAGAGATCGATTTAGAAACTTATTTTTTAGAGACCAATTTTTCGATATCTAAATCGGTCTCTAAAAACGTGAATATATTACATATTTTATAAAATTAGTCGTTAACTCGATCTCTAAACTAGATACCGATTTATCAGTCTCTAAATTAGTTTTTAAAATTGGTTTCTAAAAAGTTGAATATATTATATATTTTATAAAATCGGTCACCAAATCAGTCTCTAAACTAGAGACCGATTTATCAATCTCTAAATTGGTTTCTAAAAGGTTGAATATATTATAAGATTAATTTATCAGTCTCTAAATCACTCGCTAAATATCTTTTTTTTTTAATATTAAGTTCCTAAATCGGTCTCTAATTTGTGATATGCATTTATAATTTTTTTTTAAATCTATTAAAATCTAAATTTTTAAAACATCTAATAAATAACAGTCAACAATCTCATATATAATCAAACACATACATAAAAAATAACATAAACTAAACTATTTTAGTCTTTAGAATATCTCATTTAAACATCAAGACATTTTAGAATAAATTAAACTAAACATTGTCTACAATATCTCATTACTACAATATTTCAAATGCAAAAAAGTTGAACATAACACAAACTAAACTCTAATCATAAAAACTCTTGCTCCTCCTTGTCCTAGTCCTTGTCATCCTCCTTTTCTGCTCCGTCAATCACGGGAAATGTTTGGGAAGACCGAAAGTTCATCGACTACATCATCTCTTTACCAGTCGATTTGTCTCCTCAATCTGTCTCTTATTATCTGCCACTTGAGCCTGAAGCTCATTTATCTCACTTCTTAATTCTTCAAGTTCATCTCTTCGCACCCAATCGGATGATGAAGAACTTAAGCCACGATATTGTGGTCTTCTAGCCACTACGGTTGACTCAATTCCAAGATCATATATTTTACCTTTTTTCATTCCTATGATTTATCACAAAAAATACAATCAAAAGGAATCTAAGCATAGTATTGCAAGCACACACATAAAACAAAAAATTATGACTTATATTTAGAGTTCCCTTTAAACATCAAGATAGTAACATGAATACAATTACTGAACATCATTATTTCAAACCCAAGAGTTTGAATTAGATAAAACAATTGCTTACAGCTATATGCTCTGATCGTAGGAATTAGATAAAATAATCATTATATTCTGATCTTACTGAACATCGTTACAATTACTGAACATCATTATTTCAATCAAGATAGTTGCACATTTGATTGCTACATTATACCTACAATAAAAGAAAAAAGGAAATCCCATGGTGATATTTGGAGGCCTCAGCATGAAAGAGAAGTTTGTTTAACACAGAAACAAAAACAAGGAAAAATTCTCCGTTCTCCACAAAATTTGAAAAAGAGAACATTCAAAACATAAATTAGTTCAATTTATTTGTTAATAATATTTCAACGAAAACCAAATATATTCAGAAACCACAATCCTCTTTCTAAACTACATAAACGCATTCATCTCTTGTTTTGCATTATTTTTTTCCTTCTAACCTTACGTGCTTCTTCTGACAATTCAGTATTCTACAATGTCATATGTACAGACTTGAGCATATTAAATATTGAGTCTTCATCAACATTTAAATCATACTTTTTTTATAAGTATAATGGGAGGTAGTTAGGCCACAACACTACTACTATTGGGAGGGAATATTGCACCAGTTTTAACACCACACATCTGGAGAAACCCTCATGGAACTTATTTCTAAAATTGATAACAGGGTGCGTCCACAATGGATTCATCTATAGGACATAGATATACCAGTATGCCAGAAGGTTACGGGTGAGACTCAAACCCAAGCTTTGAGTGAGATGAATGGTTCATCAACAGTTGAATCAACACATTGGGGGGCATTTAAATATGATTTTAGTTACACTTTGCTAAGAAACAGATGCATAAGAGACCGAAAACAACATTTCAACCATTAAACCAATACATTTTATAGTGTTCAGAATGTCATGGCAATTTCGGCTAAGAAAAGATATTTCTAAAATATCTAGATAAATGTGATACCTTAGCACTAACCCAAATAAGAGAAAAGTCAGCATCCTTAAGCTATTTTTGGGTTAAGAAATAAATAGGATATGGGAGGATTTTCCTTTTAACACTACTGCATTTGTTGATCTTAACAATAATCATGGAAGAAACAAATAAAAATTGAAGAAAAGGCAAAATGAGTTACACTGATTGCAACAACAAAGTGATACATAATATCCAGAGTGAAGATGTACAAAGAAGCCTCCAAGGCAAAATTAGAGCACATACTTGAGTGTAGCTTCAGCACTTTCAATGGTAACTCTATCATTAGTGGCATCCCGATGAGTAAGGCCAAGGTCAAAATACTTAATATATAGCCCCAAATAAGGGAAAATAAGCTGCAAAAATAAAAACACAGAAGAGATAAAATGCCCATAATGTCTAGGGCACACTTGTTTCATGAAGATGATACAAGACATAACTACTTTATCTTTTATCAGTTTCCAAATTACTTGAGTCATTTCATCTCCTACATGTGTCGACAAGGAAACATTATTCAAAGGAAAAAAGTGGAATCAGTAGAAAATGGAAGTCAATGATGTTTTCTAATACCTATTAGCCCTAAGCATATAATGATAACAAGCCAAAAGTTAGAAATGAGTGTCTAAAGTTTAAGAAATCAGTAATTTAACTCACGCACAGTAAACATCAAATGATTCAGAAGACAAATTTATTAGTAGGTACTAATAAAATGTGTTAAAGGGAAGTTTGTTAAGAAACTACATCCCACATACATTGATACCAATAAAATTCAGTTTGCTCTGACTTATAAAAGGACCTCTATATGAGCAAGGTTAGCATTGTTAGATCCATAAGCCGTATAAAACATCATTCCAACGTAAGCAGGCTAAAGTTTAGAAAACTATCTGCTCCATGGACTAGAAAATGAGGGTGGTTTTAAGCATTGTAATTGAGGTCATTAATTATAATCTTTACAGCGTCCATCTTCTCCATCTATAATATGATCAGCACTTTCATGGATTCCAAAGTTCTTATTAAGCCCATGACATTTCAAGAACTAGAACTATATCCATATCTTATTAAAATTACAAATTACTTTCTACTACTAGCTTCAAATTGATTAGCCGACCAAAAGAACTTTCTAAACTCTACATCACACACACAAAAAGCAATATATATATATATATATATGAGGGGGGATCGGTTTACCGACTTACAATTTTCAATCGTTAGATCCACTTTCATCTAATGATTGAGATTATTTCGTTAAAAGTAACATTAGATGAAAGTGAATCACAGTGTAAGTTAAAAAAGACTTACATATATCCTGCCTCTCTCTCTCTCTCTCTCTCTCTCTCTCTCTCTCTCTCTCTCTCTCTCTATATATATATATATATATATATATATATATATATATATATATATATATATATATATATATATATATATATATATAAATCTAACATCTTACTTAAGAAATGAGACCCATTTGAGCTCAGTTCCCTATAATGCTTAAAGCACAATCAAACTTCAAAAATGATGATTGAGACCCTATTTGAACTTAATTCTCAATGATGATTAAATTACATCAAACACACACACAAAAAATCTAACCTCAAACTTAAGAAGGGATGAAACCCCATTTGAGCTCATCCCTGATTAGCTCATTTGAGACCGTAGAATCAAACTTCAAAACGGATGTTTGTAATTGAGATCCCATTTGAGACCAGTTCCCTATAATGATTAAAGCACACATCTTTTTCATCTCTGAATTAGCAATCATCAGAACCCACAAACAAAAACAAAAACAAAACAAAGTGAAACAAAGAGAGAAAAGTGAGAGATGTAGTGTGATACCGTCCATTTCGACGATTGGGTTACAATATGGGTGGTTGGTGGCAGCTCTGCACGTTCGACGGAACGGCGCGAGTGTTGGGTCACTCAAATCTGGTTGGTTTCGGGTTGGCGCGACGAAGCTCGGTTCGTGTTCGGGTCGCGGGAGGTCGACAGAGTGACTGGTTACACTCAGGCACGGAGCTGAGGAGAGAGGATAGCGGTGGCTTCGGTTCGAGTGGCTACTTGTCTGGTTCGACGGCTGGTGGTTGTGTGGCTGCTGGCGTTGTGCTCTGTTTGGTGAGTCACAGTGCAAGGGATGGTGAGGCAGTGGTGGCTACAGGGATGGGTGGTGAAGGTTGATATGGAGAGAGCAAGAGCAAGAGAGTGAGAGCGAGAGAGAGAGAGAGAAAGTGAGAGGAGGCAGAAATGGTGAAGGGTTCAAATGGAGAAAGCTGCGAGAGAGGAGAGGGAGAGCACGAGAGAGAGAGGGTGTGTGAGTGAAATCAGAGGGGGAAAACGAAATTAGAAAAAGGTAAATTTATTTTAAATTTTTTAATTTTTTTTTTATTTAGTGACCAAAATTTCTGTTTCTAATATTTTTTAAAAAATTTTAGCGACCAAAAATTTGATCGTTAATTATTTATTTTTTTGTAATTTTTTTTATTTAGAAACCGAAATATTGATTTCTAGCACTTTTTTTTAATGATCAATTTGCAATCATTATCTATTTATTTATTTATTTATTTTTAATTTTTTATTTAGAAATTGAAATATCAATCTCTAACAATAAGACATATTTTTATTTTTTTTAATTTCTTTTATAACATAATTTTGGTCTCTAATTCGGTCTCTAAAAAAATTTAATGACCGAATTAGAGACTAATTTTATTTCGATAGCAAATTAGATTTTTTTTAATCGATCTCTATTTTGATTTTTATAGAGACCAAAATAAATCAATTTCTAAATCGGTCTCTAAAACTCAAATTTCTAGTAGTGATGGTTGTGCCTTAGAGCATGAGAACATCTATAGAACTCCATTAAGATAAGTTTGAGAAAAATGGGTTTTAGGATGAAAGGTTTAGCATACTTGTTCTTGTGTCACTAGTTGAGTGATTTGAGAATGTGTATAAGAGTTTAACATGTTTAGAGACCATGTACGAAGTTAAAAACCATCCAAGACTTGAGTTTGTGGGTCAAGGATTGGTTAGGAACTCTGTAGAATAGGGCATCTGAGTTTCTAGTGTTTGGGCGCCTAAGCATCCAAGAAGTGAGCGCCTAAGCGCTCAAGGCCAAAGAGGACGAATAGAAGTTTCTGGTGCCAGGGCACCTAAGCGCCCAAGCCCAGAGAGTAGAAACGTGATGGGCATTCAAGCGCCCAATGATAGATAAAATAAAGGAGGTTTGCTGTCATGGTGCGCCTAAGCGCCCAAGGACAGTTACTCCCAAGCTTTTTGTTTTGAGGAAATGGAATTTCCTACTTGTAGGAATCTTTTATGCATGCTTTTCAGTGTGAGTTAAGACATTATTAGAGATATTTCATGACGGAAATAACTACCTAGCTTATGCGTAAAAGAATAAGTCTTTATGTATCCAATAGTAGTGGTTTGTCATAGATAAGTTGCTAATCATTGAAGAGCAATGATGTTGCACTTGATATCACTTGGGATGTGATTATGTGGTATACTATATGTAAGTGTACTGAGTTTGTTTTATAATAGTTACTTGTCATATTGCATGAATTGCTCATTTATGATTAAAGTAGAGTTAGAGATACATGAATGGTATTTTTGCTCCCTTATTTGCTAAGGTTGAGTTGTGAGAGTATCATAAAAACATGAATTGCTCCTTTATGTGATAAAGTTGGGCTGAAATTACATGTTTGCTAAGAATAGCTCCTTTACTAGTTAGAGTTGAGCCACAACACAATCTATTAAAAAACAAAGGAGTGAGGAAAGTACTTTGTCAATGATGGATTTGTGAGACAAGGAAGTGAGAAAAAACACCTTGTTAGGAAGAGGAGTGAGACAAGCACTCTGCCAAGGGCAAATGAGTGAGAAAAGGTCTTTGCCAAGTAAAGCTCTATCACTTGTTTAGAGTGGATCTTGTGATGAGTTAGTGTGGTGTGTATATATGTGATTTGATTATAACACTACATAATTTCACACACTTGTTATTCTTATGTATTGTAACCTTATATGGTATGCACAATCATTTGGTTAGATAATTGTAGGTAATGGGTCCTAGGGACTAGTCCTAAATTCTTAGAGTGTAGAGGCTCGTAGGGCTAGTTACGAGGTAGGTTAAGGAGGTAACACATTCCTCCCCTACCAGATAGGTTAAGGAGGTAATAGATTCTTTCCCTACCCAGAGAAATACAAGGACACAGGTTCTTGGGAATAGTCAAGTTTCATGACATTACACTAACACTATAATAACACATCTCATAATCATTACCTTAGGGCATAACTTAGGCATAAGCATGCGCAAGCATTGCATTTAAGTGATAATCATATGTGCGATTGTCCTATCTTTGGAATGAGGTTATTAGGGGTCATGAATTGACTTAGTGAATGTTTACATAAAGTTAAAATGTGAAAATTCTAGTGGTATTGAGTAGAGTCTCATCTACCTGTTGCAAATCCTAATCTAAAGTTAATAGGTTTATTCATTATGAACGGTTATTTGTACAGTACTTATAACATGTTTATGAATAACTAAACTATGATCTTTTACAATTATATGGGCATTTGTTTTATCATAGGAAAGATGAACTCTTGTATATAAATTATGTATTTGATTGTGAACTTTTACATCAGGAGAATATGCGAATGTTCAAGTGATATTGAGTAAAGACTCAATTTTTTATTGAAATCATAATCTATTGTTAGTAAGTTTAATTATTGTGAATATTTAATTAAGTAATAATTGAACGCTTTGTCTCAGGAAGTGAAAGGAATAGTTTTTAGCTTTTGCCACATTTCTATGTGTTTATGAGTAATTAGTTTTTCCTTGAAACAACTAGAGTTATCATGATGTCATGTTTTATAGCCTATATACATTGTAACTCGAATCCACTTACCTATTGCACACTGTGTGCTCCAATTAAGTTTGTACCTCAACACTTTGCTTTCCCACCAAAGCACCGACCTGGGGGCAATTATTTTGGACCGAGATACGAGCCCAAATAACTAAAGCAACCTAACCTACCAGGCTTACACCCAAGCGAATAGTGCGCATGAAGCACCCAAAATATTAGGCATAACGACATGAACATACTCTGATCGTATCTCGTACGAGCAGGCAAGTAAAGACAGAAGGACAGTGGCCTCACGATCTTGTCCTCACAATCTTATCTCCCATGATCGTGTCGCCACGATCCCATGTAACAACATTCAGCACGCATTGAATGCTCAGACTCCAAAAACTCTCATACGCTCATATAAATACAGTAAGTAAGAGAGACAAGGTACACACATTTCTTATTACTCACTACCCTCCTTGCACAGCTACTGATTTAAACATCAGAGTGTCTTTTGTAAGTACTCACCCCCTCGCTCTATCACTAAAAGAGTTGCGCCTACGGAGGATTCAACCACCTATTATCTCTTCAAGTAAACCTCATAACCCAGTTTTGAACAATGCTCTTGTCTCAAGCCATGGTTAGGTCTAAAGAAATTAGAACAGTCACCATTCCACAGAACATTTGTTTCAACAAATTACAAGATTGACGAGATTAGATGGGAACCCGCCCCAATCAGGATATTATGAATGAAACCCCATCTAAGTCTATCATATGCATTTTCCAAATCCACTTTAATCACTAAAAATCCTATTCTCCCTCTCATTTTCTTCATGGAATGCACCATCTCCTGAACAATCACAATATTATCATGCATACAGCGATTAAAGGACAACACTTGCCTGATAAGGAGAAATCATACTAGGCAACTTTGTCTTCATTCTATTTGCAATTATTTTTGTAGTGACCTTGTATACCACATTACATAGCAAGATTGGCCGGACTTGGCTAATTAACTTAGGCCTTGGCACCTTAGTGATCAAAACAATATGAGTTTGGTTGACAGGTCCAACATCCTGATGACTGTTCCACACTTGGGACACAAAATCAGCAACGCTAGGACCAATCGATTCTCAGGTTTCCCTGGTAGAAAGCAACTAGAAACCCATCAGGCCTAGGAGCCTTAAGGGGCCCCTAGCAAAAACTGCGTCCTTGACCTCCCTTGGGCTAACTGATTGGTCCAACAAAGTCTTAGAAGTTAGCACTCTTATCCAAAAGCGGAAAAGAGAAATCTGTTCGGAAAAAATCACATCCCTTCCCCTTATCTGTGAACAAATCTTTGTAGAAACTATTCATTCACCATATCATGCAGAGTATCCTGGTGATCGACCCACTGCCCCTCTGTATTTCTAAGCATGAGGATCTTATTTTTACGCCTCCTATTAATTGTTTTCAGGTGATAGTATCGAGTATTTCAGTCCCATCTCTAATCCATTGGGATCTACTGATCTAGTTGCATTTTGATCGTTCCTAAAAACAAGTCCAATATTACATTGCCAATATTATACAGCCAACTTTAATTAAAGCAAGAGTACTTTGATCCCAAATATGTTACATTCTAAGGCGCCTTTGATCCAGTGGTATAACAAATTAATGTTGTTATCACTACAACAAAATTAATATCTTCATCCTGCAAATAGTAAATAAAAGAACATTAGAAGAGAGATATTCATTTAGTGAAAGTAAAATCTAGTAAGAAGTAAAGATATTAAAAAGTTAAAAACAACTAAAATTATGATACAAGGGCATGCATTGAAAGTATTTAGTAGCACATAGTTCACAACGTTTCTTTGTAATGAATGTTTTATAGTTGGGCGTTTGAACTATCAAAGAAAAAAAAAAGTGCAATTCTTAGCTTTGTCAGGAATAGTGTATCACTACCTCGATCGTCATGTCACTTTCGGATTTCTTTGTTGCCGTTCTTGTCCATGAATAAAGCCTTACTTACTTTTGGTTTTCTTGATAGGTTCACCATCAATGTTTGGCCAGAGTGAAAAAGAAAGTTTGTGCAGGCAATAGATCTTTTCTCATGCTAACAGCCGTTTTAATAATAGTTCGGCCGTGTTTATAATTAAAAATTTATACAAACTCTCATTTACATCCATTGGGTATAACATAGAAGCACACATGCAATTGGCTAATACTATTTTTTTAAAAGCGATCATTAGAACGATAATAACAAAACAGGCCTGCATTTCTATTAATCAACCGCATTTTATTTTTGTATACAACAAGAAGATCAGTTTATTTATGTCAACCTCTCATTGTCTACATATTTTGGGTCAGGTAAGGTCATTGTTTATTTAATTGTTTGTCTATGTTGATGAGAACGAAATCTAACCTCATCGGTTCAGTCTAACAAAGCAACGAACACAGTAGAACTGAAAATCAGTTGAATCATAGAAAGCAATAAGGATGATGATGCCCAAGATTGGTGTGAGTAATCGAGTGTACTTAGCCTTGAATTTTTGGTATTGCAATTAGGTAATGCTTGAATCAGTTTGCACGTACTTCAAATAATTTATCTTCTCAATCAGATTAAAGGTAAATCATATTCTACACTAAAACTAAAAAATTCATTAGGATATTAATTTCTTGCAGCGTAGCTCACACTATAAAAAAGGGGAAGTAGCTGTAGTTTATAATTCGCGGATGGGCCGCCCGCAAAACATTCCTATGCTCTTCCCCGCTGGTGTGTGTGCTCAAAGCCTCAAACCACTATGCCAGTTAAAAAGCCTTATTTTTTAGTTTTCTTTTAATTATTATTGATTTCCTCATACTTCAAAAGCTTAATATTATTCTACTATTATGATTATCAGAATATTTTGTTTTCTTGTTTCAATTATTAGCAGTTGGGATACGTATGGAGTATAGGGAGCAAAGGAGGTATTATTCAGATATTTTTTTATCACCATATTATCAAGGCAGTTTGAGGTGGTTCTAGACAATCTTCCCCAGAGAGTGGTTCGTTACATAAACCTAACTGCTTGTATACCAGTTGAATCAATTCCATTTTTTATAACTATTGCTTATCATTGATATAATTCCCAATTTAGCTGTTTCACTTTTTATACGCATGTCTTTTTCGTTTTTTTTTTTGTAATAGACGGAGCCTTAGGCCCAGAGAAAAATAAGGCGTCACACTATGATTTCTACATCACGCAACAGCAGACCCCCAATCCCGGCAGGGGGTTCCTCCCAACAACAAAACCCAGGATTAAGCCCAATGCTCATTCTAACCATAAAATCTGCTGCAAAATTCCCTTCCCACAGAGAATGGATAACACGGAGCTGCCAGGGCCTATTCATCATCTCCTTATTGCAACTAATGATCTGCCCCTGATTACTAGGAACTTCAGTTGGCTGGGTGAGTAAGTGCACCACCGCGGCAGAATGGAAATCCCCTACTCCATGCTAGTTTAAGACCTTCCAAAGCACCCCAAACCTCAGCCATGAAAGCTGTGGTGTCACCCAAGTTCCTGGTGTTGTTGGGAAAGAAAGGAGTGTGTACACAGCGGAAGTAACAACATACAAATAGGCAATAAAATCTTTTCCACTTGAAAGAACCTGTGAGGAGCAAAATATACAGCCAACCAAAAATATCCACCAAAAAATATATCTAAGAATGCACAAAAATAAATAAATGAAGAGAAACACATAAATTTTAACGTGGAAAACCCCCTCAACGTGGTAAAAAACCACGGGACCTAGTCTAGAAAAATCTCCACTAAAAATCAATGAGTACAGCAAAGTGTCTTCCAATAAACAAGGATATCACAACGACCCATACTCACTACCAACAAAGTGGAAATCATCAAAGCAACAAAGCTCAAAACCCACAAAAGTGTACAAATAGCCCAACAAGTAGAGATGGAGAAATAAGAATCTGACCGTACAAGTAGAAGCTCACAATACAAGGAACAACATACTAAAAAATCATCCAGATCGGACTACAAATGACCATCCAATCTGAATACGCAAGATCAGCACTGAAATTTTTTCTCCTCTCTCTCACGCGCGATGCCGTCGAAGAAGCAGAAAATTTCTTGAAGTAATGTTTCCTGCCTTTGGCCCTTTTAAAACCTATTTTTTTTTTTAAAATTATATGGTATGGGCCCCACTTAGTTGGACCCATCCAATAAACTCCCCCTCCAACTCAAGTAGAGGCAAATGCCAAACCGGCAACCAAACGACAATCTTCAAACTTCCCCCTCAGTAGAGTTTTTGTCAACATGTCTGAACCATTATCATCAGTATGGATCTTCTCAAGTTCCAACAACTTAGAGTGCAGAACATCACGTATCCAATGATACCTCACATCAATATGCTTAGATCTACCATGGAACGTAGGATTCTTGCCGAGATGAATAACACTCTAACTATTACAAAACAAAACATACCTCTCCTGAGTAAAACCAAGTTCATGGACAAAATTCTTCATCCAAAGCAACTCCTTACAAGCTTCGGTAATAACAATGAACTCAGCCTCAGTAGTAGACAATACAACACACTTTTGCAACCTAGATTGCCAAGCCACAGCTTCCCCTGCAAAGGTAATCAAATAGCCAGAAGTAGACTTTCTTGAGTCAACATCACCTGCTAAGTCTGGATCTGTATAACCACAAAGAACAGGTTTCCCAATTCCAAAACAGAGCTTCAAACTAGAAGTGCCCCGAAGATATCTTAATATCCACTTCACAGTTTTCCAATGCTCTTTACCAGGATTGGAAAGAAAACGACTAACTACACCAACTGCATGAGATATATCAGGCCTTGTACAAACTATTGCATACATCAAACTTCCTACTGCAGATGCATAAGGAACACGCTGCATGTCTTGTTTCTCTTTATCACTAGAAGGAGCTTGTCTAGTGCTAAGCCTAAAATGTAGAGCAAGAGGTGTGCTTACAACTTTAGCTTTATCCAAGTGAAAACGTTGAAGTACTTTCTCAATGTATTTCTCTTGAGATAACCAAAACTTCTTGGCCACTCTATCACGAGTAATCTGCATGCCAAGAATCTGTCTTGCTAGTCCTAAGTCTTTCATTGCAAAAGACTTACTAAGCTCCTTTTTCTACCTGTCAATTCTAGAAGAATTATAACCAACAATCAACATATCATCAACATAGAGCAATAAAATGATGAATTCATTATCAAAAAATTTCTGCACAAACACACAATGATCAGAAGTAGTCTTCTTGAATCCCTGCTGAATCATAACAGACTCAAACTTCTTGTACCATTGCCTCAGGGCTTGTTTCAAGCCATACAAACTTTTCTTCAACCTGCAGACATAATTTTCTTTACCTTTCATCACAAAACCCTCAGGTTGCTCCGTGTAAATCTCCTCTTCCAAATTACCATGAAGGAAAGCAGTTTTCACATCCATCTGCTCAACCTCTAAATCAAGACTGGCTGCCAAACCAAAAACAACTCGGATAGAAGACATTTTAACAACCGGTGAGAAGATCTCCTCAAAATCAATCCCTTTTTTTTCTAACGGTAGCCTTTGACAACTAATCTAGCTTTGTATCTCAGAGTGGAAGTATTCTTATCATTTTTCAACCTGTAAACCCACCGATTTTGCAAAACTTTCTTGTCCTTAGGCAACTTGACCAGCTCAAAAGTATGGTTGTCAAGCAAAGATCTCATCTCATCATTCATTGCTGCAACCCATTCTGTCTTCTGCTCACTCTCCATAGCCTCTTCGTAGCACTCATGTTCTCCCCCATCAGTAAGAAGCACATATTCATCAGATGAGTAACGAGTAGAGGGAATAAGATGTCTGGAAGACCTCCTAAGTGAAACAACAGGTTCATCAATAACCTCATGAGCAGGAGCATCTACCTCATCAACAACATTATCAACAACATCCTCAACCTGATCACCCTGAATATGATTATGCACATCATCATGATCGCCAAAGTCAGCTACATCTGGCATATGAGGCTCAGGAACTGGATCAATATCAATCAAACCATCAGTACTCGGAGACTCTGACTTCTTTGCCTTATCAATATCTTCAATAGTCTGATCCTCTATGAAAATAACATCACGGCTTCTAACAAGCTTCTTCTCAACTGGATCATACAACCTATAGCCAAACTCATCATGACCATAGCCAATGAAGATGCACTGTCTAGTTTTGATATCTAACTTGGATCTCTCATCTTTGGGCATATGTACAAATGCTCTACACCTAAAGACACGCAAGTGGTCATAGGAAACATCTTTTCTATTCCATACTATGTTAGGAACATCAGCCTGTAAAGCAATAGTAGGAGATAAATTAATAACATGTGCAGCAGTATATAAAGCCTCACCCCAAAAAAATTCAGGTAACTTTGCTTCAGAAAGCAAACATCTAACTCTCTCCATCAAAGTCTTGTTTATCCTTTCTGCCAGGCCATTAAGCTGAGAAGTCTTAGGAGGCGTCTTCTGGTGTCTAATACCCTGCTGTCTACAGTACTCATCAAATGGTCCGCAATATTCACCACCATTATCAGTGCGAACACATTTCAGTTTCTTCCCTGTTTCTCTCTCAACAGAAGCCTGAAACTGCTTAAAGACACCAAGCACCTGGTCCTTAGTCTTCAAGACATAAACCCAAAGTTTCCTTGAATAATCATCAATGAAAGTCACAAAGTAAAGTGCACCACCAAATGTTCTAGTCCTCATTGGACCACAAAGATCTGAATGCACTAACTCAAGCACCTCTGATTTTCTAGAAGGAGAATGACTCTTGAAAGAGACTTTATTCTGCTTTCTAGCCAAACAATGAGCACACTTTTCCAAACTTGCACCTTTCAAACCAGAAAGTAGATTCCTTTTGGCCAAAGTATCAAGTCTCTTCTCACTAATGTGGCTAAGTCTCTTGTGCCATAACTTTGACTGGTTATCACACTCAACTATATTAGCAGCATCAACAGAAACTGAATCCTTGGTCCAATACAAACCTGAACACTTCTTTCCATGTGCCACAACTAAAGAACCCTTAGAGAATTTCCACTGTCCACCACCAAAGGTACTAAAATAGCCATCATCATCAAGAACACTAACAGAAATCAGATGCAAACGGATGTCTAGTGCGTGTCTGACATTCTTCAAAAATAACTTTGTCCTATTACTGGTTTCCAAACAAACATTGCCAATGCCAATCACCTTTGACATACCATCATTACCCATCTTCAAAACCCCATAATTACCAAGAGTATAAGATGTGAAGAAATCCTTCCTAGATGTCACATGAAAACTGGCACCACTGTCAATAACCCAGCTGGTCTCATCACAAGCAACATTAATCAAATTTTCATCACAGATAATCACAAGATCTCCTCTAGTAGTGGTAGTAACACGATCATTATTGTCATTATCTTTCTTTTGTTGCTTGTCTTTGTTACCCTTGTTCTCCCTTTTCCATCGGTAGCAGAACCTTTGGACATGTCCTTTTTTACCACAATAATCACACTCAAGGTTTTTGTATTTAGACCTTGATTTGCTTCTACTCTTACTTTTTCCTCTATTGCCTTGTCCCCAATCCCTCTCAATGTTTCTCCCCCTGTTTTCAGTAACCAAAACCTCTGATTGTGAAGAAGACGTCTGCTGAGTTCGTCGTCTGACTTCTTCATTCAAAACAGCAGTCTTTACATAATTCATGATCACAACACCTCCAGGAGTAGAACTAGTCAAAATGACTTTAAGATTTTCCCAAGAATCAGGTAGAGTATTAAGCAACCAAAGTCTCAAAATTTCATCTTCAAATTTCACACCCATGCTGGACAACTAGTCAAAGCATCCCTGAAAATCACTTAAGTGATCAGAAATAGAACTACCATCCTTGTAACTCAAGTTCATGGCCTGCTTCAACAAAAACAATTTATTGTTCCCAGATTTAGAGGCATACAACGTCTCAAGCTTATCCCATAAAGTTCTGGCATGTGAATCATTAGCAATATGATTCAAAACATTATCATCTACCCATTGCCGAATAAAACCACAAACCATCTCATGCTCAAAAGCCTAATCTTCATCAGATTTAGCCTGAGGTTTTGTAGTAGCAAACACTGGTAAATGTAATTTTTTTACAAATAATAAATCTTTCATCTTTCCTTTCCACTTGTGGTAATTTGTGCCATTCAAACTAATCATTCTACTGTAATTTGACTCCATCATTCAATCAAGCAAACAAACAAATAAATTTCTCTAATGCCAGTTGTTGGGAAAGAAAAGAGTGTGTACACAGCGGAAGTAACAACACACAAATGGGCAATAAAATCTTTTCCACTTGAAAGAACCTGTGAGAAGCAAAATATACAGCCAACCAAAAATATCCACAAAAAATATATCTAAAAATGTACAAAAATAAATAGGCAAAGAGAACATACACAATTTTAACGTGGAAAACCTCCTCAATGTGAGAAGTAAAAATCACGGGACCTAGTCTAGAAAAATCTCCACTAAAAATCAATGAGTACAGCAAAGTGTCTCCCAATAAACAATGATATCACAACGACCCCTACTCACTACCAACAAAGTAGAAATCAACAAAGCAACAAAGCTCAAAACTCACAAAGCCACAAATAGCCCAACAAGTAGAGATGGAGAAATAAGAATCTGACCGTACAAGTAGAAGCTCACAATGTAAGGAACAACATACTAAAAAATCATCCAGATTAGATCACAAATGACCATCCAATCTGAACACACAAGATCAGCACTGAAATTTTTTCTCTTCTCTCTCACGCGCGGTGCCGTCGAAGAAGCAGAAAATTTCTTGAAGTAATGTTTTTTGCCTTTGGCCTTTTTAAAACCTATTTTTTTTTTAAATTATATGGTATGGGTTCCACTTAGTTGGACTCATCCAATAGGTGTATCCAACTATCCATTGCCCCAAGGAATCTCAAAGCAATCCTCCACACCTTGCCACTCCCTGCTCCTGTTTACATGCCCCATCAGAATTAACTTTCACCCATCCCTCTTCTGGAGAGGACCAGCTGATCTGTCTCCCTATATTGGTACATCCTTGAGGTTCTTTCAGCACATTACTATCCTGCAAACTGAAAGCTTTAGGAATCACTGGAACCGGATTCCGTGGTCTACTAAAGTGGTCATCAAATACTCACTTGTGCAAACACATTCCCAACACTCATATGCCATCCCCCACTTAGCCCCCCGTAAATTACAGCCAACCCATTCACGTAGGTTCCCAGAGTAGAAAGGAGCACGGTCCTGAGGTTATAGGATCATATTCTAGACTTGCACCGCCTCTGGACAATCCCTCAAAGCATGAACGCTGGTTTCAACACTCGTTTGACACCTTGGACAGAAAGCACCACCATTTCTCCATTTACTGCACTTGAGGTTAGTATTGAGACCATCATGATAAACTCGCCAAATAAAATACCTCAACCTCTCAGGAGTCAGGACCTTTTATCTTCCATATTCTAGCCCATGTATGATCAGTCCTATCCTCTATTGTCGCCGTTATAAGCTTATAAACGCTCCTTACTGACTGAGAAGCATCCAGAGGACTCTCCAGCCCATACAATTTTGTCTGGAGAATTAAGATTAAGTGGAGGGAGAACAGCATGGATCTTCCTACAAATATGCTCAGGAAGTAATGCATGGAAGATGTCCCACTTCCATTCACCATCAGGGTTGACTAGATCAGCCACAGTCCAACTTTCTATTCCCTGGATAATAGCGTCAATATGGTACAACAACTTTACATTATGTTTCAATAATAAGTAACGAGAAAAAAAAAATTAAAGAGAAATAAAATAATTTATCTTATTTGAAAGTTATAAAATATATAAAAATAAAATAAAATATATGAAAAATTAATTTTTTTTTCAACTATTAAACTTTTGTTCTTTCTAATAAAATTGAAATAGAATAAAAAAACACATAAATAATAAAATTTCTTTCATTTTATTAATAAAATTTTCAAAAAATATATAATTATATTCTATTTTTTATATTTTATTTTTGGTCTATTCTCACTTATTCTATTTCATTTCGTTAATGAAAAAAATATCCAACATTTCCACCTACCTATCAGTGCAGGCCCGAACTGTGCTCCCTCTGCCCTCATCCCCACCAGATATACTTATCAATTTCCTGCCAAACTCTACTAATTCCTTTCCAAGTAGCTTAATCAGTTGCCTTGACAATGATCTCACGACTAACATCAGCTTGCCTGAGATATTGGCTCCTTAAAAGTCTTGCCATAGGTCAACGTTTCCCGTCCTCAATTTTCACTACATTTTGGCTATGAAAGCATAATTCACGACAGATAGATCATAGATGCTTTATACACAACCCTCCTATTTGCTTATCTTTACATAAGACCTCCCAACTGATTGTGCGACTTCTCCTTCGCTGTTCACTGTGACCCCAGATAAAGCTCCTCTGTATCTTCTCAATTTCAGTAAGTACTCCTCTAGGCAGAGCGATAGTCATCATTGGATACACCGGTATTGCTCCAATCACAGATTTGGCCATGATAATACGGCCAGCCATAGATAAATATGAGGACCTGAGCATCATAATACTTCATAGGAAGATCCGACAGCCTCACCCAAGCTGCTACCCTGTCTATAACCTCCGATTCTGGATCAAAATTGGGAGCCCATTCCCTTATAGTTAAGTAATGATCGTCTATTAGCCAAGGACCACCAACAACAGCATGAGCATGGTCCTCTGGATGCTTAAATTTGACAAGAAATAAATTCATTACCTAGATCCATCAACTGTTATTCCATCTTTGAATGCCCAGAGCTTCTGCAACCGAGCCTCCAGCGCTTTGAATCCAATTTTACGCCCTAGGAGCTTAACAATCAGGTTATTCCTCCAGGATCTGCAAATTCTTAATTCCTCCCTTTTAAAAGAGATGAACTCAGGGCAGTCATACTGACCCTGTTTTCCTCCCACAGTTTGCCATCTGAGCACATCTCCTTCCATGGAGTCCTTATCTCCATCCTCATCATTGAGCTCAGCATACTCCTCAGACGCCTCCATATTGCTACCCCAGTCACTCCCAGAACCTCCATCAATACCCTTCACATTCTCTCCTGTCACAGCTCCCTTATACGATTTTCTCCCTCCCTCCCTCGACTCCGTCACCACATCATCATACGAGGCCGGAAGAGAAGACTCTTTAGAGAAACTCTGCTGACTGCTCTTAATCTTTTTCTTGCTCCGATGGATCAGGTCCATCTCCTCCAGTAACAGCGTTCTTTCGTAAGAGAGGTTCTTAGATAAATTTAAAACACTCACCTAAGTGTATTTAACTATGTGTATTATATCAATTAATATTTAATATTTTTATTAATATTTTCATAATACATAATTAAAATCACAAAAATTTATAAAAATATTAAATAATAATTAATCTAATACACTTAAATTAAATATTCTAAATTTAAACAAAAATTTTAGATCGTCTTTAGCCGTGATGCTCTTTTAATTAAACCGTATATATCATTCCTTGTTTTCCTACTTTTTTTTGTTTGGTACACATGTCTTGTTTTTCAAAAGTATAAAAGTAGCTTTTTTTTAAAAAAAATTTAAATAATAATTGGTGGCATAATATTTGAAATTAATGACTTATTTATTGTGATATATATTGAATTATAATTTTAGAAAGATATAATAATGTATTGAATCAAATAAAAAAGTTTCTTAAACTTTATTAAAAGTTGATTGAGATATATAAACTAAAATAAAATTGTATCCTTCTAGTTATTACTCTTGCCTATTATACTCTAAAGCCTCATGCTAACCTTTAGAATAGTGATGGTGAATATAGAAAGGTGTATCTATCGAAATTTTGAATATTCTTAGTGTAAGATGGATAATAAATTATTGTCGTCTTGACATTCTAATTAACAATTCAACCATTGACGTGGATTGAAAAATTAATCGAACCATGACAACCTTTTTTTATAACTTTTTTTTTTAAAAAAAAAAACCTCTCCTCAAAATTATTCTATCACCTCCCGTTCAAGGCACAAATATATGCGTTAACTAGTTATACAGCACTTGTATTTGATTCAAATATATGGCTACGTATTCATGTAATAAAAATAGTGAGCCATCCAAATATTCATTTTGAATAGCACGTCGGCAACAACTGTTCAAGAATTAACACATCTAATTGTAGGGCTTTGCAAATTTATTTTTATTTTATCACTTTCAGATGAAATTATTTTCTGGTGTCAGGCATGTCTTTGACGCTCCAATAGTAAATAAGCCATTGATTCAAGTTCAACTTCTCAGTTCCACCTCTCACTTTACACGTGGTGCGAAGGGGAAATGGCATCCATGTTATCATTGGGTAAGTTTGCCACATGTTGTGGTCGAGGATTCTTATATATTCGGCTTTTTTTATGGCAACTCTATCCTGCATATATATGATAAATAATGAAATGACACAATGAATAAAAATGCATGCCTTTTTTTTTCTGACTGTTATTATTATTATTATTATTATTATTATTATTATTATTATTATTATTATTTTTGGTGACATGTTTGATTTTATATTTTAGGTCTAAGTGTGTTGATATCCACCGACCGACGGAGCCTAGTTCAAGTAGTTCCAGATTCTGTGAACGAATTATGGGACAAGTGGAATCTACGAGTATCAGTTCTTGTTAGTCTTGTTTGTCAACTTATACTGCTCGCCTTTGGAAAATCTAGGAAACGCTCCAGTACTTTCGGTTCACTTGTTTGGGCAGCATATTTGGCGTCAGATTGGGTGGCAAATTTCGCACTAGGTGTTATGTTTACTAAGATTGGAGACCCTGCTCGAAGTTCTGGAGAATTCGAGAACGATAAGGTGCTCCTAGCATTTTGGGGCACATTTTTGTTAGTACATCTTGGGGGTCCACCGACCATTACAGCTCAGACACTGGAGGACAATGCTCTATGGCTTAGGTCGTTGATCCTATGGATAGTCCAAACAATGAGGGTTATTTATATAGTCCAAACATGCTGGAGAGGTACTCGGCTCTCATACGCAAGTCTCGGCTTGCTTGTAATTGGATTTGTCAAATGTGGTGAGAGGACTTGGGCCTTATTTTCTGCAAGCATTGACAATCGTCCTCAATTGTATCCTCCTTCAGATCCAAGCATCAATTATATGAATGAATCAGACAATTCAAGCTCGGAGGAAGTGAATAAATTAGAAACTAAGGATGAAGTGAATGAATCTGAAACCGAGGATGAAGTGAATAAACCTCGAGTTATGTTTAAAAAATTCAAGCTCTTATTTATGTGTCTCTTCGTGGATCATGTCTTGAGTCCTGAGGATCTTCGGAGAGAGCAGTCCTCATTTCGGCAATTGACTTCTAAACGTGCTTTTGAGCTTGTGGAGGTGCAACTTGCTTATGCCTTCGATGCTTTATACACCAAGGCATACATAATGTTTTCTCCTTTTGGTATTCTCTTGGGACATTTCAGTATGTTTATAACCCAAGAGGTGGTCTATTACTTCTCAACAACTCGGACAAAAGAAATGCATGGACTACCAAAGATAGATATTTTCATTACGTGGGCATTGATGATTGGACATTATATCCAAGAGATCTATACCATGTTTGAGTTTGTCTACTCATACTGGATTAGGGAAGCACGTTACGTTTCTCATTTCTCACGTCTTTATGGACGTGTTTTTGAATGTTTTAACCAAGAGCAGTCGCAAGTTATAAGAAAATGCAACTTATTAAGGTCCAGCCTGAGATATAAAGGTGAATATGAGGATTTCGAAGATGACTTCGAAATACTGGTGGATACAGATCGTTGTGAAATCGATGAAAATTTGACAGAATATATTCAAACACTTCATAAACAAATCAAAGTTAGCCATGGAGAGGCTTTGCTCAATTCAGTGTGGGGTGCATGCTGCCGTTGACGCATGGAATCTCAAGTCCTTAGAGTGGATCAAAATGTTAGAATTTCACCAAAGCATTCTTGCGTGGCACATCGCCACAGATTTATGCTACTATGGTACTGATGGTAAAATTGAAGGACATGTTAAATCTAATGAGAGAATTAGCAGTACTCTATCTGAATATATGATGTACCTTCTGGTCAAGCAACGACACATGTTGCCAATAGGGAGGGGGGCGATCACCTTCAGCGACACAATTGCGGAAACCATAAAATTTTTTTATCAATCAAAATTAAAAATATCATTCAAAGCTTACAAAAAGTTGCTGCAAGTTAACCAAGATTCAATGAGAAGAGGCCGTTCCAACTCTGTTCTACTTGACGCGTGCAGGCTTGCACGCTCACTCATCAATGAAATGGAAATTGAGCAGAGGTGGGAGTTCTTGGCTGCTGTGTGGATGGAAATACTCGGTTACGCTGCCACTCACTGCAGGGTGGATCAACATGCCCAACAGCTCAGAAAAGGGGGAGAGTTTCTCACTCATGTGTGGCTTCTTATGGCTCAACTTGGTGTCATGGAACAATTTCAAGTAACACCAACACCAGGAGACCCTCCAGAAGAGCAAACTATGGGTAATGTGAATGAATTCGTAAACGGTAAGAATATGGAAAGCTGTTAATGGTTGATGGTAGTTACTAGATGTGTGCAAAATTTTAGAAAATTATCATATTGTTATTTAATATTTTTTTTTTTTTATTAATACACGAAAAAATAAGGAATGCTCTCTTTTGTTTTGACTGTGTTATTTGATAACTTTCAGAATCAAGATACACTGATGAGAATGCTCGGAGACCTGACGATGGAATTGGTGAAAGGGAAATTGAAGAACATATTCCTTAACTGTCCTAGTCTTTTTGTAATTTCTCTCTTTTAAGATGCTTCTAGTTTTTTATTCTGAAAACTGTTAACTCTGTTCAACTTCATCATCAATTCCCCTGTATTATTTTTCTTCTTAGCTTGGAATGAATATGTATTTTTTCCGATTTATATGTCTTGATGTCTACTAGTTCCAAATTGAAAAGACTGTATTTTTTCCGGCGAACCAACCATACTATGATATGTAATTCTGCTTTCCCTGACCCTCTGTACCCTTACAATTTGAATCTAAATGAAATAATGATTTCATGAATGACTTGTGTTGATATTCATATGAGTGCAGAGACAAACCTACCTTATATATGTAAAGGTTGAATTTTGGATAGAATGAATCGTCGTATTATTATTGATGAATAAACATTTATACACGAGTTATTAACATGTGAATAAGGTTAGACATTTTATATCCACAAGAATAAAATTAATAGATTCACCTTTAACCTTAATTCATGACATATATATAAACTAATCAATAATTAAGATTTAAGATATATAATTATCTTATACTAAAGAAAAATTACATCTTTAAAGAGATATCATAAAAGAAAGATAGTTAACAATACTTGTTGTCATAAAGGAGATAAATTAGTTTTATTTTCTATATGCGCAAAAATCCCTTCTGTCATCAATGAGACAATTATAATACATATAAGATGAAAATATGAGTCTCTCATTGTGTTTACAATATGGGTTAATCTACTTATTATAGAAAATTCATACACAAAACCTACAAATCCAAAGTTTAAGTGCATATAAAAGCCCGATAACAAAATTGACACAAATGAGTTAAACCAATAGATGCTCCATAACATTTGACATTTAATTAATCTGGGTTTTAGAAAATTAGTGATTATGCTAGTCCACACATATTTAAAAAAATCTAACAATCTCTTACTTGGACATCATAGACACTTAATTTTAAACAAAACAACTCTCTAGTTTAACATGACCACAAGAATGTCAACTATGAGCAAGAACTTCCAACCATTGGTCTAAAATGGATTTACAAGCACCTCAACAATGTAGAAAATCATACTCGATAAGAACACTGATATCATACATGCAAGACGCTTATAACTCGGTGGCCTAACAAAATGTGAAATGTGGGTCAAAGGGAAAGCACAACAAAATTGCATGCCAAAAGTGTGATCAATGTGTAATTCCTTACAAAATGGCCCAGTATCTACCAAGCATGCCTACTAAGATTCAACAAAATATCTTAGTACAACGAATTGAGAACGAGTACTAAAGTCTCCAACAGTATGCCATATCAAGAGCGCATAATAGTTAATAACATATGGCAACAAAGTTTCAACAAGTCTCAGGACAATATAATGGTAGTGTATGTAACGCTCCTTTTTGGGAGGGAACGTCACATTGTCAGATAGAAATGCAGAAAATAAAATTTTTGAAATTAAGACCCGGTTCATTTTAATTAAGATTAATTTGTTCGATTCATTATTACATAAGTAAAATGGCGATATATATTTATGTATATATATATATATTTATATTTTATTATCTCGTATTATTATTATTTTTCTCTTCAATTAATAAAACGTAATGACGAAATGTGAATAATAATAAGGAGTAAGACAAAGATAAAACTTACATCCGAACAACATGCAATACATACATACATACATATATATATATATATATATATATATATATCAAATATATTTTAGGTACAAGCCTGGAATTCCAAAAAAAGCAAAAATTATACCCGCCAAAAGGATCATACATATACATCATCAAGATATCGAATATACACCCACCAAAAATAAACATCGTGCCCAAAAAAAAAAACACTACCATCAGTAGCTACCAGAAATATCAGTCCCTCAGATGAGGAGGAATCGTGTCAGGATTCTCTTCAAGATCCTCCTCATCCGAGGAAACCTCCATAGGAACCACAGAACCACAGGCAAAAGCCCGAGTAGTGGAATCAAAAGAATCCTCCTGCGAGGTGTAGTAGCGGTCACCCCACATCTCCCGGATGGGCAGATAAAACTCCAAACGCAGGCTAATGCAGCAGGTGAGGATTGGCGGCTCATGACGTCTCCAGGCCAAAGAGATCGATACGTCTCCAAGGTAGACATAGCGGTCGGAACTCAGGTTAATGTGCCAGCATTCCGGTCCCCCAAGGAAGGTTAGACGCACATCGCCCAGAAATCTGAGCATGCGTGCCTCCATGCTCCATAGCAAATGCTAATTGTGATCAGGCTAGAAGCTGGGGAAATCGGGAGCTCCAACCTCCTTGCCGTCGTCTTCGGTGGGACACAATATATATGGGTAGAAGATGACAGAATACAAGAAAGAGGTAAGACATCCTACCATCATTACTAATTATAGCAGCAAGAAACCAATACGACATAACATGCCTAGATAGCATCTCAAAAACAATAATAATAGTGATAGACAGTAAGTACAGTAGTAAGTAGGTAAACAGTTCTAGGCAGTCATTCATCATATTAATAAATAAACAGTTCAAATCCACATAAAGCAGTAATTATCAGATGGTATGACATCTCATGATGCATATGCACACAGTACCCAATTTCCTACTCCATAGAGCTAGACACAAACAAATCGAGAGAAAAGATCGGGAGACACGTACGCAACTCCTCGGTGCCGAGGCCAAAGTGCTATAACTCAACAGTTTTCACGTGCACATCCAGGCATTGTACAGACAGTCTACACTAGATCACGATATAGGACAGTGTCTCGGCCCGGATCGTCGGTGCGTTTGCATCGGTCTGGCCCACGGGCAGGAGAACTACCAACTGCCCATTGCGAGGTACCCGCACCCCGACGCCCCCAAGGTCATAACATGACCTACACTAGTCTACTCGCACCCGCACTAAGGTGTGTTCAATCTCCTAGGCAACTTGGCCTTAAGAACAGTCCAAAGGACATTCACAATGCATGAGGACTCTATGCATAAACATATATGATCATCATTACATACAATTCCACAATATGCCATAATTGGCCAAAAGAGTATCAACACATCATTGGTCACTCACATGGACCCACAATATCATAATATTGAAATTAAATAGAGTAATACATTTTTAAGGTCTATTATGAATCCCTACTTAAAATTAGTCTTTCTTATAAGGTTTGTCCCTACTTGGGTTCTCCTAATTAGTTAAATTTTTCTAATGTCACTTATTCTCATACACTTAGAAGGTTATTCTAATACCTCAAAGTCTCACACTCTCTTGTTCTTGCTCTAGTAAAATTATCTTAAGTTTTATGACAAATTTCATTCTTGGGTCTTTAAAATTTATGAATCTCAAAGTATATCTAATTCTTCCAATTTGCTAATTTTCTATCCTATTACCCATAATTTAATCATTTGATTATCTAAATTCCAAGATTACCAAAATTGTGTGATTAAGTCCCAAAAAGGCCCTAGAGGCCGTGGCCTCCCTAGGGAATTAAGTTCCTAATTTTTCCATTCCATTAATTTCACATTACACACTTGATTAAATAAGTCTCTCACTTGTTACAATTGTTCACAAAGAATCCCAATTTTTGGGCCCCAAAACCGTGGCCACCCAAGAGAAAATCCCACATCAATTTCTTCCATTTCATGCCTTCCAATCCATTCCAATATACCAATATACACAAACAATCAATCCAATAGCATAAACAAGTGTAAACAACATGCAAACATGCTAATCATGCAATCAAAGAATAACCCTCATTAGGGTTTTCTCACAATCAACTACAAACAAGGTTTCTAAATGCTAATAGAGGTTGAGGAGGTGTGTCTTCCTCTTACCAAAGTGAAGAAAACAAGAGAAGCCTCCAAGAAACTTCTTGCAATTTTCGGATTGGGCACCACCAAGAACCCTAAAATTTCACTTCATCAAAATAGCACCAATGCTTGAAAAATAAAGCATGGATGGTCACCAAGAAGACCATAAAACGAAAATGAGAAAGGAAAGTGAAGAATCAAGAAGCTTACCCAAAATCCCTAAGCTTGAAGCTTGAAGAAAATGGTGAAAATGGTGGATTTTCAAAGAGCCACAAGCAAGAGAAGTGTTTAGGAGGTGGAGAGGATTAAGAAAATGAGGTTGGATGGAATTTTTGTGATGGATGAGGGGTTGGGGCTGCTGCTGGCCGTGAGCTTCTAGAGAGAAGGAGGAGAAAATTTCAAAAGGAAGAAGAAGAGTGAGGGTAGAGAGAGAAGGTGCATTAGGTGTATTTTGAAATAATTCATATGATTAATTAAGTGAAGCAAAATGAAATATTCCCCCCCCCAAAATGTTGCTTCAGCCATGAGTGAGGAGAGAGAAGGGAGAGGTGATCATTTGTATGGGAAAAGAGGGAAGGAAATTTCCTAGAAGCTTCATCCAAGCGCTTGGGAAGTTTCGCACGTTTCACGATAAAATAAAAGTAAGGTTGTCTCCTAATTGGGCACGCTAACACAGATGAATATTTACACTGTCAGTATTATTTTTCTCCCAGTGTAGAAGAGTTACAGATGATGAAAATAATATTTTATTGTTCATCGGATGATTTTACGGTACCGCGACTTAATTTATCGGGTAAAACCTTGAAAAACGTAAATTTCGTAAATTATGCCCGGCCTCGAGTTTAGTAAGATCCCCCATCGACATGTCTACAATTTAGAGTTTACCGGCCACAGGAAAAATATTGCATCTTCCCAGCTCCGCTCAGTGCGCATGCAAAATGAGAAATATATTAAAATATTCGTCGTTTCTGAAAAATTCTGAAAGAATTCACATAAATCACAAATATTAGAAAATTACTATTTATGATAAAATAAATGATTTTCGGAGCGTTACACTGACATATGCAGGTTTCTGTTCAGTGTGTACGCAAAACGAAGAATACATTAAAATATTCAACGTATCCGGAAAATTCCAGAAAAATTCTTAAAAATCAAGAATATTATAAAATGATCATTTATAATTAAACAAACACTTTTTGGGGTGTTACAGTGTACACTCTCTCACTAATCCAACATATCAAAACAAAATAACAATAACATTAATAATGAGATTATCAACTCTGTGGCAAAGTATTCAATATGAGTCTAAAACTCACAATCTCTCTTCAACAATACAAATACCAAAATAGAGAGAAATACAATATTGCAAAGTTATCCAAAATGCAGTTATAGCAACATAAACAATATTAAGCCAAATGTATATAAAATTTATCAACCATAGAGTCTCACAAAATTATTTCATTATCAACTACAAACTCTGCATTTACAATTGAGGAAATCACATGTGTCCATATGATACTTTACAATAGGTTAGCTCTTCTTTATCATCACAAACAAAAAATCACAAAAGAATTTTCACAAATAAGGTAATCTATACTTCATAAAATCATAGTGACTACTTAAAAGACTTGACAACATACAAGTGAGATCAAAATTGCTAATGTCTTACACATATTATGGGATCACTTGTAAGTTTTTAACAACTCACTCAAAACTCAAGTGTTATAATAGCAGAAAATAAAAACATAAAAATAAACACCTGCACACTTGAGCACAAAATTAGATTACTGGCAACGGAAGCACATGAGACCTCTACTTAACCACTATTGAGGACATAACCAAAAGATAGTCTCTAACTCCCACTATAGTAAACATTAATAGGCAACAAGAATACAAACACATTAAATTTTTATAACAATATGTGCCTTGTGAGACAATTCGTCAATATAGTATGATTTAAAAGGTCTTTATGCTTTAGAAACAAAATGACATCACTAAGATTTTTCACATGACAGAAACAATTCAATATAAAACATTGTCTCTCATTTAACAACAATAGCAATACTAGCCATCAATATACAACTAGCACAAAGTACATTAATAACAAATTTGTTATCACTTATGACAACACTTACTGATGTAAACAACACCAAAATGATATTAAATAATAATACCTGACAGTCCATATCAAGTCAATTTAACTTGCACTTAGACATTTAATTGCCTATAGTATGAGGCTTCATATATAACAGGCTACAAAAATTTACAATAAGTATTTCAAAAGGAACAACAGTTACAAAATCATTTTCTTCTTTTAAGAAACGAAGAGCTTCAATTCATATTAATTTTCAGGTAATTTACAAAATCAATATATAAATATATAAGAATTAAATATACACATTCTTTTACTTCAGTCCAAAAGAAACAAAATTTCCCAAAGTGAATGCCATAGGTACATTAGGTTTAACTCAAAATATGTTCATTATGAATTTTTTGTACCATCGACAAAAGAAGTCCTTTTATAAAGTTAACCTGATTAACACAATAATGTGGGCTTAAGAAAAAAAAACAATAAATCCTCACAAAATGATTAAACCACAATTGGAAGAACGCTTTTTTCACAACAATACTTGAATGACTTTAATCCTAGGATTTTTCTTAAGAAAATTAGCAAAACTAAAATTTCTATAATTGAAAAAAATCTAACAAATAATTAAAAAATTGCAACTAATGTACATATATGACAATTAAAGGTAAATTCCTATAATCATGCAACTACAAACAATGCAAGGATGATCATTTGTATCCTCCCTAACACCCCAGCGAGATGGTGGACATGTATTGTGTTGGGAAAACTAGCCAACTAGAAGCAAAATATTTTCTCCCACCTATGTAAATAAATTGGCATGACAATTTTTTTTGTCTCCAATAAAATATCAAACACATAGAACAAGTTATCAAATGGTAGAAAAATAAATATTAAAGACTACAATTTTAACATGAAAACCCCTCAAAGTAAGGGGAAAATTCAATCACGAGATTAAGTTCAGCAAAAGCTTATACTAATAAATCAATAGGTACACAATCAATCTTCTTAGTAGCACTAGGGAATATCACAATCAACAATACATCACTTAATAGGTGGAAATCAACCAAGCAACAAAATATAAACTACACAAAAATAGGTATCATAGCCGAGCCAAAAAAGGATGAAACAACAAACAAGTCCTACCAAAATGTAACTTTCAACACCATGAACAACATATTAAAGTTTCATTAGAAATAGAAAGAGTTTACCTATCACATCTACATGAAAAGGTTGAAGAAAACCCATTTTTCTTCCTCTCCATTGGTGCTGCTCTTGTTTTTCTCTCTTCCGTTTCTTTTTCTTTTAATTACTTTCCATGCCCTTTTTAAAAGGCTATTTTTCTTCCTTTTTTAACTCAAGTTTAAAGTGGTGGGTCCTACTTGGGGAATGAACCCACCCGACAAATCTCCTCCTTTCCTTAGTCATGTGGAGAGATGTTGTTCCACCATGCTTGTTTTCTTTTTACAAGAAATCAACTTTGTCTTAGATAAGGTATTACTCATCATATTTGAACTATTCCATCCAATCTCAAGGTAGATATTAGGGGTATTCTAATGGGTTCTCAAGTGTTTTTGCCAAAAGGCCCTTCTTCAAAGTGGTGGTAGCTTTTTATAGGGGTCATTGAGGTGAGGGAAGTGTGACCTTACCTCTTCATAGGTGATCATGAGGTCGTTATGGGGTACCCCAATAGGAGCAAGCCACATGGCCATATTTTCTTACTAAATTAGTTCTAGAAAGTAAGTCCATGCTAGGTGAGTCTTGATGCTTATCTCTTGGGCTTATGCTGTAAGCCCATGATAAAAAAGGGTACAATCCATTGCCCTCCAAGCTTGAAGTGATAAAGGAGCGAAAAAGCTTGATAGACCACGAACTGATCTTACAGACCTACATCAAACGAGTACGGTCCATAACCCTCAAGCTTGGAGTGATAAAGAAACGAACAAGCTTGATAGACCACAAACCGATCTTACAAGTCCACGACAAAAAAGTATGGTACACAACCCCTAAGCTTGGAGTGATAAAGGAACAAATAAGCTTGATGGACCATGGACCGATTGGGCGTGTTTGTTATTGTTTACTAATTTTGAAGCAATTGATTCTTTATTAAACATTTAATAACCCCAATATAAACGATAGGCCATGAAACAAATGAGCTATTTAGCTAATCGTATCTTTTATTTAGGTAAAATATGGTGATGGTCATCCTGAAGTGCCGATCAATTTGTTTTGAGATACCGATCTGATTTAAAATCATTCATACCTTGTCATGAATGTTATAAAGAAATTGTAATCTTGCTTTATCTTTTATTAGAGGAACTTGATCTTATTACAACTGTCTTTCTTATTATCAACATTTTAATTTAATCTAAACATCCATTATTAGAGATCTTTTCGAAGTACCAATCGTTGATGAGTAAAATAATTCACAATGCCAGCCATTCTTGAATAAAAGGATTTTATTAAAATCAATTACATGTCATTCCAAACATTATCTTTAATACATATTACCCTTAAACTATACATTTATATGTGCAAGTGTTTGCTTCATCTCAATGGCATTTGTTTCATCAAAGCATCTCTGAATATCTAAAGTGCTACTAATTCTCTAGAAGACTTTGAGAGTTCCTCTTATGTCGCGGAGCTTTCTGACCCCGAAGTGCTTGATTCTCGTATTTGCTTTGGACTATCTCTTCCCTATTGATCGGGCCCATGCAGAGGTCATCATTTCTGCTTAGCCTAAGCCCTCCTTTATCCTTGACTTGCCATAGAGGGCAAAGCAGGAAAAGCTTCAATGAGGGATATCGTCCTTGGTTCTTCGTCTTCCTTAGAAACCTAACAATTGCCAATGCTCTTCCCTAGTAACCATTTATGTTTTGTTCATTTGCTATAAATACTTGGGAAGAAAGACTCCTGCTGGCTAGGGAGGCATTGACCAAGGGAGGTTTCATTTTTGTTTAGGTCTAACTAGACCATTATGCTTGAGAAAAAAGCTTCAGTTCTTCTTTTTCAAATTGATTGTGAAAATTTTGAGATGTCTTTGGAGATGAAAGAAGGTTTTGAGAAAAATTCTTCCAGTTTCTCTCATTTCTGCTACTCGTTATGATAGTGGAACAGTTATTCCTATACCCTTATTTATAGTAGTAGATGCATTAAATGCAACTTCTCGTTATTGGCTATGATGTGGCAAGCGTTACAACTTCTTCTCATTGGGTGTGAGTGTGGTATTTTTTTTCTTGAAACTCGTCTTTTCATTTATTATACCATTAATGTTATAAAATTCTTACTTTTTCTATATATATTATGTTAGGGATTACTACTGCCTCTTCTATTACTCCTATATTTTTTCCTAGTGCATTTATTATGGTATCAAATAGTATAGGCTCCTTGTGTTTATCAAATACTATGATCGTGAGTTTTGGTGATCGCTATGATTGCCTTACGCACATTGGGGATTATCATTACGTTAACTCTCCTTATGATTGGCTGCTCGTTAATTGATTGGTTAACACTAAATATCAAACATAATTTATGAATGGCTGCTTTAGTCTTATTTTATAGCTGATCAATTGTTCCCCTAACTATTCGATCTTGCCGTTAGTTCCTTACCTGTCTTTCGGAATACAATTGTCTCTTTTGTTGTTATTAACTGATCTTTCTTGGATATTTGTCAGAATCTCATTTCCCTAAGTGTCATTTCTCTCTTCCCAAAAATCTTGTCTTTTCAATAATTACCTAACATGCCTTTTTCCATTCTTTCTCCTTAATTGTTAGATCAACCTTACTGCTCCTTCCTAAAACTTTTGTCTTTTCACTGATGACTTGACACACCTTTTCTCATTATTTCTCCCTAACCATTGGATCATCCTTGCCATTTGGATTTTAACTGTTGGATTACAAAACCTTTTTTTCTTTTATGACTTGAAGCACCAATCAACATGACCTTTTAGTTTTCAAATTTCTCAGCCAACATGACTATTTGGACTACATAGTTTGCAAACCTTTAAATTAGGAGCATCATTAACTGATTTCTCCCATCTTCTAAAGCTTATTTCTTGCTCTCAAAATAATTTCTTCTCTTCTGCATCTTATCTTTGGTTTTGCTCCTTTTTCTCCTTTAGCCTTCTGCATCCCTGTGACACTGCTGCCACCGCTTTACGGTATGCTTTCTCTTCCTTTTCCTTATTTACTTTTATTTCTTTGTTCTTTTAAGTTTTCCTTCAAGAGTTTTTGGGTTTCTTCATGTTGCTCTTTGAATAAGGTATTGATTTCTTCTTTTTGTAGGTTTTGCCATCTTTGTCAAACCTACTCTTCATCATTTCTTCCTTTTTTTCTTGATATCTCCCTTCTTATTTCTATTTTTAATCTTTTATCTTTTCCCTTTATAGAATAGTCTGTAACGTCCTAATACCGGCATATAGATATATATAACATTTACAAAGATAAACAACATTACAACATCACTACATATGTATTAGCCAGATAATATATCCATAATGCACACTGGAGTCATTATAGAGAGCCTTATGAAATGCGAAAAACATGAATATATAACAAAATGCATATATATGACATTAGCCTCTCAAAGGGCTTGAAGTAATATATAACTATTTTTACATTACAAAAGAAGTATAAATATGTTACCCAAGTGGCTTCACTACTCAAGAGGGGGGGTGAATTGAGTATTTAAGAACTTTTTGCAAAAGCGTGAACAAATTAAATATACTAAAATAAAATATTAAAACAACATGAAATAAAGGAAGAGAAGAAGAATAACCAATAAATAAATTGTAAGAGATATTAAAACAGGTGCTTGCAACCTTTACACAATAGGGATACCTCACCTTATTTACTAGAGGGATACCTTACCCCCTTTGAAGGATACCTCACCTTTGTTACAACAAGGGATACCTCACCCTTTTACTGAAGGATACCTCACCCTCACAATTTCACTAAGGGATACCTCACCCTGTTACAAGGAACCAGAATATAGACGAAGAAAAACTCTCACAAAGAGTAAATATTACAAATTGAAGTACTAAGAAGCTCTCTTAGGATATTTCAAAGTTTTGGCAAAAAGAGCACAGAAAATATGACAAAAAATAAGTAAATCACGTTTTAGCACAAGCAAAAATAATTCAAATGGTTGGTCTGCCTTCAGAAGAGACCCAAGGTCTCTATTTATAGAGCTCTTTGAGAAACTAGCCGTTGGAGCAATTAAATCACGTAATGAATAAAAATATGGCCGTTTCTTTCCATTTCCAAAAGCTTCGTAAAACCATTTCTAAAATACCTTATTCGAATACCCTGAAGGTTATTCGAATACCACTGTTTTGAAATGCTTGTGAAAAACAGTTTTAAAGAAGGTTATTCGAATACCTTTTATGTTATTCGAATACTTCTTTTAAAAGAACTTTCTGTGAAATATATCTATTTGAATAACTATTGAGTTATTCAAATACCTTATTTAGAAAAACTGATTTGGAAAACTTCATATTCGAATACTTGATGTGCTATTCGAATAGCACTTTGAAAACAGAAAAATGTATGAATATTAAAAACCATTCTATTCGAATACCTTAGGGTTGGATACCCCTGAAACAAAATCAGTTTTAAACACTTTCAAATATCCAGAAAATGATTCTTTGGATTTGGAATATTAATTTTAAAAACATTTCTTTGAAGCCAAAACCAATGAGATATCCAAAAGGCTTCGCACACAAAGACTCTAAGTTCTAAAGCTAATCTTTGAAGATCTTTGGACTTAGTCTTCTCATCATCTTCATGTTTATTATCATCAAAACTATTGTCTATGTCATCTAGCCAATTACATTCTCCCCTTTTTTGATGATGACAAACTAACATTTGAGAAAAGCATTAGTTCATATAAATTGGAATTCACAAAGTTAAATTTTGAGAAACTTACTCCCCCTCTTTATCATAAGAGATGATTTATATCAGAGATGTGTGCAACTCCCCCTTACTTTTGGAATCCAATATCCAGTTTTTATTCTTACCTGATGTTTACTTTTTCTCCCCCTGACTTTTCTCAAACAAAGAACTCAAACTTTTTCTCCCCCTTTTGTCATGATAAAAAAGATGGGGCAAGATAAAGCATAAAGTCAAAGCAATATGATATATATATATATATATATATTCAAGTTTAACATTTGCATATCCTCAAGTTGAATGAACTTTTTCATTTAAATGTGTGCTTGAGGTAGTTATCTCCCTACAACAAAATTCAAAGTACTTTTTTTGGTATCCATTAATTTTTGGATCCATAGAGGTTAGCCAAACTCATAAGTAAGTAAGCATTCAAAATAATAAGTCAAAAACAACAAATGAGTTCATAAGGGCAAAAGATATTTTATTGATTAATTTGGTCAAATAACCACTTATTTACTACCATTTGTTGCAATTGTTACCACGTTCATATATTTATCAAAAGAGTAGCCAATTACATTAAGCATGTGCATTACAAAGAATTTTAACATATAAAACGAAATTTTTGAGAAATGAAGAGGCAAGAGCAAGCTAAAGCAGAAGCAAGAAATATGCATTTAGGCAAATTATATTCACATTTGTATGTATATTAAAAAGGACAGAAACATATCAGAGATCGTGTCGTAAATTTGGCTTTCAGCCATTGGTTATTCAAATACCTATTCCTGTATTCGAATACCTACCACAAAAAACCAAACAAGGCAAGAGCAAGTATTCGAATACCTTGGAAACTATTCGAATACTCTAGAAGCATGATAGAAGCACTGATATAGATATATATCAGGTTATTCAAATAACTACGTAGTTATTCGAATACACCAGCTTATAAAAGCACAAGAATGTTGTACTAATGTATGGTTATTCGAATAGACCTATCATAAAAACATAGATTCACACGTATAAAAATTGCATTCTGAGAGAAGAAAGCTTACCCAAAGATAGTGTACTTACAAGATACATTATGGGATATTTTTATCCAAAGACTGCAAGTCCAAGCTTCATGAAAAACAAAGAGGAGAGCTTGGAATTATTTCTGGTCTTGTGCTTGCAGTAGCCACTTTCAAAATGCCAAAGTTAGCTCTTAGCCTTCAAGCACACCTACACCACATTTCAATTTTTGGTTTTTGGTATCCAAATCTTCTTGGGTCCTTGAGTGTTAGTTTTGGGTATAGTACCCTTAGGAACCCATACCATATTAGTTCCAATTTTTGTGTTGATATTTTTCCTTGCATTGCATGTTGATATACTATGTCCTTTCTTTCCACAATAGAAACATTTAATAAAAGGACCACATGAAGTATTAGAATTAACAAAGAAATTTTTATAAAATTTTTGTTGTTTTTCTGGGTTATAACCTATTCTAGCTTTTTGAAAAATAACTTTGTTTTCCTAATAAAATATTTAAGTTATCTCTTCCAAGGGTGAATTTAGAAAGAGTATTCATTAAATCTTTAATTTCTTTTTCAAGCAAATGACATGAAGATGTAGAAGCATGTGAAGAATGAGTTGTGCATGCATCAATTAATCCTAATGTCTCATTTTCAATTTTTAATTCTTCAATTTCTCTATTTAAAATGAGAATTTAGTTTTCTAAAGAAGAAATTGTTTTCTTAGATAAGGATATTAATTTTGTGAGCTTTATTGATTTGTCATGTAATTCTTCAAAAGCATCTTATAATTCATCATAAGAAGGATATAAGTCAAAGTTTGAAATTACCTTATTGTCGTTTTCTTCTTCTTCTTCTCCTTTGGCCATAAGACATAGATGAGCTTCTTCGCTATCTGAACTATCAGTTGAGTTCATGTCATTGTCATCCCGTGCTATGTAGGTTCTTCTTTCCTTTCTTTCCTTGAAGGGTTTTTTTTTTTTCAAATTTCTCTATTTTCTTTTCGAAAGTTGGGCACTCCATCTTCATGTGTCCAATTTTACCACACTCGTAGCAAGTTGGAATTGATGATGCTTTTCTTTGAGTTCCCCTATTTTTTTTTTAGAAATTTTCTAAATTTTCTTACCAAAAGGCTGAGGTTTTCTTCATTTAGTTTTGTGTTGTCTACGTCATCTCCATCGTCTTCATCTTCATTATTAATAGTAAAGGTGACTTTAAGTGTGATCCCCTTCTTCTTCTTATCATGTTCCTCACTTTGGTCAAGTCTGTTGAGTTCTAATTCATGCTCTTGAAGTTTGCCAAATAAGGTAGCTAACGTCATTGTTAATAAATATCTTGATTCTGACATAGCTGTTACTTTAGGCTGCCAAATCCTGTTCAAACATCTCAACACTTTGTTAATCAAATCTTCGTTAGAAAAATTCTTTCCTAATGATGCAAGATGATTTACAATGTGGGTGAACCTCTTTTGCATTTCTTGAATGCTTTCTCCTTGGTTCATTGTAAATAATTCATATTCACGAGTAAGAGAATTAATTCTTGACCTCTTAACTTCACTAGTACCCTCATGGGTAACTTGTAAAGTGTCCTACATTTCTTTAACAATTTTGCAATTTGAAATTCTAAAATATTCATCATGCCCCAAAGCTGTGGTAATGATGTTTTTGGCTATCAAGTTATTTTGAACTTTTCTTTTATCATCTTTAGACCATTCACTTCTTTGTTTTTCAATCTTTATACCATTGATCTCTCGCGTAGGTATAAATGCGCCGTTTTTGACAGCATCCCACACATCAGGATCAATAGCTTCGATGAAAATTTTCATTCTTTCCTTCCAATATGCATAACCATCCCCATTGAAAAAGGGTGGTCGGTTTATGGAAGTTCATTCTGAAAAATCATTTGATGAAGTCATGTACTCTTGAAGTGGCTAAGCTCTTTATACAGGAGTCTAGCTCTGATACCATTTGTTATCCAAGTGGCTTCAGTACTCAAGAGGGGGTGAATTGAGTATTTAAGAACTTTTCGCAAAAGCGTGAACAAATTACATATGCTAAAATTAAATATTAAAACAACGTGAAATAAAGGAAGAGAAGAAGAACAACCAATAAATAAATTGCAAGAGATATTAAATTGAATGCAGATAAATTGAGATTAAGGATAAGAAGAACAAACACAATATTTATCCTGGTTCGACCACCAACCACTTGTGGCCTACGTCTAGTCCCCGAAACATAGTTCGAAATTTTTCACTCTTCAATACAAGCTTAAAACAGGTGCTTGCAACTTTTACACAACAGAGATACCTCACCCTACTTACTAGAGGGATACCTCACCCCCTTTGAAGGATACCTCACCTTCTTTACAACAAGGGATGCCTCACCCTTTTACTGAGGGATACCTCACCCTCACAATTTCACTAAGGGATACCTCACCCTTTTACAAGGAACCAGAATATAGATGAAGAGAAACTCTCACAAAGAGTAAATATTACAAATTGAAGCACTAAGAAGCTCTCTTAGGATATCTCAAAGTTTTGGCGAAAAGAGCACAAAAAATATGAGAAAAAAAATAAGTAAATCACGTTTTAGCACAAGTAAAAATAATTTAGATGGTTGGTCTACCTTCAGAAGAGACCCAACGTCTCTATTTATAGAGCTCTTTGAGAAACTAGCCGTTGGAGCAATTAAATCACGTAATGAATAAAAATATGGCCATTTCTTTCCATTTCTGAAAGCTTCCTAAAACCATTTTTGAAATACATTATTCGAATACCCTGAAGGTTATTCGAATACCACTGTTTTGAAATGCTTGTGAAAAACAGTTCTAAAGAAGGTTATTCGAATACCTTTTATGTTATTCGAATACCTCTTTTAAAAGAAGCTTTCTATGAAATATATCTATTCGAATAACTATTGAGTTATTCGAATACCTTATTTAGAAAAACTGATTTGGAAAACTTCATATTCGAATACTTGATGTGCTATTCAAATAGCACTTTGAAAACAGAAAAACATATGAATATTAAAAACCATTCTATTCGAATACCTTAGGGTATATTCGAATACCCCTGAAACAAAATCAGTTTTAAACACATTCAAATATCTAGAAAATGATTCTTTGGATTTGGAATATTAATTTTGCAAACATTTCTTTGCACCCAAAACCAATGAGATATCCAAAAGGCTTCGCACACAAAGACTCTAAGTTCTAAAGCTAATCTTTGAAGATCTTTGGACTTGGTCTTCTCATCATCTTCATGTTTGTTATCATCAAAACAATTATCTATGTCGTCTAGCCAATTAAAAAATAGATACTGTAACGCCCCAATTTTTGAATATATATGACTGTTTTGTTTTAATTAGCTGTTTTCTATTTTTTTGGCTGACAGAAAAATATTTTGACTGTTTCATTTTCATTTTTGACTGTTTGGTGTGATTTGCTCCGGGTTGGAAAAATAAAAATTTTCTGGCTGGGGAAAATCTTATAGCAATTATTCAGAGCAGGGGGATCTTACTAAACCCAATTCCGAGTGATACTGTTGTTAATCTTTTAATTTTTAAGATTTAACTGGGTAATAAAAATATTTTATATTATTATGATATTATTTTATTGTACAGTTTCTACTGTCTCAAAAATAGTAGAAATCTGCTTTGAAAACGAATTATGGACCCGAAAGAGTCTGTGGGACCCACGTTTAAAATAAATAGCCAACATTAGTGGCTTGATATTTGTTTTGAACCAATAGAAATCAAGTCTATAAGATTGGTTGGACTAGTTAGAATTAAACTAGAAAACCTAAACTAGTTAGATTAGAACCTAACTAAATTAGTATAGACACTTGTTAAGTAACTAAATGATGGTAATCTAGTTAGCTATTTAGTTGATATCTAAGTTAATAAAAATCTATAAATATCAAGCTAACTAAGTTAGCTTAAGTAACTAACTAGTTGGATGAGTAACTAGATCCTTTTACCTAGATATAACTAGAATGCAAACTTAGTTGCTTTGCTTAGGAGGCCACACGGCCAAGAGCTTTAGGAAGCTCCAAGAAGTGCATAGTCATAGCATGACTAGGTGTGTTCAAACCAATGAAGAATAAGCTTGGAGACCAAGTTTTTTATCCTAGCCTTTGATCATTTCTAGGGCTTGGATGAAGCCACCAATGTGGACACCTCCCTAAGGTGACTCCACGGCTACAACAAGGCGAGGAGGGTTAGTGTTGTTAGTTTTCTATCATCTTTCTCTCTTGCAAAAACAAAAACTCCATTGAAGCTTTCTTTGTGCACCATTCGGCCAAATCCTAACCATCATCAACCATCCACCTAAAATTCCATCTACCTTACTTTTCTAAACCTAAACACCATTCTAAGACTATCTCTAGTTAGAGACTTCTTCAAAAAAATTCATCTTGAGCTTGGAAAACAACTTTGAAGATTTCTCCTTGAAGGTGAAATTTCTTGTTTTTCATTTCTAATCTCATTTCTAAGGTTCTAAGCCATGATTGATCCATGGTTTATGTTTTTCTTTTATAGTAAGTAACTTGTAGAATTTATTTGAGTTTGATAGGTTGTTTATGGAGGTGAATCCGAAACCCTAGAGGAAGGAGTAGGAGTTTTTGTCTTCACTTAAGGTAAGAGGAAGACTTTAATCTTATCATCCTTGAGTGGTGATAAGAAAATGGATTTGTTTGTGTTTGTAGAATCCATAAGGATTCATTTGTGTGCTTGTTTCAGTTGCTTTCTTATTTGTGATTTATGTTGATATGCATGTCTACAAGCTTTGAATATGTTGTATGTGTTAGTAAATGCATGAATAATTAGTAGAATGTGAATAATATGCAAGGTTTGCATGAGTGTTCCAAAGAACACAAATCCAAGGCTCACGAGCTCAACATAAAAAGGGAACCAAAATGTTCTCAACAATTTTCTAAAAGAGTAATTTAATTGACTTAGGTAAATTGACAAGATACAAATTGATTTAGAGAAAGAAAAATGAATCTAAGGATCAAATGTCAAGTTTTACTAAATTCGGCCAACATGCCAAAGTTATGTGTTCTTAGTTTCAAAAATTGTTTTTCCATCTAGGACAAGTAGAAATGCCAAAAGGATTTTATTGCAATGAGTTTTGAGGAATTAAAATGAATGGATTAAGTTTAAGAAATTAAAAACTAAGGGTTTTGCAATTTATAAGAAATACAGTAGCTTTTGTAAAATTTCTAACGTAGAGCTCACTTTAGGTTTTGAAGCACGTTAGTAGTTTTCACAAGTGTAATTAAATGGTTGTAATATAAACAAAAGGGTTTTTGACAGAAAACCTAGAAAACCGTTGTTATAGATTTTCTAAGCAAAATACTGTCAATTTTTATTAAAAACAGACAAATAAGATAGAAAAGATATCTAATATATTGTATACGGTATGAAAAATATCCTACGTAGTTTTAACATATTAAATATTATTTCTGTTCATTTAAATAGTGATTTTTAAGGAATTCGGACAAGAAAATGATTTAAAAATCTTACGCGATTGAGAAAAAGATTTAAAAACAGTACGCGATTTAAAAAATAGCAAAATATATTTATGCGATTTAAAAATGTTTGTAAAAACGACGAAATTGTGAAAACGCGATAAAATTTCTACGCGATTAACAAAAACAACAAGTTTTACTGTCGGGCCAAAGTGGTAGACCTGGACAGATGTGAGAAACAGTACTGTCAGGTGGAACATGCTGTATTTGAGTTTTAAGGGCATTTTCGTAATATTTGAGATTTGAGGGTATTTTGGTAATTATGAACTTTGTTCATGTTTTGAGAGTTATGCCGATTTGTTTGGTATTCGGCGGATTGATTGACGAGGTGAATAACGTCGTATTGTCGGTGTGATAAGTATAAGTATGGTTCATCGAAGTGGACTTGGAGGCATTAGTGTGCAGATTATTCCACATGTAGACGATTGGTCGCTCCTCTGAGCCGTGGTAACTGGCAACACACTAATGATCTCGACAAGCACGAAACTTAATCAAGATCTTGTGGAGACTGTTTTAGTACAATGCATGTAGTGCACGATGTTTTGGACTGTGTGCTACTACACGACGTTGGACAGTGGGCTATAGACACAACGTATGACAGTGTAATAGTTTGGTTAGGCAGCCTGAGGTACTGGTGGTTCTTCACAAGTCATTCTCTTTGATATTTGTGAGATTTGTGTATCTTAGCTCCATGGAGTAGGGTTGAGTCTTTGTGTATTTCTGCATTTATGATATTGATTTTATATGCAGTAGTATATGTTATATGCTGTAATAATGTTGTCAAATGCGATATTCTGTTGGATTGTATATCTATGATACTGTCGTTTTCTTATTTACCATGCTTGTGATGATATAGATTGTCTTACCTATGTATTTGCATATGTATTTGTATTATTTATTTTATGTAAAGAACGTGAGGAAGAGGAAGAGGATCAGCCTTTAGAGATTCAGTATCCTGAAGATCAACCTTCGGAAGATCAGTTAGGCGAGTGGGAACCTTCGAATCATCTCTACCACCAAGACTGATTTTGGAAGCATGACGATGCCGGGTTTCTTGGGATTCATTAAGTTGGAATTTCACAATGGATCAAAAGCCTGGAGGATACGTGAAGATAGGAGATCAGTAGTTTACATAGGATGGTTGACTGTGTCTTTGAGACCGGAGTTTGACTTGAAGCCGATTTTTGTGACTACCATATATGTGCATTTGGAGATGCCGTTAGATCTGAGGCGACAGTGGGGAGGTTTCTTTAGAGTTCCCAGTGAGGCCGACGTTGTATCATCAGCACAGACTCCTGTCCGTAGGGCTGCAAGACACCCTAGTTTCTTATCATCCGATGATCGTCCTGAGACAGATCCTTCGGAGGATTAGGAACTTTGGTGTGCACTTGGGCAGTGTGTTTTGTATTATATGACTCTTTATTGCTTTTTATTTAATTTTGCGTAGTTGTATATTATTTGTATAACTTAAAACAGAACCTAATGTAATTATGTGTGTGGTTGTGGTTTGCTTAATTATGTGTTCCGTATTATTTTTATTTAATCACTACTCTATATAAAAGGAAAAAAATTTAAAACCCGTTTTTAATAAGTAAGTAAACGTTTTACAACTTGGGTAGTATTTTATTTATCTTTATCTTTTTATTTCTTTAAAATGTGATACCCCCACAAAGGTGTTACAGATACAAGGTTTGTAATGAAAGTAACTAAAAACTAGAACTAATCTAATCATTTAGCTTCCTTTTTCTTCTTTTTCATTGAAGAGCCTTCACCTGGATTTACATGGCAACACACAGGGTGAGAATCAACAATTCTCAGTATAAGTATACCAAAACTAGCTATTCATATCATAATAAACATAATCTTAACACATGCCATAATAAGATATGTTTAAGTTTTTTTATAAGGTTTAACTTTAACAACTAGATAAACCAAGTTTTATATACATACATATATAACTACATACTTGGCTCAATTTAGAACCAAAATGTTTTACTAGGAATGCTGATTCATTGTATTATTCAGTGGTCGATAGAGGAAAAGCTCATCCTCACACTATATGTAACCCTGACACTATCGAGAAGGTAAGGCTGAATCCAAGCTCAAAAAAACCTTTCGGACTTCTCATTTATCTCCCTTGGCCAAATGACTGTACACATCATTAAAGGATACTCATATAAGAAAAATACTAATAGACCATCCCAACATACATGCATCTAAACACCACATCATCACTTATTACATCTTAAGTAATATTCATACAAAACACTAAGTTGTTTAAGGTGATAGACACTTACTTAAGACAAACTATTACTTTAGGATGCTCTAAGTTTCATACATTTCATACATATGCCAAAGGATCATTTCTGTACCGAAATACATCTAGTATTGTCTTAACACACTCCAAAAAGCATGTATAAAGAATCCCAACAAGTAGAAACTCAAGTTCTTCAGGATAAAAATCATAGAACCCTTTGCCTTTGGGTGCCTAGTCACCCACTTTCTCAACGCTTAGTCACTGGATGACAGAAAGCCTCCCTTATTCTGTCTGTCATTGGGCGCTTAATCGCCCAAACTCTGAGCACTTAATCACTCAAAACCAGAGCCCTTTGGACTAACGTGCTTAAGTGCTCACTTTCGGGGTGCTCAGTCATTGGCTTTCAAAACCTAAAAATGATATCTTTGGCCTTAGGCACTCAAGCGGCCAAAAACTGGGCGCTTAGGCACCAGACACCTGAAACTTCAGTTACTAATCCATCAGTTTCCTAACCATCTTTAAACCTCTCAATTTGGGTTCTAAATGGTTTTCAACCTTAAAAATGGTCCTTAAGCATGCTAAATCTCCATGCTCACAAATTAACTCACCTAATATGGAATCATGACCTAGAAAACAAAGGGCTTGTTACTCATTTCTCAACTTTGAACTTAAGCATCCAAATGGATTTCTCTAAGTTTCTAAACATTAACCATATATAGACGAAGCTAAAAACAAACCAACTTAACCATTGGAATCATTAACCAATCGAGAAACAACATATTCCCCTCAAAGCCCACTTTTATCCATGAACAAAAACAAGAATAAAAGATGAAGTTATAGAGGAAAGAAGCAAATAAACACAACCACCCCTACTTCTAGTAGTGTAGTTGATCTTCACACTTTGACTTTCCCTTTGGCCTTTCTTTTCATCTCCTCTTCTTCCTTTTACTTTTCCCCTTCTTCTTTCCTCTTCTCTGTTTCGGTTTCTGCTTCCCTTTCTGCTGTAAGGAGTCATGAAAGAGTGGAGAAAAGAAGGATCAAAAGTCAAGATATAGATAAGACTAAGGCCACTTAAGTCCTAAACTGAAACTTTATATCTACTAAGAATACTTTGATCTTACCAAATCAAGTTTCCTAACTTACATAGGTATTAGAATGAATCCTAAGATTCATCTAAATACTCATTTCATAATTTACATAAGTTTCCATATCTGCTATAAGGTAATCTGATATTAAAACACACAACTAGTGTACTTAAAAATACCAAACTGACTCAGTTTATCTTGAAACTTTAACTACATATTGTTTCATACATTTGTGACCTATAAATAAATTATCCATATTTATTTCCCTCATCCAAGCAATTTATGCTATTATCTGAGTTATTTTAGGCTACTTTTCACTTTCTGTGTTGCAGTAAAGTGCCTTAATTAACTCAATTTGTCACAAAATTGAACAGACATGTTAAGCAAGTAATATGTTACCTATGTAACCATATATAAGACTAACATGTTATAAAGGATGTTACAGAATCACCCAGAGATTTGGGTTTAGACTCTAAGAGTTCCTCATTGGGAATTTCATCCTCGTACTCCTTCTTATAGAGGCCATGCCTCTAGCGCCACTCAAAGAATTTCTAAAAAACTTATATACTTAGACACTTCTTTGTTCTCTTCTTCTTTTGTAGGAGATATTATTAAAAAGATGTAGCTTTCTTTAGGGAAAAAATACACCAAAGTGACAAAAAATTAAAACAATTGTTTAGTAACTTAGGATTTAGTTCTTCTGATCTTTCTGAATCTCACTCCTCTTATGCTTTATCTTATTATTCATCCGACCTTCTCGTTTGTAATTTTAATCATTTTATTATTTTTTACAAGCAGGTTAGGATGAGTAAAAATCCTAAAGCGGCTTTCTCTGGTCGATCATTCTACTTTAATGTCTAAGTATATGTGTGTTAGCAAAGATATGTTAAAGCATCCATCTTCATAAACCAATATACCTACTCTTTAAGTGATATGCTAGTCAATACGTGACTCAGGATGATAATGAGGGTTCGTATGTTTTGGAACCTTGCTCAGTAGGCAATCGTGTTTGTAGCTGATGAACCTACAAAAACTCATGTTTTTATGGTTCAAAAATCTTGGTTTTCACCATCTTCCAATCCCTTTTGATTGAGCTTTGTTCTCCATTTTTATCATGTTTTTATTATTCTAAACTTTGTTCTTATTAACTATTTTTATTTGTTTTATTAGGTGTTTACACATGGAAGAAGATTAGATGCTTGAACAAGGAAGAAAAAACTGAAATGAAGATTTTGTTGTAGGCGCTTTGGCCCCCAACTTCCCACTGATTCAGCGCCCAAGCATAGAGATTGAAGTGTTGCGCGCTTAAGTGCCCATTTCTAACCGATTAAGCGCCCAAGCACAAAGATGTCTGCACTGCGTGCCTAAGCACCCAAAAATTGAGCGCTTAAGCACTCAGTACATTTAATGACACATTTTGTTGCCTATAAATAGAAAAAGTAAGGTTTATGGCTAGGGATTCAACAGAAATTTAGAGAGAGAAGTAGAGGCATAACCCTAATTTGGTGTTGGCGCATTTAGGCATGAAGATTAGAGATTTCCTTTAACCTTTCCACTTATCTTCCATGGAGTTTGTTAGAATTTCTTCTTTGTTTTCTTCTTTCTCCATGGGTAGCTAAACTTCTTTAGTTAGGGTGATGATGGATCTTGTTATTGGATGATATAAACTCATTTTTATGTTTAATATAAGTTTCTATTTCATGATTTACGTGTTTATCTCTTCTCTTAATGTTTTTCTTGATTTTGTCTATTTGGGAATGATTTTAGAGTTTATGTATGATTTGGAAAAATTGTGCACGAACCTAGAACTTGTGATAAAGACCTCAAATTTTGTAATCACTAGGAATAGACGTTGTAAGTTATGTGGTCTTGTTTTTTATTCCTTTGTTTTTTATAAAGCTTTCTTTATTTGGAGTTATACTAAGGGATTAGTTAACTCAAAGTAGTGTAAAGATGATTAATATACTAAGGAATTGAGTATTGATTAATTTTGCGAATTTGATCATGAATCATGGAATAGAACTTAGTTAAACTAATCTTTGAATTTGTATCAAAAGAGTTCAAGTGAAATCTGAACCCTAATACTTTGATATAATTACCTTTCAACCTTTGCTTAATTAATTTGTTTTACTCTTGTTAATTTTAAATATTTTCTTGTTAGTGTTTTCTTTTATTTACTTTTTTTTTATCAACTATCATATTTTGATAGCTTAAATAATGTTGATTTAGCGACCTTAGTAATTGACAAAATAATCTCCATAGGACGATATTCTTACTCATCATTTATTACTTTTGTGATTTGGTACACTTGCCAATAACGCAATAGTAGCTCAACACCTCTAATCTCCCCAACCGGAAGTTTCATGATGTACGAAGCTCTTTTTAGTCAAATTTGGTATCTCTTTACCCTTTTCTTCCTTCAAGGTTGATGTTTTGAATACCATTAGGGTTACCCCTTTCTTAACTTCATCCAAACAGTTGGGCTTTCAATCATTGTTTTGAATTTTTATGTAACTATATCAACATTATCCCAATTGCCTAGAAATGTTTCTTCATATTTCGCATTTTTGATACAGAAAATAGACTTATTTCCTTTATAAGCAATCGAGGAATAAAAATACTCAAACTTTTTTATTCTTTCTTTAAAAACTTTAAAGGTGGTTATTTCTTGGTTACCCCAGTGTCCTATGTATACTCTTCTTTTTTGAACCCTGATGGTTAACCCAAATTCCAATATTTTGGGATTGAAATGTTAGGACAGTCTCCAAAGTTTTCTTGAAACCAATTCTCTTCTGAAGATCAGCGAGATGTTGGAAAGTTATCTGCAATATCTTTTACTTACTATTGCTCGAAAATCATTTGGTGGCAATATGATTTGGATATATTAACTTCTTATTTTTGTGAGTTTTCATTTCATTTTATTTTTCTTGAATTTATATATTTGTGTTGTTCAAGTGTAACTTATTTTTTCCCTTTCTTTCTTTTTCAGAAAATATGATTCCTTTGGTCCTTTCCAAGTTTCCTATTGCTGAAGAAGTTTTCCAATAAAGGCAGCTTAGAAAAAGAAAGGAAAACACTTGGTGTGAGAAATCGGCAAGTGCGCCGAATCGCATCAAGTAATAAAGTAGTGAATAAAGTATTGTCCCACGCGGATTATATTACTAACTACCAAGTTCATTAAATTAACACTATTTAAGCTATCCAAATAATGAGAGTTGATAAAACCAAAAATAAAAACACAATTTAAGACAGTAATTAAAAATTAAATAGAGTAAATTCAATAAATTAAACAGGAGTTGAAAACAATAACAGGAAAGTGTTAGGGGCTAGATTTCACTTTAACTCTTTAGGTGCAATTTCAAATATTAGTTTAAAACATGTTCTAAATAAATGATTTATGGTTAATTCCAAAAATTAATTAATATCTAATCCCTTAGATTACTAATCCTCTTATGCTGTTTTAGAATTAACTAATCCCTTAGTCTAATTCCAAAATAGAAAGGCATTATCAAGAACAAAGTAATTAAAAGAAAGACCACATAATTCACAACGTCTATCCCTAGCGATTGCAAAAATTATGGTGTTTATCACATATCTAGATTCATGCAAATTTTTTCAAATCATACATCAACCCAAAAGATCATTTCCAAATTGATCAGGTTTAGAAAAACATTAAGAATAGAGATAAACACATAAATCATAAACTAGAAATATGAATTAAACTCATAAAAGAAATTACATCATCCAAGTATCAAGATCCATTATCCCCTAACAAAGAGAAACTAGTTATACATAGAGAAAGAAAGAATAAAAGGGAGATTAAAAAAAACTCTATTGATTTTTTGAAGAAGAAGAGTGATGGCTGCAGCCTCCTTCAAGAAATTCCTCCTTCAAGAAATTTCCTTCAAGAAATTCTCCTTCAAGAAATCCTCCTTCAAGAAATTTCAAGTGCAGCTTCTCCAAATCTCCTGTAATGCCAAAAAAAAAACCTCCCTATTCAACAACCTCCCCCTTTATTTTTATAATTAATTGGGGGAGGAATCAACGTGTTTGACAAGTCAGGAGGGAGACATGGCCGTGTCTCATTCAGAAATCACGTGAACCATGTCAGACAACGCGTTGAAAATTGAAAAGCTGATCAATAATTTTTGGAGACACAATCGTGTCTAAGTCCAGAATTGCGTAACTCAACATTGGGGGAGACACAGTTGTGTCTCATAGTCAGAAGCTTCGTATTAGTTAAACATGGTCATGTCTAAGTCCTAAAATGCTTCTGAATTGACCTAGACCCTGTTTAAGCTCAAAATAGTCCTCTTTTTGCCTTGAAAACACATTATCTTTGCTTGCTTTCATTCCAAATGTGTTTAATCTCTCAAATTCTGCAAAAAACAAAGATAATAATGAGGATCCATCAAAATTCATTAATCAAATGATCACAATTTGTCTATTTTAGAGCTATAAAATACAAGCTCATCAAATTCCCCCACACTAAAACTTTGCTTGTCCTTAAGCAAAGAATATAAATCAAAGTCAAGATAAAACTGAACATCAAGAAATACGAATCAAGGGACAATCCACAATTTAAAAATAAAATTCAATTAAGCTTGGCAATCAAATCTAATCAAGCAAGAAAATTCAGCACTGAATACACTCAGAGACTTGAGTCTAGCTTGCACCTTTTCTCTCTATCAAACAATTGAGGTCACTCTTCTTTCCATCTCTCAAGTGTTTAAGGGCAAAGAGATAACTCAAATTTCTCTCAACAAATGCATGACCATAAGCTTGATTATCAATCCCATCTCCACTTTCAAGATCACATACATAACAAGGATCAAAAAGACTTACAGTGGATTATAATGAGGCTAAGGGTAGAATCAATGGTAGGATAAAGATAAATAAAGGTAAAGAATATTTACAGGTGAAGTTATACAAAGCAGAATCAGGCTAAGAGGATAATCAATATAGCAAAATGCACAAGGTCATTCTCACTTCCAATAAACTAATTCTCATTATTCTTCACCATTAGTATTTTACTTACACTTTTTTTTTCTTTTTTTTATTCAACCCTTGAAAAAAAAGTGGCCTTTTAAGACTTTTCAATTAACACATTAGATGCTCCAAAGAATCCAACCTGATCAGTCAATTGGGTATTCAAAGAAATCAATTTCAGGTTTAAAAGGGACAATTAATGGACTATTTAACAATGCAACTCTAGAAGTCAAGAAAGAATTAAACATAATTGCCTTCATCATGTCCAAGAATGTATGTGAACCAATCAAGTCTCAACAAGATATCAAATCAAGCATATAAAAGTCAAGAGAAAACTCACACCAGAAGGAAAATAGGATTCAGTTTATGATAAATTTAATCAATAAAGGCTTAAATCTCACATTCTGGCTTAAGTTAGTAAAGAGAATAAATTGTAAACAGACATGGCTAATTTCCCAAAATAAAAAGCTAAATTATTTCATACTCAATTGAAAAAGATTGCCTTGTATAAAAATTCACTACATAAGAATTCAGTTCATTAGTAATGGATTCCCCTCTCAAACAAATTTCTATCAGCTCAGAAATAATCCAGAAATTAATACAATTCCCATAAGATTTAATGCAATGAACAAGTGAAAAATGATTCCGTAATTCCCCCACACTTGAAAGAAACATTGTCCTCAATGCGTAAATAAGAAAAGTAATTGAACAAAGGGCAACAAAACTTCCCTGAAAATGGAAATTCAAGATCGTGAATGTGGTGGGACAGGGTGGGAGAAAGAAGCGTGTAGTCATGAACTCAAATTGTTGGTCTTCATGAGTGGAGAAATATGGGCTGAAACTGTACAAGAAAAACAAAGCAAAAACTGAAAACAAAATGTAAGAATTAATGCGAAAATAGAAAAACAAAATGAAAAAAAAGAAAAATATTTTTGGGCGGCTGACAACTATATACATCCCCCTACAAAGGTTCCGAACTCAGGGAGGCACTTAAGCCGACATAACATTGGCTAGCTCAATCTTAACAACACGAGCCATGATCATTCTTGAAGCGATTCCACAAATTAAGAATTCATGATGCACAAATTCATAAGAATGTGTTTCAAGAGTCAAAAAGATATTATCAAATGACTCCTTACTCAGCCCATTCGTAATGAAGTAAATTTTATCTTCTCGGCTTATAGAAATTATTCCCAGAGAACTTGATTTAAAGCATTTAAGAGATGCATGAGCCCATTTAAAACATTAAAGTTGCAGAAATTCAATTAAAAGTGAAAATGAAAAATAAAAACAAAGAAATTAAAACCAAATATTAAAGAAAAGTAAAGAAGAGAAAAATTTTGGGTTGCCTCCCAAAGAGCGCTTATTTAACGTCATTAGCTCGACGTTGCCTGTTCTCAATCAGGCTGGTTGAGTGCTTGAGAAGACTTCTGTCGATCAAATTCAGCTCCCCAGTAGTGCTTAAGTCTATGACCATTGTGTAATACCCCAAAATTTGCTAATTTACAGTAATGCCTGAATTATACTGTTTTGTGTTTTCTGTGTGCTGTAAATTTATTTTGATTATTTGTGACTGTATTTGATTGTTGTGTGTGATTTACTCTGAGTCAGGAAAATAATAATTTTTGGGCCAGGGAAAATCTTTATCTGATTATTTGGAGTTGGGGGATCTTACTAAACCCAATTCTGAGTGATACGTGTATCAATCTTTTAATTTTTAGAATTTATCTGCGAAATAAAAATATTTTATATTTAATATTATTTTATTATCTGGTGGACAGTACCTACTGACTTAAGAGCAGCAGCTTCTGCCTAGTGGACAATAGGAACCAGAAAAGTCTTTGTGACTTACAATTCGGTGAACCAATATAAATTAGTCAACGATATTGGCTTGAATTTCCTAAGCCAATAGAAATTGGTCAATAAAAGTGGTTGGACTAGTTAGTTAGAAACTAGATAACCTAATTAAGTTAGCCTAAACTTAACTTAGTTAATCCAAAGTGCTTAAGTAGTAATTAAATGGAACAAACCTAGTTTGCTACCCATTAGAGCCTTAGTTACAAGAAGGTTCTAGTATATTTAAGAAATGGAGGAGTCATTCCTAGGTAACTAGATGGATAGTCAAGTAACTAAGAAATCTAACTAGATTTACCTAAGCTTAACTAGGAAACCAAATGAAGCAAAACTTGGTTTCCTCTCCCATTGAGCAATTCGGCCAAGACACTTCAAGAAGCTTCAAGAATTCGATGACTTGATTTTCTAAGCCTATAGGAAACAAACTTGGAGGCAAAGCTTTGAAGATCAACCATTAATCTCATCTAAGGCCATTAGGAGTCTTGAGTGGTTAACCAAAGTGGCCACCTCCCTTGGGAGCTCCATGGCCAAAGGACTTTAGGAGGAGCTAAGGATGACTCTTGGTTAGTTCATTCCATCTTCATCCATTCTCTAAATCAAGTTCACCAAAATTCTCTCCTTTTCTCCTTTGTGAAGATCACGACCATCACACCATTTTCATACCTCCACTTTTATAAAATTTCATCTAACACCACTTCTTGAACCTAAACACCATTCTAGACATCTTTCATATTATAAGTTTCATCAAAAGCATTCATCTTGTGCTTGGAAAACAAGGTTGAAGTTTCTTCTATACAAGGTAAAAGTCCTTGTTTCTTGTTTCTAAACTTGTTCTTGAAGTTCTAAGCCATGATTGATCCATGGTTTTTCTTTTTTAACCATAGTTTATGACTTTATAAATTGTTTAAGTTTGCTAGGGTTTTTCTTTGGAGTTACACGAAATCACTAGGATCAAGTTAGAAGAGTTTTGTCTTCCTTAGAGGTAAGAGGGATATTTAATCTCATCAACCTTGTATGGTGGTGAGAAGATAGATGTGTTTGTGGTGAAAAATCCATAAGGATTCATTCACTTGGTTGTTTAAAGTTTTTCCTATTTGTGATTAGTTTTGATGCAAGTATGTTTATAGCTTTGATATATGTTTTAATATGTGTTTATGAAAGCATGATAGCTATTATATGTAGTAGGATGTGAATAACATGATGAGGAATTGCATGAGTGTTCCAAAGAATACATGAAGCTCATGGCTTCACCACCATAAAGAGGACCAAGATGTTCTAAATTATTTTCAAAGTATGGATTAAGTGATTTAACAATAATAAATTGGATTAAGAATTTTTATAAGGGATTAGATAATGAGAAACAATTAAATATGGTTTTTAAAGCATAGAATGATTTTTGGCTAGCATGCCTACTTATGATGTTTTTAATTCAAAATTATTTCCTAAGCATAGAATTTTGTAAATTAAAGATAATTCAATTTAATGAATTTTTTAGAATAAAATGAATGAATTTATTTTAGAAGCTTAATTAGAGAAATTAAGTAAGGATGAGAAATAAAATAAGTACTTGAAAAGTACTAACGTATAGCTCACCCTTTGGGTTTTGAAGCGCGTTAGCAAGTTTCGAGTTGTATACATTGGTTAAATCCAAGAAAGGTAAATTTTAATGGAAACAATAGAAAATACTATTTAAAGGATTTTTCAAGAGGAAATGTTGTAAATAAAGCTAAAAATAATTATATAATGAAGAAAGTTTCAAAATATAATTTAGAAAATAAAGAAATATTTTATGTAGTTGAAAAATATTAGAAATACCTTACATGTATTTAAAATAATGATTTTTAAACTACGCGATTGAGAAAATGATTTAAAAACATTACGCGATTTCAAAAACGTCAAAAAATATTTACGCAATTTGAAAATGTTAGAAAAAGGTGACACAATTGTAAAAACGTGATGAAATATTTATGCGATTAAGAATAACAGTGGTTTGCTGTCGAGTTAAAGTGGTAGACCCGGTTGTGATGAAAAACGGTACTGCCAAGTGATGGCGTATGTTTGTGAGAAATAATAGTATTGTGATATGTGTATTTTGGTTCATGCACCATGTATAGAGAAATGTGTCAATTTGGTTGAAATTGGCAAGTTGCCTAAGAGATGAATTACATCGTAGTTTGGGTGCGATAGGCGTAGTGTTATTCATTGAGTGAACTTGGAGGCGTTAGTGTGCGGAAGATTCCACATGGGGACAGTTGGTAGCTCCTCTGGGCCATGATACCGAGCAACGCACTAGCGATCTTGACAAAGCACTATTCTTAATTACAATCTAACTTAGATTATCTAGAGCAATGCCTGTTGTACACGATGTTTTGACTGTGTAATTTTTGGTTGAGGCAGCCAGAGCTACAAGCAGATCTACTAGATCATTCTCTCTGAAAATTGTGGTTAGTTCCATGGAGTAGGAACTAGTCTATGTACATATGCATATGTACATCTGTATATAAAATGACAGTATTCCCTACTAGTTAATATGATTTGACATATTGAATGCTATATCTGTTGTACTGCCATTTTTTATACTGCTATGCTAGTAATGATGTAGATTGTCTCACCTCTTTGTATGCATTTTTTGTATTATCATTTATGTTCGGTAAAGATTTTGAGAAAGAAGAAGAGGAGTAACCTCCTTATTGTCACTACGAGGAGGAACAACATCCGAGTGATCAGTGTGAAGAGGGCGAACCTCTAGATCATCCATATCATTTGGATTGATTGTGACGCAGTATGACGCTACCGAGTTTTCTGGGATTCATGAAACTAGTGTTTCATGGAGGGTCTGAAGCCTGGTGTCTACAAGTCGATCGGGAGTCGGTTGTTTATGTGGGACGTTTGACTATGTCCCTTAGTAGGGAATATGATGGTGTTCGGATGTTCTCCACTACTATCTATGTATATTTGGAGTTGCCTTTGTCTATTAGGCGCTATTGGGGTGGTCGTTTTCATGCCCCTAGTGAGCGTAGTAGTGTGTCGATAGCACGGACTCCTGTCCGTAGGGCTTCACGACATCCGGGGTTTCTGTCTTCTGATGATCTCCCAGAGGAGGATCTCTCGGAGGATCAAAACTTCTAGATGTGTACTTGGACTAGTTTACAGTTTGTTATGAGTCAAACAGTTTACTACTTTACTAAACAGTTTGTAGTTTGTAAATATTTGTATCTTTAAAACAAAATCATATGTATAATTATGGTGTGTATTTAATAGTTTTGTTTTATTTATGTTATGTTTACTTTGTTTAATGATATAATGTACAAAAACAAAATTTTTACAACTTATATTATTATATGTAAATAAATGATTTATAACTTGAGTAAGGTTTTATTTTAATTCGTCGTAAATATGACATCCTAAAGAGGGTGTTACACATTGACTTTAAAACTCTTTCCTGAATGGGGTTCTATGATTTCACTTGCTCCAAAAGGAGAAACTTCTTTGACTTAGAATGGGCCCGACCACTTGGATTTTAGTTTACCTAGAAACAATTTTAATCTTGAGTTAAACAATAAAACTTATTGTCCTGGTTCAAATTGTCTCCAAGTAATCTTTTTATCAAGCCACATCTTTGTGATTTCCTTATATAGATGAGCATTGTCATAAGCTTTATTTCGAAACTCATCTATCTCATTCATCTGTAACAACCTTTATTCACCTGTAAACTTCACATCAAAATTTAAAAATTTAATTGTCCAAAAAGCTTTATGTTCAAGTTCCACAGGGAGATGACATGATTTTCCAAATACCAGCCTATATGGGGACATACCAATGAGAGTTTTAGATGCAGTCATGTATGCCCATAATGCATAATATTACTTTAGTGACCAATCTTTCCTAGAGGTATTAACAGTCTTTTTTGGGATACTTTTCAATTCCCTATTAGAAACCTCTACTTAACTACTAGACTGGGGATGATAAGGAGTGACTATCTTATGTTTAACACCAAATTTGCTCAAAATAGCCTCAAACTACTTGTTACAAAGGTGCTTACCACCATTACTAATTATTGCCCTAGGGATGCCAATTCTAGTGAAAATGTTCTTTTTAACAAACCTGACAACCACCTTAGCATCATTAGTTTGTGTGGCAATGACCTCCACCCATTTCGAAACATAATCAACAGCCACCAAAATGAATTGATTAGAAAATGAAGAAGGGAAAGGGCCCATGAAATCAATGACCCAAACATCAAACAGTTTCACTTCTAAAATATTGTTGAGAGGCATCTCATATTTTCTGGAAATACCACCCACTCTTTGGCACCTATCACAAACTTATGAGCATCTTTAAACAAGGTAGGCCAATAGAAACCAGATTGTAATACCTTTGCTGCAGTTCTGTTACCTCCAAAGTGACCTCCATAATCAGAACTATGGTAATGCCACAGAATGTTTGGCACTTCTTCCTCAAGCACACACCTTCTCAAAATACCATCAGCACAAATTTTAAAAAAAGAAAGGTTCTTCCCCAACATAATACCTGACATCATGTAAAAACTTTTTCCGCTGTTGCCAGGAGAAATCTAATGGAATTATTCCAGTAGCCTTGTGATTTGCAAAATATGCAAACCAAGGAAATATTTGCACAACAAAAAGTTGTTCATCTGGGAACTCTTCCTTAATAAGTACATGTTATTCTGACTCTCCTTCATGAGTGATCCTTAACAAGTGGTCAGCTACCACATTTTCTGTTCCCTTGTCCCAAATTTCTAAATCAAATTCCTGTAGATGTAAAATCCACGTAAGGAGTCTAGGCTTTGCATCCTATTTAGTCAAGAGATATTTCAAAGCTGCATGGTCAGTATAGATAATAACTTTTGATCCAACCAAATAAGAACGGAATTTATCAAATGCAAAGACTATTGCAAGCAATTCTTTTTCTATGGTGGCATAATGCAGTTGTGCCTCATTCAAAACTCTACTAGCATAATAAATGACATGCACAGTTTTATCTTTTCTCTGTCCTAAAACATCACCTATAGCAAAATCACTTGCATCACACATTAATTCAAATGGCAAATTCCAATCAGGAGTATAAATTATAAGGGTAGAAACAAGTTTGCTTTTCAAAAGATTAAATGCATGTAAACAATCATCAATAAAAACAAATTATACATCTTTAAAAAGTAACTCGCATAAAGGCTTAGTAATCTTAGAGAAGTCTTTTATGAATCTCCTATAAAAACCAGCATGCCCAAGGAAATTTCTTACTCCCTTGACATTAATGGGAGGGGCTAATTTCTCAATAACCTCAACTTTTGCTTGATTAATCTCAATACCCCTTGAAGAAATGCAATGACCTAAGACAATGCCTTCTTGCACGATAAAATGACATTTCTCCCAATTTCAAACTAAGTTAGTTTCCTGACATCTTTTCAAAACCAAAGAAAGGTTAGAAAGATAAGTATCAAAAGAAGAACCAAAAACAGAAAAATCATCCATAAAAATCTCAACAAACTTTTCAATCATATCAGCAAAAATGGAAAACATACACCTTTGAAAAGTTGCGGGAGCGTTGTATAGTCCGAAAGGTATCCTTTGATATGCAAAGACTCCATATGGACAAGTAAAAGCTGTCTTCTCCTAATCATCGGGTGCCACCAAGATCTGATTGTAGTTAGAATAACCATCTAGAAAGCAATAATAGATGTGCCCCGCGAGTTTCTCAACCATTTGATCAATGAATGGGAGGGGAAAATAATCCTTCCCTGTTGTGTTGTTGAGCCTCCTATAGTCACTGCACATTCTCCAACCAGTGACTGTCCTAGTGGGGATAAGTTCATTTTTTTATTGACTATCACTGTCATCCCTCCTTTCTTTAGAACAACTGGAACTGTACTGACCCACGAGCTATCTGAGATGGGGTAAATAATGCCTGCATCATAAAGTTTCATCACTTCTTTTCTTACCACTTCCTTCATGGTGGGATTCAGTCTTCTCTGTGGTTACACCACTGGCTTGTAATCATCCTCTATTTAAATCTTGTGCATTCAAAATAGTAGAACTAATACCTTAAGATCATCAATGGCCCATCCAATGGCTGACTTATGCTCTCTCAAAACTCTCAAAAGCTTATCTTCTTCTTCAAGACTGAGCTCCACATTTACAATTACTGGAAAAGTACTATTCTCATTAAGGAATGCATACTTGAGATTAGAGGGGAGCTGCTTCAATTCTAGCTTGGGTGGCTCCTGTATACCCTTAACCTCTTTCTTCAATTCTTCTTCTTAGAATTCAGAACGAGAGACAATTGGCTGAGCTTCTAAATTTGCTATGCAGTGAGATATCTCTGGTGTTGTCTCCACATCATCATCCACTGAAACTTTAGAATTTACCAATGTTGATTTAAGTGGAGACGTAAGAATACTCTGCTCAAATGTTTTTTTAACCAATGATTCAACTATGTCCATTCTAAGACATTGCTCTTCCTCTGCAAGATGTTTCATTACTTCAAGGATACTGAATATGACCTTCTCATCATGCACTCTCAACACAAGCTCTCCTTGTTGCACATCAATCACTTCCAGTTGCTAAGAAAGGCCTGCCTAAAATGAGAGGGATGTCTGCATTTTCTTCCATGTCAAGGACTACAAAATCAGCTGGAAAAATGAATTTATCCACCTTAACTAGCACATCATCAACTATACCATAAGGACGTTTGATAGATCGATCCGCTAGTTGAAGAGAAATCATTGTTGCTTTCACTGATTCAATTCCCAGCTTGTGCATGATGGATATAGGCATGAGATTAATACTAGCTCCAATATCACAAAGAGCTTTTCCAATAGTGAGCTTACCAATGGTGCAAGGAATAGTGAAACTACCTAGATCTTTTAATTTAGGAGGCAACTTCCTCTGAATTATCGTACTACACTCCTCCGTAAGCATCACTGTCTCATCCTCCCTCAACTTCCTTTTCTTTGAAAGAACCTCCTTTATGAATTTTGCATATGAGGGCATTTGCTCAAGTGCTTTAGCGAAAGGAATATTTATCTACAATTTCTTAAAGACTTCTAAGAATTTGGAGAATTGCTTTTCTTGAATCTCTTTCTTAAATCTTTGAGGGTATAGAAGTATGGCATATAGTGAAGGATCAATTGTTTTCTTCAACTCTATGTCTTTCTTTTTCCTCGGCACTCTCGGTTGTTCTTCTTTGACTTATGCCTCTTTATTATCATCTTGAGACAAGACCTCTTTAATTGAAACATGATTGCTTCCACTCTGATTTCCTGAAGAACTATAGGTTTCTTTCTTGTCTTCCTCTACAGTCTTACCACTTTTTAAGGTCTCCTTAGGGTTTACCAAAGTATCACTGGGTAAATTGCCTAGAGGTCTTTCTTGGGGGTGTTTTGCTATTTGCCCCACTTGATTCTCAAGGCTTCTTATAGCAGCTTCATGGTTGTTGTGATTGTTCCTCGATTCCTCCCTGAAAGCTGTAGTCTGTTGGACAAAAACAGAGGTTTGTAGAGAAAGTTTCTCTATTGCAACCTCAAGAGGAGACTTCTGTTCGGGATGAGGATTCAATAGAACAACCTGATTGTTCCAAGAGAAATTGGGATGATTCTTCCAACCTGGATTGTAAGTATTAGAGTAAGGATTACCCTATGGCCTTGAAGGATTTCCCATATAGTTCACCTGCTCTGGAATGTTAACACCTGGATTCCTTGCCTCACATTGGCCATTGACATGGTTGCCTCCACAAAAATCACAAGTCAGACTTTGATGATTAACTGCATTTACCTGTAAATTACTAACTTGCTTAGTAAGGTTGACAATGTGTTGCATTATAGTTTTATTATGTGCAAGTAGTGAATCAACTACATCAAGCTCCAATACTCCTTGTTTAACTGAAGATCTTCCACTGGGAACCTGGTACTCATTAGTAGCCATGGTTTCAAACAATTCTAGGGTCTCTTCAAGAGTTTGTGTGTTTATAGACCTACCTGCAGATGCATTAACCATAGCTCTAGTAGAATGATTCATCCCATTATAGAAGATCTGCACCAGCTTCCAAACTTCAAAAGCATGTTGAGGACATTCTCTGAGTAGTTCCTTAAACCTTCCTCATACTTCATAGAGAGATTCTCCTTAATTTTGGGTAAAGTAAGCAATTTCACTCCTTATCTTCACAAACATTGATGGAGGGAAATACCGAGTGAGAAATTTACTAACCAAATCATCCTAAGTAGAGATGATTCTTTGAGGCTGGGCTTGTAGCCAGCTTATGGCTTTATCTCTCAAAGAAAATGGAAAGAGTCATAATCGTATGACATCCATGTGTCACAGAGCTGTAAGAAACTTACAATGTGCAAATTGGGATCCTCTGCATGACCTCCACCAAACTGATTCTGTTGTACCAGCTGGAGTAGGGATAGTTTAATCTCAAAGTTATTTGCTTGGATAACCAGTCACACAATACTAGTTGCAACACTGTCAGAAAATGGAGTGACATAATCGGCATTAGTACGCCTTCTCTGTGCATCAACATTTTTAGCCATCTTTTCTTCTTCAGTTTTCTTTCTTTCTATGATTGCCTTTCTGATTGCTCTTTTTGTTATTTCTTGATGAAAAATTAATATTTCTGACACCAAAGAATCTTGCTTCAACATCCGACAAGCAAAATAGAGTGAAGTAAAGAAAATGAATTACAAATAAAAATAAAAAAATAAAAAATAGAAATAAACCAAGAAAACAAAAACTGAATGTAAAGAAATAAAATAAGAAAAATAATTAATTAAAATAAAATTTAACAAACTAAAATAAATGCCCAAATTAATGCTCTTTTAACTATTACTTAATATTGACAATTAATAATCCCCGGCAACGGCACAAAAAACTTAATGTGAGAAATCGGCAAGTGCACCGAATCGCATCAAGTAATAAAGTAGTGAATAGAGTATCGTCCCACGAAGATTATATTACTAATTACTAAGTTCATTAAATTAACATTATTTGAGCTATCCAAATGATAAGAGTTGATAAAACCAAGAATAAAAACACAATTTAAAAGGGTAATTGAAAATTAAACAGAGTAAATTCAATAAATTAAACATGAGTTGAAAACAATAATAGGAAAGTGTTAGAGGTTAGATTTCACTTGAACTCTTGACGAGCGCCGAACTCAGTCAAAATTATAACCGAAGTTATTACCTAAACTTGTAGTATAGTGAACAACACCGGATCGTCTCCTCAAGGATCGTAGATGCAATTTGATCAAATCAAGTGAAAGTTAGAAAAAGGGGGTTTTGATGGTTCAAGGATCGCAGCGATGTGACAGATTTAAAGAGAAATAACAATTAAAAGAACAAATAATTCAGAAATCTATCCGAGATTGGGTGGATTCAATCATAGACCTTTCAACAAACACCGAAATACATTTGAATGGTTAACTTGGATCTAACCGAGATCTCTCGCATCGATCCGTAATTCATACTAGACAATCGTCTTAATTCAATTGACAAGTGATAAACACAAATCTGCAATCGCACCATTCATGTAAATATATGTCAATTTAAGCACCGAATTCAATTAACCTAGGCACAAATCAGTAACCTAACCTCTTCAATTACGTGATTAGTTTAGATCAATCAGCTTCTAAATTTCATCACAATAATTAATCTTAAACCAAGATCAAATCGATCAAACATAAAATGTAATCACCATTCATGCATTCAAGATCAAGAGAACAAGAAGAAGAGAAGAGGAATTCAAATATAAATCAAATACATTACATAACCAAGGTCTCAAGAATCCAAGCCACAATCTCTTCAAGAGTCCCGAATTGACTAGAAGTGACTTAGCTCTCCATTACAATGAAGGAAAAATATACAAGAACTATGAAAAGCTATTTCTAACACTAAGTGTATGTTGTGTTTAGAGCTCTCCTCATGCTTCCTTTTATAGAGGATTCAGAGTAGTAGTAGATGGGTAGATGAGATTAGTAGGTGGAATTAGTAGGTGAGCTTGGTAGGTGAACTTGGTAGGTGAGCTTGGTAGGTGAACTTGGTAGGTGAGCTTCCTTGTCTCCGAAAGTATTCATTGCTGAACTCATTGATTTCGTCATTTTTGAGCCAAATGGTCTTCATGAAAGTTCTAGGAAATTGTCTAAGCTTTCCAATGGCTCTGGAAGCACCCAAAAATTCGTCCTACAGCCCAAGATATGACCCAATTACTACAGACTGCTCAGGACCAGTTTCAGCACCTCTGTTTTGACTTTCAGACCCAATATCTCCATCAAGGAGCCCGAATCAAGTTTTGTGTTTGTCATGAAAGTTGTGTACATATGGGTCTTAACTTTCATATCACCAATTTTCAGCCCATTCTATAAACCCAAACTCGAATTATGTTCTGGTTACTACACACTGTTCGGGTTCCAGTTCACAAATCCCGTATTCTGATTTCCATGCCCAATTAGCTCCACTAGATGTCTGAATTTGACTTCGAGCTCTTCATCAAAGTTGTAGAGCTCTCTTTTATCTTTCCTACAAGGTAAAATTCATAATTATCAGACATTTAGAACTCAAGATATGGCCAAAATACAGAAACAGTGTAAGACTCGAATAATGCTGAAAAATCAATTAAGTCCGATTCGAGTTCAAACTTACAAAACATAATCAAATTCAACAATTAAGTACATGAAGAGTGTAAATGACTAATAATGAGGGTTTCTTAATGAATAAAATATGTGATTATCAAATTCCCCCACACTTAGCTTTTTGCACTCCTGGGCAAAACATATAAAACTAAAGTTAGAAGACAAAGACAAACGACACAAACTTAAAAGTTAAAAACTCTAAAGGACTCAATGAAGCAAGAAGAGCAACAAGAAATTCAAGGGATCAAAGCATAAATGAGGTAACATTTCTTCACATCTCAAACCAAAATGCAAGGAAACTTCCGTTGAAAAGAATGAATTAAGAATGATGGATCTTCACAATATTCCTCTCAATATCTCAAGTGTTTAAAAGGTAGGTATTTCACTCAATTCAACCCATGAAAATTGTACTACCATAAGCTTGCTTATCTTCTACTTCTCCACTACTCAAAACACATGCACACACAAATCATGAGGACTTTATTCAAGGTTGTAGTGAGGTCAAGGTAACAGAAGAGGATAAAATGGATATGAGAAGATAAATACCAAAGAGAATAAAAGCAAATGAGAAATGAGTTCAAATAACGAGCATAAAAGTTCATCTCAACTCTAATGTATATCCCTTTACATATTCATTTCCCCATCCTTTTCTCTCTTTTTTTTTTTTATATATATATGAACATAACTATATACATACATTTTTCTTTTTTTTTTTTTTTTTTTTTTTTTTAGGCACTCTTTCTTTTCTTTTCTTTTTTTTTTTTTTTTTTTTTTCAACAACCATTTTGTACACACACCCCACACTTGTTCAAAAACTCATCCATTAACCAGGCTAATGTTCTTTTATTCCCTAAGGTACAGTAAGAACACGATTTTTCATTTAAGGCACATAATGAGCTAGAAACAAGGAATGGTCAAATAAGCTCAAAGGGGTTAAGCAAAGGAAAATATACAAGGTTGGCAGGAATTAGAGAATTTTCGAGAGGTCAAAAGAGTGCTTGATATCATATTGAAAACAAAGTTGGCTATTTGGTTAAACTAGCTAAGAAAGAGGGCCTCAATCATGTTCATGCATGCAAGTGAAATGTAGCCTCAAAAAGAATCAAAGCAAGTTCTAGAGTGGTCATTAACATGAGTGAAAATCACACAAGAAAGAAGAGAATGGCATAAATGTTGAATCCATCCATTAGGCTCAAAATCTCACAAGGTATGCATTCATCAAACTCAATTCATCAATTCAATCATCCATCACCAAGCATATCAGTTCAAGAAGGGAGAAAAATTATTCAATCATGCAATGAACCTTTTTTTTTTTTTGAATTTTTTTTTTTTGAATTTTTTTTTTTTTGAAATTTTTTTTTTTTTTTTTTTTTTTTAACAAACGAAAAGAAACAGAAAATGCTAAAATCTCTCCCCCACACTTAATATAAACATTGTCCTCAATGTGAAAGAAAGAGATAGAAAAGAGCAACACAACCTGATAAGAAGTGAATCAACGCTAAGCAGAAAAGAAACACACTGTCAATGCCGCATCAGACCCTGAAAAGAAATCAAACAAGAAAACGTTAGTACTTCCACAAGTCAATACTAATTAATTACTACCTAAAAACTCTCCTTACTCGCCACCGATTAAGATGCGTCTCAAGAGTAAAATTACTCCTTACTCGCCATCACTAATTGGTTTAATAAGTCCATGACAATCATATCATACTAAACAAAACAACAAAAATTTGTTTTTTTTTTTTTTAAATCAAACCCATTAAAGAGAAAGTTTCAGATCGGCTCTTGTTTCTTGTTACTTCCTTCGCCGCTTCCTGTTGACCAATCTATCTCGAGCTAATACCTGATCGTACATACTCAAAAGCTTCTAATTTATCAATGAGCTCATCAATAGTGGAGGCAGAGATAAGAAGTTGTCTTGCCGAAGGAGTGATAAATTTCTGTTCCACGCCTTTGTCAAGAAAAAATAACAGTAAGATCAAAGAAATTATTAACATTCAACAAACCAATGGGTTTATGGTGGATGTTCGGGCGCCCAAGAGACAATTTGAAAAATTTCTTCCAAAGTACCAAAACCACCTGGTAAGGCAATGAATGCATCGAGTGTTCAAGCATTATCTTCATGCGTTCATGCATTGATGATACCTTAAGTTCCTCCCCAATTGTCTTTCCAAAGATGTTCTCGTTGAGCTAAAGTTTCGTGGAATGATACCTAGAACCCGACTGTCTCTTACAAAGGCAAAGAAGTGATACAAATTTCCATTAACCCACGACAACCTCCCCCATATACAAGATGAATATTCCTCGCAGCAAGTGATCGACCAAGAGTGCTAGCTGCGTTTACAAACTCTAATCCCTTCCCATAACTCGACCCACAAAAAACACAGACATTTTTGAGGTTACGAATAGAAGGCCCCATTCTATACTCTTCCTCCCTTTGAGTGTTTCGAGTTTGAAGGAAAATGGAGAAAATGGAGTGTTTAAATAGGAAAAAGAATGGAAAGGGAATAATTGCACCTATGAGGGTAGGTTGGCGGTTGTCGAAAAGGTTGAAATTAAGAGACATAGAATCTTTTTTTTTTTTTTTTTTTTTTTTTTTTTTTTTCAAGAAAACCATCAAGGTAAAGAAGTCTAGAAACCCCCGAAGGACCCCGCTCAAAGGATCGTCTCGTACAAAAATCAAAATACAACAAAATGATACAAAGATAAAAGAAATAGAAAATGATGACATACCCGTATGTATAGCTCCATGGCGTATCTTTATATCACGCGTCATGAGTGCAAAGAGACATCACGTCCCTTTTTTTTTTTTTTTTTTTTTTTTTTTGAAATTGTTAAAAAAAAAAAAAAAAAACTTGATGAAAGATGAGTGTATACTTACGTAAGATTGGGATGGAGGTAGTCTGCTCTTTCGGCTTTGTGCCAAAAAGCATTGTTGACCAAGATTCGACCCATTCAAGACCAAATAAGAACATGGGCTCCCAAAAGGGACAAGTGGCCATAATACGACCGGCCGCCTCACATGTGGATACAATCTACCTTCTTTGTTTTTCAATTAAGAAGGCTGGATCAGATGCATGCATTTCCCCATTCACGGCTTGTGTTACCAAAGCCAACCCTAAGAAGTATACATTTTTTTTTTCATTTTTTTTTTGAATTTTTTTTTTTTTTTTTCATTTTTTTTTTTTTTGTAAAATGCCATGAAGAAGAAGAAGAAGAAGATGATATGTACAGATTGTTTGTGGATATGGCTCACATCCGCCTCTCTGGTTTAACGTCTAGTAACGCTTAAACGTCTTCTATGAGTCGAGGATAAGCTTCCCATCCAATTTTCTTATAAATTGGCAAACAGGGTCTTTTAGAGTCGATTCCCAAGATCGTAGCGTTGTTGTTCATCCTTGAAGAGATTCCACAATTTAAGAATTTCTCGATGCACCAATCCACAAGAATGCGTCTCAAGAGTCAATAAGATATCATCTAATGACTCCTTACTCACCATTCTTAATGAAGAAAATTTTATCTTCTCTATTTGCGAAACCATCCCCTTAGTACGACATCGCTTGTTACGCTCCATCGTCCACATTTGTGACAGACTTGTAACCTTTTTGCTCTTCTCCTTTTAGAATATGAACTTCTTCCAAGACCGGCATATATGATTCAAATGAAATTGAGGACTCACCGCTAATCGGACCTTTGCTTCAATTAACCAACAGACATCTTCTCGGCATACCCTTGTGCATTAACATTCTCAATCTCTCACATCGAACTTTGTAGATTTTTCTCGAGCATTTTGAGGAAGAGAAGGAAAATGTTTTCTCGTGTTTGAAAGAATGACATCCATTTTGAAGGAGAAGAAGGGTTCATTATTTTGGGAAATCAAGAATAAACCGACTCAAGAGTCACGAGTACCGTATCCGCCACTTAACCTAACGCAACGCAAAGAACTCAAGAACTTGGTTTTCCAGAATGATTGAGTCTTTGTCCATTAACCTTAAGCGCATTACCATTCCTAGGATCCTCAAGATCCGATGCCGAGAGAATACGCGTGTCCGACAACAAAAGAACCGCGCCACCTAGATCTCAATTTTCCAAGGAGTAGGTGCAGATGATAATCTCAAAGCGTAACTTTTTGACCAATTTCCGCAGCCTTTGCAAAAGGTGTAATGTACCTTTAATAAAGTAGGCCAATAAAATCCATACCGCAAGATTTTCGCAGCTTGTTGTCGCCGAAGAAAAAATGACCTCCACATGCTTCCGAGCGACTCTACCTACCTCATTGTCTAGGCACACAAATGTTTTTTTTTTTTTTTTTTTTTTTTTTTTTTTTTTTTTTTTTTTTTTTTTTTTTTTTTTTTTTTTTTTTTTTTTTTTTCTTTTTTTTTTTTATTCATAATGCGGATGGAGAAGGTTCATCACCTCCACTTCGCATTCTCTCGAAGTTCATGATATCGCTTTGAGGCGGTGTCCATTTACGATGAAAGCTTTGGCAAAGTGACCTCACTTTTAATCCGAACAAAGACTGTAAGGAAAAACATTAGTAACAATAAATGGTCCATCCCATCTAGACCTTAATTTACCAGTGCATGAGTCGGAGGCGGGAGTTATAGAGGAGAACTTTTTGACCAATCTCAAATGTTTTCCTCGAATCAACTTATCATGGAAGGCTTTGGTCTTCTCCTTATAAAGTTTGGAACTTTCATATGCCTCCAAGCGGATCTCCTCCAATTGCCGCAGCAACCGCAGCCTTCCTCTCCAAACCTCGCTTGATCTAGGTCCAAGTTGCACCTTTTCACCGCCCGCATGCTCGATGCTCAATTTCCACCGGTAGGGTGGCAGCTTTTCCAAAAATAATCCGATACGGAGACATCCCGATTGGTGTCTTATAAGCAGTCCGGTAAGCCCATAAAGCATCCTCAAGCCTCTTGCTCCAAATTCTTCTGTTAGGTTGAACTGTCTTCCGGAGTATCCGCTTAATTTCTCTCGTTGGAGACCTCGCTTGCCCATTGGTTCGGGGTGGTAAGGTGTAGAAACCTTGTGTTGGACTCCATACTTCTTCATCAAAGCCTCCATGCTTCGATTGCAAAAATGTGAACCTTGATCACTAATGATGGATCTCGGACTCCAAACCTACATAAAATCATGTGATCTAATAAAATCCACAACAACTTTAGAATCATCGGTCCGAGTGGCCTTAGCCTCCACCCATTTAGATACATAATCCACAAGAAGCGTAATGTAAACAAAACCAAATGATACAGAAAAGGACCCATAAAGTCAATACCCCAAACATCAAAAATCTCACAGAATAATAAGGGTTTCTCGGGGCATTTCATTCCTACGAGAAGTATTCCCTGTTCTCCGGCATTGATCACAAGATTTGCAAAACATATATGCATCATGAAATAGAGCGGGCCAATATAATCCAGAGTCTAAAACTTTTCTAGCAAATTGTTGAGGACCGAAGTGGCCGCCACATGCAAGTTTATGACAAAAGCTAAGTATGGAATGGAATTCATCATCGCACACACCTCCTAATTACTTGGTCACCGCAAAATCTCCATAAGTAAGGATCATCCCACACATAATACTTTGACTCACTTTTCAATTTATCAATCTTAGCCTTAGTGAAATGTGCAGTATTGCTTTAGCAACCAAGAAATTAATCAAATCAAGAAACCAAGGGATGTTGCCTTGCAGCTTGAAAAGTCGCTCATCGTGGAAAACATCATGGATGGGAAAACATCCGCCTCCCTTTCAATTCGACTCAAGTGATCACCACCAAATTCTCCGCTCCACTCTTGTCACGGATCTCAATATCAAACTCCCGGAGGAGCAACATCCACCTAATCAACCGGGGCTTGGCATTGGGCTTTTTCAGAGAAACTTCAATGCCGCATGATCCGAAAACACAACCACTCGGAACCAAGCAAATATGATCGAAATTTATCTAAAGCAAAAACAATTGCTAAAAGTTCCTTTTCGCTTGTGGTGTAGTTGATTTGTGCAGATCTAAAGTTCTCGAAGCATAGGAAATGACATGAGATACTTTACCGACCCTTTGTGCAAGAACAGCCCCAATGCATAATTAGAGGCATCACACATCACCAATGGAAGTGTCCAATCCGGCGGTTGGATGATAGGTGTACTCGTCAATGCCTCGCTTCAATTGATTGAAGGCATCCCGGCACTTCTTGTCAAAGTGAAACTCCACATCTTTTTGCAGTAAGTTGGATAGCGGAAGTGCAATTTTGCCGAAATCCTTTATGAACCGCCGATAGAAACCTGCATGACCAAGGAAAGAACGAATCTCCCGCACGCATGGGGTAAGATAGGCATGAAATAACATCTATTTTTGCAGATCTACCTCAATACCCTCACGAGATATCACATGCCCTAAGACTATACCTTGTTCTACCATGAAATGACATTTCTCAAAATTTAGAACGAGGTTAGTCTTAATGCATCTATGCAAGACCCGAGCCGACTATCTAAACATGCATCAAAGGAAGATCCATAGACAAGAAAATCATCCATAAATACGTCCATGCAATTTTCTAAAAATCGAAAAGATACTTACCATACACCTCCGAAAGGTGCCCTGGAGCATTGCATAGACCAAAGGGGCATCCTCCCGTATGCAAATGTGCCAAATGGACAAGTGAAAGTAGTCTTCTCTTGGTCTTCTCGGGGCTATATGAATCTGAAAATAGCCCGAATATCCATCCAGAAACAATAATGTGACTTGCCGCCTAACCGCTCCAACATCCGATCAATGAATGGCAAATGGAAATGATCCTTTCTCGTAGCCTGGTTGAGCCGCCTATAATCAATGCAAACTCGCTAACCGCTTTTGAACTCGTGTGGGCACAAGCTCATTGTTCGATTCGCAACCACCGTGACCCCGCATTTCTTGGGAACCACTTGCACGGGGCTCACCCATTGACCGTCGATATGGGATAAATAATGCCACCAAGTAGCTTTGTAACTTCCTTCTTCACCACATCTAGAATCGGGGGGATTTAGTCTCCTTTGGGGCCGTTAACCGGTTTGATCCCTTCTTCCAATAAAATCTTATGCATGCATGTGGAGGGACTAATACCAGAATATCCGCAAGAGTCCATCCGATGGCTTGCCTATTCGCCTCAAAATCTGCAGTAATTTTTCTTCTTGATCGTGTTGTAGGTTTTTAGCAATGATCACCTAAGTTGTCTCACCATCTCCCAAATATGCATATTTAAGATGGTCCGTAAAGTCTTCAACTCCAAGGATGGAGGTTGTACAATGGAAGGTAACAAGTGATCTCAAATGCCTAACTCAAGAACATTAATTTCAAAGATGGTACCGACTCTCATTCTCAATTGTTGCATCATCAAGCATTGTATCATTACTCATAACAGAATAAATCTCAAGACATGCAAAGACATGGTTCAACATCACAAGTGGCACATGTATCACAAGAAACAGAACCAAGATAGTCAACAATATCGTGGAATTCAATATAAATCAAGATAGACATCATCAACCAAAGATCTCAATCATATCAACATGGAAAACAGTAATGCTCCTCTGGGGGTGTCTCATGGCATCAAAAATGTTAAATTGTACCAAATCGTCGCCAAACTCCATAGAAAGGGTGCCAAGACGCACGCCTATCTTGGTCTTGGCGGTCTCGAGGAATGGTCTCGCCTAGAATCAATGGAGCATGGTTTGTTGGAGACTCATCTTCCATGTCCGTAATGTAGAAATCACTGGAAAAATCAACTCATTCACCCGAACTAACACATCTTCCAAAGACACCATGCAGGATGAGCAAGTGGCTCTATTCGCCAACCGAATCACGATACCAAAGGGTTGCAAAGTACCGATGTTTAAACACTTATACACCGACACGGGCATGACATTGATCGAAGCACCCAAATCTAGCATTGCATGCTCAAATCTAGAGTTGCCAATTGTGCAAGAAATTGTGAAGGTTCCAGGATCTTTGCATTTCGTGGCATGCTTGCGTAATCATTGCAGTAAACATTTCTTCCCATGCCGATCTTCTCATCCCCTTTCAACCTTCTCTTATGAGTGCACAACTCCTTGAGAAATTTAGCATATTTTGGAATTTGCTTGATTGCATCTAGGAGGGGAATATTGATTTCCACTTTCCCGAATGTCTCCATGACTTCTTTTTCCATTTCTCGCTTGCATTGTTCTCTTGGATTGTGTGATCCTATTTGGAAAAGGTAATGGAATGGCAACATCTGAATTCTCTCGCAATTTTCTTCAAGGGCACAGATTTCTGGACCGAATTATCCATTTCCCCGCCGTTTTTGGTCAATTTCTGATTGATTGTAAGGTTGGAACATCAACTTCTTTGCCACTTCTCAAGGTAATTGCACTTACGTTGCCTCTTGGATTGTTGACTCGTTTGGAAGGCAATTGGCTAGAACCTTGACTCTTTAACTCGCTCACGTGGTTGCCACCGCCCAATTTGAGTTTGTAAATTCTCGAATGTTGGCACCGACGTTCACTGAACCGAATGTTATTTGTGGCCATTTGTTTCATCGTGTCTTCCAATGATGGCTCACCGGAGTGGATTGGACAGATCCGAATGTGTTGTCATGTTGTCCGAATGCAGGGGTATTTGTTGGTATTTGTTGCTTGGACCTGCAGCTTGGTATCTAAATTGTTGTTGCTGCTGGTGGGCCGTTGGGCCGCCGGTTGGGCGGTTGCCGGCTAGATTCCCATATCTCAAATTGGGATGGTCTCGCCAACCAGATTATAAGTACTAGAAAATGGATCATATCTAGATTGTTGCTTGCGTTGTTGCGATATTGGGGTCTACCAGAAAACACCACCGCAAAGAACACATTGATCCGGAAAGGCGGGACCATCTTCCCGAAGTGTAGGGCATGAATCAAGAGGGATGAGATGAATTAGAGCAAATTCCACACACCGATGCAAATATCTCGCATGGGTGGTTGTTGACCCACCGCTATCCGTCTTACCAAAGAAGTCAATTCATCTAGTCTCGTGTTCCATTCTTTGTTGGTCCATATGAGATGCTTGAATTTCATTAACTCCTCCGGTTGCGTGATGATCCGCGAGCCAAATCATGTTGGGTATTGGCTGCCATGTTTGCTATCGATCTCTTGCAAGTAGGAGTTTTGTCTACTAAGGCTCCTCCAGTAGGCAAAGATCGATCATGCTTCTATCATTTGGCAAAGAAACCCTCATAAAAGTATTGAATCAAGAGCTGGTCACTAATTTGGTGATGAGGGCAGCTTGAACACAACTTCTTGAATCTCTCCCAAGATTCATGCAAAGTCTCACCGTACATCCGTCTGATGCCACATATATCCTTCCTAATTGCAAAGCAGCCTCTCGAGGCAGGGAAGAATCTCTCCAGAACAACCTCTTCATGTCATTCCAACTTCGACCGAACCCGGTGAAAGATAAAACAACCAATCTTTGGTCGCATCGACAAGTGAGAAGGGAAATGCCCTTAACTTGATGTGTTCCTCGAGATGCCTTGTGGCTTCATGGTTGAACACACAACATGGAACTCTTTCAGTGCTTATGAGGATCTTCACCCGCAAGACCATGAAACTTTGGTAACAAGTGTATCAAACCAGATTTCAACTCAAAATCAGATCAAGATCGATATTGAATACACAAAGATTGGTAAGATACATCAGAGCAAAGAAGTTCCTTAAGGGTTCTATTATGCATGTTATCGCCATGATTTCAGTGATTACTTAAGTTATCGTGTTCACTCCCAAAATTAGGTTCAAATTAACTCGAATTTATCACACGAGCTCTAATTAATCTATGCAAGGTCCTATCAATCTCGTGATCAAGATCAAGCAAGATATCGATTGGACCTAGTCATGCATCAACTAAAGCACAAAAACACAAAAACTCGCAACTAAGCAAAATACACTAAACAACACTCAAAATATGCAAAAATAAATCTAGTTAATATGTCTAAACATTTTTAAAAATTATGGAATCAACACGTAACAAAATCTACATAAAAATGAAACTAGAAAATGCAATAAAAATATTAAAAAATTGAAAAAGTGGTCTAAATGATAGAATTTCGAAAAACCAGGGGTGACCTCACAGTTTACTGTGAGTCTTGTTTATCAGGCTGTTTTCCTTCAACCGACCAAGTTTCAGCTCATTCTGGGCATGTTGCAGTTCGAAAATTGCAATAGTTACCCGTAATCACCGCTTTTCCGTCTTTCCTAAATCGAAAAATTCAAAAGCTAGGATAAAAATATTAGTATGGTATGAACAATGTTAGTAAATGAAAAATAACTGTTAGAATAGGTAAGAAAGAACAAAAATTAGTAAGGTTACTCAAAATGAAAAGATTACACCTACGAGTTCCCTAAGAATCCACCAAAATTTTGACGAGCGCCGAACTCAAATAAAAATTATAACCGGTTATTACCTAAACTTGTAGTATAGTGAACAACACCGGATCGTCTCCTCAAGGATCGTAGATGCAATTTGATCAAATCAAGTGAAAGTTAGAAAAAGGGGGTTTTGATGGTTCAAGGATCGCAGCGATGATTTAAAGAGAAATAACAATTAAAAGAACAAATAATTCGTAAATCTATCCGAGATTGGGTGGATTCAATCATAGACCTTTCAACAAACACCTGAAATACATTTGAATGGTTAACTTGGATCTAACCGAGATCTCTCGCATCGATCCGTAATTCATACTAGACAATCGTCCGTAATTCAATTGACAAGTGATAAACACAAATCAAGCAATCGCACCATTCATGTAAATATATGTCAATTTAAGCACCGAATTCAATTAACCTAGGCACAAATCAGTAACCTAACCTCTTCAATTACGTGATTAGTTTAGATCAATCAGTTCTAAATTTCATCACAATAATTAATCTTAAACCAAGATCAAATCGATCAAACATAAACAATCACCATTCATGCATTCAAGATCAAGAGAACAAGAAGAAGAAGAAAGAGGAATTCAAATATAAATCAAATACATTACATAACCAAGGTCTCAAGAATCCAAGCCACAATCTCTTCAAGAGTCCCGAATTGACTAGAAGTGACTTAGCTCTCCATTACAATGAAGGAAAAATATACAAGAACTATGAAAAGCTATTTCTAACACTAAGTGTATGTTGTGTTTAGAGCTCTCCTCATGCTTCCTTTTATAGAGGATTCAGAGTAGTAGTAGATGGGTAGATGAGATTAGTAGGTGGAATTAGTAGGTGAGCTTGGTAGGTGAACTTGGTAGGTGAGCTTGGTAGGTGAACTTGGTAGGTGAGCTTCCTTGTCTCCGAAAGTATTCATTGCTGAACTCATTGATTTCGTCATTTTTGAGCCAAATGGTCTTCATGAAAGTTCTAGGAAATTGTCTAAGCTTTCCAATGGCTCTGGAAGCACCCAAAAATTCGTCCTACAGCCCAAGATATGACCCAATTACTACAGACTGCTCAGGACCAGTTTCAGCACCTCTGTTTTGACTTTCAGACCCAATATCTCCATCAAGGAGCCCGAATCAAGTTTTGTGTTTGTCATGAAAGTTGTACATATGGGTCTTAACTTTCATATCACCAATTTTCAGCCCATTCTATAAACCCAAACTCGAATTATGTTCTGGTTACTACACACTGTTCGGGTTCCAGTTCACAAATCCCGTATTCTGATTTCCATGCCCAATTAGCTCCACTAGATGTCTGAATTTGACTTCGAGCTCTTCATCAAAGTTGTAGAGCTCTCTTTTATCTTTCCTACAAGGTAAAATTCATAATTATCAGACATTTAGAACTCAAGATATGGCCAAAATACAGAAACAGTGTAAGACTCGAATAATGCTGAAAAATCAATTAAGTCCGATTCGAGTTCAAACTTACAAAACATAATCAAATTCAGTCAATTAAGTACATGAAGAGTGTAAATGACTAATAATGAGGGTTTCTTAATGAATAAAATATGTGATTATCAACTCTTTAGATGCAATTTCAAATATTAGTTCAAATATGTTCTAAATAAATGATTTATGGTCAATTCCCAAAATTAATTAATATACAATCCCTTGGATTACTAATCCTCTTACGCTGTTTTAGAATTAACTAATCCCTTAGTCTAATTCCAAAATAGAAAGACATTATCAAGAACAAAGGAATTAAAAGAAAGACCACATAATTCACAACGTCTATCCCTAGTGATTGTAGAAATTATGGTGTTTATCACAGATCTAGGTTCCTACAAATTTTTCTAAATCATACATCAACCCAAAAGATCATTTCCAAATTGATCAGGTTTAGAAAAACATTAAGAATAGAGATAAACACATAAATCATAAACTATAAATATGAATTAAACCTATAAAAGAAATTACATCATCCAAGTATCAAGATCCATCATCCCCTAACAAAGAGAAACTAGTTATATATAGAGAAAGAAAGAAATAAAAGGAAGATTAAAACAAACTTCATTGATGATTTGAAGAAGAAAAAGAAGCAGAGTGATGGCTACAACCTCCTTCAGTAGCCCAGTAGCAGTTCCCCAAATCTCCCATAATGCCAAAAAAAAAACCTCCCGATTCAGCAGCCTCCCCCTTTGTTTTTATAATCAATTGAGGGAGGAATCAACATGTTTGACAAGTCAGGAGGGAGACACGACTATGTCTCCTATAAACATGGCCGTGTCTCATGCAGAAATCACGTGAACCATGTCAGAAAATGCATTGAAAATTGAAAAATTGAACAATAATTTTAGGAGACATAACCGTGTCTCCCATAGACATTGTCATGTCTCATGTCTAGAAGCTTTAAATCACTTAGACACAGCCGTGTCTAAGTCCAGAATTGCGTAACTCAATGTTGGGGGATGTAACATCCCGAGAAACATGTTAGGCTTGTACATGGTCACAGAGGTAGCCTAGTACTTGCTTAACATATCAGTTCAGTTTTGTGACAAACTGAGTCAGTTTAGGCACTTTGCTGCAACACAGAAGTTGAAAAGTAGCTTAAAATGACTCAAATAGGAGCATAAATTACTAAGTTGAGGGAAACAAGTATAGATAACTTGTTTCTAGGTCACGAATGAGTTAAATAAGGTACAGTTAAAATTTGAGAATAATCAGAGTTAGTTTGATATTTTTAAGCATACTGGTTATGCTTTTAATGACAGATTGACTCCCAACAGATATGAAAAAATAGAATAAAGGTGAAACAACAATTTAGATGAATCTCAAGATTTATTCTAAAGTTGTTGGAAGCTGGAAAACTTGGATTAGCATAATTCGAGTGTCCTTAGCAGATATAAGTTTCAATACAGAAACTTAAGTTAGGCTTTTCTCTAAATTCCCTCTATGTCCCTATCTCTCATTTTCTCTCCCTCTCACGAAGTTCCCTTCAGAAAACAGAAAAGAAAGGAAGAAAAGAGAGAAAGGAGAGAAGTGAGAAAGGGGAAGAAGAAGAAGGAGAAGGAAGATCAAAGAACCAAGCAAGGACTTGAGGATCAAGAGCAAAGTTAGAGTTCATCTTCATGGCTTCAAGAGGTAGGGGATTCTTTCCTATCAACTTTCAAATTCTCTATTCTTTTTACCTCATGTTCGTTTGAACATGTTTAGGTAAATGAGGGGTTTGTTTAAAGGTTCCTTATGGTTTTGGATTATACAAAATTATTGAGAACCAAAGTTGAGCCATATTTAGGCTAAATCAAGTATAGTGAGTGAATTTGGCCGTTTAGATACCCATTAAAACTCTTACAGCAAGAGGTGAGAACTGGGTACCCTTAAATTAGGTTTGTGAATCTTTGCTCCATGTTTTAAGGAGACAAAAGAAAGATTGAGAGTAAAGCTTAATTGTAGATCATGAGGCAAGTTGGTAAACCATGAAAGCTTATTTTAGAAGCTTAGAACTTGGTTAAAAATTACATAACCTAGTAACTCAAGAAGTTACTCATATTTTTCTATTTCTGCACAGCATAAATAATCGGTTATTGAAGTCTTGTAATCGATTATGTGAAGTGGTCAGAACAAGAAAATTCAGCTTTATAACTGGTTATGGTTGAAACTATAACAGGTTATATATATTTGTTTAAGCTTCACGATGAGACATAATCGGTTATGCAAATTTGCTAATCAGTTATGAACAATTTAGTGAGGTTCTGACTTAGTCTAATAACCGGTTAGGAAGCTCACCTAATTGATTATTTAAAGCTCCAAGAAACCTGTAGTAAAGGTCCTAACCGATTACTAATTTATGATAACTGATTATTGGATGATTCAAAATAGTTTATTGAGCAATCTAACTGATTAGGAGGGACCTTAATTGGTTATGGAATAAGTTGGAAACAGATTTCTAAGAAACATAATCGATTAACCATCAAGGATAATCGGTTATGAGCTTGAGAAAAATATATTTTTATACTTTCAAGAGCTATAGCAGCCTTAGTTAGTTAATGGTTTGATTGATTAAAGATCAATCAACATAGTTAAAGGATGTTTGAAGCTCTAGGAGCCTTGGATAAAGTTAAGTGCATGGTGACTCCCTCGTTAATTGAGGTTGAGTTGTTTATGCAAGTTTATTAGAGAAATACTCTTTTCTCTTAACAAGTTGAGTTGCAATTAGTGTTTAATGATCTAACATGATTAGAGACCGGGGTTAAGGTTGAGAAACACTTAAAATCCATGATTTGAGGATTAGAACTTGGTTGGAAACTAGAATCATGCAGAACCCGAAACTGCAGAATAAGGGTAACATCTGAGCAGCTTGTGAAGTTTGTTGAATAACTCGAGCTATAGATGTCGGATCATTTGATTCTGGTGCCATTTGAAAGCTAAGACATAAGGCTTCAAGTGGTAAAAATTTTAGAATTTTTTAGCAAGCCAATCAGTACCAGTTTCTATTTGAATCCAAGGCAAATTCTGCAGAAAAAGGCATTTTGGCAGTCAGTAAACCAGATTGCATAATTTCTTGCTTTGATGTCGTATGGACATGAAATAGTGCCATTTGAAAGTTATGACATGAGAATTCATGTGGTAAAAATTTCAAAATTTTCCCACATGTAGTTTGTTTCCAGTTTCAATTTAAAGTCAGGTCAGAAACTGGTAAATCAGAGAATGTCTTGTTTTGACCTCTGCACAATGTCCCATAACTTTGGCTACACTTAGCCAAATAAAGTAAAGTTTATGGCATTGGAAAGATATGAGAAAGAGCTATGTGCTAATGAAATTTTAGAATTTTTGAAGTTATGATGCATAATTGGTGCATTCTTGAAAATCAGTCATTTTAGGCAAGATTTGAGGTACTTTGGTTATGATTTGAACCCTATAAACACTAGTAAATCTTTTAAGAGTTAGAGTTGAGTGCCATAAGGCCTAGTTGGCGATAGTTGAGTGCCATAAGGCTTAGTTGGCAGTAGATGAGCACCATATGACTGAATTGGCAAGATTTGAGTGTCGTATGACCTAGTTTGCACAAAATGGTTCCCCTATGGGTTGTGAACCTAGCAAGTGGTTCTCCTATGGGTGGAACCTAGCAAGTGGCTCCCCTATGGGTTGAACCTACCAAGTGGCTCCCCTATGGGTTGAACCCTAGTGAATTGGATCTCTTATGCAATAAGGTTGAACCTTAGTGAATTGGATCCCTTATGCAATAAGGTTGAACCCTAGTAAGAATTGGCTCTCTTATGGACATTGCCGGGCATGCCTAGTAAAGTGGTGACACCGGAATGTTTCATAAAAGGATTAATTATCTAAGTAGTGAACATTGCTGGGCAAGCCTAGTAAAGTGATGACACCGGAGTGTTTCATGAAAGAACTAGTTTTCCAAGGTTAGGCCAAGGATGTTAAATCCTATGCCAAGCTGTGGATTAGTATATCCTACGCTAACCTGTGGATGAGAAATCCTATGCATGGATGAGGATTATTATATCCTATGCTAGACTAAGGATGAACATATCCTAGGTCAAGCTACAGATAAGTAGGCTTAATGCCAAATGATGGAATACAATTCCTAAGTATAATTAAGTTACGTATATGAGTTTTAATTTAGAAATATATGTTTGTATATATTTAGTTTTAATACTATGAGATATATGTTCTTACTGAGAATTTTATATTCTCACCCCGTTATGTTTCATGGTTAGCAGGTCAAGATCCTATAAGAGGATAAGAAGATGGAGAATTAGAAGAGTTTAGTTTTATGTTTTTAATTCAGAGCTTATGTGTTATTTTATAATTGCTTTGAGAATGTAAATGTTTTATATTTGTATATGACTTTTAGATATGGCTCTCCATAATGATTTATTTAAAATGTTATGGATTAATTGATGATTAGGTCAGAAGTAGCATGTCTAATACTATTTATCCAGGTATATGTCAGATATACTAGGGTATAGATATTAGGATGTTACATTATGGTATCAGAGCAGTTCATCCTGTGAGCTGGGGTATGGACTGACTAGGCTTATGCCAATTTAGAATTTTCTGCTAAGTGTTATGCATTTCTTATCACATATATGAGATGTGTTGATAGGATTGCATGACAAGCTTTAAGTTGGAATGTTAATGGTTGATGTCACACATAATGTGTATAAGGAACCATGACTTCACTGAGGCGGGCTAGGAGTAATGGGAACTCTTTTAGTGAAGGATCAACTGTTATAACTGAAGTATTATGTGAGATAGCAACTGCTAGGAGAAAGCAAATTGTTATCGCAAGTAGAATTTTAGAAGGGATGGGAGTAATTTCATCTCAGCAGCTAATACCACTAATACAATTAGTGTATGCAGTAATGGTAGCAAGAGACTAAAACTTCCCAAATCTCTTATAGTTTAGAAAGGCCAATCCTACATCCTGTAAGGGAAAGTAAGACCCATTTGGAGTAGGTGAAATGACTCAAGAAATGGAGGAAATCTCTACAGTTGAGGTTTGTTCAGATGATCTGAGAGGTTTGGTTATCTCCTATATGTTAGAAAGGAGGTAGAGTTTTGGTCAACAGAATGTCAAGGAGATAGAGTTCTCAAGACCTGAATAAAGTGGCATGATAGTGCACCAGTAAATGGCTAAGTTCAAAGAATTAAGCGATAAGTACAGAGTAAGTTACAGAATCGAACTTCAACCCATAGAACTCTGAGTTAAGGGGTTGTAGCGATCATTTTTCTGTATTCATCCTTCTTTGTTGTTGAAGGCTAACGAAGGATGGATAGTATTGAGTTCTTCATAATACTCAAAGTAAAATCATGAATAAGTGAAGTTAAAGTTTCTAATTCTTTTCTACATGAGTTATAGTATCGTTAGATACTTATAGAATAAAGAGAAGGGTGCTGTTAGTACTATTCAACAAAATAGTTGAGGGTCCCTACAGTTAGCCTCAAGTGGAACAAAAGTTACAAGGTTTTCACAAGAGGAAGCGAGAAGATAATAGGTATAAAAAGTATGCTTCTAGACCCAGTTATCTTCAAGATAAAAATCAGTTTAGCTGCAGCTCAACTAGTGAGAGGCGTTTCCTTTAAGGAAACAAAAGGCTTGGTCATAGATTCAGATCCTAGGAAGGGCTGCAGACCGAAGGTGGGAATTGAATTTTGTACCAATGCCAGATAATATCTTAGTAGATGTGACGACACCCTAGAAGTAGTGGATGGCCGCTACATTAAAAAGTGAAGGGGCCAAAGTATGTTAGACATGGGAGATATCATGGGGTAAGTCTAATTTTAGTTTGCCAAATAGTATGTGTTACTTATGACTGACCAAAACACTTTTAAATAAGTGTATGTAGAAGTTGGGAGCAATGCCTAATCTTAAAGTTTAAGTTCAAGTAAGAGTTTATACTTTGAGTGGTAAAGAGGCAACTCAGACTCCTAATTTCATGAGATAAAGATATGGTTAGTGATGATCTTTAAGTTATAATGTATGATTTAGGGGTATCCCTACTCCATGATTTCATACGAGTATATAAAGAAATTAGATTTACTTATGTTGAGTTTCCCCATGTTTTATCCTTGTCTACACCAATAGGAAAAACTAATCACAACTTCCTTAGCAAGTTTGGATTGTTATGTAAAGATAGAAGGTAAGATTTCCTTTGTGAATCTTATCAGTTTATCTCTTCTTAATGTAGATGTTAGATTAGACATGGTTTTGAATTTATCAAAAAAAACTTTGAGGTTTACATTTGATGATTCTTTTGTGCCTATTTCTTTAGAGTCTATGTTTTAAGAGCTAAACAAGTAAACAACTTCTAAGTAGAGGAGACTTAAGGATATGTTTTTCTTTTCTCCTAGTATATGGAAGTTGAGTAAGTTTTAGGGAATATATCTGTGATAAGAAGACATCCAGAATAAATTCCTAGAAAGATGAATATGTACCACCTAAAAGAGAAGCAGAACTCTTTATAGGTATGGTACGAGTTAAGCTAGTAGATGATTTAAGATATTCGATGATCTTACGAGTTGGCAACATTTTGTTTGGTTAGAAAGAACTGAACAAGAGACACAAGATGATGGATGGAATGCAAAACAGAACTTAGTTATGGTGAAAGGATCATAACTTTGAGTATAGTATCATATAGATAAGGCCACTACAGTGGTCGATGCACTAAGTAGGAAATTCCTACATGTGTCATGTATGATAGTCAAAGAGAGTGAATTTCTTAAGAGATTGGAGAATTTGAGTCTTGCGATGATTATTATGCCACGTAGTCTTGCAGTGAGCAAGGTGGACATAGTAACGGGCTTAAGGACTCATATTTTAGAAGCTCGAAAAAAGAATGAAACTCTAAAGGATAGTAGTGAGCAGATCTTCTTAGAAACCCAACAAGGAATTGTTATGACAATAGATGGAATAACGAAGTTTAGAGACAGACTTTGTGTTCCAAGAAAGTCAATAAATCAGAAGGGATTCTAGAGGAAACTCACAAGAGAAAGTATATCATCCATCTAGAGGCTACTAAGATGTATTGAGATCTTCGGATAATGTTTGGTAGCCTAGAAGGAAAAAGAACATAGCAGAATAGGTGCCTTTTTGCTAGAGCTTAGTAAAGGGTGAAGTTGGCATTGAATAAGCCTTTTGGGAGTTTGAGTCCCATATAAAGTAAGATTGCCTAGAGCTATAGTAAGAGAAAAACAATTTTGAAAACAAAATTTTAAAAGGAAGGGAGAAATGTAACATCCCGAGAAACATGTTAGGCTTGTAAATGGTCACAGAGGTAGCCTAGTACTTGCTTAACATGTCAGTTCAGTTTTGTGACAAATTGAGTCAGTTTAGGCACTTTGCTGCAATACAGAAATTGAAAAGTAGCTTAAAATGACTCAAATAGTAGCATAAATTGCTAAGTTAAGGGAAACAAGTATGGATAACTTGTTTCTAAGTCACAAATGAGTTAAATAAGGTACAGTTAAAGTTTGAGAATAATCAGAGTTAGTTTAGTATTTTTAAGCATACTGGTTATGTTTTTAATGACAGATTGACTCCCAGTAGATATGGAAAAATAGAATAAAGGTAAAACAACAATTTAGATGACTCAAGATTTATTCTAAAGTTGTTGGAATCTGAAAAACTTGGATTAGCATAATTCGAGTGTCCTTAGCATATATAAGTTTCAACACAGAAACTTAAGTTAGACTTTTCTCTAAATTCTCTCTATGTCCCTATCTCTCATTTTCTCTCCTTCTCACGAAGTTCCCTTCAGAAAATAGAAAAGAAAGGAAGAAAACAGAGAAAGGAGAGAAGTGAGAAAGGGGAAGAAGAAGAAGGAGAAGGAGGATCAAAGAACCAAGCAATGACTTGAGGATCAAGAGCAAAGTTGGAGTTCATCTTCATGGCTTCAAGAGGTAGGGGATTCTTTCCTTTCAACTTTCAAATTCTCTATTCTTTTTACCTCATGTTCGTTTGAACATGTTTAGGTAAATGATGGGTGTTTTTAAAGGTTCCTCATGGTTTTGGAATATACAAAATTATTGAGAACCAAAGTTGAGCCATGTTTAGGCTAAATCAAGTATAGTGAGTGAATTTGGCCTTTTAGATACCCATTAAAACTCCTAAAGCAAGAGGTGAGAACTAGGTACCCTTAAATTGAGTTTGTGAATCTCTGATCCATGTTTTAAGGAGACAAAAGAAAGATTGAGAGTAAAGCTTGATTGTAGATCATGAGGCAAGTTGGCAAAGCATGAAAGCTTGTTTTAGAAGCTTAGAACTTGGCTAAAAATTACATGACCTAGCAACTCAAGAGGTTGAGCATATTTTTCTGTTTCTGCACAACATAAATAATCAGTTATTGAAGTCTTGTAACCGATTATGTGAAGTGGTCAGAATAAGAAAATTTAGCTTTATAACCGGTTATGGTTGAAACTATAATAGGTTATATATATTTGTTTAAGCTTCACGATGAGACATAATCAGTTATGCAAATTTGCTAACCAGTTATGAACAATTTAGTAAGGTTCAGACTTAGTCTAATAACCGGTTAGGAAGCTCACCTAATCGATTATTTAAAGTTCCAGGAAGCCTATAGTAAAGGTCCTAACCGATTACTAATTTATAATAACCGGTTATTGGATGATTCAAAACCGTTTATTGAGCAATCTAACCGATTAGGAGGGACCGTAATTGGTTATGGAATAAGTTGGAAACAGATTTCTAAGAAACATAACCGATTAACCATCAAGGATAACGGGCTATGAGCTTGAGAAAAATATATTTTTATACTTTCAAGAGCTATAGCAGCCTTAGTTAGTTAATGGTTTGATTGATTAAAGATCAATCAACATAGTTAAAGGAAGTTTGAAGCTCTAGGAGCCTTGGATAAAGTTGAGTGCATGGTGACTCCCTTGTTAATTGATGTTGAGTTGTTTATGCAAGTTTATTAGAGAAATACTCTTTTCTCTTAACAAGTTGAGTTACAATTAGTTGTTAATGATTCTAACATGATTAGAGACCGGGGTTAAGGTTGAGAAACACTTAAAATCCATGATTTGAGGATTAGAACTTGGTTGGAAACCAGAATCATGCAGAACCCGAATCTATAGAATAAGGGTAACATCTGAGCAGCTTGCGAAGTTTGTTGCATAACTCGAGCTGTAGATATCAGAATCACTTGATTCGGGTGCCATTTGAAAGCTAAGACATAAGGCTTCACGTGGAAAAAATTTTAGAATTTTTGAGCAAGTCAATCAGTACCAGTTTCTGTTTGAATCCAAGGCAAATTATGCGGAAAAAGGCATTTTGGCAGTCAATAAACTAGATTGTGTAATTTCTTGCTCCGATGTCGTATGGATATGAAACTAGTGCCATTTGAAAGCTAAGACATGAGACTTCATGTGGTAAAAATTTTAAAATTTTTGCACATGTAGTTTGTTCCCAGTTTCAATTTAAATTCAAGTTAGAAATGGGTAAATCAGAGATTGTCATATTTTGACCTCTACACAATGTCATATAACTTTGGCTACACTTAGCCAAATGAAGCAAGGTTTATAGCATTGGAAAGATATGAGAAAGATCTATGTGCTCATGAAATTTTAGAATTTTTGAAGTTATGATGCATAATTGGTGCAATCTTAAAAATCAGCCTTTTTAGGCTAGATTTGAGGTACTTTGGTTATGATTTGAACCCTATGAACACTAGTAACTCTTTTAAAAGTTAGAGTTGAGTGTCATAAGGCCTAATTGACAATAGTTGAGTGCCATAAGGCTTAGTTGGCTGTAGATGAGCACCATATGACCGAATTGGCAAGATTTGAGTGCCATAGGACTTAGTTTGCACGAAATGGTTCCCCTATGGGTTGAACCTAACAAGTGGTTCCCCTATGGGTTGAACCTAGCAAGTGGCTCCCTTATGGGTGCCAGTACATTACCGGGCAAGCCTAGTAAAGTGGTGACACTGGAGTATTTCATAAAAGGATTAATTATCTAAGTAGTGAACATTGTCGGGCAAGCCTAGTACAGTGGTGACACTGGAGTGTTTCATGAAAGAACTAGTTTTCCAAGGTTAGGCCAAGGATGTTAAGTCCAATGCCAGGCTGTGGATGAGAAATTTTATGTCAGACTATGGATCAGTATATCCTACGCTAGCCTATGGATGAGAAATCCTATGCATGGATGAGGATTATTATATCCTATGCTAGACTAAGGATGAACATATCCTGGGTCAAGCTACAGATAAGTAGGCTTAATACCAAATGGCGGAATACAATTCCTAAGTATAATTAAGTTACGTATATGAGTTTTAATTTAGAAATATATCTTTGTATATATTTAGTTTTAATACCATTAGATATATGTTCTTACTAAGAATTTTATATTCTCACCCTGTTATGTTTCATGGTTAGCAGGTCAAGATCCTACAAGAGGATAAGAAGATGAAGAATTAGAAGAGTTTAGTCTTATGTTTTTAATTCAGAGCTTATGTGTTATTTTATAATTTCTTTGAGAATGTAAATGTTGTATATTTGTATATGACTTTTAGATATGACTCTCCATAATGATTTGTTTAAAATGTTATGGATTAGTTGATGATTAGGTTAGAAGTAGCATGTTTAATACTGTTTATCCAGGTATATGTCAGATATACTACAGTACAGACATCAAGATGTTATAGGGGAGACACAACCGTGTCTCCCATAGACACAGTCGTGTCTCATAGTCAGAAGCTTCGTATTACTTAAACATGGCCATGTCTAAGTCCCAAAATGCTTCTGAATTGACCTAGACCCTGTTTAAGCTCAAAATGGTCCTAATTTTGCCTTGAAAACATAATATCTTTGTTTGCTTTCATTCCAAATGTGTTTAATCTCTCAAATTCTGCAAAAAACAAAGATAATAATGAGGATCCATCAAAATTCATTAATCAAATGATCATAATTTGTCTATTTTAAAGCTATAAAATACAAGCTCATCAACACTCCTACTCATTCTTAACAAAACGAGTCTTCCGAAGTGACAAATTCTAATCAGATTTCAAAGTGCCCCTGCCCTAAGTGTGATTTAATAGGTTCTTAAGGGGCTTTGAATGTTTCAAATGTTGCAATTTCTTCACGTGATTATGTCGATCCGATTAGTGCTCCATCACTAACTCATCATTATGAAATTTCTCCTTCATCCACTGTCTGGTTTCGTGTTCATGCTTGAGAAATAGGAAGAGAAAATTTTTCTAAGAAATTTTTTAAGAAAGTTGCTTTTCCTCTTGCTTATCTTGAGTTGTTAGAAAAAGCTCTAAAAGAGTATGTTTCTTTTTTCTAGTGTTCAATTGGAAAGTGAAGTCGATATGGGATTCTCATTTTCCGTTTGATCAACTTATTAGCCAATACCTTTCTACTGCTGTTGACTTGGAAAAGTATTTAGACATCAGTCCTAAAGATCTTAGCTTTTGAATCGAGAATCATGGTTTACAATTAGCCAACATTGGTCGGAGGAATCATAAAGATTTTGAGGCTATGAAGAATCATTTTTTTGAGTTTAAGGGGAAGTTAAATTCTATTTCTTTAATTTTCACCTAGAATAAAAAATTAAAGAAGCAAATGGCTAAGGTGGAACCTAGCCTGGGAAGATTAAGGACATTATAAGAATCAGTGACCAAGATGCAACATCAAATCAAAGTATTAACTCCTATTACCAAGAATCTTCCAGGTATTGAAAAAGAGCTGATCTTGCCAAGAAAGAAGCATAGCACCTTCACCAAAAGAACTTCGAACTTGCCGCCGAAATTACTGCTTTGAAGATGAAGGCTAATGAAGATGCCACAAATTTGAAGGGTTAGGTATGAGCTTATGAAATATTAGGAAAGAAGCTAGGTAATGAGATGTACCGAGGCTTTAGGAAAGTAACTTCTCAGGCTTGGTTTATCTGCTTAGATGAAAGATTTGAAGATTGTGGCCCTCTAAAAGAAATTGAAAATGGTCAGCTTGTTGGAGAAGAACATGAATTGGGTGAGGACTCTGAGGAAGCTGAGGAGAATGAGAATGTGGAGGATGCTTAACTAGAGATTCGCCTAGATGGTGAAAGGCCTTACAAATGATATTCCCTCTACTCGTACTTTTGATGGTCATATTGAATACTAAATATCTTAGCATTTTTTCTTCTTGTACTTTAAATTCCTTGTATTTTTTTTTTCCTGTTGTTTAAAGTTTAATAGCCTTGCCTTTTGAATGAAACCTGTTACATTAGGCTTTTTTAATGAAATATGTTATATTTCTAGAAGAATTGCATAAGTATTGAACTTTTAATAGTGCAAATCTTTACTAAGGCAAATTTTGACTTAAACATAACAACTTCTTTTTCTAAGATCGTTTTAACTAATCAAACTTGCTCTTGATCATAATGACCTTTTCAATATTTTCCTCAGTTACCTAATGTCGTATAAATTGTTCTTAAGGAAGTATAAAGTTCCAGTATGCAATGTATAACCTTTTATATCATAATGGCCAACCTTTGCGATTGAAATGCACCTTGTGAATTTACACAACATGAATAACTTCTAGATTTTCTTACATAGAATTTGCATATTGTAAAAAATTTGTATATACAGCCTTTTATGAGTGGCCTTTCGAATAACTTAATGTGATTTTTATGCTTTTATAGTATTTTCTATCACATTTTCCTCATCGTTTCGTTTGGAAGCGAAGGCCCTCCAACCGATCGTTTGTTCAGTTAAGATTTATTGTTTGGAATACCTAGTTTCCATCTTTCTAGAGAGCAAGAACCCTGCTCAAAACTTTCCACTAAGCTTAGGATTTGACCATTTCTCTTCGTTTTGCTTGGAAACGAGGGCCCTCCAACCGATCGTTTGTTCAGTTGGAATTTATTATTTGGAATACCTTGTTCCCATCTTTCCAGAGAGCAAGGACACTACTCAGATCTTTCCACTGACCTTGGGATTTGACTGTTCCTCCTCATTCCGTTTAGAAGCAAGGGCCCTCTAACCGATCATTTGTGCGGTTGGGATTTATGTTCAAGAATTGTAGTTATAAGTGGAGACATCAGAGCATAATAATATGATGAAAATTGTTCTTTATTTAACTATGATGTGTGTGCCTCATCAAAACCTCCCTAGGAAAAAATCCAATAGGAAAAAATCCTAATGGTAGAAAAAAGAGTACATGATCTGCACTTTACATCAAGAAGTAAAAACTTTAAATAAAATGTTGGCTCAAGTTTGAGGCATTCCATGATCTAGTAATTCCATTTCCTGAGAGTTCAGTCAACTTGGAAGCTCCATTTCCAAGGTCTTTGATGACTCTATAAGGACTTTTCTAACTAGGAGCAAGTTTTCCTTCATTTTTATTTTTCCCACCAATGTTTGTTCTCCTCATTATTAGATTCCTTTTCTAAAAGCTTTCCCTAAACACCTTGGAGTTGTATTTTCTAGCCATTTGATCCTTGATAGATATTTGAAATATCTATGAAATATCCCTATCTTCCTCTAAAAGGTCAAGATTTTCTCTTCGAGCCTAATTGTTTAGGCTCTCTTTGAACTGCATCCTTCTAAAACTTTCTTCTCCTAATTCTACTGGTATCATTGCCTCTGCTCCATAAGTCATTCTATATGGTGTTTCATTTGTTAAAGTACGCGGAGTCGTGTGGTATGCCTATAAAACATTTGATAGCTCTTACATCTAGGCTCCTTTAGCTTGATATAACCTCTTTTTCAATCCTTATAGGATAATCTTGTTTGTCGATTCTGCTTGTCCACTAGCTTGTGGATGTTCTACTGATGCAAAACACTGCTTTATCTCGAGTCTTAGGCAAAAAGCCTTGAGTTTCTGATCAACTAACTATGATCCCTTATTAGTGATTATGGAAAATGGCAACCTAAACCTGCATATAATCTTTTTTCATGTGAAATTTTCAATTTTCTGAGTTGTGAATCTTGGTAAAGGCTCAGCCTTAATCCACTTTGTGAAATAATTAACTACAACTAAATGAAATTTGACTTATCCTAGGGCTAATAGAAATAGTCCTAGAATACCAATTCCCCATATACAGAATGATCATGATGTTATCACAAAGTGGAGCTCTTCAGGTGGTGTCAAGTGTAGGTAAGAGAATCTTTGGCACTTATCACACTTTTTTACATATTTAATGCAAACCTGTCACATCATTAGCCAATAGTATCTTACTTTGAATGTTTCTCCTCTAAAGATTTACCACCCAAATGTTGCCCACAAATTCCTTTATAGATCTCTCTTGCTACATAATATGATTATTCTTTGTTTAGACATTTTAATAATGCAGTGGAGAAACCTCTTCTATATAGCTGATTGTTTATTATCACATAAAAGCTTATTGTTCTTCTAAGCTTTGCTGTTTCTTTTCAGTCATTAGCAAATCTTTCTTCTTAAAGAGCATCTATCATCGACCTCATCCATGAATCAAAACTTACTTTTATCATCATTACCCTTAGTTCTTCAATACTTGGTTCTTCCAATGTCTTATGAATTACAGTTTTGTTCTTCCTGTGCCTTTTGTACTTGCACATTTGGCCAAGAGATCTACAAGAGCATTCTAGTTTCGAGTGATGTGCTCCACTTGAAATGCTTCAAAGTTTTGAACTAAGCCTCTTACCTTATCTAGATATTTTATTAACTACAAATCACGAATATGAAATTCTCCATTGATCTGATTTGTGACTAATTGCAAATGACTTCGAGCTGTTAAATATCGAGCACTCATTTCTTTAACCAGAATCATTCTAGCAATCACGCATCATATTTTTCCTGATTATTGCTTGCCCTAAAATTAAAGCTCAATGATTGCTCGACAACGAGATCTCCTTGCCCTTCCAAAATTATGCCTGCACCGCTTCTTTTCATGTTCGATGCTCCATCTACATACAAAATCTGTTGCCTGGCCTCCTGACCACTTTGTTGTTCCTCTCCACAAAATCTAGCTATGAAATCAACTAAGACTTGAGATGGAACGGGTCCCCATGGCTGGTAATGAATATGAAGTTTTGACAACTCAACTACCTAGGAAATCATTCTTCCTGCTAACTCTAGCTTTTTTGACAATTGTTTTACAGGTTGATAGGTGCGAACTGTGACTTTATGACTCGAGAAATATGTCCTTAACCATCTTAATAAGACGAACAACCATAAGGCTACCTTCTCAATTTTTTGATACCTTGTGTTTGCTCCCTGTAAGACCTGACTCACAGTGTAGATCAGCTTTTGCTCCTTTCCTTTTTTTTTACTAGGCTGAACTTATTGCTTTGGATGTTACTGATAAATATAGAAATAACTTATCACCTGGGCTTGGATGAGTAAGAATAGATGGAGTTGACAGAAAGGTTTTTAGTTCTTGAAAAGCCCCTTCATATTCATTAGTCTAGGAAAACTCTTTCTTTTTTTTCAAAAATTTAAAGAAAGAAAAATCCTTATTTGCTGATTTAGATAGGAAACGAGCTAATGAAGTGATCCTTCCTGTTAGTCTTTGAACTTCTTTGACACATGTTGGAATCGTCTTCTCCAAAATTTCTTGACATTTATCGAGGTTTACCTTTATTCCATTGTTGGTTAACATGAAGCCAAAAAACTTTTCAGCTTGTACACCAAAAATATATTTTTCTAGATTAAAATGCATGTTGTATTTTCTTAATTTCTGAAAGACTTCATTCAAATCTTCACAATGATCTCTAATAACATTCGTTTTTACCACCATATGATCCACATACACCTTAATGTTTCTTCCGATTTGATCTTTAAAGACCTTGTCCATCAATTTTTGACAAGTGGCTCCAACATTTTTCAATTGAATGACATCATCCTATAATAGTAATTTGTATTCTCAGTAATGGAAGCTATTTTGTCTTCGTGCTCTGGGTGCATGCAAATTTGATTATATCCTGAATACGCATCCATAAAGCTCAAATATTTATATCCTAAAGCTTCATCCACCAATCGATCAATACTTGGGAAAGGATGCAAAACCTTTGGGGATGCTTTATTAAAATCGGTAAAATTGGTACACATTCTCTATTTTCCATTTGATTTTTTGACCATAACTGCATTTGACAGCCATGTTGGACACTGAACTTCTCTAATGAAACCATTTTTCAAAAGCTTTTGCATTTCTTCCTCAACTATTTTTTGTCTCTCAACATCGATCTTTCTTTTCTTCTGAGCAATTGGCTTCATGTTCGGATCTATTATTAACTTATGACAGATTACTTCTAAATCAATCCCAGAACGTGATTTGCCTTAATGATTGTTATAGTAGTTCATTATTTGTTGTGTGATTTCCCTATTAGTTTTTGTGATTTTATGAGTTAGTTTGGGCATAATGATATAGCATAGAACTTGAGGAATAACTTATATCAGCCCAGAAATTAGCATAGATTTCTTAAATGATGGAAATAAATATGAAACATTTATTTCTAGATCATAAATAATTATAATGAGTTATGGTAATTTTTAGGTAACTAAATAAATTAGTTTGACATTTTTTGATGAACAAAATGAATGTTTAAATGCCAAATTAAATAGGAGAGTAGCTAGGAAAATTATGAAACTTTGTGGAGTTTTTGAATAGAGGATAAAGATTGTTCTAGAAATGATTACAGGTTAGGGAAGATGCCTATAAGCATATTAGTTTAACTCATTAAGTTTACATTAACTTAAGGGAAAGTAATATAGCTTAATAGCTATCAATGGTGTGTATAGATATCTAAAAAAAATGATGAGTATATGAACTGAGTGAAGTCCTAGAATTTTCTATAACACCTATGGAAGTTAGAAAAATTATCAATGAAAGATCAAAGTATCCCTAAGAGATAAATATCTTCCACTCAATGATGACAACACATTTCCTTCCATCCTTATCCTTATCTTTCTACCTCTTCACCGCCTCACCCATAATCACACACTCACAATTCTTCTTCACACTTTTCTCTCGGTAAAGCAAAAAGAAGAAGAGAAGAAAGAAAAAAAAAAAAAGAAACTCCAACATCAAAGGTGAGCATATTAGGAACAAAAAAGAGAAGTGAGGAGCACCATCATCAAGGGAGCCTAGGTAGGGGTTTGTGTTGGTGTATGCCCTAGAAGCCGATACATTTTGTCTATATTTACATACATTGTATTATGCTATTTTTTAATATATGAGGCATTTCATTTATTGTGTTCTTTTTTTATAAACATAATAAAGTCCTTAGAATAGTAAGTTTGATGTTGTAGGACATCAAGTGGATGACTTGATCGTGAGATCCTATTGGATAAAATACTATTCTTAAATGACCCTGGTCAAATATTATTGTTAATTAGGACAACAACAATGCATTAAGACTAGTATGTGCGTAGACTGATGACCACATCTCACGGGTCATGGATATGAGATATCAAATCTTCACATAGGTATATATTAGAGTGATAATGTGCTGGACAGACTCGTCATGAGAACGCTACATGGATCGTTATGTGAGTGTCATAAGCGATTCTCATAGTGACAATGGTGTATGTGGTCCTTTGACCTGAAATCACTATGATTCCTACATGAGGAGTTGTGTGTTTTAATGCCGTCAAATATCATCTGTAACAAGGTGATTATAAAGTTGGTTATTGGATATACCAAGAATCATGTGGAGGGATGTGAGTGATCTAGATGAGATTTGTCCCTCCTACATAATGGGAGCAATATTTTCGGGCCCTCTGATTGAGTGAGACTGTGAAATGCATGACCATGCTTAAATGAGTCAATATGAGATATCAATCTAATTTGTTGTTATTAAGTCTACTCGGGTATCAGGAAACGAAAGGTTGAACTATATAAGGGTGACGCATTTCATGCCTTGTGTTCAATCTAGACATCTGGACAAAAGGACTAAACTACGCAAAAACATTAGTCACAGAAAGGTTATGTCAAATCACTGACATTCTCATTACTTGGGTGGTAGTGATGTGTTGCTAGATACCACTCACTGCTTGTAATATTAAAATGAGATTTTAATATTACAACAAACATTATGAGAACATGCAGGGTCGCACACATAGAGTAGACTAAATTGAAGTAATTAGGATCCAAGTTGGATTTGGATTCAATTGTGGGCCAGACTCATAACAGATGAGTTTAGGGTTGCACATCTTAAGACTCTATGGATTTATGGTTAATGATATAAGTTTTATTGGATTGACATCTATTATTATACCTTGTGGATTTTGGCTTGAGTATAAATTGAGGCTTTGATGTTGTCTTGACTATAAATGAAGATAAATGAGTTGCTCTAAGATTACCATGTTTAGAACACCTTTCAGATCTTGGAAAACAATTGGATAATCGATTACTGATGTCAATAATTGATTACCAGTTTGTAAAAACTATAGTTGGGTTTGTGGTAATCAATTACTACCTATGGCAATAGATTACCAAGCTACTAATTTGAGAAAATATAGTGTGGTAATCGATTACCACGTACGGTAATTGATTACTAAGCTCATGACTTGAGAAATTGTAATATGGTAATCGATTACCAATCCCCTGCCTTAAGAAAATAAAGTTCTCTGCTCTATAGAAACCAAATGGGATATATCTATATTATGTGGTGTGATAATATTTGATTAAGTTCACTAAGTAACGTGACTTATGTCTATATAATGTGCATTTGGTATACTTATGGGATAAATTATGATGTTCACTTGGTATACCAATGAGATGAATTATGATGTGCATTAGGCATGCTTATGAAATGATTTGTGATGTGCAATTGACATGCTTATGAAATGAATTGTGATATGCATTTGACATGCTTATGAGATAAATTATGATATGCATTTGGTATTGCTTATGAGATGAATTAAGATGTACTAGAAAATGATATGCTCCTTTAAAATGTTAAAGTTGAGCTAGTAATTGAATTAAAATGTAAAGTACATCTATAAGTGCTTAAAGTTTAAAAGAAATTGGACATGATAAAGGAAATAACGGTGATCCTTTATGACATGATCCATAGATGTTATTCCCTTATGAAGGCTAACTTATAGATTTGATTTAGGAAATGACATTGATCCTAAACACGTATCCTTGGGAATGATAGTGATCCTTGAATATCCTAGATTTGGCTAGTGATGGATTTAGGAAATGACGGTGATCCTAAATTCGATAATGGAAATGATCCTCGTATATAGGGGTGATCCTAGATGTGTATCCTTTAGAAATGATGACGATCCTTTAGATATTTGGTCAGGATTACTTGGGATAGTGTTGTGTAATGAAGGACTATTACATTTAGGCTAAGTGCACTAGCCTGATAAGCAAACTATCACCAAGTGTTAGGTAGATTGAGAAGGTGACATGCCTTCTCTACCTATTTGAGATAAATGGACATGGGTCCAGGAAATAAGTTGAGAAATATAATAATTAATTAGTACTAAAGGAAAACTTAAAGACATTGCTTGAGTACTTGCATACCTTCATTAAATTGCTATATAAATAATTAATTTGATAAGGAATATTTGTATTTTGAGTTAATTGTAAATATTCTATAAATAATGTGAGATGAATTATATATTGTTATATTCTTGGAAGTCTTGTGATTTATTGATTGATGTGCTTGTAAGGTTATGTATTGTCTGCTTTTATGATTTTAAAATTTATTGTTCAATGATTAAAGTTGAACTTTTGCCCCTAAGAAGAGAAAGGAAACATTTTGACATTTGTCATATTTCTATGATAGATTTTAAAAATTATTTAATTTCTCGAAGCAACTAGAATTATTGTGATGATATATATTTGTTAGACATAATAGGATTTCCTAGAATTCACATCCTGCTATTTTCTTTTCCATGATGATTCCATCACATGATCCACCTATAGAGTAGATATGCAAATGCTGATGTAGTATAGAGATACTTATTCTTTTTTACCATTGCTATGTATTTATATTTATGCAATGGTTTGTGCATGATTTGTATATGCTTATGAAGGCTTGGTATGTATAACTTGGATACTGACGTAGAGAACTGATGTACTAGGTTGTATAGGTTTCTAATGCCAATATGATTTTTACATGTTATGTATATAATTGTGTATCATAGGTATATGTTTGTACTCTGAATTAGTATATGAAAATCTCTATGGTACACAATTAGGTAAATGTGCAAGTTCCTAGAGTTATATCAAGAGGACTCAAAGGACACTAAGGCATTAAAGGAATAAAAAAAAAATTAACCCTCACAAGGCTTGTTTGAGATATAAATTTAGTATAGTTAATCACCACGGTAGTAAAGAGTTTAGTTGTGATGTACCTGAGCTTAAGTGCTTCAGTATAATCTTGATATACTTGGAGTAATTAGTCTTAGGGAGTTACACAGATCAGTTGAACTCCAAGCAAACAAATATGCATTTGTGACCAGTAGATCCCTCAAACTCCAGGCTTCTTTTTCATAAAGGTTTCCTCCTATTTTAGTGAACTGGGCATTAGTTTTTCCAATCTGTAGTTTTACTAAATCTCCTTTAGGTTGAGGTCTCATTTCAACAAAACCTCCTCAAGGGTCTAGTTCTGTTGCATTGACCCTATGCTTCTTCTTAAAAGGCCTGGTCGACTTTTCCTCTTCTCCAATCCTTAGGTATTTGTCATAACATTCCTAAGATTCAATTTGATCGGCTTGGACTACTCCCACCATGCCACTTGATATTAGGAATTTCATGGCTAAATATGGTGTTAAAACCACCACTCTTAAGGCATTGAGTGAAGGTCATCCGAAGATTGCATTGTTTGGAGTATGACAGTCCACCACAAGAAATTGAATATCAATGGTCCTAAAAGAAGGCAGCTTTCCTGCAACAGTGCTTATGTTTCCAAAAGTTGTATTGAGTTCTATGTATCCTTTGATATTAATTCTCTCTCTTGGGAAACCAAACACGCCTCCCGCAAAAGGTTTTAATTTGCTTTCTGATAACCTGAGCTTCTTGAAAACGTCATAATTTAAGATATCCACCAAGATTCTTGAATCAACCAATACCCTTCTTACAACAAAGTTTCTTGGTATAATTAATATCACCATTGGATCGTCTTGATTTCTATCAATACCCTGGAAATCTTCATCAAAAAATAATATATGATTAGACTATTATGATTAAAGAATGCTCCCACCCCCAATTCTCCAACCATCATAACCTATCAAGTTGCTCTCAAATGTTTTTTCCTTGTTGACTTCATTGCTCCTCCTCTAGTGAGCCCTCCGGATATAGTGTTGATCACTCCTTGGATCTAGCCCAGAAAAACTGATTGTTCCTCTACTACTGCTTTCCCTTTGTTGTGTCTTTGTTGGTCTCTTTTTGTGTTTGATACTCCTCTTTCTTTGAACTTTGTTGTTCTTCCCTGATCATCACACGACCCTCTCTTTTTGAAGACATAATCTCCTAAATGTCCTGCTCTAATCAATTCTTCAATCTTATTATGCAAAACTAAGCACTCACGAGTGGTATACCTATGAGTTTGATGGAACTCACATTTTTTAACCGATAGCTTCCAAATGAATTTTTGTTAGAGGCATCAAGATTTGGATTAAACTGGTACTATATATTACCTTTTTTAGGATTGCTTGACGTTCAGTATTGAGGGGGGTATATTCATCATATTGCGACCTCCTCGAATTTCTTGGCAACAAAGTCCTGCTCAGAGTTTCTGCTCTCTCAAATTGGTTCAATGGACTGGGCGTTCTGATTTAATAACCTCACCATCCTCTATTATTTCGAAATGGCCTTCTGATCGCATAATGCACTTGTGACCTTTCTTGAGGCTCATCTCTTTATTCTTGAATATTTTCTACTGATCATTTAGCCTCCCCAAGAGTTTGAGTTATCTCTTCCATATTGACGTATCTTGTCAATCATTCTAATAACTCTTCCAAAGTTTAACGGTCCTTTTCAGCAAGGGAATCAACAAAAGGACTTAGTTGTAGTCCTGTCGTTATAGCATGAAAAGCCACTACTGCATTCAGATTTCTAATCTATGATGCTTCTGAATTGAAACATTTCAAAAAGTCCTTCATTGACTCAGTTTTACCCTGACGAATAGTAAAAAGACTTAAGGATATCTTCTAACGGTTTCTGCTTGTAGAAAAATGATTCAAAAACCTCTCAGCAACCTCTAGAAAATCATGAATGGACTGCGACTCTAGAGAAGAGAACCATAGTTGTTACCAAGTGGCTCCAGTACTCAAGATAGGGGTGAATTGAGTTATAAAACTTTAAAAACTTTTCACAAAAACTTATAAACCAAATTTCATCGAAGCTAAATATTAAGAAGAATATGAAGATAAAGAGAATAAATGAAAGTTTTAAGCGCAACAAATTAACAAATAAATAATAATAATGAAATTACATAAAATAAAGAGATAAAAGATGAGAAGAGCAGACATGATATTTATTCTGGTTCAGACACCAAATCACTTGTGGCCTATGTCTAGTCCTCGAAACACAATTCAAGATTTTTCACTATTCAATACAAGCTTAAAACAGGTACTTGCAATTGTTACAAAGAAGAGCACTTTTCATATACAGGGAAACTCTACCCTTGTGCTAAAGCCTCAAACTGTCAGAGATACCTCACCCTTACACAAACCTTCATGGGATACCTCACCCTTGTTACAAAATTTTGAGGGATGCCTCACCCTCTTAGAAATACAACAGAAAATAGATGAAGAGAAACTCTCACAAAGAACAAATAATACAAATTGAAGCACTAACAGAGCTCTCTAAGGATATCTCAAAGTTTTGTCAAAAGAGCACAGAAAATAAGAGAGAAATTATAAATCGTGTTTTAACACAAGCAAGTAATGATTCAGATTGTTAGGCAACTTGCAAAGGTGACCCAATGTCTCTATTTATAGAGCTTTCCAAGAAAATAGCCGTTGAAAACATTAATTACCGTTATTAATATGAAAAACTCATATCATTTCAAAACAAGAGCCCGTGGGTTATTCGAATACCTTTGAAGTTATTCGAATACCACTGTTTCAAAAGACTTGTGAAAAGCAATTTTAAAGAAGGTTATTCGAATACCTTTTGAGTTATTCGAATACCTCTACTAAAAGAAGCTTTCAGTTAAAATAGGTCTATTCGAATACCTTGTAGGTTATTTGAATAGATCATTTAAAAACAGATTTTGGAGAGCTTTTGTTTATTCGAATACCAAGTGTGCTATTTGAATACCTTTTGAAAATAGAAAAACGTATGGCATTTTAAACATGATCTATTAGAATACCTTGGAGGCTATTCGAATAGCTCTATTCCAAAACAGTTAAATTTTTCAGAAAATATTCTTTTAATTTGGAATATTAATTTAAAAACATTTTTATCTTTTTGTGCAAAAATAATGAGATATCCAAAAAGTCTCCATACAAGAGATCCTAAGTCCTAGAGCTAATCTTGAACTTGGTTTTCTTATCATCTTCATGTTTGTAATCGTCAAAACTAGCCTTCACTATATTATCAATCCTACTCTCCCCCTTTTTGATAATGACAAACTATCATTGAGAAAAACATTAGTTCAGATAAATTGGAATTCACAGAGTTTAAAGATTTAGAGAACTTACTCCCCCTCTTTTTTTGTAAGAGGTGATTTATATCAGAGATGCGCAGCTCCCCCTTTCATTTGGAATCCAATTATTGTTTTATTTTTACTTGTCTTTTCTCAAATATTTTGCAGATATTTTTCTCCCCCTCTGGCATAATAAAAAAGATATAACAAATATATATAAAAGGCATAAAAATAGGCATATAATTGCAATAAAACACTCATTTCATTAATAATTATATTAGCAAAAGAAACATGTACAGTTGCATAGTAAAATAATCAGCCAATGCACATCAAAGCAACATATCCTAAGTCTAAGCAAGTCCTAGAAATAGGCATCTGGTGGCGGAGGTGGAGGGGCAGGCTCGTTGCCAGACAGCAGAGCTCAAAGAGCAGCTTGTTCACACTCAACACCTTCTATTCTATAAAAAAGAATGGTGAAGGTGTTTCCATGTAAGCTCTGTTATACAACAGAGTAGCCATGATCTGCTTATTTGTAATAGGAACAAGAGCAGGGGTATGAACATCAGCGGCAGGGGGCAGCAAGAGCAGCCTGAAGGTCTTCTATATCATCTTCTACCTCAGCTGGGTACACCCAGCCATCATCGGTCTTGATCATCTTCATTTTATTCAAAGTAAAAGCACCAAATACATGATGATGAGAGATGGGATAATTAAAAGTTTCAAACCCAAGTACAGGTTGTTTCAAGCAGTAAATTCTCGGGAGTCCGAGGTCGATCCACAGGGAATTGATGAAGAGAAAATTATTTGAGGTACGGAGAAGATTTGTCACAATACTAAAAATGATATAAGTTGTTCACAGATGAAAAATATTTGCTTGGGTTAGGAGATCCACTTGGTAATAAATTAAAAACAAGATTATTTCATTTTATAACTCGATTGAAATCATGCATAATGAAGATTCCAATCGAAAGATTTAACATTCAAAGTTCAATCATGTAATCATATTACGGTTCCAATAATTATCTACCAATACTTGTAAATCGTCAAAAGCATCCACTGTGTCAATCCTATTGTCTACAATGGATCAAGATATTCATTATACAAGAAGAGTTTCTAAATTAATTGGAAACAACATACAACTCATATAAAGATCACATAAAAATATATCATTTAAAGCACAAGAAAGAAATTAATCTAATCTTAACTTATTACCAAGAGCTTCACCTTTTCACCCAAGCAAGATGAAGATTTAGTTACTCATAGACAAGAAGAAAGAAAGAGAGAAGAAGAAGATGATAAACATAACTTCAATTAAGAACAATAGAAAACTACACAAAGGAAAACTAATAATACAATAGCATAAACTAAACACTAAGCTAACTAACACCCTTAAATGTTCAGCCTTTGCCTCCTTTTATAGAGTTCAAGGAGTGCAAGAAGACAATGGAGTTGTTTGATAATGAGAAGTAAAATCAAAATAGATGATAAATGAGCTGAAATTATGGACTTTCTTGGCTCCGAAATGTCTCTACTCTTAGCTTATGGCATGCGTTAGAATTGAGCCAAGTGGTCTTTATAAAAGTTCTAGGAAATTGTCTCAGCTTTCCAGGGACACCAAATTTAGCCAAATCCAATATCCACAGCCCGAGATATGGCCCAATTATTGCTCATGGGTCAAGCCCAAATCCAGCACCTCTGTTCTGACTTCCAAGCCCAATATCACCTTCAAGAAATCTGAATTAGCTTTTGTGTTCTCATGAAAGTTGTAGATATGGGTCTTAACCTTCCACTGACAAAATGTCAGAATTGTTGAACTCCTATAGCCCGAGATATAGTCTAATGAGTGCATAAAGGTCAAGTTGTCAAGTTCAAAATGCTAGATTTTGCTTTAACTCCAATTTGAGTTATCCAAACATGTGTTTCTGGTCTTGAGGCCTCATGAAAGTTGTAGAAATTTATCTTAGCTTAAAAACAAGACCAAAATCATATCCATCGGATATTTGTAACTCAAATTATAGCCAGTTTACTGAAAAAGCCAAGTGAGAAGGTTATACAATAAATGAAATATATTGCTGTCAATGTGGCTCTTGCTATCAAGTGAATAGTTATTAGAAAATTATCTCAACTTTCCAACAAGACCAAAATCTCATTAATCAGATAATTGCAACTCAAGTTGTGGCCACTTTACTTAAGAATGCAATCACCCAAATTAATGATAATTCAAGCAATAATTTCTTCAATGATCTAATTAAGCTTAATTTCATAAAATGTGATAAAATCAACTTCATTAAGCCAAATTGAACCTTAAGAAGCCTAGTGAGAGAATTATAAAATGCATAAAATACATTATTATCAATGAGTCAGCTGAGTTGCCCGCTCAGTTTCTAGAATGTGAGGATATTTGCCAAGGAAGACAATGATAATCAGACCATAGGGCAATTCAGATTGCTATTTACCTTTGGCCTTCATCATATGCTTCACGATGAAGAAGGGCCAGTTAATTTGGTATCCTCTCTTAAGAATCCAGAGCATAAAAATGTCATTTTCACTTAGGTAGTAGTAGTTCCCACCTCAAGAAGCTAAGATGTGAGCATAGGCATAATGTAGGAGCCTATCATGCCTTTTCATCATGCCTCATTTGACTCCCTTTTGAGTTGAAGGTAATGCCAAGCTAGGCCTTAAAACATCTTTTATAGCTATGTTCTTATTGAAATCCTGGAGGAGTGAGTCGTCATCTTCTTTGATATTGCGGCTAGAAGACTGCAACCCAAAGAACTAAACCTAATCCTGGGGAGTGATCATAACGTGTTGGTCGCAGACATCGGAGTGAGGATCCCGACCTTCAATCTTCAAATTGCAATAGAACATTTTAACCAGGTCGGGATAGAGAACAACTTTGGAGCAGAGTTGAAGCACACCTTGGTGGTTTAGTAGGTTCATAAAGTCAAAGCCGCCTTCTTTTTTGAAGAACCCTAAGTCAAGTACTTTGGTTGCACCAAATACGCTCCCAAAAATGAGAGATGAAACAACCAAGCTCACTCTCACAGGATGAGAGCCTTCGAAGGTCTAGAGGGTTATTGCATGGAGTCGTCTTCGTGCGGGGACGCTTTTGGTGAGAAGAAGAGGATGCCATGGTTTGGAGGGAGATGGTGGGAGAGATGAGCAATGGAGGGAGAAGAGGAAGACCAATGGGTTTTTGAAAACGGAAGGAATGTGAGAGTGAGAATAAGAGCGGTGCGAAGAAGTATATAAAGAGGGCTCAAAATCGTATTCGAATAACATGTAATCTATTCGAATAGGCTTGCTAGGAAAACTAAGAGACATAACATTCTATTAGAAGGTATTCAAATAACTAGGCAGTTATTCGAATAACTTGGTCAATTTGGCTTGGCTTCCAGCTATGGGATATTCGAATAATTCTGTGAGTATTCGAATAACCAGCACAAAATTAGGAAATCCTGAAAAAGAATATATTCGAATAGAGGGTCATGTATTCGAATACCATAGATGCATACAAGAAAAACTGAAATCAACATGTATCAAGTTATTCAAATAACAATTAAGTTATTCGAATAGACCAGCTTATGAAAACATGGAATATTCAATACTGATTATGGTTATTCAAATAACCACAGGTCTATTCGAATAGACCTATCAGAAAACGCAAGAAATCACATACAGATGCAATGGTATTCAAATAACTTTAGAGTTATTCGAATAACTTTAACAGGAAAACACATTTATCATGAACATAAGTACATTTTAAGAGAAGGAAACTTACCCAATGATGAAGTACCTACAAAATAAATTTTGGGGGTATCTCCAAAGCTCAAGTCAGTAATAATTCAAGAAGGATAAATCCATAATTAAGCAATAATTACAAGTAATTATATGTTGAATTGATTAATTATGCCCAATTCTCCTCTAATATAAAAGAATGCTTCTTTTGCTAGTGGTTTAGTGAAAATATATGTAAGTTGCTTAGATGTTTCAACAAATTCAAGAATGCAATCCCCTTTTTGTACATGATCTCTAATAAAATGATGTCTTATCTCTATGTGCTTTGTTCTAGAATGCAAAATGGGATTCTTAGAGAGATTTATTGTACTAATGTTATCACATCTTATCGGGATATGTTCAAGCTGAAGACCATAGTCTAGAAGTTGTTGCTTCATCTATAGGATTTAAGCACAACAACTCCCGGCTGCAACATATTCAGCCTCAGCAGTAGACAAAGCCACACTATTTTATTTCTTGCTATGCCAAGAAACTAAAAAGCTACCAAGCAAGTGGCATGTCCCACTAGTACTCTTTCTATCCATTTTGCATCCTGCAAAATCAGAATCAGAATAGCCTATTAGGTTATATGAGGCACCCTCAGGGTACCACAAACCCATTTGTGAAGTGCCTACTAGGTATTCCATTATTCTTTTAACAACACTTAGATGAGATTCCTTAAGGTTAGCCTGATATCTAGCACACATGCAAACACTAAACATAATATCTGGCCTACTACTAGTAAGATAAAGAAGAGATCCACTTATACCTTTGTATTTCGTTATTTCTACAAATTTACCTCATTTATCTTTATCCAAATAGCAAGAAGTGCCCATTGGTGTAGCCATGTGCTTAGCGTTATGCATTTTGAATTTTTTGAGCTGATCCTTGCAGTATTTGGTTTGACTTATGAATGTTCCTTCTTTTGTTTATCTACTTTGAAGTCCAAGGAAGAAATTTAGTTCTCCCATCATTGATATTTCAAACTCATTCTGCATTGACTTAGCAAAATCCTTGCAAAGTGATTCATTAGTAGTACCAAAGATAATATCATCCACATATACTTGTACAAGGAGAATATCATGCTTTTTGTTTTTAATGAAAAAGGGTATTATCGACTTTTCCTCTTGAAAAATCATTTTCTAAAAGAAACTTACTCAACCTTTCATACTAAGCTCTAGGAGCTTATTTTAAGTCGTACAAGGCCTTTTTGAGTTTAAAAACATGGTTGAGTAGTTCATGATTTTCAAAATCCGGAGGTTGTTCAACATATACCTCATCTTGAATAAAACCATTTAGAAAAGCATTTTTAACATCCATTTGATATAACTTGAAATCCATGATGCAAGCATATACAAGTAACACTCTAATAGCTTCTAATCTAGCTACCGATGCATATGTTTCTTCATAATCTATTTTTTTCTTCTTGATTATAATCTTTTGCAACTAATCTAGCTTTATTTCTTATTATCAAGCCATTTTCATCAAGTTTGTTCGTAAAACCCATTTAGTGCCAATTATAGAATGATCATTAGGCCTAGGAACTAATTCTCAAACTTGGTTTCTTTCAAATTGATTTAATTCCTCTTGCATAACTAAGACCCAATGTTCATCATCAAAAGCTTCAAATATATCCTTAGGTTCAATTTGAGAAACAAAGGCTAAGTGATTACATGCATTTCTAAGATAGTTTCTAGTAATTACCCTTTTTGAGATATCACCTATCACGGAGTCAAGAAGGTGATGTCTTGATGTCCTCCATTCCTTGGGAAGGTCCAAGACTTGTGAGTCCTCTTGTCTTGATGTATCTTCTTGATTTTCTTTTTGCTCCATAATTTCTTTTCCTTTGTTGTCCAAATGTGATTTCGCCAAGATTTCTGCAACATCAACAACAAAATCCTTTCTTGGCCCATTTGGATTAGTTTCATCAAAGGCAACATGAATAGATTCTTCAATAGTCATAATTTTTTTTATTATAAATTCGAAAAGCCTTACTATTAATATAATAACCAAGAAATATATCCTTATCAGACTTAGTATCAAACTTTCCCAATTATCCTTTCCGTTATTTAAAATAAAACATTTACATCCAAAAACATAAAAATGTGAAATATTTGGCTTTCTTCCATTGTATAACTCATATGAGGTTTTCTTTAAAATCAGCCTTATAAGGGCTCTATTCATTACATAACATGCGGTATTAACCGCATCAGCCCAGAAATACTTAGGAATAGTAGCCTCATTGAGCATAGTTCTTGACATTTCTCCTAAAGATCAATTTTTCCTTTGTACAACTCCATTTTGTTATGGAGTTCTAGGGGCAGAAAAGTTATGCTCAATGCCATATTCATCATAAAATTTTTCAAAATCAAGATTTTCAAACTTACCACCATGGTCACTTCTAATGGATGTAATAGAAAAACTTTTTTCATTTTGGATAACTTTGGCAAGTTTCTTAAAGGCTAGAAATGCATAACTTTTATGAGAAAGAAATAAAGTCCATGTGAACCTAGATAAATCATCCACAATCACTAAAGTATAGTAATTCCCACCAAAGCTCATAGTTCTAGATAGTCCAAAAAGATCCATGTGCAAAAGTTGTAAATGTCTAGAAGTTGAAATAACATTCTTAGCTTTAAAAGAGACCTTTACTTATTTTCTATTTTGACATGCATCGCATAATTTATCTTTTATAACATTGAGCTTAGGTAGTCTAATTACTAGCTTTTTAGAGACCAACTTTTTCAAGTGATCCATGTGAATGTGTGCAATTCTCCTATGTCATAACCATGATTCATCTTCTTTACTTAAAAGGCATTTCACCTCATTTGAGGATATATTGTCTAGGCTAATCATATAAATATTATTAACTCTGTGACCCATAAACTTAACATGCTTATCATTTTTACCTTCAATTATGCAACAATTAGAATAAAAAATTACTATATTTCCCTTATCACATAATTGGCTAATACTAAACAAGTTATGTTTCAAATCTTCAATAAGCAATACATTATCAATAGAGGAATTAGGACTCTTACCGACTATACCAACTCCAAGAATCTTTCCTTTGTTGTTGTCTCCATATGTTATATGTCCGTGAGTTTTGGGAACAAAGAATGAGAATTTTGAGTTTTCTCTAGTCATGTGTTTGGAGCATCTACTATCGAGGTACCAATTTGAGTTTTTTGCCTTCAAGCACTCCTACAACACAAATTTAGTTTTTAACTTTTGGTACTCAAATTTTCTTGGGTCCTTGAATATCAGTTTTGGGTATAGTACCCTTTGGAACCCAAACCATTTTTATCCCAATCTTTGTGTTAACATTTTTCCTTGCATTGCATGTTGATGCATTGTGTCCTTTTCTTCCTATAATAAAAACATTTAATAAATGGGCTACTAGAAGTACTTGAATTAACAAAGAAATTTTTATAGGATTTGTGCTAATTTTTTGGATTATATCATATTCTAGCCCTTTGAAAAATAACTCTTTGTTTTCCTAACAAAATATTTAAATTATCTCTTCTGAGAGTGAATTTAGCAAGAGTGTTCTTTAAATCTTCAATTTCCTTTTCAAGCAAATGACATGAAGAACAATATGAAGATGTAGAAGCATATGAAAAATGAGTTGTGCATGCATCAATAATTCCTAAAGTTTTATTTTCAATTTTTAATTCATTAATTTCTTTATTCAAAATGAGAATTTGATTTTCTAAATAAGAAATTGTTTTCTTAGATGAAGAAATTTTTTTAGTGAGTCTTAGTGATTTATCATGTAGTTCTTCAAAGGCATCTTGTAATTCATTATAAGAAGGCAATAAATCAGAATTTACCTCATTGTTACTTTCTTCTTCTTTTTCTTCTCCTTTGGCTATAAGACGTAGATGAACTTCCTCGCTATCTGAACTATCAGTTGAGTCCATGTCGTTATCATCCCATGCTATGTAGGCTCTTCTTCCCTTTCTTTCCTTGAAGGGTTTCTTTTCAAATTTCTCCATCTTCTTTTGGTATATTGGACACTCCATCTTCATGTGTCTTGATTTTCTACACTCGTAGCAAGTTAGAGTTGAAGTTGTTCCTTCCCCCTTATGATGAGTTTTCTTTGGTGGAAAATGTGGTATTCTTTGATTTCATTTCTTTCTGAGAAAATTACCAAATTTCTTAACCATAAGGCTAAGGTTTTCTTCAATTAGCTCAAGATTCTCTGTGCTTTCTCCATCCTCATCATCATCAATTGCTGAGGCGGTGGCTTTGAGAGCTATGCCCATTTTCTTCTTATTATTTTCTTCACTTTAGCTTAATATGTTCAGCTCCAGTTCGTGTTCATGGAGTTTTCCAAAATGGGTAACTAGTGTCATTATCGGCAAGTCCCTTGATTCTGATATGGCTATTACCTTGGGTTGTCAAATCCTGCTCAGACATCTTAACACTTTGTTAATCAAATCTTCATTAAAATTTTTTTTTCCTAATGATGCAAGATGATTTACGATGTGAATGAACCCCTTTTGCATTTCTTGAATGGTTTCTCCTTAGTTCATTCTAAATAATTCATATTCACGAGTAAGAGAATTGATTCTCAACCTCTTAACTTCATTAGTACCCTTATGGGTAACTTGTAAAGTGTCTCACATCTCTTTAGCAATTTTGCAGTTTGAAATTCTAAAAAATTCATCATATCCCAAGGCAGTGGTAATGATGTTTTTAACTTTCAAATTATATTGAACTTTTCTTTTATCCTCATCAGACCAATCACTTCTAAGTGTCTCGGTTTTTACACTATCGACCACTTGTGTAGGTATAAATATGCCATTTTCGACACCATCCCACACATTTAGATCAATAGCTTCGATGAAAATTTTCATTCTTTCTTTCCATTATGCGTAACCATCCCCATTGAAAAAGGGTGGTTGGTTTATGGAAGATCCCTCTGAAAAGTCATTTTGAGGAAGACATGTTCTCTTGAAGCTGCTAAGCTCTTTAAACAAGAATATAGCTCTGATACCACTTGTTACCAAGTGGCTCCAGTACTCAAGAAGGGGGTGAATTGAGTTATAAAACTTTTCGCAAAAACTTATAAATCAAATTTCATCGAAGGTAAATATTAAGAAGGATATAAAGATAAAAAGAACAAATAAAAGCTTTAAGTGCAACAAATGAACAGATAAACAATAATAACGAAATTATAGAAAATAAAGAGATAAAAGATGAGAAGAGCATGCACGATATTTATCTTGGTTCAGCCACCAAACCACTTATGGCCTACGTCCAATCCTCGAAACACAATTCGAGATTTTTCACTATTCAATACAAGCTTAAAACAGGTACTTGCAACCGTTACAAATAAGAGCACTTTTCACACACAGGGAAACTCTGCCCTTGTGCTAAAGCCTCAAACTGTTAAGGATACCTCACCCTTACACAAACCTTCAAGGGATACCTCACCCTTGTTATAAACTTTTAAGGGATGCCTCACCCTCTCAAAAATACAGCAGAAAATAGATGAAGAGAAACTCTCACAAAGAAAAAATAATACTAATTGAAGCACTAACATAGCTCTCTAAGGATATCTTAGAGTTTTGGCAAAAGAGCACAGAAAATAAGAGAGAAATTATAAATCACATTTTAACACAAACAAGTAATGATTCAGATTGTTAGGCAACTTGCAAAGGTGACACAAGGTCTCTATTTCTAGAGCTTTCCAAGAAAATAGTCGTTGAAAACATTAATTACCGTAATTAATATGAAAAGCTCGTATCATTTCAAAACAGGAGCCCGTGGGTTATTCGAATACCTTTGAGGTTATTCGAATACCACTGTTTCAAAAGACTTGTGAAAAATAGTTTTAAAGAAGGTTATTCAAATACTTTTTGAGTTATTCGAATACCTTTACTAAAAGAAGCTTTCAGTTAAAATAGACTATTCGAATACCTTGTGGGTTATTCAAATAGATAATTTAAAAAAGAGATTTTGGAGAGCTTTTGTTTATTCGAATACCAAGTGTGCTATTCAAATACTTTTTGAAAACAGAAAAACGTATGACATTTTAAACAAGATCTATTTGAATACCTTGGAGACTATTTGAATAGCTCTGTTCCAAAACAGTTAAATTTTTCATAAAATATTATTTGAATTTGGAATGTTAATTTAAAAACATTTTTATCTTTTTGTGCAAAAACAATGAGATATCCGAAAAGTCTCCGTACAAGAGATCCTAAGTCCTAGAGCTAATCTTGAACTTGGTCTTCTTATCATCTTCATGTTTATAATCTTCAAAACCAGTCTTCACTATATTATCAATCACAATAGTAACCTAGCTTTTTTTAGAGTACTTGTGAACGCTCGGTGTAATGCCCTTACTATTATCACTAATAGTGTGTCCAGAATTGTACCATAGTAAATAATAATAAGCACATTGCTCAAAATATATCATAAATACTTCAAATATAGTTTACAATGATATACAAAAATGAGTCTGGAAGCGTGAAATAATATATATATTAGAAGGATGTTTATACAAAGAGTACATCATAGTACAAATATATATCATGTACGTGCATGGAAATGCTCATACATTTCTTATACAAAAATTCAAAAACATCAACTTCTACTTAGGTTGTGGGGCTGCATAATCCAAACCCTGGAATTATCATGGAATACAATACATAAATGGGATGAGAATACTGATTCTTAGTAATTCTATTATGAAGGTGTTATCACAATAATTTCAGCTGTTTCGAGAAAAAAATATTTTTTTAAAACTAAAATTAAATATGTACATATATATAGTTAGAAAGGTGGCAAAATGCCAAACTTGGTCCTTTCTCTTCTCGAAACAGAATTCTATTTAATAATAGTTTCCAAAATATTTCTTATCAAACAATACAAATTTCAATCATAAATAATTTCAAGAAATGTCTCCCAATACAAATACTATGATATCAAACTCATTCAATGTCTCATATACACATTCAAGACATAATATGACATACAAATTGAATTCTATTTCAATGCTCATTCAAATACTCGCTTGTCTCACAGAATCCATATCTCAAGCACCACAAAGGGTAGGAGCCACCTCATATAGCTCGGGCTCTATATACCATGGTAGGGAGTGAATTAGGGCTTCACACTACCACTAATATCCTATGAGGGAATTATTCATGAGGAATGATATATATAGAATGAAAAATTCAAGAATATAGGATCCCATTTCCTAACAAAAGGCCATCTCCATGATTTTAATAGAATTTTGGATATCCTTATAAATGATCATCTCCAAAATCTACTATACTAAGTGAATCAACGATTCACACAAAGAACGGATACTGAGTGAGAAAGCATTCCAGGAGTATTTACCTTCCCATTCAAGGATAAACATCCAATTCTCATATTCAATTCACATTTAAATTCTAAGAGCACTGATCATTCAAACATTCAATCAAAATATCATTCTAGCTCAACCTTAGTAATTTAAGGAAGCATATTCTCAAACTCATAATATATAATCTTAATTCATATTCCATAGGAACATTATCATAACCAATACATACATGTATAACATTCTAATACAATTTCCCAAATATATGAAATATACCTCTATTAGAGTCTTAACATACTTTAAAAGACATACAAAAGCGATTCCAACTTATACGATAAGCCATTTTAGCAAAAATAAAAATTTTACCAAATTCTAGTCTGGGCGTCTGAGCATCCATTCCCTAGTACCTAGGTGTTGGAATGGCAGAGGGCACACTCTGTTTTCCTATTAGGCGCCACCTTTCTAGCGCCTGAGCACTAAGAGGGCAGAGAACGTATTCTGCTTCTGCTGCTGCTAGTGCTTGAGCACTCTGTAGCTGGTGCTTGGGCGCCAAGCACGCAACAACAAGGAAAGATAGTTCTGGACATTGGGCGCTTGAGCGCCCAGCTCCTGGCACTAAAGCGCTAGTGCAACAGACGTGATCTCTATTTCTATTGATTTCAAACCAACTTCAAACATCATCAACTCTGATTCTAAGTTATTTCTAATCTCATACAAGATATTTATACCATCTAAGAGCACTCTTGAAAAATATTAAAACCCTAACATAGTAAAACAACAACCAAATTCATCAAACAACCCATCCAAATCCTAATCAACCACAAGGTCATGAAAAATCTCTAAAGAAATTCTTTTTCATTTTAAACAACATCTTCCAAGTTTTAAAGAGAATACAAAAAATAAAGAAATCAAGGAAGCAAACACCCCTATCTTACTCTATTTTTAGGGCTTTCCCATTATCTTTCTACCTTTTTCCCTCTTGCTTTGATTCTTCAATCTTTGTTTCCTATTCTTCCTTCCCTTTCTTTCCTTCTTTTTCCTCTCTTCTTTCTACTGCTATTTGGATGAGAAAGTGATGAGAAAAGCATAAGAAAAGAGTAAGAAAAAGTCAGCAATTAGATAGATATAAAAGGCAAAGGCAGTGGGAAGAGAAAAATGGAAGGGAAGGAATGAAATTCAGCTTGAAACTTTATATCTCTTAAAGATATCTTTACAATCCTTTGATGAATTTTCTAACCTCTAAAGGTATTATAGAAAATTCTAGAATTGTATTAATTTCTCAGTTTCTTGATTCGTCAACTATCCATATACACCTTTATCATTCACTAAGCTTCATTGTTCTTTTCTAGACTCAATTAAACCTATGAAATTGAACTAAGAAGCTTACAAGTATTCCTTTTAATCTGTTTTCATTACTAGATTAATTTTTATCCTTTCTTTAACATTTGCTCAAAGTTTTATAATTTTCTGAACTACTTTTCTATTTAATTTAGCCTTTAGACACTCACTTAGTGTTACTAAAAATGTCAAATTAATTCATTCTATTCTTCAAAATTTACTACAGCTTATTTCCACTATTTATGATCTAGAAATAAATTTTTTATATTTATTTCTATCATATCAACCATTTAAGCTAAATTATTAATTATTATTCACATTTAATGATATAGAATTATGCTCAAACTAATCTAAAAGATTACCAAAATTATTATCCAACTTATAGTTATAGTTTTGAGTTTTTATAACCCTAACTAACACTACTAAGTTAGGAAGGATGTTACACTCGGCATCTGATCAGGTCTAAATTTATAGCGAGCAACATTGCCGAATTGAATATGTTAAGATGCTCTTGAGGGTCTATTGTTTTGTCATACAATTCCAACGTGGTAGGCATTTTAAAATTTTGAGTAAGTAGAACTGACATAATGAAGTCAGTAAAAGGATGTGGTGAAGAGCTTAGGTTTTTTACTATTCCACTTCTAACACTTCTCTGGTTCGATTAGGAGTTCTGCAATCACTCCTGATTTGTTTGTGTAACACCCTCCATAGGACATCACATTTTTAAATAAAAACTTAAAACCTGAAAATCATTTTACAAAGGCCTTGAGTTCTAAAAGATAAATTTTAAGATTTCATTTCGCGGAATTATAAACTTACCAAAAATTATAAGAAAACAGAAAATTAAATTGAATTGATTGATACACATATTAGATATACCACAAAATATTTAATAAAGAAATAAAACATGTAACTTACAGACTCAGAGAAACAGTAGCAAACCCAATGACAGGTACTACTAATAGCACGGTAACAACACTAACGAGAAAACCCAACCTACATGTTCTATTTCTCCACCAACTGCATCCTGTTGAAACTTGGAAGATCACTCCTTGACGTTGTCACCATCTTCAGAATATTGTCAGAATATGCTCCGCTTACTATACGAATTTAAATAATACAAACCAAACAAAACAACACAGTAAAGAGGTGAGATCCCTTTTCACCAATACCAGTACGGTAGCAAAGAATAATACGAATGACAAGGTCATTCCATACACACAGATAATACCAATATAGTCATGTCATCAATTTACAATTAATTTGAATAAGCATATATCATAATAAAATAAACTACAATAACATTACCAGGATAGATATAACAATTCATACAATATAAAATGCCATAACAAGAAATCATAACAATATAAAATAACTATTAAATGCAATAATAACATATAATATCACGGATAAAAGATAATAATGTACAGACAAAATACAACATATAAACATATAATATCACAGATAAAAGATCACAGATAAAAGATCATAGGTAAAGATCACAGATAAAGAAATAATAATGTACAGCATATAAACATATGCAATAGGACTCAACCCTACTCCATGGAACTAAACACATACAGATATTAGAGAGAACGGCCGCAAAATCTATTAGTACCGTCGACTGCCCAAAAAAAACCATTGCGCTGTCACACGTTGCGTCTATGGCCCACTGAAATAGCATAGTGGTGTAGCACACTGTCATACGTCGTGTCACTACGGGCTGGCACTAATAGACTTCACAAGATCTTGATTAAGTATAGTGCTTGTCGAGTCCATTAGTGTGTTACCAGTCACCACGGCCCAGAGGAGCGACCAACTGTCCATATATGGAATTCTGCACACTAAAGTCTCCAAGTTCATTCAATTTGAACCGCACTACGCCTATCACACCGACAACACGATGTTGTTCATCTCGTCAATCAAATCGCCAAAGTTGGCATACTCAATATATGAGAAAAATTCCAAATGTATACAGTACGCACCCACCTGGCAATACTGCAACAAAATTACAAAAATGCCCTCACTGACAAATCATATAAAAAAAGACAGTATGCACCCACCTGGCAATACTGTTTCACAATCTGTCCGGGTCCACCACTTTGGCCCGATAGTAAAAACTTACTGTTATCGTCAATCGCGTAGAAATTTTATCGCGTTTTCAAAATCTCATCGCTTTTACAAATGTTTTTAAATTGCATAAATATATTTTGTTGTTTTTAAAATCGCGTAGAGTTTTTCAAACGTTTTCTCAATCGCGTAAGATTTTTAAATCATTTTCTTGTCCGACTTCCTTAAAAATTATTGTTTAAATAAACAGAAATAATATTTAGTACATTTAAACTACGTAGAATATTTTTCATACCGTATACTGTCGTTTGGATATCTTTTCTATCTTATTTATTCGTTTTTACTAAAAATTGACAGTATTTTGTTTAGAAACTTATAATAATGGTTTCCTAAGTTTTCTGTAAAAATTTTTGTTTACTTAATTTTTATCCGTATAATTTAACTTTATGAAAATCACTAACATGCTTCAAAATATAATATGAGCTATATGTTAGAAATTTTACAAAAGCTACTGTATTTTTCTTCTAACAGTAAAATCATTAGTTTTAACTTCTTAAACTTAATTTTAATCAATTTATTTCTTCAAAACTCATTGTAGAAAAATTCTTTTTAGTATTTATTACTTCTTTTTGTTTAAAAACAACTTTAGAAATTATAAACACTTGGTTTTGGCATGTTGGCCGAATTACATAAAATTGTGCCATTTGATCTCTAAATTCATTTTCTTGCTCTAAACAAATTTGTAACTTGTCAATTTTCTTAGGTTAATTAAATCATACTCTTAGAAAATTGATGAGAACATTTTGGTTCTCCTTTTTGGTTGAGATCGTGAGCCTTGGTGATGTGTTCTTTGGAACACTCATGCAATCCTTACATGTTATTCACATTCTATAATACTTATCATGCATCTATGAACACATACCATATATTAAAGCAATCATAAAACACATACAAAATATTAAAGCTATTAGACATGCTTGCACACAAAATCAAACACAATTAGGAAAAACAATAAACAACCAAGTGAATGAATCCTTATGGATTCTTCACCGCAAACACATTCATTCCTCACCACCAACACATGGCTGATGAGGGTAATCTCCCTCTTACCTCTTGAAGAAACCTCCAAAGCTCCTTGTATGCCTCCTTCAAGTAAACTTTCTCCACCAAGAGTTTCTTGAAAATCAAAGAAAACATGCAATATTAATACCTAAGGCTCTAAACTAAATTAATCATCGATTAAAATCATGATTAGAACTTTGAAATGGATAGAAACATGAAGATTAAAGAATCCTACCTTCAAGGCTTCAAACTTGAATTTTGAAGATCAAGATAGAAAATGGACGATTTAAGCTTAGGTTTCAACTACAAAGTATCTTGAGAGGAAGTAAAGAAGCAAGATATAAGGTAGTTTAAAATTATAGAAGAGTGAGTGATGGAAAACGGTGAGGTGGCCGTGAGGTTGGAGAAGAAAAGCAGAAGGAAATTTGAGAGCTTTTCTTGTTTAAGAGATAGGAAGAATGAAGAGTCACCAAATGTGCTAGCCGTGGGAGTTAAATGGAGAGCCACCAAAATTTGACTAGCTTTATGAAATTGAAGTTAACTCATCACCTTTTATTATGCATGGCCGTAAATGCATAGAGAGTGAAAGTGAATTGGAGTGTTGGAATTGTCTTTCTAAAGGCATGCAATTGCCGTAGAAGCATGAAGAGAAGCCACTAAAATTGACTTGGTCTTACTTGGTTAATTAATGAAAGATGGTAAGAATTGAATTGAAACATTTACTTCACAAAATTCTTGCTTGGCCGTAAGACACAACAAAGAAAACTACCAACATTGACTAGTCTTCATTTCACTTAACTTAGGCTTTCTACGTGAATTTCACCAAGTAAATTGGCCATTTAGAGAAATTGCTCTTCTCCTTCACCGTAGAATCCATAAACTTCAAGAAGTCCAAAATTGTTTAATAGCTTGATTCCTATTGGTCCTTAAAGAGTCAAGCCATTATTATTGACTAATTTCTATTGGTTGAATATTTACTAACTTGATTCCTATTAGTTGCTATTTTTGTTGACTAATTTCTATTGGTGCACATTATATATTTTCTAGTATACTTTAACCAATAAACAATAATTACTATTTATAAAGTCAGTGTTTATTATCTAATGGATAATAAAATATACATAGATTTTTCTCTTGTACTAACAGAGCAGTAATTATTATTGATCATTTTTCTACCGATTGCCCTTGATGAGTCATAAAGCGAGTCATCAAAGAGAAATTTCTAGAACATGTGACTCACTACGTTGAGTCAGCATGATGAGTCAGCATAGATATTTTCCAAAACAGGTGAGTCAGCATGGCGAGTCACAGTGCTGAGTCACTGGCTGAGTCAGCATGACTAGTTACAGCGCTGAGTCATCAGCTGAGTCATCAATGATGAGTCACAGTGCTGAGTCAGCATGGTGAGTCATCATAGAAGCTTCTGGAACGGGTGACTCACTACGGTGAGTCACAGGGTGAGTCACTGCTTTTGGAAACTTCTAGAATCTGCTGAGTCACAGGTGTTAAGGTGTCACGCCACGTGTTGCGCTTCCATTGGTCCTTAGCGATGAGTCACAGCCACCAATATTGACCAGCTCCTCATTGGTCCACGTGTAAAGCATTCGATGACTAGGCGCGCTGACGATGCGTCTTCTAGAATTTTTTTAGAACAGACTGGAACTTGTGAGTCACTAGGCTAGTCACCTAGCCTTGTCATTAACTATCTGCTGTAGCTCAAAAACGTTTACTATTTTGTTAAACGTGAGTCCCGCAAGACATTTTCGGGGCCACTGTCCTTAATTTATACTGACAGATAAAATAATATTATAATAATATAAAATTATTTTATTTTACAGTAAAATTCTAAAAATTAAAAGATTAATTATAGTATCATTCAGAATTAGGTTTAGTAAGATTCCCCAGCTCTGAATAATTAAAAACAAGATTTCCCCGGCCCAAAAAATAATATTTTCCTGTCCCGGAGCAAATCACACAAAAAGTCCAAATAAAATCACAAACAGTAATATTAAACACTGTATCATATAGAAAATTTAAAAACAGTACATTCAGGACGTAATGGTCATTTTTTCCCACCACCGAGCAAATCACTCAAAACACTCAAATAAAATTATAGACAGTAAAATATATCAGTATATCACATAGAAAAATTTAAAACAGTAATTTGAGAAAAATTTTATCTTACAGTCTCGAAGTAAAATATTCAAAACGACCAAAGAAAATCTTAGACTGTAATATATTTTTGTATTTCATACAAAAAATCAAGAAACAGTACAATTGGGATACAACGGTCATTCACCCAAAAGTTTAAAAAACAGCAAACAGGACATTCAGAATATTTTTCCATAAGTTGGGGTGTTACAATTTGTTGGTCACTTTGCTGGGTTTCCTCTTCCTCTTCTATCGCCGGCTCACGATAAGATGACTTGTTGCAAGTTCGCTGATCCCTGAGTCTAGTAATCTCCTATCATTAATCTTCTAGCTATAGTTGTATCTCCCAAATAACTAGATCCTTATGAGCTACTACCCCATCCTCTTTATGAGGTTCGTTCTATCTTGTCCGATCCATAATTACCAACTAAACACCAAAAAAGCAACATGAAATCCAACCAAAATAGGGATAAAATAAAGCAAAATAGCTACAAACTAACAGAGAAACAAAACAACAAAAATGCAACAACGAAACAAACAATATCAATAGTATATCAACAAATAATGAAGATGAAGATCGGATCAACACCAAGAGCACAGTACAACTGCTATATCAAGAGAAAAAAGATTGTCAAGAGGTGCAAAATAAGAATGTAAGAGCTAGTACATTATGCTATTACCAGACTTGCTTCAAACGATGGTTGCTAAAAAAGGGTTGAAACTCCCGTTTTAACGAAAATTACCACAAACGGCGCCATTGTTTTGTCCAAGCTCAACATAGAGACCAAGAAGGTGTTCTAATGGGTTCTCATATGTTTTTGCCAAAAGTCCCTTCTACAAGGTGATGATAGCTTTTCATAGAGGCCATGGAGGTGAGGGAAGTGTGACCTCACCTCTTTGTAGGTGATCATGAGGTAGTTATGGGATGCCCCAATGGCAACATGCTACGTGGCCATATTTTCTAACTAAATTAGTTCTAGAAACCACTCCCATGATAGGTGAGTCTTGATGCTTCTCTCTTGGGCTTATGTTGTAAGCCAAAGAAAAAAATGGGTATAGTCCATAGCCCCCAAGCTTGGAGTGATAAAGGAGTAAACAAGCTTGATAGACCATGAATCGTTCCTATAGGCCCACTACAAAGGTGTACGACCCACGAACCATTGTTATCACTATCGATCATGTCAAGTGAAAAAAACTTCATCTCTAGCACTTCTCGTATCCAATAATACCACACCTTTATGTGCTTTGACATGGAATGAAAGGTTGGGTGATGTGTTACAAAACTGCATACATCTTAATTATTAAGATTTTTATTTAATTTTATTTAGTTTTATTTGATTTTAGTTACTTCATTTAAGTTTTAAGTAATTATCTCTTACCTTAGTCTTTTATTCTTTTATTTGAGTTTTCAGGTAAAATCTAAAGGATTTTGGTTTAAATTGAGAGACCTTGGAGATTGAGTTTGAAAAGGGATTTTATCAAAATAACAATTCTCATCTAAAGACTAAATTGTTGTTGGAAGACTCAAAATTTATTATAGTTTGAGATTAGATAAGGATCCTTGAAGAAACAGAATTCTGTTGCAAGTTCAAATTCAAATTCACGAAATTTTTTACCTTGTTGTAGTATTATGAGCATATCTCGAGCTGTGGATATTAGATCGACATGAATCTTGTAAGACATAGCATTGGATAGCTAATAGAAAATGTGACAATTGTTATGTTTATCATAAAAGCTAGTTCAATTAATTGAAAGACGAAAAATAACATAGAAGACATGGTCGTGCTTCTCCTAGGGCTACCACACGACCTTTTCTAATTTTAATTGTATTGTTACCCTTCTCAACACTAATTGGGGCCCACTCTTGGCACTCACTTCTGATCTAAATCCTAGAATTCCACTACTTTATTTAAACAACATTGACAATTAAAAGGAGGGAACTTTTAGAGAGGGGAAGAAAACAAGCAAAAAATGAGAGAGCTTGAGGAGGAAAGATATGGACTTTTGGTGGCTAAGAGAAGATCACCATTAAAGATATCCAATATTATCTATTCTAGGATTGATTTGTGATATTTCTTCTTCTTCTTAAATTGTCTTGTATTTCCATTGTTATGAATAGTTAGATTCTCTATATGTTAGGGTGAAGATGTAACTTAGTTTGGATGATTATGTTTATAGGATTTCTTTGAATTTAATTTAAGTTTCTATTTATTCAATTGAGTGTTTATCAGTGCTCTTAATGCTTTTATGACTTGATCACCTATAAATTGATCTTATGGGTTAAGTAGGATATTAGAAAATCCATGCATAATGCGGTGAGTATGACATAGAAGTTATTGATTATGTGGGTATTGCTTAAGACTCTATAGATTGCATAATGCTTTAATTCTTAGGCTTAAATTAAGGGTTTGATCGAGTTTCTAGGATTAAAGAGAATTAATATACAAAAGAATTGAGTATTAGTTAAATTAGGGAATCTCCTCATCAATTGATTAATTTGAACTTAATTAGATTGAAATCCTAAATACTAGTCAGAAGAATCAAGTGAAATTGGATCCTAAGTGCTCACATTATTGCAAGTTACTCACCTTAATTGTAATTGTGATCTTAGTGCTAGTTTAGAATTAGTTGTTTAAACTTTCTTTTAATTACTTGTTTTATTTACAAATCGTTCTTTAATCAAATTTGTGCCTAGATAGTAATTAGAATAGTAAACTGGTAATTGACAACTTAATCTCTATCGAAATGATACTCTTAACTCATAATCTATATTATTTGTGGGTCTTGTACACTTGCGGTAAGGTAACAAGTTTTTAGCATCATTGTCAAGGATTAAGTGATCTAGTTAGTATCATTAATATCTAGGAAGATACTAATCTAGGCGTTATTTCATTTTTCTATTTTTGTTTTAATCGTCATTTTCTATTTCTAATCATTAGTTGTGTCCTGTTTTATGCGAGATATAGTTGACCTAGGAAAAATACTTTTTGATCCAAAGATTGAAAAGATAACAAGAGCAAACAAAAAAAAAGCTAGAATAAGATAAGTTGCTAAAAAAGAAGCTATGGTAGAAACAAATGGAGGATTTATTCGGTGCACTTTGGGTGAATACTCTGCACCTACTGCTCAAGAGAACATCTTAAGTATAGTGAATCCTCATATCCAAGTAATTAGTTTAGAGCTCAAACCAGCTGTTATTCAGTTGATTTAACAAGAGCAATATAATGGAAATGCTGAAGAAGATCCAAATCTACATATTTTCAATTTGCTACAATTATGTGAAAACATCAAGATCAATGGGGCAAGTGTAAATGCCATCAGACTCAAGCCCTTCAGATATTCCTTAAGGGGTGAAGCTAAGATTTGGCTTCAACCTCTACCTAACAAGAGCATAACTACATGGGATGACTTGGCTCTTAAATTCCTTGCCTGATTCTTTCCTCCATCCAAGTATATGAAGATGAGAGGTGTGATTACTAGTTTTGCTCAAAAGGAGGTAGAGTCATTGTATGAATCATGGGAGAGATATAAATAGCTATTGAGAATATGCCCAAATCATAGTTTTGATGAATTCCAACAAATTTAGATTTTCTACAACCATCTGAATCCCTCTACTAGAGCTATGGTTGATGCATCCACTAAAGGTTCCTTGAATACTAAATCTCCAAAAGAGGCTCAATAATTGTTAGAGATAATGGCTATAAATGAATATCAAATTCCTAATAAGAGATTTTCAGTGATGAGAGGAGTAATAGAATTAGATGTTTTGGATGCCATCCTTGCTCAAAATAAGACCTTATCTCAGTAAATAGCTAGTATCACCAAGCAAATTAGAAGTATGCAAGTTAATGCATTGAGTTTTCAACAAATGGTTGAGATTTTTGTGAAGACAATCATTCTAATGAGGCTTGCTAAGCTAATAATCTAGGCGTGACATCCCAAGAGCAAGTTAATTATATGGGGCAAACTCCAAGATTCCAAAATAACCCATTTTCCAACACATATAATATGGGATGAAACAATCACCTTAACTTTTCATGGAGCATAACAAAATAGCCAATATGGCACCTCTTTGGAAGTTGTTACAGAAAAAACTCTCTCAACACACCTTAGCTTTCACGTAAGAAATAAGGGCATCTATCCAGAACTTAGAGACATAGGTAGAACAACTCTTAAGGCAAATGACAGAAAGGACAAAAGACATCCTACCAAGTGATACTATGATTAACCTAAAGAAACAGTGTATGGTAATTACTCTAAGGAGTAGGTAGAAGAAGAACCTCCCTCAGGCCAAATTTCATTCAAGATTATTCCACATGATGAAAAGACTAAGGAGAGGAAGAAAAATGAGATTGATTGGGATAAGCCCTATGTCTCATCACCATATGAACGAGTTCTTTTTCCTTAGCTATTGAAAACGTACAACCAAGAGAACCAATTTTCTATAATCCTTCAAAGTGGTACAAAGCTTGAAGAAGAAGTTAAGAAGCCTATGGAGGAGTTCATTCATGAAAAATGTGGGTAAAGAAAACAAGAAAGACAAAAAAAAAGGGAGGTAAGCATGTTACATGGAAAACCTAATGTACCTGCCTTCCCATTCCCTAACCAAAGTGTTAAGGCCAACCTTGACCATAAATTTCAAAAGTTCTTAGATATGTTTTGGTAGCTACGTATCAATATTTCATTTGCAGAAGCTCTAGAACAAATGTCTCAATATCTCAAATTTATGAAAAAGCTTTTATCTAGGAAGAGAAAGCTGGAAGACAGCATCATCATGGCACTTAATGAAGAGTGTAGTGATATTTTAAAGAAGGAGTTGTCACCGAAGGTCAAGGATTCTAATAGTTTCACCATTTCTTATGATATTGATGCACAATTTTCAGGAAAAACGCTTTGTGATTTGGGAGCTAGTGTGAATTTGATGCCATTATCCATTTATGAACAACTAGGTTTGGGAGATCCAAAACCCACTTTCACCATGTTGTAACTTGCTGATAAGTCACATTTATATCGTTGGGATATGGTGGAGGATGTACTTGTAAAAGTGGACAAATTTATTTTTCCTATGGGTTTCTTCATTGTAGATATAGATGAGGACCACCATATTCCATTAATCATTAGGAGACCATTTTTAGCAACATATAAAGCATTGATTGATGGACCCTAAGGTGAACTCATTTTGAGGGTGGATAAAGAACAAACGACCATCAATGTTTTTGCTAAGTCTACACCAACATCAAATCTTTATGCCCTTATCAATTTCATTGAAATTAAAAGCTCGCATGGATTTGGCTAGCAAGGGTTTTCCACCATTAACCAATGATTGGAAAACCAGATTGGAGTGGCCGGTTCAACCATGAACCAGTCTAATAGTTGTTTTGGTCATGCCCTTCAAACCAGTTATTTGAAAACAACCCGAGAACTAGTGAACCAGTTCAACCACCTACAGTTTTGGTGCTAGATTGGTTTAACTTTATCACCAAAAATATTTCAAAGTGACTACATGGGGATCAAACTTTGGTCATAAGAGTTAAAGCAAACATCCTCCACCCCCAAGCCACCTGACTTGTTTAGTTTAAGTGTATACCTTTTATATTATACCATCTTATTTTTAAATTAAATTATTAAAAACTTAATATTTATATAAGGTAAAAATATTTAAATATATTTTTATAATATAAAAATATATTTAAATTTATTATAATAATTTAAAATTATGTTATAGTTCAACCATGATTTGACCATAGTTGGACCAATGAACCGTGAATTTGTACCTTCACCAGTTCAATGATTGATCCAGTTTTCAAAACCTTATCATTAACTGATGTTGACCCTTCCATTTCCAAGATTGTCGAAATAAAGAAGGTTCCTCCCATTGTGCATGATTCATTGAAAATGAGACCCTCATCTTTTGATCAATTGAAACCACAATGGTCTAGTGGAATCTTTCATGCCAGGGAGGACTCAAAACAACCAATACTATTTAGAGTTCAAAATGATCCTAGAGGCACCTCCAAGATTATTGACCAAGGATCGAAGTATTACTTTGGAAAAGAAGTCATCCTCTTTCTCTTACATTAAGTCACCTTGATAAGCTTAACTGACATAGTCAAGCTAAGGACTATAAACAAACACTTTTTGGGAGGTAACCCAAGTCTATTACTTTCTTTTGTTTTAGTTTCCTTGTATTTATTTAGTTTGACTTAGTTCATTTTACGTCTTTTATGAAGGCACCTTTCAAGCTTAATTACAATGTTCAGAGCAATTGTAGAGTTGATGATGTGGTTGCAAGTTATATGAGTTAAAGCACATTTCAAGGGGGAGTACCCAGATCTAATTTTAAAATATTCAATTTTTAATTTAACCACCTGTGTGATTATTTAGTGCCAAATGTTACAATTTTAATAGAATAATTGTTTATAGTAAAATTTTTCAAAGACAAATCTTGTTTCCAATTATCACTTTGGGAAGGAAACCTCTTCCTCTCAAGTACTAAATGATTTATGAATTAGAAGAATATCATAAATTCACTTCGAATTTAATAGGAAAAATACAGTGAAATATAAGTACAAGTGTAAGAATTAACAAGTAAAATAATATTTAAAAGAAAAATTAATGCTTGAATTAGAATGTATTCTGGAAGCAATAAATGTAATTAATGAGCAATCGAATTTGATAGAGAAATAAAATAAAGCAAATAAAGAAAGCATATGAAGAAAGTAGAAAAAAAACTTGTAAGAGTAAATTCGACTGGAATTTAAATGAAAACAAAGAAAACATGTAAAGAAAGTGATAAATCAAAAGCAAGTAAAGATACAATGAAATAAACTTGCTCGAAAGTTAAAATTGCAATAAAAAAAGAAAACAATTAAAGAAAAACAATAAAGATGTAGAAAAATAGATATGTAAGAAAGTAAAGCTAATAAAATGATAAACTTGGAGAAAAGTAAATAAAGCATGAAAAAAAAAATTAAATGATTCAAAGAATCATTCTATCAAAAGATGAAAGGAAGTTTGCAAGAAATGTAAAAGAATTGCTTTGAAATTGCATTGAAATGCAATTATTATAGAAATAAAGCAAGGTAGAAGGCAAATTTTACTAATCTTAATTATCTGTGAGTGTGAGAATGACTTTGGATGTGTGTTGAGATGCGTGCAAGTGTTTTCCAACCACTTAAATGCCTTCACCCCCTTGGTATTTATAGACAATGGAAGTAATTGTCATTTTAACAAGATTAGGTCAGGTTTCCTTGGTGGGAGTAACTTCCTAATCTAATAGTATGATCGTCTTGTCTTAGTATTACAGACTCAACTACTAGAAACTTCCCAAATTCAAATTTGAACATTTGAATTTGAATTTAAACTTAAACATAACTACTTTGAATCTGCTTAAAGACTCATTTTGTCTCAAAGATGTCTTCTGTTAACTTAAAAATTCTTGTAAGTGTTGTTTACATTATTGCTTCATTTTTTTATTGTATTTGAAATGCTTTCCTTCTTTATGATTGAAAGTCATTTTAATATCGTTCTGCCCATATCTTGTATTGCTCCTTAACCTGCAAATATTAATTTTGAACATAAATCGAAAATAGCTAATTTTTGATTATTATGATCCAATTCTAACTTTAGCCATATTGATCAATAATATTCAAAATATTAATTTATATCTTTTAGGGATCAAAAGAAATTTTATTTTATACTAACAGAAGACCTCCAATATTTATCTTCTTGAAATTTGAAAGAAGTAAATATTATTGTTTCGAATTACATCTTTCAATCCATTTACTTGATCTGATAAAGAAAAGTAATATTTAATCTTTAAAAAATCTCCTTTTTAGATCAAGTGAAAAGACTTGAGAGGGAAAAGATATTTTGAAAACCCCCCAAGCTTACTCATCTCCATGATTACCATCATGCCATAACATTTCTAAGATTTGGGGTATTATGCTTAAATGATGGGTTTTAAATGATGTGACGGTTATAGTTGTCTAGCTATAATTCCTATTTGATAGGAATGCATTCCAAAATCCTTATAAAACCCTCTTGATTATTCCTAGAGCCATTTTTGTGCCTTTCCTCATTTCTTCACTCTCAAAGCTTTCTTTTTCTTCTTCTTCTTCTTCTTCTTCTTCTTCTTCTTCTTCTTCTTCTTCTTCTTCTTCTTCTTCTTCTTCTTCTTCTTCTTCTTCTTCTTCTTCTTCTTCTTCTTCAGATTCTTCTTTTACAACTGTGACTCCATTGTAACTTTTCAAGCTTCTTTAAATTTCATTTGACAGCTTCTTCTTTCTAAAACCAATATTGTATTTGGTTTTGGAAGAACAAGGAGTTTTCACTGTTTACTACTTTCTCTCGGCTTCATCTTCTTCATGTAACCCATATTTTCAATGTTTTCCAGAAGCTTCAATGACTGCCAACCTTGAGCATTCTACTACTGAAAGTGAAGATGTGGTAAATCTCCCAAATGTTATTTCTACTAAGGCTCATATTTCCATAAATAGCATTTTGCATGCCCCATATCCTCAAACCGACAACTCAGAGCTTTGAAGGTCTTAGGTAATTATACCTTTTTTGATTTGTATTCATACCATTTGTTTAGGAGAAATCATGTTTATAGCTCACTTATTTCCTAGTCTTGAAGATGAGTCTATCTTAGCATTTAGAGATGTCTTAGACACTAGCTTCTTCCCCACTTTCTCTAAAGTTTTTCGAAGCTTTCCTCCTATTATGGGAAACCATAAAAAAAAAACCTACCTGCTGATGCTAAAGCAAATCAATGGAAAGAACTTGGCATTTTTAATCTCATTCAAATTAGTAAGGAAAACATCGAATATAGTCCTTCAATGCTTCCAGCTTCTTTCTTCTTTTAGAATCGAACCACCAATTCCTTCCATATTCCTTATGATATGATCATTCTTACCTTTTTTAACATGGTTGCTATAGTTGGCTTAAAACCTAATGGAAGGGTAGTAATTACTTTTATGGGTTCACAATTCAACCCAGAAATTAATTGGGAAATTATCCTTTTTCCAATTTTGTCCAAAATAACCATCTCGAAACAGATATTGTTTCAATAGTGAACATGTTGCCTTCCTTTTTTATTGGCTCAATGCCTTTGTTTTATGTACTCGACCTCTTTAAGTCAAAAAGGAACATCGTCCCTTGGCCATCTTGATTCACGAAGGTAAACATATGTGTTTGAGCAGATTCCTTCTTGCTTATTTATATGAATCTATGTCTGAAGCTATTGGACTTCTTACAAATCTAGAAATTTTTTTGACTAATTTAGGTGGTCTCTTTTGGTTTTTGCAACTTTAGTTCAATGCCCTATTTGAACCTCACTTAACCAATTCGGCTTCTCGAAATATTTCTTGAGAGATTGAAGGTTTTAGACTTATTGCCCTCCATTATAATTCTGAAAGGGATAAGAAGTTTCAGATTTTAAATATTTTTTTCTTTATTCTATGACATGTCATATAATGACAACTTCAATTTGTCCCTTTCGCAGATTGAACTCATGGTCCTGATTGGTTCAAAAAACTCTTTTTCTCATAAGCTCCTAAAGTTGATAAACACATTTTTCATATATCATTTAACCCTCATATTTAATTTCTTAGACCTCTTATATGCTTAATTGATTGATTTTGACCACATTTTATAATTTTGGGTTCAAATTGGGCTTAAATGTATTTTTTAGTATTATTGGAAATTTAACATTATTTCTGTATTGTAAGCACAACTTGAGTTCTAAACATCTAAAAATTATGAATTTTACCTTGTAGAGAAGCTGAGAGAAATTTCTACAACTTTAATGAAGAGCTCGATCAGATGTCTAGTAGATTAGATTGGGCCACAAAGTCAAAATAGATATACTGTTATTGAGCGTGTACGATGTGCAAAGATTGAGTCATAATTTGGGCTTTATATGTGATATAGACCTGAAATCAGTGGCATTTGAAAGCTAAGACATATATCTTCACTTCTTATGAAGACTACTTTTTAAAACTGTGAAATTTTGATGGTGTTTTCATCTTTTGAAGTCGGTTGACGAGTTCAGAGAGCTGTTAAAAATGTTTTGGGCATAACTCTCTCGTCCTAAGCCCAAATTAGGTGTCCAATTAAAGTTAAGAAAAAGAGGATTAACCGCAAGCTAAGGATAAACTTGAATTTTTAATTTTAAAGACAGTTATTTAAGTAGCAGTTGCGACCACTTTTTAATTTTCTCCAAGTTGTTCTTGCTTGCACTTCCTCTCTTCATCTTTCTTCTTCTCCTTTCTCGCTAGTTTTCATTCTTTTTTGTTTTTCTCTTCCATCCATGGAGGGCTAGACCCTTTTAAATCAATCCTAGGGATTGACAATTTTGATATTTAATTTTGAGATCTTATTTTGATTGTTTACATTTAATTGCTAGTCAAGTTTCTCTTTACTTTTTATCAAGTTTCATTTTACTTGTTAATCAAGTTTCTCTTTACCTCTTTTTATTTTGTTAAATTTGAATTGAATTACTTAATTTGATTTGGATGTTAATATGATAATTGTATAATTACCATGTGTTAATGAAGATCAAAGAGACTAAACAATGCATCAAAAGCTTTATGGATGTTGTTTGTTAAGCTTGGTTGAATTCTGGATTTTAGATTAATTTAGGATTAGATGGGTACTTAATTCATTTAACATTGATTAATTAAATTTTGGGTGTTTATCTAGTAGAGAATTCATGGATCATCTTAAGGCTTCTTGATGTGATCTAAGACCAAGAATCTGATTAGTAATTGAATGGAAGATATTAAACAATGCATCAAAGGTGTTTGATGGATTGTTTCAGTTAATTTAGGATTAAATTGATGTTTAATTCATTTAACCTTGATTAATTAAATTCTAGATGCGTATCTAGTAAATAATTCATTGATCATCTTAAGGCTTCTAGATGTGATCTTTAGCCAAGAACTTGGTTAGCAATTGAATGAATTATTAATGATCAAGGATGAATTAAACTCAAGAATAATTTATTTCCTGAGATTAATTATTTACTTAATTTTATTTATAATTTTTAATTACTTTCTGTTAATTAATTTTGCAACTTTTTTCCCCATGTTAACCTTTTAATTTGATTGCTTGATTAGAGTGACCCAAGGATTCGACCTGGTTATGTCTTATACTGCAAGTAGTTTGGTAAATCAGTTTATAAAATAATTTAATTTGATAGTCTTGACAGCTATCAAGAGCTCAAACCAAAATTCTTGAAATTTGGAGTAACATTTTCACTTCGCAAATCCTTACTCAAAGTCTCCCAAAATTGAAAGACCTTGGTCTATCTATGTACCTTCCTTCTTGTGTTTCACATCAATTTGGGTTTTGTTAATGTTTGCCTATTCCCATCTCTTTGGAATTCAAAGAACAAATCTGTTTTCATGTTGCTGAAGATATCCATCATTTGAAGGCTTTCCTTCGAATGAATGGAGAGAGAAAAATGAACTTTAAACCTTTTCTATGCGAGCCTTCTAGCTTTGCAACAATCCATTTTGCATATTGGTGGAACCAACAATTTTCTTCAATCAAAGTAAACTTGGAAGAATTTTTTTCGAAAGATGACTAATCAAACTTCAATTGTGCGAACTAGAGATGCGAAGAAAAAATTCAACGGTACACATCTTTGAGAAATTTCTAAATTTAAGAAGTATTTTAAGGATAAGTATGATCCTCGAAACCTAAGGTTGGTGGTTCGAGAGGCTGAACAAAGTCCTAAGCCAAAAGAAAGCTGAACATCATCAGAAATGTTATGCTAAGTTCATTGGAGCATTGCTCTCAAACACTTTTACTACTTAGAAAGATTTCAATGAACCTTTTCCAAAGTTTCCTTCACTCCCTAATGCTCTATTTGGTATGGCTAATTGGTTTCCAAACCTTGCTAATCGAGCTTTAGGGGTGTATAAAGAAACTGAGAAAGGATAAGTTACTTTTGCCAGTGCTATCTTAGTAACCAAATCCTAATTCATGGGTATACTCGAGTGACCAAATTTCCACCTTGTGGTAACTTTTAGTTCTTCCCTTATTACTGCAAATCTTTTCTAAATCTTACTATATTTTATTATTTTAGTTTTAAGAAAAACTAAGTTCTTGGATGACCTAGAAAAAGAAGAAGAAGAAATCAAAATCAACTATTCTAAGCTCAAAAGTGCCTAGCCCAGCTTCTAAAGTTGTTATGGCCAAAGCCTCCGGGAAACCTTCTTCTGTCCCTGAAACTTTGAAAAATTCCAACCATCCCACTCCTCAATCTCCCACAACTAAGTTATTAATATTTACTAGTGTTATTTATTTTTAAACAATACATTTGACTAATATGCTTTTGATTTCAGCCAACATCTTCTAGTACCACAAAGCCTCCTCAAACCAAAACGGTGGCTAAAAAAGTAATTTTCGAGGACAAAAGTTATTCTCCCTAATTCTTCTAGTTTGGAAACATTAGGTTCACTTCAAGAAGAACCTGAAGAAGAAACAGAATAAGCACTTGCCTTTAAATCTGGCAAGTCCTTGAATCTTCCTGAGGACACTCCAACTATTATAAGTTTTGATTTATTTTTCTTTTGATTACCTTTTCTATTAATTAAGTCTAAATGACTTAAAACTTTTTTTTAGAATGTTGAGAATGAACTTTCAAGAGTGGATATTGAAGATTCTCTTGCTTGAGAAAATTCTCCAGTAACTTCAAAAAGGTCTAAGACTCTTACCACACCATCTCTTACTTGAAACTTCGAGAGTGTAACACCCTTCTTTGAGTATCACATTTGAGACTAAAACTTGAAAACATAACAAAATGTGTAAAATGTAACATCCTCCATAGGGCATCACATTTTTAAATAAAAACTTAAAACCTGAAAATCATTTCATAAAAAGCCTTGAGTTCTAAAAGATGAATTTTTTTTTTAACTTTCTTTTCATGGAACCATAAACTTACCAAAATTTTCAAGAAAAACAGAATTTAAATTGAATTGATTAATACACATGTTACATATATCACAAAACATTCAATAAAGAAATAAAACATGTAACTTACAGACTCAGAGAAACAGTAGCCAACCCAATGACGGGTACTACTAATAGCACGGTAACAACACTAACTAAAAAAAACCCAACATACATGTCTCGTTTCTCTACCAACTGCATCCCGTTGAAAACTGGAAGATCACTCCTCGATGCCGTCACCAACATCAGAACATTGTCTCCAATGGGTCTAAGAAAATTGCGTCGCCTACTATATGAGTTTAAATAAAAACAAACACAACAAAACAATACAGCAAAGAGGTGAGATCCCCTTTCACCAATACCAGTACGATAGCAAAGAATAATACGAATGACAAAGTCATTCCATACACACAGATATCACAATTAAAATCATGTTATCAATTTACAATTAATTTTAATAGACACATATTATAATAAAATGACTAGCAATAACATTACCATGATAGATATAATAATGGATACAATTAAATCATATAGTCACAACATACATAATATCTCAACCGTGAATATAAATAACCACATAAAGATGCAGATCACATATGCAAACGTAATGGTACAGATAGATAAATTGTACAGATAGATAACATAAAGAAAATATGAGATAAAAATATATGAAATGTGACACAACCCTACTCCATGGAGCTAAAAAGAAATACAGAAATCAGATAGAACGACCCGCAAAATCTATTAGCACCGTCGACCGCCCAATAACTATTCTGCTGTCACACGTTGCGTCTATAGCCCACTGAAAAAAATATAGTGGTGTAGCACACTGTCATACGTCGTGTCACTACAGGCTTGTACTAATAGACTTCACAAGATCTTGATTAAGTATTGTGCGTGTCGAGTCCATTAGTGTGTTACCAGTTACCACGGCCCAGAGGTGCGACCAACTGTCTATATATGGAATTCTGCACACTAACGTCTCCAAGTTCATTCAATTTGAACCACACTACGCCTATCACATCGACAACACGATGTTGTTCACCTCGTCAATCAAATCGCCAAAATTGGCATAACTCAATATATGAGAAAAATTCTAAATGTATACAGTACGCACCCACCTGGCAATACTGCAACAAAATTATAAATATGCCCCCACTGACAAATCGTATAAAAAGACAGTACGCACCCACCTGGCAATACTGTTTCACCATCTGTCCGAGTCCACCACTTTGGCCCGACAGTAAAAACTTACTGTTTTCATCAATCGCGTAGAAATTTTATCGCGTTTTCAAAATCCCGTCACTTTTACAAACGTTTTTAAATCGCATAAATATATTTTTCTGTTTTTCAAATCGCGTAGAGTTTTTAATACGTTTTCTCAATCGCATAAGGTTTTAAATTATTTTTTTGTCTGAATTCCTTAAAATTACTATTTAAATAAACACAAATAATATTTAGTACATTTAAAGTACGTAGAATATTTTTCATCTTGTATATCTTGTCGTTTGGACATCTTTTCTATCTTATTTGTCTGTTTTAACTAAAAATTGACAATATTATGTTTAGAAACTTATAATAATGGTTTTCTAATTTTTTTGTAAAAATTTCTTTTACTTAATTTTTAACCGTATAATTAAACTTTATGAAAATCACTAACATGCTTCAAAATATAATATGAGCTATATGTTAGAAATTTTACAAAAGCTACTGTATTTTTCTTCTAACAGTAAAATTATCAATTTTAACTTCTTAAACTTAATTCTAATCAATTTATTTCTTCAAAACTCATTGTAATAAAATCCTTTTGGCATCTATTACTTAACCGTAGTTGAAAACAATTCTACAAATCAAAAACATTTAACTTTGGCATATTGGCCGAAAATCATTCTATGTTTTATAATTCATTCCTAATTATTTCCATACATTTAATCTCTTATAAAATTCTTGATCTAATTTATTTTGATTAAATTATCTAGTCCATAGTTAGAAAATAAATTTGGATCAAAGGTATGTGGCATTTTGGCCGAATTTAACAAAGTCTTTGTAGTTGATCTTTAAATTATTTTTCATCTTCTAAATCAATGTCAAATTTATTGTATTAGCTAAATTCATTAAATCATTGTTTTAGAAAATGGTTGAGAACATTTTGGTTCTCTTTTTCTTATTGAGGTCGTGAGTCCCTTTTGTGTTCTTTGGAACACTCATGCAAATTCTTGTATGTTATTTACATATTACAACAATTATCATGCATATATGTACACATACCATATATAAAAACAATCTTAAAACACATACAAAATATTAAAGCAATCATAAAACACATACAAAATATTAAAGCTATTAGACATGCTTGCACCCAAAATCAAACACAATTAGGAAAAACAATAAACAACCAAGTGAATGAATCCTTATGGATTCTTTACCACAAACACATACATTCCTCACCACCAACACATGGTTGATGAGGGTAATCTCCCTCTTACCTCTTGAAGAAACCTCCAAAGTTCCTTGTATGTCCTCTTGTTGTCTCCTTCAAGAAGAACTTCAACCACCAAGATGCTCCTTTACAACAAAACACATACAAAATATTAATATCTAAGGCTTGAATAAGGAAAACCATGGATCGAAATATGGTTTAGAACTTTGAATCTATAATTAGAAGAGGATATCAAGAATTTCACCCTTTATCCTTCAAACTTAGATCTTAGAAAAAGTGCTTGAAGATGGATGATTTGGAAGATGGTTTCAACATGAAAGTTCCTTAGAATTGCATGGAGATTCAAGATCTAAGGTTGTTTAGAATTATTGAAGCTTGGAAGGTGACTTTTGTGGGGTTGGCCATGAGCTTAAGAAAGGAGAGATATGAGCTTTTGTAATCTTTGCTTGATAGGAAGATGAAAATGGATGAATCTTGAGAAATTCCTAACATGAAAGTGTCTTGGATTGATAAAAGGATTCAAGAAATGATATTGGTAGGAATTATAGAAATTTGGAGAAGACTTCTTGGTGTTTGGCTGAAACCATGGGGGAGAGAAAAGGAGAGAATTTTGGTTGCTTGTTCTTGGTTCTTTGGAGAAAAGGAAGTGTAAGAGAACAAGTAAGATGAATGGATGAAGGTTGTCTCCCATTTTGAGAGCTTTGGCCATGGAATGCAAGGAGAGAAAAGGGTGTGAGAGCTTCTTGCCAAAGTTGCAAATGAGTCTAAGTCCTCCTATTTATAGACTTCATGAAAAAGATGGAGGCTTAGGATATTTTTTGGTATACTGCAAGCAATGAACAATAATTACTGCTTATAAAGTTAGTGTCTATTGTCCAATGGATAATAAAATATACCTAGATTTTTCTCTTATTTTAGCTGAGTAGCAACTATTGCTGATCATTTTCTATTGATTACCCTTGATGAGTCACAAAGCGAGTCATCAAAGAGAAGTTTCTAGAATATGTCACTCACTATGATGAGTCAACATGATGAGTCAGGGTAGATATTTTCTAAAATAGGTGAGTCGATGGGCGAGTCGGCGTCTTTGAGTCATCTTGGCCGAGTCGGCATGACTAGTCATCACCGAGTCATCTTGGCCGAGTCGTGACGAGTCATCAGCTGAGTCACCAATGGTGAGTCACAACATTGAGTCATCAACTAAGTCATCAGCTGAGTCATTAATGATGAGTCACAGCGCTGAGTCAGCATGGTGAGTCATCATAGAAGCCTCTGGAACAGGTGACTCACTACGGTGAGTCACAGGGTGAGTCACTGCTTCTGGAACCTTCCGGAATCTGCTGAGTCATGGTGCTGAGGTGTCACGCCATGTGTCGCGCTTCTATTTGTCCTTAGCGATGAGTCACAGCCACCAACTTTGACCAGCTCCTGATTGGTCCATGTGTAAAGTACTCGATGACTAGGCGCGCTGACGATGCGTCTTCTAGAACAATCTGGAACATGTGAGTCACTAGGCTAGTCACCTAGGTGAGTCACCAACGATCTGCTCTAGCTCAAAAACGTTTACTGTTTTGTTAAACGTGGGTCCCGCAAGACATTTCCGGGTCCACTGTCCTTAATTTATACTGACAGATAAAATAATATTATAATAATATAAAATTATTTTATTTTACGGTAAAATCCTAAAAATTAAAAGATTAATTATTGAATCATTCAGAATTGGGTTTAGTAAGATTCCCCAGCTCTGAATGATTAAAAACAAGATTTCCACGGCCCGGAAAATAATATTTTCCTGTCCTGGAGCAAATCACACAAAAAGTCCAAATAAAATCACAGACAATAATATTAAACACCGTATCATATAGAAAATTTGAAAACAGTACATTCGGGACGTAATGGTCGTTTTTCCATTTTTCCCCACCACGGAGCAAATCATTCAAAACACTCAAATAAAATTACAGACAGTAAAATATATTTGTATATCACACAAAAAATTTAAAACAGTAAATTTGACAATTTTTATTTTACTGTCTCGAAGCAATTTACGCAAAACGACCAAATAAAATCTTAGACTGTAATATATTTTTGTATTTCATACAAAAAATCAAGAAACAGTACAATCGGGACACAACGGTCATTCACCCAAAAGTTGGGGTGTTACATAAATGGTTTAATGTAATAAAATACGAATTTTAAATTTTCTTTCGTGAAAACATAAATTTAAACAAGGCGCAAACAACACAGGATACAATATTAAATAATTACACATCAAAATATACAAAATATGGCATGGATCACAGTCCACCCAAAATACATAAGATTTGCACTCCAAAAAGATGCATAAAAATATATACCAACAATTCACAAAACACAAATTAGCCCAAGTCTAAAAACCTAGGGAGTAGGGTCCTCCATTAGATCCTCCTCCTCGGAGTCCCCATCAGACAAACCCTCAGTTGGGGTAAGAGCTCATGAACTTATGTCCTAGCAGATGACACCTCAGAGTTCGCATCTTCCTTAGGGGTGTAATGCAAATCACCCCACAACTCCCTAATTGGCATAACACACTCCAAACGTACAAAGACATCTAGAGAGAAAAAAGGGACCCCATCGCGGGTCCTACGTACAAATAAGGTTACATCTCCCACATATCTAACACGTTCAGTATCCCAGTCGATATGCCAAACATCCATACTACCATGGAACTGAACTCTAACAAAACCAACAGAAGCTCTTCTCGCTGCTATCACAAGAAAACAAAACAATAGAAAATATGTGACCTTCTTCATCTTCCTCTCAGTCTTTATCAATCATATACCGATAAAACAGAACAATACAACGAAGATGTGAGATTCCATACATCAATACCAATATGGCAGCATAGAAACAATAGAGAAGAGTAATATCATTCATATACAGGAAACAACAATTACAATTATGAAGTATAATATCATATAATTTAGCAGATATAAAGCATCACAATGACATGTAGACAGACAATGCATATACACAATGGACCAATTCCTATTCCATGGAGCTAAACACAATTTCGGAGAGAATGATCTAGAAGATATGTTTGTATCTCGTCAGCCTCAAGTCAAGTGCTTCAATATTATCAAAATACGCATCATGGCTTTATACAAGACATTCTACACTAGATCGTCATTAGGAATAGTGTCTCAGTCCAAATAGTCGGTGCGTTACATCAGTCTGACCCACGACACAGTGGAGCTACCAATTAGCCATTGTGGGAAACCCGCGCCCTGATGCCCCCAAGGTCAATTATTGACCTACACTACGCCCATCACACCCGCACTAAGGTGTAATTCAACTCCTAGGCATACAGCCTCAACCAACATCGTCGGTATAATGCATGATCAATGACTCAATGCATACACACATATCAATATCATGATTTTTCATAAACATAAGCTACTCATGAGGCAAACCAGTCATCAACATCTCTGGGTCCCGCTCAAGAGCTCGACAGCACCCTGTTGTTATTTTCAATTGCAAAGTATTTTTATCGTGTAATTCAGCAGAAATCATTATTCTTAAATTACATAAGACATCATCAATATTTTTCAATCACGTAAAACTTTTATTACTCTTTTAAGCTTAGTTTTGAAACTTTCAAAGATTAATATAGAAATTAACTTTAGTTCCAATATTCTTCTAATTAGGCTCCTCTAGGTAGTACTTCCTAATATTTTTCCCAAAGAACACAAAAAGGAAACCGTATTATATTAATTTAATAAATTCTTTTTCTTTACCTTTAATAAAAATACCATAAGTTTTCAATTTCTCTTTCAAACTAATTTTCCACCCAATAGCCTAAATCCCTCTCTTATTAAATGACAAAATTTTGTTCTATCTCTCTTCCATTATTATAAATCCTTAATCTAATTCCTCTTTACCTAAGCATCTAGGTTCCAACTCAACAAAAAAGTTTTGCCTTGGATACCCTATTTATGGCCACTTGGCTATGAGCCCTAGGGTCCTTGGACCTCAAAATTTTTATTGTCATTAACAAGATTCCAAGCATACAACATAGTTCAATCACCAAAATTTCTACTCAACCAAAATTATGCATAATATTAAGCCATAAAATCACATAGGGCAAAAAGCACAAAATCACCAAGAGTTAAAACAACCAAGTGAACAACCCTCTCATGGATTCCTCACTTACAATATATAATTTCGTTCCTCACCACCATGAAAGGTTGATGAGAGTAATCTCCCACTTACATTAGATGATCCTCCAAGCTCCTTGTATGCCTCATTCAAGTAGATTTCTACCACCAAGATGAACTTAAAAACAAAGAGAACATACAATATCAACATCTAAGGCTTATCTAAGATGACCATGGATCAAAGTATGGTCTTAGAATTTGAAAATGAAAAAGAAAATGAACATTAGTGAACTTCACCTCAAAAATTTGTAAACTTGAACTTGAAGAACAAAGTTGAAGATGGATGAACTAGGTCAAGATCACAACACCAAAGTGTCTTTAAAAGAGGTTTGGATTCAAGAAATGTAGATGATTGAAATTAAAGAAGATTGGAGGGTGGGTTTTGGTGGTGTGGCCGTGGACTTGGTGGAGAGAAAAATGTGAGAGCGTTTTGTGTTTTGGTTTTTGATAAAAAGTGATAGAAATGAATTATGTTAAAGACAAAGTCCTTGAACGTCCTAACAAGCCTTGGTCGTGAGTTTCCCAAGGAGAGAGGGAGACAAGCTTCTCCAACAAGCTTCCTCCAAACTTGCTTCGGAAGCTTGCTTCCTATTAGTCTAAAAAGATAGATGGGCCATGGTAATGTTATAAAGGTGTGGTCACATAGGTGATGTCATCATGAGAAACCTCTATGAAAAGGTGACTAAGCCTATATCTAGAACCATCCACTAGACTTTTACTAAAAGTTATTATCCAAGACAAAAGTTACTGTTAACAAAACCAGTATTTATTGTTTAATGGATAATAGAACGTACCTAGATTTTATTTGTCAGATAAAATCTCAGATAATGAAAACTTCAAAAACTGTCTCTGGTTTCAGGTTTAGTAAGCTCCCTCGGCCCCATATCAATAGTCTAATTTTTTTTGAAAATAATATTAAAATAATCAAAATAAGTCAAATAATTCACAAAAATCATAAAAAAATCATAGATAATCAAAAACAACAAAAGAAGAAAAGAATTGGGGTGTTACAACTCTCCCTTCTAAAAAGAATTTCATCCTCGAAATTCATCATACCTTAGAACATATACAGATATTGCTCTTTCATTTTTTCCTCTAACTCCCATGTTGCATCTCCAGTCACATCATTCCAGATTACTTTCACCAATGCAATTTCCTTACCTCTGAGTTACTTCACTCTCCTATCCTCAATCTTAACAGAAAGTGTTTCATAGGTTAAGTTGTCTTTTAGCTGCACTGTATCCGATTCTATGACATGGGTTAGTGTAACACCCCGAGAATTCGTATTTTATTTGTTTTGGTCGATTCATGATTATTTTGAATAATCCGACTCGACTTTTGTGAGTTTTATGATTTTTGTGATTTTTAGGGATTTTTGAGAGTTTTTACGTTTTTGATTATTTAAATATTATTTTTGGGCTGTGTATATAAGCCTTCATATTTTATTTCTTTCTCTCAATCCTTAATTATTTTTACTAATCTGATTTGATTTTCATGAATTTCACAATTGTTATGATTTTTGTGGATTTTTGTGATATTTTGGATATTTTGAATATTTTAATATATTTTGAGATATTTTGAATATTTTAATATATATTCAAGATATTTTGAATATTATATTATATTTTTGATATTTTAGTATATTTTTAATATTTAAGATATTTATGATATTTTGGGCTGTATGCGGGCCTGGGGCGGGCCTGGAAAAATTAAAATTTTTATTGGCCAGAAAGTTTTGTACTATTGATTCGGAACCGAGGGATCTTACTAAACCCAAAACCGAAAACAATTTTTGAAGTTTGTTTTTCTACGATTTTATCTGACACATAAAATCGGGGTATGTTTTATTATCCATTGGATAATATCTTTTTAGAAATATCTAGTGGATGATTCTAGATGCAAACCTAGTCACCCACTCTAGAATGTTCTAGACGATGACTCATCGTTTGGTGACTCACCTAGGTGACTAGCCTAGTGACTCACATGTTCCAGCTTGTTCTAGAAGACTCTAGAAGATGCCTCGTCACGCGCCTAGTCATCAAGTGCTTTACACGTGGACCAATAAGGAGCCAGTCAAAATTGGTGGTTATGACTCATCGCGGAGGACCAATAGAAGCTTGACACATGGCATGACACCTCAGCACCTGTGACTCAGCATATTCGGGAAGCTTCCAGAAGCAGTGACTCACGCTGTGACTCATCGCAGTGAGTCACACGTTCCAGAAGGTTCTCTGACGACTCACCATACTGACTCAGCGCTGTGACTCACCATGCTGACTCAACTGGTGACTCAGCTAGTGACTCGCCATGCTGACTCACATGTTCTAGAAATTTCTACGCTGACTCATTGTGCTGACTCATCGTAGTGAGTCACATATTCTAAAAACTTCTCTTTGATGACTCACTCTTTGACTCATCAAGGGCAATTAGTAGACAAATGATCAATAATAGTTGCTACCCAACTGGAGCAAGAGAACAATCTAGGTGTGTTTTATTATCCATTGGACAATAAACATTGACTTTATATGCATTAATTATTGTTCATTGCTTACAGTATACCGAAAAATATCTTAAGCCTTCATCTTTTTCATGAAGTCTATAAATAGGAGGGCTTTGGTTCATTTTCAACTTTGGCAAGAAGCTCTCACCATTTTCTCTCCTTGTGTTCCACAACCAAACACTCTTAGAGGCCAAAATTATACACTTGTTTATCTTTTATTCATCTCCACCCAAGAAGCCAAAAACTATACATCAAACTCTCTCACTTTCTCTCCCTCCGTAGATTCAGCCAAGCACCTAGATCCACTCTCCAAACTTCAATAATTCCTACCAATATCATTTCTTGAATCCTTTCATCAATCCAAGACACTTTCATGTTAGGGACTTCTCAAGATCCATTCATCTTCATTTCCTATCAAGCAAAAAACACAAAACTCTTACCTTTTTCTCTCACAAAGCTCACGGCCAACAACCACAAAATCACCTTCCAAGTTTCAATAATTCTAAACAACCTTAGATCTTGAATGTCCATGCAATTCTAAGTAATTTTCATGTTGAGACCATCTTCCAAATCATCCATCTTCAAGCACTTTTTCTAAGATCTGAGTTTGAAAGATAAAGAAAGCACTTGGTGGTTGAAGTTCTTCTTGAAGGAGACAACAAGAGGACATACAAGGAGCTTTGGAGGTTTCACCAAGAGGTAAGAGGGAGATTACCCTCATCAATTATGTGTTGGTGGTAAGGAATGAATGTGTTTGTGGTGAAGAATCCATAAGGATTCATTCACTTGGTTGTTTAATGTCTTTTCTATTTGTGATTGATTATGTATGCAAGCATGTCTACAACTTTAAAATATATAGTATGTGTTCGATGATTGCTTTAATATTTTGTATGTGTTTTATGATTACTTTAATATATGGTATGTGTTCATAGATGCATGATAATTATTGTAGAATGTGAATAACATGTGAGGATTTGCATGAGTGTTCCAAAGAACACAAGGGAGCTTACGACTCCATCATCACCAAAGAGGACCAAAATGTTCTCAACCATTTTCTAAAAGAACGACCTAAATGATTTAATTGGATTAATGAATTTTTCAATGATTTAGAGGATGGAAAATAATTTTAAGATGAATTATAAGGACATGTAGAATTTTGGCCAACATGTCATATACCTTTGATCCAAAATTATTTTCTAACTATAGACTAGATGATCTAATAAAAATAAATTAGATTAAGAGTTTTACAAGAGATTAAAGGCATGGAAATAATTAGGGATGAATTATAAAGCATAGAATAATTTTGGGCCAACATGCCTACTTATGATGTTTTTAATCCAAAACTATTTTAAAAGTGTGGACTTATATAATTAATTTAATGAGAACTTAATTAAATGGATTTTTGGATAAATAATGGAAAGTAATTTAATTTTTAGAATTTAATTAAAGAAATTAAGTATGGAGGAGAAATAAATTGAACACTTGAAAAGTACTAACGTATAGCTCACTCATTGAGTTTTGAAGCGCGTTAGCAAGTTTTGATATGTAATTATTAGTTATAATTAAGAAAAATTAAGTATGGAGGAGAAATAAATTGAACACTTGAAAAGTACTAACGTATAGCTCACTCATTGAGTTTTGAAGCGCGTTAGCAAGTTTCGAGATGTAATTATTAGTTATAATTAAGAAAAGTAAAGTTTTGATGGAAACGTAGAAAATATCCCTTAATGAGTTTTCAAGATAAAATGTCACCAAAATTAATTAAAAATGGACTAATAATAGAGAAAGTTTCAATATAAAATTTGAACGTAAATAAAATATTATATGTAGTTAAAAAATACTAGAAATAGCTTACGCATATTTGAAACTATAAAGTTTAAGCTACACGATTGAGAAAATGATTTAAAAATACTACGCGATATTTAAAACGTTAAAAAATATTTACGCGATTTAAAAATATTTTGGAAAAAGTGACGCAATTGTAAAAAAGCGATAAAATCTTTACACGACTAAAAGGAACAGTGAGTTTTACTATCTGGCCAAAGTGGTGGACCCGGACATGTTGAGAAAATAGTACTGTCAAGTGGAGACATACTATATTTGAAAATATTGAGACTAAGGACATTTGTGTACATATGGTGGCATATTGAGACTGAGGGTATTTATGAGATTATGGTTTATAAGTATATATTGAGGGATGTGTCAATTTGGTTGATATTGGCAATTGATTGACGAGATGAATTACACCGTGTTGTCGGTGTGATAAGTGTAGTGTGGTTCATCGAGTGGACTTGGAGACATTAGTGTGCGGAGTATTCCACATATGGACAGTTGGTAGCTCCTCTAGGCTGTGGTAACTGATAACACACTAATGATCTCGACACGCACTATTCTTAATCAAGATCTTGGGGAGACTGTTTAGTACAATGCCTGTAGTGCACGACGTGTTTGGACTGTGTACTACTACACAATGTTGGACTGTGGGCTATAGACACGACATTGGACAGTGTAATAGTTGGTTAGGCAGCCTGAGGTACTGATAGTTCTTTTCGGATCATTCTCTCTGATGTCTGTGTTTTAGCTCTATGGAGTAGGAATGAGTCTGTATATATTTGCATATCTGATCTGCATCTTAATGTGGTTATTTGTATTCAATATTGAGATATTATGTATGATGTGTTAATGTGAGTTATTATGCATGATGTGACTATATGGTTTATTGTATCAATTGTTATATTTGTTATAGTAATATTATTGTTGTTCATTTTATTACAATATATGTTTATTAGAGTTAGTTGTAAATTGATAACATGATTATATTTGTGATATCTGTGTGTATGGAATGACTTTGTCATTTATATCATTCTTTGCTGTTGTACTGGTATTGGTGAAAGGGGATCTCACCTCTTTACTATATTGTTCATTGTGTTTGTATTGTTAAATTCGTATAGTAGGTGAAACGAGTTTCTTAGACTTAATTGGAGCCAACGTTCTGAGGTTGGTGACAGTGTCGAGGACTGATCTTCTAAGTTTCAATAGCAAGCAGTGTGATGGAGGAAAGGAACAAGTATGTTGAGTTTTCTCGTTAGTGTTGTTACCGTGCTATTAAGTAGGACCCGTTATTGGGTTTGTTACTGTTTTCTTGAGTCTGTAAATTTTATATTTTAAAATGTTATTGAATATTATATGGTATATATAATATGTGTATTAATCAGTTCAGTTTAATTTCTGTTTTACTTATAATTTTTGGTAAGTTTATGTTTTCGCGAAAAGAAATTTTAAAATCCATATTTTAGAACTCAAGGCTTTTATGAAATGATTTTCAGGTTTTAAGTTTTTAGTCGAAAATGTGATGCCCTATGGAGGGTGTTACAGTTGGATCAGGAATATACTTTTGCAATTGTGACATATGGAAAACATTATGAAAGTTGGAAAGAAAAGGTCGTAAAGCTATTTGGTAGGCTACCAGACCTATCCGATAAAGAATTTGATATGGTTCGATGAATTTAAAAGTGAGTTTTCTGGATTTAATAACCCTTCTGACACTAGTCGTGGGGTGTAACCCTCAAAAACACATGCTTACATTCCTCAAATTCAAGAGGTCTCCGTCTCTTGTTAGCATAGTTTTTCTGTCGACTCTGAGTTGTCATCATTCTTTCCTGAATCATCTTAACTTTTTCGGTTGTTTGTTGTACAAGCTCGGGTCTTACCGCAAAACTTTCGCCATCTTGGTACCAACACAAAAGTGTTGTACATTGTCGCCCATACAACGCCTCAGAGGGTGCTATCCCAATGCTTGCGTGAAAACTATTATTATAGGTGAACTCTATCAAAGGTAAGAATTCATCCCAACTCCCAGTCTGTTCCAAAACACAAGCGCTTAACAGATCTTCTAATGATTAGATTGTCCTTTCTGATTGACCATCTGCTTGTAGATGATATGCAAAACTTAGATGAAGTTTTGTTCCCATTACTTCTTACAAACTCTACCAAAGTCTTGATGTAAACCTTGGGTCTCTATTAGAAACAATACTTGAGGGTACACTATGTAGTCTAACAATCTCACTGATATACAATTGAGTCAACTTCTCCATCGAATACCTTATGTTAATTGGCAAGAAGTGCACTGACTTTGTAAGTCAATCAACAATTACCCATATTGAATCATACCCATTTGTAGTCTTTGGTAGTCCAACCACGAAGTCCATTGCAATGTTATCCCATTTCTATTTTGGAATAGTCAGAGGTTGTAGCATTCTTGATGGCTTTTGGTGTTCCACTTTAGCTTTTTGGAAAACTAGACAAGATGACACGTACTTAGCAACATCCCTCTTCATCCCTTGCCACCAATATAATCGCTTCAGATCCTGGTACATCTCAGTAGCTCCTAGGTGCATACTCAACTTGCTTTTATGGGCATCATCAAGAATCAACCTCCTAAGCTCAGAATCACTCGGTACACAAATCTTATCTCTAAATCTTAGGATCTTATCCTGTCCTTCCCTGAATTATGACATAGCGCCTTGTTTCACTAGCTCCTTCTCATTCTGTAAGTATGAGTCACTTCCTTGCTTCTCTCTAATTTCTTCCATTAATCCACTCAAAATAGTGATCATCTTCAAGCACATTTTCCCCGGTGTCAACTCCACAGACAACCGCATATCCCTAAACTATTTTATTAACTCACATTCTTTGAGCGTCATAGTAGAAACACTAAGCATCTTTCTACTTAAAGCATCTGCTACGACGTTCACCTTTCTGGGATGATACTAAAGTTAGAAATCATAGTCTTTCAAAAACTCTAACCATCACCTTTGCCTCATATTTAACTCCTTCTGATCAAATAGGTATTTCAAGCTCTGGTGATCACTGTAAACATTGAATGTTGCTCCAAAAATAAAATATCTCCAGATCTTCAACGTAAACACAACGACAACTAACTCCAAGTCATGTGTAGGATAGTTCTTCTCATGTACTCTCAATTGCCTTGAAGCATATGCTACCAATCTTCTATTCTGCATAAGACAACATCCTAGACCTTGATATGAAGCATCACAATAGGTTCACTGGGATCGGGCAAGATCGACACTGGCGAAGTAGTCAACCGTCTCTTCAACTCTTGGAAACTCTCTTCACAAGCGTCTGTCCATGCGAAAGCTTGATTCTTTCTTGTAAGTTGGGTGAGAGGTCCTGCAATCTTGGAGAATCCCTCGATGAATATTCGATAATAACCAGCTAATCCCACAATGCTACAGATTTTTGTTACCATATTTAGCCTTTTCCATTGCAGAACTGCTTCAACTTTTGAAGGATCTACCGCAATTTCTTCCTTTGAAATCACGTGACCCAAAAATTGAACCTCCTCTAACCAAAACTCACATTTTGACAGCTTAGCATATAGCTTCTTCACCTTCAGAATCTGAAGAACCACACTGAGATGTTCAGCATAATCCTCCCGACTTTGAGAATAGATCAGAATGTCATCAATAAAGACAACAACAAATCTATCTAGATAAGGACAAAAGATCTGATTCATGTAATCCATGAATACAACAGGAGCATTCGTTACTCCGAACGACATCACAAGATACTCATAATGCCCATAACGCGTTCGAAAAATCCATGAATATAGCATATATCCTTGAACTTTTTCCCTCAAGAAAGTTTTGACTTGGTTGGCAGTTATAAATCCAAAAATCTCAAAATCAATAAATACTAAGGTGTTATTGGAACAGTCTAACAAGATATGTTAGAAGATAACCAATCTATTCCCAAAATCACATCTATTTGAGAAAAAGGTAAACAAATCAAATCGACTGAAAATATTCGATCTTCCACAGAAATAGGATAGTTCAAGCAAACTTGAGCAGTAACAATGGGTCTAGCAGTAGGAGTAGAAATAATCAATTCAAAAAGTAAGGAAGACACAGATAATCTTAATCGGTGCACACAGTCATAGGCAATAAAAGAATGGGTTGCCCCTGAGTCTTATAGTATAGTTAAAAGTTTACCTCATATAGTACAATCTCCCTGAATCAGATCTTCGGATTAGGAGGCTTCTGCTCCACTCATAGTATAAGCCCTTCCCCTTGCCTAAGGTCTTGCAGCACGTACATTACTAATAGAGGGCTCTGCCTTGGGTTGATTGTAATCCCTCGAGATGTGTCTAGGCTTCCCGCATCTTAAGCAAATGATCTCTTTGATCGTACAATCCTTTGTTAAATGGTCCTTTCCACACTTGAAACATTTTCACGAAGATGCCACAGTCTAACCAAACTTGTTGCTACCAGAACCTCCTCCTTGTGATTGTTGCTGAGATTGATTCCCCGATGGCCTCAAATACGGCTTTTGCTAGAAACGATTGCCATCATCGTTCTTTTCCCATTGGAACCGAGATTGTCCAAAGTTAAGGTTTCTCATGTCTTGTGATTGATCCAACTCCTCAATCCTATGACACTTGTCAAAAGAGCTGGGAACTCCTCAATTCCCAAAGGTAAAACTACTCTCTTTAGGTCATGCCTCAATCCTTCTTCGAACTTGCGGCACTTTCACTCCTCATTAGGCTGTAGTTGGAAATACCTTGATAACTTCGACAAACTTTTGAACTTAGCAGCATACTCACTGATTGTCATGCTCCCTTGTTTTAGACCTAGAAAGTCCATTTCTTTCGCGTGACTCGCACTAGCTGGAAAGTATTTCTCCAAGAACTTGTTCTTAAAGACTTCCCAAGTGATCGCTCTTCCATTAGCTTCCATCAATCGTTGGGCTCCTGCCCACTAGTCTACAACATCTTCAACAAGCATAAAGGTAGCATAGGTTACCTTCTGAGCATCGGTACTTCCCATTCCTTTGAACATCTTCTCTAACTCTTTGATCTAAAGACTTGCTTTCTCCAGATCAAACTCTCCTTTGAACTATGTTGGATTGTTGTGACAAAATTCTGACAAATTTTGAGCTTCAATCGTCGCTCCTTGTTGTTGAGCAGCCCTCTCGTTCTGTTGTACAATAACATCTACCATCCTTCGTATAGCTTCAGCTACTGCACCCATACTCTCATTGTCTCGTTCAGCATTAGTATATACACCTCTACTACGAGCCATCGTGTTCCTTCGAAGTCAGGCTAAACAATACACAATAAAAGTTAGATATAACCTTTCAGAAACCAAACACAGAGAATCACATAACAGAAGCAAGACGGACTAAATCACAAATCCCAAAAGATTCAAACTTGGGCTCTGATATCAACTAATGTAACACCCTCCTTCAGGTATCACATTTGAGAATAAAACTTAAAAACTTAACAAAACGTGTAAAAGGTTTAATGTAGTAAAATACGGATTTCAAATTTTCGTTCGCAAAAACTTAAATTTAAACAAGGCGTAAATAACACATGATGCAATACTAAATAATTACATATCAAAATATACAAAATATGGCATGGATCAAAGTCCACCCAAAATACATAAGATTTCTACTCCAAAAAGATACATATAAATATATACCAACGGTTCACAAAACACAACCTAGCCCAAGTCTAAAAATCTAGGGAGTAGGGTCCTCCATTGGATCCTCCTCCTCGAAGTCCCCATTAGACAAAACCCTCAGTTGGGGTAAGAGCTCACGAACATGTGTCCTAGCAGATGACACCTCAGAGTTCGCATCTTCCTTAGGGGTGTAATGCAAATCATCCCACAACTCCTTAATTGGTATAACAAACTCCAAACGTACAGAGACATCCAGAGAGAAAAGGGGAGCCCATCGCGGGTCCTACGTATAGATAAGGTTACATCTCCCACATATCTGACACGTTTAGTACCCAATTGATATGCCAAGCATCCGTACGACTATAGAACTGAACTCTAACAAAACCAACAAAAGCTCTTCTCACCGCTATCACAAGAAAACAAAACAATAGAAAAGATGTGACCTTTTTCGTCTTCCTCTCAGTCTTTATCAATCATATACACATAAAACAGAACAATACAACGAAGAGGTGAGATTTCCTACATCAATACCAACATGGAGGCACAGAAACAATAGAGAACAGTAATATCATTCATATACAAGAAACAACAATTATAGTTATGGAATATACTATTAGATAATTTAGTAGATATAAAGTATCATAATGACATGTAGACAAACTATGCATATGCACAATGGACCAATTCCTATCCATGGCGCTAAACACAATTTCGAAGAGAATGATTTAGAAGACATGTCTAGATCTCGCTAACCTCAAGTTAAGTGCATCACTATTATCGAAATACGCATCATGGCTTTATACAAGATATTCTACACCAGATCATCATTAGGAATAGTGTCTCGGTCTAGATCATCGGTGCATTACATCGGTCTGACCCACGACACAATGGAGCTAATTGGCCATTGTGGGAAACTCGCGCCCTGATGCTCACAAGGTTAACAAGTGACTTACCCTATGCCCATCGCACCCGCACTAAGGTATAATTCAACTCCTAGGCATACATCCTCAACCGACACCGCCAGTATAATGCATGATCAATGACTCAATGCATACACACATATCAATATCATGATTTTCCATAAACATAAGCTACTCATGAGCCAAACCAGTCATCAACATCTCTGGGTCCCGTTCAAGAACTCGATAACACACTGTTGTTATTTTCAATAGCAAAGCATCTTTATCTCGTAATTCAGAAATCATCATTCTTAAATTACATAAGACATCATCACTATTTTTCAATCACGTAAAACTTTTATTACTCTTTTAAGCTTAGTTTTGAAACTTTCAAAGATTAATATAGGAATTAACTTTAGTTCCAATATTCTTCTAACTAGGCTCCTCTAGGTAGTACTTCCTAATATTTTTCCTAAAAAACACAGAAAGGAAACCACATTATATTAATTTAATAAATTCTTTTCATTTGCCTTTAATAAAAATACCATAAGTTTTCAATTTCTCTTTCAAGCTCATTTTCCACTCAATAGCCTAAATCCCTCTCTTATTAAATAACAAAATTTGTTCTATCTCCCTTCCATTATTATAAATCCTTAATCTAATTCCTCTTTACCTAAGCATCTAGGTTCCAACTCAACATAAAAATTTTGCCTTGGATACCATATTTATGGCCACTTGGTCGTGAGCCCTAGGGTTCTTGGACCTCAAAATTTTTATCCTCATCAACAAGATTCCAAGCACGTAACATACTTCAATCACTAAAATTTCTACTCAACCAAAATTATGCATAATATTAAGCCATAAAATCACATAGGACAAAAACCACAAAATCACCAAGAGTTAATACAACTAAATGAACAACCCTCTCATGGATTCTTCACTTACAACATATAATTTCGTTCCTCACCACCGTGAAAGGTTGATGAAAGTAATCTCCCTCTTACCTTAGATGATCCTCCAAGCTCCTGGTATGTCTCATTCAAGTAGATTTCCACCACCAAGATGAACTTAAAAACAAAGAGAACATACAATATCAACATCTAAGGCTTATCTAAGATGACCATGGATCAAAGTATGGTCTTAGAATTTGAAAATGAAAAGGAAGATGAAGATTAGTGAACTTCACCTCAAAAATCCTTAAACTTGAAGATGAAGAACAAAGTTGAAGATGAATGAACTAGGTCAAGATCACAGCACCAAAGTGTTTTCAAATGAGGTTTGGATTCAAGAAATGTAGATGGTTGAAATTAAAGAAGATTGGAGGGTGGGTTTTGGTGGTGTGGTTGTAGGCTTGGTGGAGAGAAAAAGGTGAGAGCTTTTTGTGTTTTGGTTTTTGATAGAAAGTGTTAGAAATGAATTAAGTGAAAGACAAAGTCCTAGAACCCTTCTAACAAGCCTTGGCCATGAGCTTCCCAAGGAGAGAGGGAGACAAGCTTGTCCAACAAGTTTCCTCAAAACTTGCTTAGGAAGCTAGCTTCCTATTGGTCCAAAAAGAGAGGTGGGTCATGGTGCTGTCATAAAGGTATGGTCACATGGGTGATGACATCAAGAGAAGCCTTTAAAAAAAGGTGACTAAGCTTATATCTAGAACCATCCACTAGACCTTTACTAAAAACTATTATCTAATGAACTAAAGTTACAGTTAACAAAATCAATATTTATTGTCTAATGGATAATAGAACGTACCTAGATTTTATTTGTCAAATAAAATCTCAGATAATGAAAACTTCAAAAACTGTCTCCAGTTTCGGGTTTAGTAAGCTCCTCCGGCCCCGCATCAACAATCCAAAATTTTCCAAAAATAATATTAATATTATCAAAATAAGTCAAATAATTCACAAAAATCACAAAAGTCATAAAAAATCACAGTTAACCAAAAGCAAGAAAAGAAGAAAAGAAGAAAAGAATTGGGGTGTTATAGAGAGAGTTCCAGAAGAATCTCCTAACTCATCTGCCCAATTGAACCCTAACACAATAATTCTCCCTCCTCCTCTTTCAAGTCAAATTGTGGAGCCGATCACCTCCATTCTTTCTAATCAAGAAAAGCTTATTTTTACTATTCATTGCTTAATAGGTTATCGAAGAGGGTGCACAAGCTTCAAATGTACAAGTCCAGGAAGCGAGTCCAGTTTTTTATTCTCAAAAGAATAAACCTGCTTCGACCGTTGATCTAGATTTTGAGGATGATGTTTGTGATCCTTTTGTAGAATGGAAGATATTTCGATCAACAAAACTTCTGCTTCATCGAAGTCACATCAATCTGCTGCTCAATCTAAAGCTGAAGTCCAAAGCATTTATGTTACTAGTTTGTTACAATCCTTGAAAGATTGTTCAATTTATGTTTGAATCAACTTATGATGATTGAGGATTTGAAGCAAAAACTTATTCAACTTTTAGCGCAACTTGGTCAACACAATGATAAACTTTCTGCTACTGACAAGGAAACTGTTGGCAAAGCTAGAGGATTCCTCAAAGATCTCCTAGCTAATTATGATGGCTTTCAACATACCATAAAAGATCACTAACAACTTCTCAAAGAGAATTCCAGTTTGATAAATAAAAATGAATAATGTGAAAGAAATATGCTTGAAGCTTACAACCATCACCACTAATGCTAGTGTGAAGTTGGGCACAATCGAGACTGAAATTGAGACTCTTGAAGCTAAGTTAAAAGAGCTCAAAAGTAAAAAAGTCCAACTTCAATCAACCGTTGAAGAATCTACAGCTCAAGTGAAACAATTGAAAACTGAAAGTGTTCAATGGTTGAATTCGAGTTGAAGCATCATGGTTTCCATGACAACTCTGAATATATTTGCATGAATGTTAAGGCTTTGAGGAAAAGAGCTAAAGATACTCTGGAGACTCTTAAATTTATTTGGAGTAGTTGTAGCTTTCTTTTTTTAATCCTTTCAAATTATCTCTTTGTAATTCGAATTTATTTAATATAATATTCAATTCCTACAATGTTAGTTTATAAGTTTTCAAATATTTGTCATTAATTGAAGGAAGCTTTCTTGTGTATTTATATTAAGTATCGAATAAGCATTTCCTGAAAACACTTTTATAATTCGATATAGTCCATCCCAATTTGGAGATCATTTTCCATATTTCCTTGATCTTTTTTCCATCGACAAAATAACTTTCCACACTAAGTAATTTAACTTAAACTCTTTAACTTTGACTTTTTGGTCATAGAATTTTGCAATTCTTTCCTTTTGTCGATTTAAATCTCCAAAGCCATTAACCTTTCTTCGTCTAATTCCTTTAACTCGTCAAACATTAAGTTCCAATAATCTTCACTTGGATTATCATTTTGACATTGTAATCGAATAGACTGTAGATTAACTTCAATTGACAATACTGCCTCATGACCATACACCAATTTATAAGGTGCATAACTAGTAGCTCTTTTAGGAGAGTTTTAATATGCCCATAAATTTTGACTTAATGTGTTATGCCAACTTTTTGACCTTTGACCAACATGCTTCTTGATTAAGCTAATAATTATTTTATTAGCTGCTTCGACTTGTCCATTTACTTGAGCATAATATGCGGTCAAAGTAATCATTTTAATATTCCTTGTCTCTACATATTGTGTAACCCTTCAACTAATAAACATTGTTCCTTGATTAGTAGTTATGGTTTAGGGAATGTCAAATCTATGCACAATATTTTCTTCGATAAAATTAATCACATCATCTTGTGTGACGTCTTTTAGTGGAATTGCTTCAACCCATTTAGTAAAATAATCAATACCAACTAAGATATATCTATGACTTTTTGAAGAAGCAAGTGTAATTAAACCAATTAGGTCAAGTGCCCATCCTCGAAAAGGCCAAGGTTTCACAATCGAATTTAATTTGCTTGATGGAACATGTTGAATGTTTCCATGTTTTTGGCATTGTTCACAAGATTTAGCATATGGGTTACAATCTTTAGTCATAGTTGGCTAATAAACTCTTTGTTGAACTAAAACCCATTTCATCTTTTCACCAGCCTGATGGGCTCCGCATATTCCTTTGTGAAGTTGTGTTAAAGCCAAATAAGCTTTTTTTTCACTTAAACAATTCAATAGATTAGCATCTACTGATTTCTTATAAAGTGAATCACTCATTATCACATAATGAAGGGATCTATATTACACCTTCTTTTTGATTGCTAAATTTGGATTTTTTAAATAATCTACAATTGATTTCCTCGAATTTGAAGGATCCAAATTTTTTGTTGTACATGTAACATCCCGAAAAATATCTGTTTAAGTATAAATGATCATTTTATATTATTCTTGTTTTTTAGGAATTTTTTTAGAATTTTTCGGAAACGACGAATATTTTAATATATTCCTCGTTTTACGTGCACACTGAGCTGAGAATTGTTGAGGTCAGTGTAACGCTCCGGAAATTAATTATTTCACCACCAATAGTCATTTTCTGATATTTGTGATTTATGTGAATTTTTCTGAAATTTTCGAAAATGATGAATATTTTAATATATTTTTCGTTTTGCGTAAAATTTGAGTAGAGTCTGGAAAACAACTGTAACGCTTCAAAAATTAGAAAATTATATGACGAATAGTCGTTTTATAATATTTGCAATTTTTGAGAATTTTTTAGGATTTTTTCAGAAACGTCAAATATTTTAATATATTCCTCGTTTTACGTGCTCACTGAGCAGAACCGGAGAAACGCGATGGTTCCTCCGCGAACCTTGGACTATGGACATGTCGACGGGCGATCTTACTAAACCCGAGACTTGACACAGTTTACGAGGTTTCACAATTTTCGAAAAATTTTAACAGATAAAATAAATTAATACTACGAAAATTTATCTGTCAGATTAATTAAATACTGACTTCTGTCAACTGTAACTATTATCCATTGGATAATAGTGTGTAGTAGAAATCCTATCACATTATCTAAATGAAATTCACTTTATGTCTAATTAATCCACTTTAATTCAAATTTAATATTAAATAATCAAAGCTTCTTTGAGAAGCTTTGACCAAACAATGACCCAAATGCCCTTGGCTTCCCATGGAAGCCAACTCTCCCCCTCTCTCTTCTCTCTCTTCACGGCTAGAAGTAGCCCATGCAAGGAAAAAAAATGCAATTCAATTATTCATTTTACCACACAAATTTCATAATTTCCAAAAACACTTTCTCTCTTATCCTTTCTTCTTCTTCTTCATTTTTCTTTCTCTCTTCCTTCTCTCTACCCTCACCTCACGGCAGCCCCTCCCTCTCCCCACTCATCCATCACAAAAATTTAAACTAAACACATTTTCTTAATCCTTTCATCATTCTAAAAATCTTTTCTTCTTGGAGTTCCTTGAAATTCCTCCATTTTCACCATCTTCTCCAAGCTCCAAGCTTTGAGCTTTTTTGGTAAGTTTCAAGACCATTCTTCCCTTCCCTTCATTTTCGTGGTTATGGTCTTCATGTTGGCCATCCATGGCTTATTTTTCTGGCCTTGGTATTGATTTAACAAAGTTGAAATTTCTAGGGTTCTTGGAGGGAGCAATCCGAAATTACAAAGAACATTCTTGGTGTTTTTCTTTTGTTTTCTTCATTAAGATAAGAGGAAGACATTCCTCCTCAACCTCTCTTAGCATCTAGGAACTTTGATTTGGTTGTTTGTGGAAAAACCCTAAAGAGGGTTATTCTTTGATTTGGTAATTAGTATGCTTGTATATTGATTTTATTTTGTTTATGCTCTTGGATTGATTTGTTGTATGTAATGATATATTGGATTGGATTATGTGATTGATAATGGAAGAAAATCATTTGAGAACCCCTCTTGGTGGCCACGGTTTTAGGCTTAGTAAATGGTGTGAATTGTGAACAAATTGTAACAAGCATAAGACTTGAATTAATCAAGAGATAAAATAGGATTAATGGAAGAAAACTTGAATTGGAACTCTTGGGGTGGCCACGGTTTTGAGCCCAAAATTGGGGTTTGGTAAGCTAATGTAGCAAGTAAAGATTAAGTGAATTTAGAATGTAGCCTATAATGTGATGAATTGGAAAGAATTAGGAATTGAATTCCTAGAGAGGCCACGACCTCTAAGGCCCTTTGGGACCTAATTATGTAACTTTGGCAAATTGGGAAGCATGAGTGACTAGGAAATTAGAAACCTATGCAATGAGTGGATAATTGATAAATTGGAAGGATTTAGTAGAATTAGAGATTTAATGAATCTTAAAGGACTAAGAGTGAGACTGCCATAAGACTTGAAGTAATTATAAGTGAGTGAAGAACAAGAGAGTGTGAGACCTAAGAACTTGAACAATTTACAAATTGTATGAAAATTAAATTACCTTGGAAGATTTGTTTAATTGTAAGGATTGGATTTGACATGAACCTTGAAAGGTAAATAAATTCTAAGTTAGGATTCATAATGAACCTAAAAATGTACAAATTGACTTGATCCTTATATTGCGATGTTATGGGTCCATGTGAGTGACCATTTGTATATTGATGCTTATATTGGCCTATTGTGGCATGTTATGTAACTGTATGAGATTGTGAACCATACATGTCCATGCATAGTGTCATATGCATTGTGAATGTCCTTATGGATTGTTGTAAGGCCTAGTTGCCAAGGAGATTGAACACACCTTTGTACGGGTGCGAGTAGACAAGTGTGGGTCTTGTTATGACATCGGGGGCGTCGGGGTGCGGGTCCTCCATAATGGGTAGTTGGTAGCTCCTCTGCCTGTGGGGCAAACCGATGCAAATGCACCGACGATCCGGACTTGACACTGTCCTATATCGTGATCAAGCGTGGACTGTCCGTACAATGCCTGATGTGCACGTGAAAATTGTTGATGAATAGCACTTTGGCCTCGGCAGCCGAGTTGCGGACACATCTCCTGATCTTTCTCTCCGACTGTTTGAGTCTAGCTCCATGGAGTAGGAATTGGGAAAGCATGCATTTGTATCATGATATACTCTGTCATTGTGAATTATTGATTTTTGTAAATATGACTTGTTTGATCATTACTATACTAAATGTCTGCCTGGAACTGTTTATCTGATTACTGTTGAATTTACTATTTGTTAATTGGATATACTGTTCTTGAATTGCTACTTGGGTGTGTTGCGCCGTTTTGTTTCTAGCTGCTATAACTGGTAATGATGGTAGGATGTCTTACCTCTTTTTGTGTTTCCATTATTTGCTGCCTGTGTATGTACTGCATTGGTCGAAGACGACGGTAAGGAGGTGGAAGATCCCGAGTTTCCTGGCTTCTGGCCCGAACAAGATTAGCTTCTACTGAGACGATGGCGGCATGTATACACGGATTTTTAGGTGATGTGCGTTTGACCTTCTTCGGAGGGCCGGAGTGCTGGCACTTCAACTTGAATTCCGATTGCTGCGTCTACTTGGGAGATGTGTCGATTGCCCTAGCCTAGAAACGTCATGAGGCGCTTGGGCTCCTGCCCGTGGTTCCGTGGTTCCCATGGAGGTTTCCTCTAAAGAGGAGGATCCTGGTGAGGACCTGGATACGGTCCCTCCTCATCTGAGAGACTGATTTTACTGGTAGCTACTGATGGCTACCAGTGTTTTATTTTGGGACCTGATGTATCATTTTTGGTGGGCTGTATATTTTGATATCTCTGGGGTATATTTGTATAATTCTTTGGGGCAGGTATAGTTTTGCTTTTTGGATAGTTCAGGCTTGTATCTAAGTACAATCGATGTCAGCACATTATATATATGCATATATTAATATACATGTTATTCAGATGTGAATGTTGCCTTCTATCTTATTCTTTACTACCATTTATATTCCGCATTCTTAAAAGGATTAACCATTAAAATGATTATAAAAAAAAATTTATACTGCTATTTTACTCACGTATTTAAGCATCAAACAAGTTAAACTTGAACTAATGAACCGGGTCTTGAATTGTTAAAACTTTACTTTTTTGCATTTTCTTTTATTTGACAATGTGACGTTCCTTCCCAAAAAGGGGCATTACAGTACAAATCTCAGAGTTTTTGCATGGATATAATTTTTCCTTAATCTTGATTAACTTGATTATAGAATTCTTCAAAATTTTATATCTTGAGGCTATTTAGGCCAATTCATTGGCTTTTGCATTTTCCTCTTTAGGAGTATGTTGTACTATAACCTCAACAAATTCATTAAGCAACTTTATTGAAAAAGTTAAATACTTAATTAGATTTTGATTAATACATTTGTATTCTCGAGCTAATTGCTTAACAATCAACTGAGAATCACCTAATATAACTACATTTCTAACTTTCATCGAAACTAGAATTTGTAATCCAACTATTAAGGGTTCATATTTAGCCTCATTGTTCGAACATTCATACCTTAATTCAAACATGAATTTTGTTGGCATTGTAGTTGGAGAAATAATCAAAACTCCCAAACCAATACCTCCATCGTGTTTTGATCCATTGAAGTACAACTTCCATGGTTTTAACCTTACCAAGTCAAATTTTTTTCTTCGATTTCCACACAGGGGTGTTCAGCTAAGAAATTAGCCAGAACTTGGCTTTTTACTACCTTTAAAGGTATATATTGTAAAGAAAATTCTGTTAAAGCAAGAGCTCATTTCCATACTCAACCATTCAAGATAGGTTTTTATAACATATACTTTATTATATCAGCTTTCAATAATACAAATACATCAAAGGGTTACATATAATACTTTAACTTAGTACAGGAGAAATACAAAGCTAAAGACAATTTTTCTACTGCACTATACTTAGTTTCAACATCAATTAAAACTTTACTAAGATAATAAATGGCTCTCTCAATTCCATTTTCATCTACCTGGGCTAGTATGCTCCCAATGGTTTCTTCTTATACTGAAATATATAACTTTAGTGGACGCCCTAGAATAACAGGGGTCATTATAGGAGGATTAGTCAAGTATTCTTTTATCTTGTCAAAGGCTTCTTGGTGTTCCTTCTCCCATCGAAACTCCTCTTCATATTTGAGTTTAAGAAATGAAGAAAAAAACCTTAGTCCTTCCAGATAGGTTTGATATGAATCTTCGAAAGAAATAAATCTTTCCCAACAAATATTAAAGTTGCTTCTTATTCAAAGGAGGTGAGGCCTCTAAGATAGCCTTTGCCTTGTTTCGATCAACTTCAACACCTTTTTTCTGGACTAGGAAACCAAGAAAATTACCTGCAGACACACCAAAAGCACACTTAAGAGGATTCATTTTTAATCCATATTTTCTCATTCTTTCGAATAATTGCTTTAGATTTGTTAAATGCTCGTCTTTCTATTTTGATTAAACAACTACATCATCTATGTATATTTCCATGAATTTTCCAATTAAATTATTGAAGATGGTGTTCATGGCCCTTTGATAAGTAGCCCCAACATTTTTCAAATCAAAAGGCATAACTACCTATTCATAAGTGTCAATTGCACCAAGACATCGAAATGCTATTTTTGATACGTTCTCTTTAGCAATGTATATCTAGTTATAACCAGAGTATCCATCCATGAAACTTAGAATTTTATGATCAAATGCTAAATCAATCAATGTAACACCCCTTTGGAGGATGTCACACATAAAAGAAAATAAAAGAAATAGAAATAAAATCTACCCAAGTTGTGAAACATTTGTTAAATATTATTACGGGTTGTAAAATAACTCCTGATAGACAGAAATATGATATAAAAAGATAATGCAGAAAATACGAAATAAAAAAAAACATCGTCACTAGTAATATACATATGATTAAGTTATAAGCTGTACAAATAATTTACAACAAAGACTACAAATATTTAAACAAAAACAGTAAAGAAAGCAATAAAAGAGTTAATATATATACAGACATACGCTGACGCGCCCAAAAAAAACATCATGGTTATCTAATCCTCTGATGGATCACTCTCAGCCTGAAAATGATCATCAGGGGACAAATATCCCGGATGTCTCGACACACGGCGATAACGGGATCGCGCAGTCGATACGATGCTTATCTCACTAGGCTCAGGGTTTTCAGCACCCCAGTGACGCCTAATGGATAAGGGTAACTCTAAATGCAGAAATAACGTCGTAGTCATAATGGGCTCTCCATCAAATCGCTGACGTAGAATCACGGTCACACGTCCTGCATATGTCACAGAATCACGATCGCCTTGTAGATGCCAAGCCAGAGAACCTCCATGAAATACTAGCTCTACGAATCCCAAAAATCTGGCAGCGCCGCCATCCTCACAATCAATCCAGAGGATATGGATGATCGGATGGTTCTTGATCGTAAAACTGGTCGTCTGCCTGCTGATCTTCCTCCTCGAAGTCTTTACCGCGTAAAATAAATAAACAGAAAATACATATAACAAAGAGGTAAGACAACATAAAATCATCACAACATGGCCAATAAGAAGACGACAAACAACATATATACGGTTCATGCAATACAAAATACTATAACGAAAGAATAACATTAGAGTAAGATTTAGATATCATAACAATATATCACATCACAGATAAAACATCACGGATAAAATAAGAAAGATAAGAATAAACAGATAAGATATAATACCCAAATATAGTAACGATAACTTGGATAAAATAAACAAATAAAATACAGATAAACAATAAATAGATAAGATGGAAATAAATAGACATAGAGATAAATAAACAATATGACAAAACCCTACTCCATGGAGCTAAAGAAAACACAAGTTTCAGAGAGCGGAATGATTCGTAAAATCTATTAGTACCACGGCTGCCCCACCAACTATTGCGCTGTCACACGTTGCGTCTATAGCCCCACGACACAGGAATCCATCATCCAGGCGTGGTGTAGTTCACGGTCTCACGTTGTGGCACTACAGGCAAATGTACTACTAGATTTCATAAATCTCGATTAAATATAGTGTGTGTTGAGTACCATAGTGTGCTATCGGTTTACGGCCCACGGCCCGGTGCTACTACAACCGTCCACATGTGGGATCCCGTACACTAAAGTCTCCAAGTTCATTAGAACAATGAACCACACTATGTTTATCGCATCGACAACACGATGTGATTCGTCTCGTCAACCAATCCACCAAAAACTTGGCACACATAAGATAAATAGAGAGCACATGTACGGGTTCACATTTTCCCGACAAAGAAATAAATTCTCAAAAGCACATGCGGGTTCACATTTTCCCGACAAATGAAAGATCCTCAAAAATAATCATGTACGGGTTCACATTTTCCCGACAGCGAAAGATTCTCAAAAATAATCTGTACGGGTTCACATTTTCCCGACAGCATAAAATAAATATAGTAACGATCAATCGCGTAGAAATTTTATCGCATTTTCATAATTCCGTCATTTTTACAAACGTTTTTAAATCGCGTAAAGATATTTTTCTGTTTTTAAAATCGCGTAGCATTTTTTAATACGTTTTCTCAATCGCGTAGAATTTTCAAATCATTTTCTTATTCGAATGCCTTTAAAATTACTGTTTTAAACAAACAGAAATAGTATTTAGTACATTTAAATTACGTAGAATAATTTTCCATACCGTATACTGTCTTTTGGATATTTTTGCTATCTTATTGGTTCATTTTTTTACTAAAAATTGACAGTATTTTGTTTAGAAAATCATAATAATGGTTTCCTAAATTATCCATAAAATTTCTGTTTACCTAAAACTTCAATCATATAACTTTAATTCTTTTTGAAAACTTTCTAACATGCTTCAAAACCTAGAGTGAGCTATATGTTAGAAAACTCTCAAAATACTGTATTTCCTTCCTAATGACAAAATCATTAGTTTTAATTCTTTAAACTTAATTCTAATCTATTTGTTTCTTCAAAAATCATTAAGGAAAATTTCTTTTTAACTTATATTGTCTCTTTTTGATTGAAAAAGGTTTGGAATTAAGTTTTAGAAATCATGATTACCTATATTGGCATGTTGGCCAAATTTCATAAAACTTTTGCATTTGATTTCTAAATTGTTTTTCACCTTCCAAATCATATCAAATATATTATATTGTCTAAGTTCACTAAATCATATTAAAAATAATTGATAGGAATCAAATTAACCTTTTAGGCATGTTGGCCCAAAAATACTAAATCTTTACCATTTGATTTCTAAGTTCATTTTCTTTGATCAAATCAATTTGAAATCTTCTTGATTCTCCTAGGTTAATTAAGTTACACTTTAGGAAAAATCAAGAGAACATTTTGGTCCTCCAAACTTGTCATTGCCGTGAGCTATTGGATGTGTTCTTTGGAACACTCATGCAAATTTAAACATGTTATTCACATCCTATACCTTATCATACAATTCTAACACATGCATTGTATTTTCTAACACATGCAATATATTTTCTAACACCTAAACCTAAATTAAAGCTTATAGACATGCAATCAAAAGCTAATAGACATGCAAAAATTATTACAATCATCAAACAAGAAAACTACTAACAAATACCACATAAACTACTAACAAACACAAAAATTAACAAATACACACATAATTAACACATGACCACCGAATCCTTATGGATTCTACAAACATCACAAATGGCTCCATCTTCTTACCACCATCAAGAGATGATAAGAATTGTCTTCCTCTTACCTTAAATGAAGACAAAAGGCTTGCTTTCACACCTCCTAGGTCACGATTTTCACCACCAAAAATACCTAGAAATCTCAAACAAAATCTACATGTTACTAACCATGAAAAAGAAGCTAAACCATGGAAAAATCATGGCTTAGAACTTTGAAAAAGAAGAGAGAAAAGAAAAGCATGAAATTTCACCTTCTAGGTAAAACTTTCAAGGTTGATTTCCAAGCCCTAAATGGAAGATTTTGAAGAAACTCTCAACTAGAAAGGTTCTTAGAATAGTGTTTAGGTTAGGAAAACTTGGTTAGAAAAATTTTTTGATGGTTGGATGGTGTAGATAGTGTCTTGGCCGAATGGTAGGGAAAAGGAACAACAATGGTGGCTAGGGTTTTTGGAAGAGAGAGAAGAGAGAAAAGTGATGAAGATGAAGTGTTGTTTTGGCCTTCTCACTCCTAATGGCCGTAGCCTTCAAGTGGTAAGGATGTGCATGGATTTGGCTTCATCCAAGCCATTGAATGCATCAAAGGCTAGGATTAAATCTTGGTGAACAAGCTTGATTTCTATTGGTTGGTTCATGATGACTCACATGCTGAGTCACACAGCTCATTTAATTCTCTGCTGAGTCAGCTAAATTGGTTGAGTCACTGTTTCAAAAAGTTCTACTTGCTAACTTGTGATTAACTTAGCTACCGATCTAACCGTTTTTAATTGTGGGTCCCGCAAAATATTTTCGGGTCCATTGTCACTAAATTATATTGACTAATAAAATAATATTATAATAATATAAAATTATTTTATTTGACATTAAATCCTAAAAATTAAAAGATTATTTTTAGTCTCATTCAGAATCGGGTTAAGTAAGATCCCCCAATTCTAAATAATAAAATAAGATTTTTCCCGGCCCGGAAAATATTATTTTCCTGCCTCGGAGCAAATCACACAAAAAGTCCATATAAAATCACAGACAGTATTATCGGACATTAAATCAAGAAGAAAACAATTAAAAACAGCAAAAACAGTACGTTCAGGACGTAACGGTCATTTTTCCATTTTTTCCCACAACGTAGGTAATCGTCCAAAACGTTCAAATAAAATATCCAAAGAAGTATTATATAGTTTGTATATCTTTCAGAAAAATTAAAACAAAGAGCTTCGAGAAAAATTTTTATTTTACCGTCTCGAAACAAATTACGTAAAACGATCAAATAAAATTTGAGCCAGTATTATCGTAATTGTTTTCATACAGAAATCGAGAACAGTAAAATAGGGACACAACGATCATTCACACAAAAGCATGAAAAACAGAAAACAGTACATTCAGAATATTTTCTAAAAATTGGGGCGTTACAATCAACATATTAATAATTGACATAGGGTATTCATCCTTGGGTGTTGCAGAATTTAGATCTCAAAAATCCATGCATACTTTTAGCTTGTCATTTTTCTTCATAACATGAATAACATTTGAAATCCAATTTACATACCTGGTGGTTCAAATAAACTTTGCTTTTAAAAGCCTTTTGATTTCTTCTTTGATTTTTAGTACCACCTCAGGTGCAAACCTTCTAGGAGCCTGCTTGAATGGACGCTGCCCTACTCAAATAGGTAACCTATGTTACACCAATTCTCTACTAAGTCTGGGCATTTCTTCATAGTCCAATGCAAAGCAGACCTTGTATTCTTCGAGCAACCTAACTAATTCCTATTTATAATTTATATCTAATAAACTACTAATATAAATAGGGTATTTAGTTACATCATCATCTAAATTGAATTCCTCTAAAAGGTCTTATACCTTTATCTTTTTAATACCATCATATAGAGGGGTTGTTCGAACCCTAGAGGTGAATCATCACATATACAATCTAAATTTGTATCATCAATAGTGCAAACCATTTTGTTAACCATGTAGGCGAACAATCGTGCCATAAGGCTCTTAAGACTCATTCAAGTCTACTTCATCAAACCAAATTGCTAAATCCCGTTTAATCTAAACGAAACATTTCGACGGCCTCAATGTCGAATGCTCAAGTGTCCCAAATGTTCAAGGGCTTAACCCTTAGATAACACACGTCGAAATCAACATGATTATTTTGAAGATACATTAAATTGTCATATGCCTTAATAACCTCCAACTATCCAAGCTTGATCCAGAGGAACATCTGCTAGTGTACAGTTGAAAGAACAATACCTACAGAATGAATGGATTCCCTTCTAAGTAGTAGATTGTAGCTAGCCTTTAACGGAACTACAACAAAAAGAGTATTCCTTATCACTGTTCCCACTTCTCATTAAAGTCTGTAATCATCATATTGTGTGGAAGCAAGTCAGCTTCACTCTTTCTAAATTTTTTCTGCAAACTAGAAGACATCAAATTGATTGTTTCTCCTCCATCAACCAACACCCTATTGACCTATTTTCCATTGGCTACCACCTTGATAAATAAGGGTTGAAGATGATCCTTCATTTCCTTTGTTAGAACGTTGAGAACTACTAAATTCTCCGTGGCTTCGATTGTGTCTTCTTCCAAAAATATGAGGTATTTATTTACTTCTTCAAGTTCATTAAAGTCCCCATCCATATTGTTCTCAGTCGAAGTTGCTACATACTCTGCAGGTGATAAACATATTTTTCTTATATTAGTTAACTTTTATATTTAGTCTTTTAGACCTCTTGTGTGCTTAATTGATTGGTCTTGGCCACATGTTATAAGTTTGGGTTCAAATTGAGTTTAATTGTATTTTTCAGCATTATTAGGAATTTTATATTATTTATGTATTTTGGACATAACTTGAGCTCTAGACATTTAAAAATTATTAATTTTACCATGTACAAAAGTTAAGAGAAATCTCTACAACTTTGATTAAGAACTCAAAGAATAAATCGAATGTCTAGTGGGTGTTTGTCCTTTTATTAGGCCGCAAGTGCACGTGTCATATAAGTAATACAGATATAGAGTATAAGTTCGTTCCCACGAGGATAAATGACTTCCATTACTAAATAACAACCAATAACTTAGCTAAATTCTATTCAAGAACATATAAAATAGATAAAAAGTATAGAAACTAAATCTAAAGTCTACAAAGCAATAAAGATAATGGTTTAGAGATTTAGGAAATCCTTTTTCACCTACTACTTCAACTAATGGCATGTAATCCAATGCATGTAACTTGAAGCATGTTGATTGGTTTTTGATGATAACAAAGACAAAGATGAAGATCAAGAGCAAAAGAGAAAATCAAGATCAAAGGAAGAAATCAAGAGGTTTAGATATAGGCATTAGAACATCAATGTTAAATGCTCTCAAGATATCTCAAATGGTTTTTCAAAAATGATTTCAATCAATATGGTTTTCAAAGATCAATTCCTAAAAAGAGGACTTCTTTTATCTTGGATCATGCCAAACAAAGTTTAATATTGTTTAAATCTATGTTTTCTAAAGTTAGGAATGACATGAATCCTCTTTTAGGCTTGAAAAATGAGTTTAAAGTATAGTGTAATCGATTACCAGTGTTTAGTAATCGATTACAAGCTAAACAAAAGCCTTGTAATCGATTACATCATACATGTAATGATTACCAGAAATTCAGAGGACGTGTAATCGATTATACCCAAGCTGGTAATCGATTACCATGCTCCCAGAAAGCCAAGAACACGTTCAAAGGGCCATGTAATCAATTACATCAATATTATAATCGATTACCATAAAGTCAGAGGGCGTGTAATCGATTACCCAAGTCATGTAATCGATTACCACAAGCCCAGAAAGCCAAGAACACGTTCTATCTTCCATGTAATCGATTACCAAAACCCTGTAATCGATTACCAGTGTTCTGACATGCCCAACGGCTATATTAGATGCATTAAATGCTTGGCTTCAACCACCCTCCAATGGCTCTTTTAATCAATGGGCTTTAAATATAGTTGTTGGGGCATCATTGATGATTGCTCTTAAACCTGAAACATCTTATTAATACATCAAAATGAGAATCAATCTCTGAAATCACTCTTTGCTCTATTTTTTACTAATCTTTGAGATATCATTTGTAAGCATTCTTAGAGCTTCAATTTGTATCATTTACTCTAGTGAGAGCTTCTTTATATCAACCTTGATTGCTTTGTAAAGAGAGGGTGAGGTATCCCTCCATGTTGTAAAGGTTGAGGCATCCCTTTGTTTGAAGAGACTCAAGCTCAACGATGAGGCATCCCAAGGAGTTGAGTGCTCAAGTTTGTAAAGGTAGTCAAGCACCTATTGAAGCTTGAAGATATAGTGAAAAATCTCAAGTGGTTGTTTGAGGATTGGACGTAGGTCACAAGTAGATTGGTGGCCGAACCAGGATAAATTATTGTGTTTGATTCTCTAAACCCTTCTCTTTATATTTGTGGATTGCTTGTATTCTTACTTGATTACTTCTCTCTTGGTTGGTTATATCTATTGTTCTTATCAATTCATTCATTTCAAATAGTCAATAGCTTCAACGAAAATCAATAGTCGAGTATTTTGCGAAAGAATTACGAACTTGTTTTATAAACTCAATTCACCCCCTCTCTTGAGTATTGAAGTCACTTGGTAACAAGTGGTATCAGAGCTAGACTCTTGTATAAAGAGCTTAGCCGCTTCAAGAGTAAAGATGGCTTCAAATAGTTTTTCTAATGAAAGTTCTTCTATAAATAGGCCTCCCTTTTTCAATGGGGATGGTTATACATATTGGAAAGAAAGGATGAAGATTTTTATTGAAGCTATTGATATTGATGTATGGGATGCCGTTGAAAATGGTCCTTTTGTCCTAACACGTCTAGTTGATGGTGTTAGAACAAATAAACCAAGAAATGAATGGACCGATGATGACAAGAAAAAAGTCCAATACAACTTGAGAGCCAAGAATATCATCACTACTTCTTTAGGATATGATGAATTCTTTAGGGTGTCAAATTGTAAGACCGCTCAAGAAATGTGGGATACATTGCAAGTAACTCATGAAGGTACAAGTGAGGTAAAAAGATCTAGAATTAACACAGTCACTCACGAATATGAATTGTTTAGAATGAACCAAGGGGAAAACATTCAAGAAATGCAAAAACGTTTTACTCATATAATTAATCATCTTACTTCATTGAGAAAAACTTTTGTCAATGAAGATCTTATTAACAAAGTTTTGAGATGTTTGAGCAGGAATTGGCAACCCAAGGTGACGGCAATATCAGAATCAAGAAATCTTGCCTCAATGACTTTGGCCACCCTCTTTGGAAAGCTTCAAGAACATGAGTTGGAACTAAACTGATTAAGTCAAAGTGATAAGCAAGATAAGAAGAAAAAGGGGATTGCTCTCAAGGCCACCTCCTCAACAATTTATAATGAGGATGAAGATGATGAAGATGGTATTGACAATCTTGAGATGAATGAAGAAAACTTCAGCCTCCTTGTTAAGAGATTCGGAAGATTTCGTAAGAAGAAAGGAACTCAAAGAAGACCACATTTCCCTCCTAAAAGGTCATTTCAAAAAGGAGAAGGAACATCTTCTACTCCAACTTGCTATAAATATGGAAAACCCATACACATGAAGATGGAATGTCCGGTTTATCAAAAGAAGATGGAGAAGTTTGAAAAGAAGCCCTTCAAGGAAAGGAATGGAAGAAGAGCATACATCGTTTGGGAAGACAACGATATGAACTCCACCGATGACTCGGAGGATGAGGAAGCCCACCTTTGCCTTATGGCAAATGAAGAAGAAGAAGAGGAAAGCGAAACAGAGGTAACCTCATCTAATCTTGAACTATCTCCTTCATATAATGAATTGCAAGATGCCTTTCAAGAATTGCATGATGAATCCATGAGACTCACCAAAATTGTTTTAACTTCCAACAAAATAATCTCCTTAATGACTAACAAAATTTCTACTTTAACTAAAGAGATTGAAGAACTCAAAGTTGAAAATGAGACTCTAGGACTTATTGATGCCAACTCATCATGCATGATTTGTTCTTTATATGAAAATATACCCACACCCTCATCTTGTTCTTCATGTAAAGAATATGAAATTGAAATTGAGGACTTGAAAAACACTCTTACAAAATTTACTATGGGAAGAGATAATTTGAATATGTTACTAGGGAAACAAAGGTGTGTTTTTCAAAAAGTCGGGTTGGGATACAATCCAAACAGCCATAAAAAATCCTGCAATAATTTCTTTGTTCCATCTAGAACATCAAGTACCCCCTTTATCAAATGCTTTCATTGTGGAAAGAAAGGACATAGTGCATCTATATGTAATGCTAGAAAGAAAAGAAACACCAAAGTAGGAACTAAAATGGTTTGGGTTCCTAAAAGCATCGTGCCTATTTCTAACACACAAGGACCCAAGACATTTTAGGGACCAAATGTTAAAACTTGAATGTGTGTTGTAGGTGTGCTTGAAGTCCAAAAGTTCAAGTTAGTATCTTGATAGTGGATGCTCCAAGCACATGACCGGTGATGGCTCCAAGTTCTCCTTCCTTGTTCCTAAGAAGAGTGAACATGTGACTTATGGTGACAACAACAAAGGAAAGATCCTTGGAGTCGGTAAAGTTGGTAAGATTCCTTCCTCATCTATTGATAATGTTTTACTTGTTGAAGGACTCAAATATAACTTGCTTAGCATTAGTCAATTGTGTGATAAAGGGAATAGAGTAATATTTGATTCAAATTGTTGCATAATTGAGGGTAAGGATGATAAGCATGTTAAGTTTGTTGGTCATAGGGTCAATAACATATATATGATTAGCCGTGATGACATTTCCTCAAATGATGCTAAATGCTTTATGACTAGAGAAAATGATTCATGGTTATGGTATAGAAGAATTGCTCACATTCACATGGATCACTTAAACAAATTAGTTTCTAAAGAACTAGTAATTGGTCTTCCAAAGCTCAAATTTGAAAAAGATAAACTTTGTGATGCATGTCAAAAGGGAAACAAGTAAAGGTCTCTTTTAAAGCTAAAAATGTGGTTTCAACTTCTAGACCTTTATAACTTTTGCACATGGATCTTTTTGGTCCCTCTAGAACTATGAGCTTTGGTGGGAATTACTATGCCTTAGTGATTGTGGATGATTTTTCTAGGTTTACATGGACATTGTTTTTGTCTCACAAAAATGATGCTTTTCAATCATTCAAAAAACTTGCTAAAGTTATCCAAAACGAAAATGGTTTTTGTATTGTATCCATAAGAAGTGATCATAGTGATGAATTTGAAAACCATGAATTTGAAACGTTTTGTGATGAACATGGCATTGAGCATAATTTTTCAGCCCCTAGAACACCCCAACAAAATGGTGTTGTAGAAAGGAAAAATCGATCTTTAGAAGAAATGGCAAGAACTATGCTCAATGAGGCCAACATTCCTAAGTATTTTTGGGCAGATGCGGTTAATACCGCATGTTATGTTATGAATAGGGCTCTAATAATATCAATTTTAAAGAAAACTCCTTACGAATTATACAAAGGAAGGAAATCAAATGTCTCATATTTTCATGTTTTTGGATGTAAATACTTTGTTTTAAATAATGGAAAGGATAACTTAGGGAAGTTTGATGCAAAATCTGATGAGAGAATATTTCTTGGTTATTCTATACATAGTAAGGCCTTTAGGGTTTATAACAAACGAACTATAACAATAGAAGAATCCATACATGTTGCATTTAATGAAACTAACCTAAACGAGCCAAGAAAGGAGCTTATTAATGATGTTGCAGAAATCCTTACAAGAACTCACCTAGAAAATCAAGAAAAAGAAGTCAAGAAGCAAGAAGAAAACCCATATGATTTCCCAAGACAAGAGAACTCTCAAATCATGGATCTTCCCAAGGAATGGAGAACATCAAGATATCATCCTCTTGACAAAGTGATAGGTGATGTATCAAAAGGGATAATCACTCGTAACTCTCTTAGAGATGCATGTAATCATATAGCTTTTGTTTCTCAAGTTGAACCTAAAAACATAAATGAGACCATTAATGATGAACATTGGATCTTGGCCATGCAAGATGAACCGAACCAATTTGAGAGGAATCAAGTTTTGGAATTAGTTCCAAGGCCCAATGATCATACCATAATTGGCACCAAATGGGTTTTTAGGAACAAACTTGATGAACGGGCTTAATAATAAGATACAAAGCTAGGCTTGTAGCAAAAGGTTATAAGCCAGAAGAAGGTATAGATTATGAAGAAACGTATGCTCCCATAGCTAGATTAGAAACCATTAGAATGTTACTTGCATATGCTTGCATCATAGATTTCAAACTTTTTCAAATGGATGTCAAAAGTGCCTTTTTAAATGGTTTCATACAAGAAGAAATATATATGGATCAACCTCCCAGTTTTGAAAGTTTTGAGTTGTCCAACCATGTTTTTAAACTTAAAAAGGCCTTATATGGCTTAAAACAAGCTCCTAGAGCTTGGTATGAAAGGTTGAGCAAGTTCCTTTTGGAAAATGGTTTCTCTAGGGGAAAGGTTGACACTACTCTTTTCATCAAACATAAAAAGTATGACATTTTACTTATTCAAATATATGTTGATGATATTATATTTGGTGCTACTAATGACTCTCTTTGTAAAGAATTTACTAATATCATGCAAATTGAGTTTGAGATATCCATGATGGGTGAGCTTAATTTCTTCCTTGGCCTTCAAATCAAGCAAACAAGGGATGAGACTTTCATAAGTCAATCCAAATATTGCAAGGAGTTGCTTAAAAAGTTTGGAATGGAAGGAGCAAAACAAATGGCTACACCAAGGGGAACTTCTTGTTACTTGGACAAGGAAGAAGGAGGTAAATTGGTAGAAATCACTAAGTATAGAGGTATAATTGGCTAAGTTCTTTACCTTACCGCAAGTAGGCCTGATATCATGTTTAGTGTATGCATGTATGCTAGATTTCAAGCAAATCCTAAATAATCACACGTAAGTGTTGTAAAACGAATTATGAAATATCTAATAGGTACTTCACAAATGAGATTGTGGTACCCTAAGGGTGCTTCATGTAGCCTAATTGGGTATTTCGATTCTGATTTTGCTGGGTGCAAAATGGATAAGAAGAGTACTAGTAGGACATGCCACTTGCTTGGAAGCTCATTAGTTTCTTGGTATAGTAAGAAGCAAAATAGTGTGGCATTGTCAACAACTGAAGCTAAATATATTGCAGCTGGAAGTTGTTGTGCTCAAATCCTTTGGATGAAGCAACAACTTCTAGACTATGGTCTTGAGCTGGATCACATCCCCATAAGATGTGATAATACTAGTGCAATCAACTTGTCTAAAAATCCCATTTTACACTCAAGAACAAAGCACATTGAAATAAGGCATCGTTTCATAAGAGATCATGTTCAAAAGGGTGATTGCATGCTTGAATTTGTGGAAACCACTAAGCAACTAGCAGACATTTTCACTAAACCTTTGGCAAAAGAAGCCTTCTATTATATAAGAAATGAACGTGGCATATTGGATCAATCATGCACAGGCTAATTGCTGCATAAATACATTGTTTTGCTGCATAAAATGCAAATTGCTGCATAAACATACATTTTTCTGCATAATCATGTCCCTTTGCTGCATAATTTTTTATTTCTTAATCCAATACTGACTAGAGCGTCGAAGATTCTCCTTAAGTTGTTTTGCAGGTGCTTCCTCATGTCAAAGATCTCCAAGAAGCTCAAAAACATCTCAAATCCATCCTAATGGGGTAATTCTTGGTAAAAATAGCAATCTTGTATAATTATGTGTTTTGAATCATAATCTGTGTGAATTGTATGCTTGCATGATATTTTGGAATTGATTTGAGAAGCTTTGGAACTATTTTGGAATGTTTAAAATTGATCCTTAATTGTTTGAAATGCAAAATATGAGTTTTAGTAGGTTGGGATTACAAAGGTTCTATCAAGCAAGTAATCGATTACACCACACTGGTAATCGATTACAATGAACCCATAACTCAGGTAATCGATTACACAAATAATGTAATCGATTACAAGGTTCCTAGAAGGCTGGTAATCGATTACACTAATATTGTAATCGATTATAGGGGCAAACAGAAAGCTGGTAATCGATTACATAAACCATGTAATCGATTACAGAGGGGTTTTAAAAGGTTTCAAACGCGCGAAAGGTCACTCATTCTAAAAATTTGACCCTTCTTCTCCTCTGCTCCCACGAAACCCCCTTCTCCCAAATCTCCCTTTCTCACTCCATTTTCCACCAAATCCTCCAAAATCACCTCCTCTCACTCGAAATCCCTCTCCCACCATAACCTAACCACCAAAACTCTTACAAACCCACCCCATTCTCCACCATAAACTTCACCCACTCCTCTGTTCTTCTCCACTTCATCCCCCATGAGCTACACACCTCCAAATACCCCCAAACACTCACCCAATCTCACCTTCAATCATCAATGGCTGAACCAAGCCACCGTGCTAAACGTGCAAGACTAGGGGCCACCATTGGAGACTCCTCCAGTGCTCCTCCACGCAATATCTCTGGGCTGGACCTAACCAGGCACTTCTCAACCACCAAGAAGGCTGAGCTTTTCAGAAAGAACAATCTCGCCACGATATCTCACACAATCCTTCTGCACTAGTGAACCCCTGGAGAGCTTCCAGTTGCTTGAGAGGATGGGGTTGCTTGGGTTCTTCAGCATTTAGAAGGACATCTACCTAAATTTGGTTCGTGTCTTTTATGCAAACTTGAGGTACAAAGATCATTGCTTGATATCTGAGGTGAGGAAGACGCAGATTAAAATTTCTCGGGAAGAATGGTGTAGGTTGACCAAGCTAACCTATGCTGGGACCAGCTTCTATGGAAATGAAAATGCTTGGGGAGCTGAGTTTGAGTATAAGAGCGCTCTGACATCCCTGATTCGCTCTGGTTATGTGCTTCCAAGGAATAACAAAAGAGTGATGGCCACTGGTCTGACAATGGAGAATAGGGTACTCCATTATCTAGTGGTTCGAGGCTTGATTCCCAGAGGCGGGAATTATTCTCAGGTATTGCAAGATGACGTGGTGGTCTTATGGGCCATGACCACTGGCAGGCCTATCAACTGGGCCAATTACATTATTTAGCACATGCTGGATGTGAAGAAAAAAAAAACTATGCCCTTCCCTATGCCATGTTAGTGACTGCTATCCTAGAACATTGTCGCATCTTCTTGGCTGAGGAATCCAAGGATACCAGCTCCAAAGGACCATAATCCATTGGTTTGCACACCTTGAAAAAGCTTCAGCTGAGCAAGGTCAATGGGCGATGGTACTATTTGGCCCATGGTAGCTATGGGCATATTCCTCATGGTCTTGAAAGTGATGAGAAGGATGAGGACGAGCAGCCTGCGCCAGCTCCACCAGCTTTAGCCACATTAGAGCTTCTACTGCAAGAAATGTGAAGTTTGGCAACTACGGTGGAAACCTGAATGGACCGGATTGAGCAAAAGGTGGATCATCTGGAGCTAAGGATGGACTATTCTGATCAGGAGCTTGCTACTATTCGTTCACTTTTGGAGGGCCCCAGACATACTGCACCGAGAGATGCTACTGCACCTACCACCTCCTCTGCCCCTCCTGCCCCTCCTCTATCACTTGCTGACCCCTCTGCCACTCCCGCTGGAGTTCCTGCTGATGACGAGGAGCTCCTTGGTTCCGAGGATGATCTTGACACCGGAGACGATGATGTGGACCTTGGTGACATTGTTGCGGATATGGAGAGTGATAGTAAGGCCACTGATAGTGATCATGGACCTTTGCCATGATAGTTTCTTTGTTTTTCTGATATTTGGTTGTATATGACTGAAACAATATTTATATAAAATCAGTTGGTTCTTTTGATGTTTCCTATATGATTATTGATATGATTATTGATTCTAATATACACTTGAATATTAATTTGATTGGTTCCATTTTGATCTATTGGATTGATTGTATATTGACTGGTTTGAACTGATTAATTTTTGCTGTTTAAAATTTTGGGAAATCATGATAATCAACGAAAATGCTGCCAAAATTTCATCTAAATACTAATATGTTTTTGATAATGCCAACGGGGGAGAGATTAGTGTCTTGCATAAGTACGTGGGAGTTAGATTTAAAGCTCTCACATGAATATATCACTAACTCTATATTGTTCATACATTATGAGGGAGAGTGGTGCTTAAATCTCTGATATACATATATATATGCAATTGTTTCACTTTCTTTCAATGTTCAGTTTGTCATCATCAAAAAGGGGGAGAATGTGAATGCATGTATCTTGAAGCATGTCGATTAGTTTTTGATGATAACAAAGACAAAGATGAAGATCAAGAGCAAAAGAGAAAATCAAGATCAAAGGAAGAAATCAAGAGGTTTAGATATAGGCATTAGAACATCAATGTTAAATGCTCTCAAGATATCTCAAATGATTTTAATCAATATGGTTTTCAAAGATCAATTCCTAACAAGAGGACTTCTTTTATCTTGGATCATGCCAAACAAAGTTCAATATTGTTTAAATCCATGTTTTCTAAAGTTAAGAATGACATGAATCCTCTTTCAGGCTTGAAAAATGAGTTTAAAGTATAGTGTAATCGATTACTAGTGTTTAGTAATCGATTACAAGCTAAACAGAAGCCTTGTAATCGATTACATCATACATGTAATCGATTACCAGAAAGTCAAAGGACGTGTAATCGATTACACCCAAGCTGGTAATCGATCACCATGTTCCCAGAAAGCCAAGAACACGTTCAAAGGGCCATGTAATCAATTACATCAATATTGTAATCGATTACCATAAAGTCAGAGGGCATGTAATCGATTACCCAAGTCATGTAATCGATTACCACAAGCCTAGAAAGCCAAGAACACATTCTATCTTCCATGTAATCGATTACCAAAACCCTGTAATTGATTACCAGTGTTCTGATATGCCCAACGGCTATATTAGATGCATTAAATGCTTGTCTTCAACCACCCTCCAACGACTCTTTTAATGAATGGGCTTTAAATACAGTTGTTGGGGCATCATTGATGGTTGCTCTTAAACCTGAAACATCTTATTAATACATCAAAACGAGAATCAATCTCTGAAATCATTCTTCGCTCTGTTTTTGACTAATCTTTGAGATATCATTTATGAGCATTCTTAGAGCTTCAATTTGTATCATTTACTCTAGTAAGAACTTCTTTATATCAACCTTGATTGCTTTGTAAAGAGAGGGTAAGGTATCCTTTCATATTGTAAAGGGTGAGGCATCCTTTTGTTTGAAGAGACTCAAGCTCAAGGGTGAGGCATCCCAAGGAGTTGAGTGCTCAAGTTTGTAAAGGTAGTCAAGCACCTATTGAAGCTTGAAGATACAATGAAAAATCTCGAGTGGTTGCTTGAGGATTGGATGTAGGTCACAAGTGGATTGGTGGCCGAATCAAGATAAATTATTGTGTTTGATTCTCTAAACCCTTCTCTTTATATTTGTGCATTGCTTGTATTCTTAGTTGATTACTTCTTTCTTGGTTGGTTATTAAGCAATATCTATTGTTCTTATCAATTCATTCATTTCAAATAGTCAATAGCTTCAACGAAAATTAATAGTCGAGTGTTTTGCGAAAGAATTGCGAACTTGTTTTATAAACTCAATTCACCCCCCCTCTTGAGTATTGAAGCCACTTGGTAACACTAATAAGCAACATTAATGATTATTTAGGTTAGTTTGAGAATCTACTTTAGTTAAAAGCCTATATCTAGCACAATTAACCATAGTTTCATTTACCTAATTCACTATGTTTCCATGAGAACTAGTGCAAACTCCACTCATGAAATTTCTATTCTCAAACACACGCTATGCATGGCTAAGAGATATATTTCTATCTCATTAGCAAATCAATTCATCCAAGCTAATTGAACTCATCGAACATGCATCAACCATACCATATCCATATCCACAAATCCCTATGTCTAATTCATTTGCAACACTAAGATCATGCAATTGTTGGCCAAACAAGAGCAAGCATTAAGCATAGGTATGGAATAACAAAACCAAACATCAATATAAACTCAAAGTAAGACAAAATCATTAATATCCATTCAAAGATTCAAAGTAATTCCTGAATACAACTTGGCTAAACATTGAACACGAATTTATACAACAAAAACACATGTTCAGAATAGAGGGAAGAGAGAAAAGAAAAGGGAGAAAAGGAAAGAAGCTCATAGATGAGGATTTGATGCTTTAATCTCCTTCCATGAAGAAGATGGCCTCCAACCAGGCCTTCCTAAGGCTCCAATCAACCCAGAATGTGAAAACCTAGCATAGCTTCTCTAAACTCAGCAAGCTCTCTTTAGAAAATCTATTAAATTTCTATTTATAGACTCAGAAAATAGAGTTATGCCTCGACATTCAACTTCTCGCACCGTGGCGCACTTCAATTTAGGTCAGGGACGCCGCGACATCCATTCTTCACGTCGCGGCATGCAAAATGCGTAGCTCTCTGACTTTGATGCAGGGGATGAACCACACCGCGACATTGATATGCCAGCGCCGCGGTGTTGTAGTCTATGCCTTCAATTTGGCTTTCTCTTCTCATTTTTGCTCACATGCTCCATATATCATCTCGTTTAGAGCCCTTTCTACGACAGAGAAATCACGAAATCAATAACAGTTGCAAATCCACTTATTCAATCAAATAATATGCACAGTTTGCTCAATGACATACAAGAAAGGTATCAGAATTGAATATAACAAATATAAGCACAAAACCTTCCAAATATGCATAAATATAAGGACTTAAGAAATCAGAGAAATACAGATATGGGGCACAAATAACTACACTTGTGGAGTTATCAGTGCATCAGACTAGGGCTTGAAAGTCAGAATAGAAATGTTGTCACTAGAACCTGAATGATATACAAAGATTGGGTTGTAAGAGTCATAAGCAGCTGAGACTAGTGTCATTAGAAAGCTGAGACACAGATCTTCAACTCTTATGAAGACTAATTATCAAAACTATGACACTTTGATGGTGTCACTGGAAGTCATAATAGAGATGTTATCACTAGAACCTAGACGATATACAAATATTGTATCAATAGCATCTCTAGAACCTGAACGATATACAAATATTGGGTCAAAATTTGCATTGTAAGAGTCATATGGAAATGAGACTAGTGCCATTAGAAAGCTGAGACAAAGATCTTCAACTCTTATGAAGACCACTTATCAAAACTATGACATTTTGATGGTGTTCTCACCTTTTGAAGTCAACTGATGGGTCTAGAGAGTTGTTAAGAACATATGGACATAATTCTCTCATCCTAAGCCTAAATTAGGCAAATTAGGTGCCAATTAAAGCTAAGAGGAACAAGATTAACCCTAAGCTAGGGACAAACTTGAATTTTTAATTTTAGAGATAGTTATTTAAGTGGCAACAACAACCACGAACATAACCCTATTTTTCTCTTAGCCGCTCTTGCTTGCACTTTCTCTCTTTATCTCTCTTCCTCTTCTTTCTCTCTAGGTTTCTTTCTTTTTGGTTTTTCTTCCCTTCCATCCATGGAGGGCTAGACCATTTTTAAACAATCATAGGGATTGACAATCTTGATTTTTAATTCTAAGATCTTATTTTGATTGTTTTACATTTAATTGTTAATCAAGTTTCTCTTTTATTTGTTAATCAAGTTTCTCTTTTACCTCTGTTGATTTTGTTAATTCTTGATTGAATTGCTTAATTTGATTTGGATGTTGATGTGATAACTAGATAATTACCATATGTTTAAAAAGGATTACAAAGACTAAATAATGCATCAAATGTGTTTGATAGATTGTTAAGCTTGGTTGAATTCTAGGTTTTAGGTTAATTTATGATTAGATGGATGCTTAATTCATTAACCTTGATTAATTAAATTCTGGATGCTTATTTCATTAACCTTGAACTCATGGTCCTAATTGGTTCAAACAACACTTTTTCTCATAAGCTCCTGAAGTTGATAAACACATTTTTCATATATTATTTAACCCTCATATTTAGTCTCTTAGACCTCTTATATGCTTAATTGATTGATTTTGACCACATTTTATAATTTTGGGTTCAAATTGGACTTAATTGTATTTTTTAGCATTATTGGAAATTTAACATTATTTCTGTATTTTAGGCATAACTTTAGTTTTAGACATCTAAAAATTATGAATTTTACCTTGTAGAGAAGCTGAGAGAAATTTCTACAACTTTAATGAAGAGCTCAATCAGATGTCTAGTAGATTAGATTAGGCCATAAAATCAAAATAGATATACTGTTGTTAGAATATGGACGATGTGTAAAGATTGAGTCATAATTTAGGTTTATGTGTGATATAGACCTGAAATCGATGGCATTTGAAAGCTAAGACATATATCTTCACTTCTTATGAAGACTACTTTTTAAAACTGTGACATTTTGATGGTGTTTTCATCCTTTGAAGTCGGTTGACAGGTTCAGAGAGCTGTTAAAAATGTTTTGGGCATAACTCTCTCATCCTAAGCCCAAATTATGCAAATTCGGTGTCCAAATAAAGTTAAGAGGAAGATGATTAACCTTAAGCTAAGAAAAAACTTGGATTTTTATTTTAGAGATAATTATTTAAGCAGCAGTTGCGACCACGAAACTTAACCTTAATTTTCTCTAAGTCGTTCTTGCTTGCACTTCCTCTCTTCATCATTCTTCTTCTCCTTTCTCGCTAGTTTTCATTCTTTTTTGTTTTTCCCTTATCCATGGAGGGTTAGACCCTTTTAAATCAATCCTAGGGATTGACAATTTTGATATTTAATTTTGAGATCTTGTTTTGATTATTTTACATTTAATTGCTAGCCAAGTTTATCTTTACTTTTTAATCAAGTTTCACTTTTACTTGTTAATCAAGTTTCTCTTTACCTCTTTTAATTTTGTTAAATTTGAATTGAATTACTTAACTTGATTTGGATGTTAATATGATAATTGCATAATTACCATGTGTTAATGAAGATCAAAGAGACTAAACAATGCATCAAAGGCTTTATGGATGTTGTTTGTTAAGCTTAGTTGAATTCTGGATTTTAGATTAATTTAGGATTAGATGGGTACTTAATTCATTTAACATTGATCAATTAAATTTTGGGTGCTTATCTAGTAGAGAATTCATAGATCATCTTAAGGCTTCTTGATGTGATCTAAGACCAAGAATCTGATTAGCAATTAAATGGAAGATATTAAACAATGCATCAAAGGTGTTAGATAGATTGTTTTAGTTAATTTAGGATTAAATGGGTCTTTAATTCATTTAACCTTGATTAATTAAATTCTAGATGCGTATCTAGTAGATAATTTATTGATCATCTTAAGTCTTCTTGATATGATCTTTAGCCAAGAACTTGGTTAGCAATTGAATGAATTCTTAATGATCAAGGATAAATTAAACTCAAGAATAATTTATTTCCTTAGATTAATTGTTTACTTAATTCTATTTACAATTTTTAATTAATTTTTGTTAATTAATTTTGTAACCTTTTTTCCCCATGTTAACCTCTTAATTTGATTGCTCGATTAGAGTGACCCAAGGATTCGACTCGGTTATCTTTATACTACAAGTATTTTGGTGAATCAATTTATAAATTGATTTAATTTGATAGTCTTGACAGTTATCAGGAGCTCAATCCAAAAAATCTTGAAATCTGGAGTAACATTTTCACTCCTCAAATCCTTACTCAAAGTCTCCCAAAATTGAAAGACCTTGGTCTATATGTGTACCTTCCTTCTTGTGTTTCACATTAATTTGGGTTTTCTTAATGTTTGCCCATTCCCATCTCTCTAGAATTCGAAGAACAAATCTGTTTTCATGTTGCTGAAGATATCCATCATTTGAAGGCTTTTGTTCGAATGAATGGAGAGAGAAATATGAACTTTAATCATTTTCTTTGCGAGCCTTCTAGCTTTGCAACAATCCATTTTGCATATTAGTGGAACCAACAATTTTCTTCAATCAAAGTAAACTTGGAAGAATTTTTTTCGAAAAATGACTAATCAAACTTCAATTGTGAGAACTAGAGATGTGAAGAAAAAATTCAAAGGTACACATCTTCGAGAAATTTCTAAATTTGAGAAGTATTTTAAGGTTAAATATGATCCTCAAAACCTAAGGTTGGTGGTTCAAGAGGCTGAACAAAGTCCAAAGCCAAAAGAAAGCTGAACATCATCAGAAATGTTATACAAAGTTCATTGGAGCATTGCTCTCGAACCCTTTTACTACTTGGAAAGATTTCAATGAACCTTTTCCAAAGTTTCTTTCACTCCCTAATGCTCTATTTGGTGTGGCTAACTGGTTTCCAAACCTTGCTGACGGAGCTTTAGAGGTGTATAAAGAAACTAAGAAAAGATAAGTTACTTTTGCCAGTGTTTCCTTAGTAACTAAATCCCAATTCATGGGTATACTCGAGTGACCAAATTTCCACCTTATGGTAACTTTTAGTTCTTCCCTTATTACTGCAAATCTTTTCTAAATCTTACTATATTTTATTATTTTAGTTAAAAAAAAACTAAGTTCTTGGATTACCAAGAAAAAAGAGAAGAAGAAATCAAAATCGGCTATTCTAAGCTCAAAAGTGCCTAGCCTAGCTTCTAAAGTTGCTATGGCCAAAGCCTCTGGGCAACCTTCTTCTGTCCCTGAAACTTTGAAAAATTCCAACCATCCTGCTCCTCAATCTCCCACAACTAAGGTATTAATATTTACTAGTGTTATTTATTTTTAAACAATACGTTTGACTAATATGCTTTTGATTTCAGCCAACATCTTCTAGTACCATAAAGCCTCTTTAAACCAAAACGGTGGCTAAAAAAGTAATTCTGCGAGGACAAAAGTTATTCTTCCCAATTCTTCTAGTTTGGAAACATCAAGTTCACTTCAAGAAGAACCTAAAGAAGAAACAGAATAAGCACTTGCCTTTAAATCTGGCAAGTCCTCGAATCTTCCTGAGGACACTCCAACTATTATAAGTTTTGATCTATTTTTCTTTTGATTACCCTTTCTATTAATTAAGTCTAAATGACTTAAAACTTTTTTTTAGAATGTTGAGAATGAACTTTCAAGAGTGGATATTGAAGATTCTCCTGTTTAAGAAAATTCTCCAGTAACTTCAAAAAGGTCTAAGACTCTTACCCCACCATCTCTTGCTTGAAACTTCGAGAGTGTAACACCCTTCTTCGAGTATCACATTTGAGACTAAAACTTGAAAGCTTAACAAAATGTGTAAAAGGTTTAATGTAATAAAATACGAATATTTTCTTTCGTGAAAACATAAATTTAAACAAGGCGCAAAAAACACAGGATACAATACTAAATAATTACATATCAAAATATACAAAATATGGCATGGATCACAGTTCACCCAAAATACATAAGATTTGCACTCCAAAAAGATACATAAAAATATATACCAACAATTCACAAAACACAAACTAGCCCAAGTCTAAAAACCTAGGGAGTAGGGTCCTCCATTAGATCCTCCTCCTCGGAGTACCCATCAGACAAAACCCTCAGTTGGGGTAAGAGCTCATAAACATGTGTCCTAGCAGATGACACCTCAGAGTTCGCATCTTTCTTAAGGGTGTAATGCAAATCACCCCACAACTCCCTAATTGGCATAACAAACTCCAAATGTACAGAGATGTCTAGAGAGAAAAAGGGGACCTCATCGCGGGTCCTACGTACAGATAAGGTTACATCTCCCACATATCTGACACGTTTAGTATCCCAGTCGAGATGCCAAACATCCATACCACTATGGAACTGAACTCTGACAAAACCAACAGAAGCTCTTCTCGCCGCCATCACAAGAAAACAAAACAATAAAAAGGATGTGACCTTCTTCGTCTTCCTCTCAGTCTTTGTCAATCATGTACTAATAAAACAGAACAATACAACGAAGAGGTGAGATTCCCTACATCAATTCCAACATGGCAGCATAAAAACAATAAAGAATAGTAATATCATTCATATATAGGAAACAACAATTACAGTTATGAAGTATAATATCAAATAATTTAGCAGATATAAAGTATCACAATGACATGTAAACAGACAATGCATATGCACAATGGACCAATTCCTACTCCATGGAGCTAAACACAATTTTGGAGAGAATGATCTAGAAGATATGTTTGTCTCTCGTCAGCCTCAAGTCAAGTGCTTCAATATTATCAAAATACGCATCATGACTTTATACAAGACATTCTACACCAGATCATCATTAGGAATAGTGTCTCAGTCCGAACCGTCGGTGCGTTACATCAGTCTGACCCATGACACAGTAGAGCTACCAATTGGCCATTGTGGGAAACTCGCGCCCTAATGCCCCAAGGTCAACAAGTGACCTACACTACGCCCATCACACCCGCACTAAGGTGTAATTCAACTCTTAGGCATAGAGCCTCAACCAACACCGTTGGTATAATGCACGATCAATGACTCAATGCATACACACATATCAATATCATGATTTTCATAAACATAAGCTACTCATGAGCCAAACTAGTCATCAACATCTCCGGGTCCCACTCAAGAGCTCGACAGCACCCTGTTGTTATTTTTAATCACAAAGCATTTTTATCATGTAATTCAGCATAAATCATCATTCTTAAATTACGTTAGACATCATCAATATTTTTTAATCACGTAAAACTTTTATTACTCTTTTAAGCTTAGTTTTGAAACTTTCAAAGATTAAAATAGAAATTAACTTTAGTTCCAATATTCTTCTAACTGGGCTCCTCTAGGTAGTACTTCCTAATATTTTTCCCAAAGAACACACAAAGGAAACCACATTATATTAATTTAATAAATTCTTTTCCTTTGTCTTTAATAAAAATACCATAAGTTTTCAATTTCTTTTTCAAACTAATTTTCCACCCAATAGCATAAATCCATCTCTTATTAAATGACAAAATTTTGTTCTATCTCGCTTCCATTATTATAAATCCTTAATCTAATTCCTCTTTACCTAAGCATCTAGGTTCCAACTCAACATAAAAATTTTGCCTTGGATACCCTATTTATGGCCACTTGGCTATGAGCCCTAGGGTCCTTGGACCTTAAAATTTTTATCGTCATCAACAAGATTCCAAGCATACAACATAGTTCAATCACCAAAATTTCTACTCAACCAAAATTATGTATAATATTAAGCCATAATATCACATAGGGTAAAAAACACAAAATCACCAAGAGTTAAAACAACAAAGTAAACAACCCTCTCATGGATTCCTCACTTACAACATACAATTTCGTTCCTCACCACTATGAAAGGTTAATGAGAATAATCTCCCGCTTACCATAGATGATCCTCCAAGCTCCTTGTATGCTTCATTCAAGTAGATTTCTACCATCAAGATGAACTTAAAAACAAAGAGAACATACAATATCAACATCTAAGGCTTATCTAAGATAACCATGGATCAAAGTATGGTCTTAGAATTTGAAAATGAAAAAGAAGATGAACATCAGTGAACTTCACCTCAAAAATCCATAAACTTGAACTTGAAGAATAAAGTTGAAGATGGATGAACTAGGTCAAGATCACAACAGCAAAGTGTCTTTAAAAGAGGTTTGGATTCAAGAAATGTAGATAATTGAAATTAAAGAAGATTGGAGGGTGGGTTTGGTGGTGTGGCCTTGGACTTGGTGGAGAGAAAAAGGTGAAAGCGTTTTGTGTTTTGGTTTTTTATAGAAAGTGATAGAAATGAATTAAGTTAAAGACAAAGTCCTAGAACCCTCCTAATAAGCCTTGGTCATGAGCTTCCCAAGGAGAGAGGGAGACAAGCTTCTCCAACAAGCTTCCTCTAAACTTGCTTAGGAAGCTTGCTTCTTATTAGTCTAAAAAGAGAGATGGGCCATGGTGATGTTATAAAGGTGTGGTCACATGGGTGATGTCATCATAAGAAACCTCTAAAAAAGGTGACTAAGCCTATATCTAGAACCATCCACTAGACTTTTACTAAAAGCTATTATCCAATGGACAAAAGTTACAGTTAACAAAATTAGTATTTATTGTTCAATGGATAATAGAACGTACCTAGATTTTATTTGTCAGATAAAATCTCAAATAATGAAAACTTCAAAAACTGTCTCTAGTTTCAGTTTTAGGAAGCTCCCTCGACCCAGCATTAATAGTCTAAAATTTTCTGAAAATAATATTAAAATAATCAAAATAAGTCAAATAATTCACAAAAATCATAAAAAAATCATAGATAATCAAAAACAAGAAAAGAAGAAAAGAATTGGGTGTTACAACTCTCCCCTTCTAAAAAGAAATTCATCCTCAAAATTCATCATACCTTAGAACATATATAGATATTGCTATTTCATTTTGTCCTCTAGCTCCCATGTTGCATCTCCAGTCACATCATTCCATATCACTTTCACCAATGCAATTTCCTTCCCTCTGAGTTGCTTCACTCTCCTACCCTCAATCTCAACAGGAAGTGTTTCATAGGTTAAGTTGTCTTTTAGCTGCACTGTATCCGATTCTATGACATGGGTTGGATCAGGAATATACTTTCGCAATTGTGACACATGGAAGACATTACGAAGGTTGGAAAGAAAATGTGGTAAAGCTATTTGGTAGGCTACCGGACCTATCCGATAAAGAATTTGATATGGTCCGATGAATTTAGGAGTGAGTTTTCTGGATTTAATAACCCTTCTGACACTAGTCGTGGGGTGTAACCCTAAAAAACACATGCTCACATTCCTCAAATTCAAAAGGTCTCTGTCTCTTGTCGGCATAGTTTTTCTGTCGACTCTGAGTTGTCCTCATTCTTTCCTGAATCATCTTAACTTTTTTCAGTTGTTTGTTGTACAAGCTCGGGTCATACCGTAAAACTTTCGCCATCTTAGTACCAACGCAAAGGCATTCTACATCATCGTCGCCCATACAGTGCCTCATAGGGTGCTATCCCAATGCTTGTGTGAAAACTATTATTGTAGGTGAACTCTATCAAAGGTAAGAATTCATCCCAACTCCCAGTCTGTTCCAAAACACAAGCGCTTAACAGATCTTCCAATGATTAGATTGTTCTTTCTGACTGACCATCTGCTTGTGGATGATATGCAGAACTTAGATGAAGCTTCGTTCCCATTACTTCTTACAAACTCTACCAAAATCTTGATGTAAACCTTAGGTCTCTATTAGAAACAATACTTGAGGGTACACTATATAGTCAAACAATCTCACTGATATACACTTGAGTCAACTTCTCCATCAAATACCTTATGTTAATTGGCAAGAAGTGCGCTGACTTCGTAAGTCGATCAATAATTACCCATATTGAATCATACTCATTTCTAGTCTTTGGTAGTCCAACCTCGAAGTCCATTGCAATGTTATCTCATTTCCAATTTGGAATAGTTAGAGGTTGTAGCATTCCTGAAAGCTTTTGGTGTTCCACTTTAGCTTTTTGGAAAACTAAACAAGATGACACATACTTAGCAACATCCATCTTCATCCCTTGCCACCAATATAATCGTTTTAGATCCTGGTACATCTTAGTAGCTCCTGGGTGCATACTCAACTTGCTCTTATGGGCATCATCAAGAATTAACATCCTAAGCTTGGAATCAATCAGTACACAAATCCTATCTCTAAATCTTAGGATCCCATCCTGTCCTTCCCTGAATTCTGACATAGCGCCTTGCTTCACTAGCTCCTTCTCATTCTGTAAGTATGAGTCACTTCTTTGCTTCTCTCGAATTTCTTCCATTAATCCACTCAAAATAGTGATCATCTTCAAGCATATTTTCCCCGGTGTCAACTCCACAGACAACCGCATATCCCTAAACTGTTTTATTAACTCACTTTCTTTGAGCGTCATAGTAGAAACACTAAGCATCTTCCAACTCAAAGCATCTGCTATGACGTTCACCTTTCTAGAATGATACTAAAGTTAGAAATCATAGTCTTTCAAAAACTCTAACCATCGCCTTTGCGTCATATTCAACTCCTTCTAATTAAATAGGTATTTCAAGCTCTTGTGATCACTGTAAACGTTGAATGTTGCTCCAAAAATAAAATGTCTCCAGATTTTCAATGAAAACATAACGACAGCTAACTCCAACTCATGTGTAGGATAGTTCTTCTCATGTACTCTCAATTGCCTTAAAGCATATGTTACCAATCTTCTATTCTGCATAAGACAACATCCTACACCGTAATATGAAGCATCATAATAGGTTCACTGGGATTGTGCAAGATCAACACTGGCGAAGTTATCAACCGTCTCTTTAACTCTTGGAAACTCTCTTCTCAGGTGTTTGTCCATGCGAAAGCTTGATTCTTTCTTGTAAGTTGGGTGAGAGGTCCTGTAATCTTGGAGAATCCCTCATTGAATCTTCGATAATAACCAGCCAATCCCACAATGCTACGGATTTTTGTTACCATCTTTGGCCTTTCCCATTAAAAACTGCTTCAACTTTTGAAAGATCTACTATAATTTCTTCCTTTGAAATCACGTGACCTAGAAATTGAACCTCCTCCAACCAGAACTCACATTTTGATAGCTTAGCATATAGCTTCTTCTCCTTCAGAATCTGAAGAACCACACTGAGATGTTCAACATAATCCTCCTAACTTTGAGAATAGATCAGAATATCATCAATAAAGACAATAACAAATCTATCTAGATAAGGACGAAAGATCTGATTCATGTAATCCATGAATACAGCAGGAGCATTCGTTATTCCGAACGATATCATAAGATACTCATAATGCCCATAACGCGTTTGAAAAGCAGTCTTGGGAACATCCTCTACTTTCATATGAATCTGATGATAGTCAGAACATAGATCAATCTTGGAGAAAACAACAACTCCCTTCAGCTAATCCATCAAATCATCTATCCTCTGAAGTGGATACTTGTTCTTAATTGTGATCTTATTCAACTGACAATAGTCCACACATAACCGAGAAGTTCCATCCTTCTTTCTAACCAACAACATTGGAGCTCCCCACGGTGAAATACTAGGTCTTACAAATTGCTTCCCTAATAGTTCCTCTAACTGCTTCTTGAGCTCGGCTAACTCTGATGGCGACATTCAATATGGTGCCATGGATATAGGACCAAATCCTGGTACAAGATCGATATAAAACAAGATAGCATAAAACTCATTGACTACAAGAATAGCATTCACATCATTCTCACTCTTGACCTCCAAGGAAAACAAAATCAGGTATCCTTGAACTTCTTCCCTCAAGAAAGTTTTGACTTGGTTGGCAGTTATAAATCCAGAAATCTCATAATCAAGAAATACTAAGGTGTTATTGGAACAGTCTAACAAGATATGATTAGAAGATAACCAATCTATTCCCAAAATCACGTCTATTTGAGAAAAAGGTAAACAAATCAAATCGACCGAAAATATTCGATCTTCCACAGAAATAGGATAGTTCAAGCAAACTTGAGCAGTAACAATGGGTCTAGCAGTAGGAGTAGAAATAATCAATTCAAAAGGTAAGGAAGACACAAATAATCCTAATCAATACACCCATTCATAGGCAATAAAAGAATGGGTTGCCCCTGAGTCTTATAGTACAGTTAAAAGATTACCTCCTATGGTACAATCTCCCTGAATCAGATCTTCGGATTAGGAGGCTTCTGCTCTACTCATAGTATAAGCCCTTCCCCTTGCCTGAGGTCTTGCAGCACGTATATTGCTAATAGAGGGCTCTGCCTTGGGTTGATTGTAATCCCTCGAGATATGTCTAGGCTTCCCACATCTGAAGCAAATGATCTCCTTGATCGTACAATCCTTCGTTAAATAGTCCTTTCCACACTTGAAACATTTTCACAAAGATGCCACGGTCCAACCAAACTTGTTGCTACCAAAACCTCCTCCTTGTGATTATTGCTGAGATTGATTCCCCGATGGCGTCAAATATGGCTTTTGCTAGAAACGATTGCCACCGTCGTTCTTTCCCCATTGGAACTGAGAAGGTCCAAAGTTATAGTTTCTCGTGTCTTGTGATTGATCCAACGCCTTAATCCTACGACACTTGTCCAAAAGAGCTGGAAACTCCTTAATTCCCAAAAGTAAAACCACTCTCTTCAGGTCATGCCTCAATCCATCCTTCTTCAAACTTGCAGCACCTTCACTCCTCATTAGGCTGTAGTTTGAAATACCTTGATAACTTCAACAAACTTTCAAACTTAGTAGAATACTCACTGACTGTCATGCTAACTTGTTTTAGACCTAGAAACTCCATTTCTTTTGCGTGACTCACACTAGCTGGAAAGTATTTCTCCAAGAACTTGTTCTTAAAGACTTCCCAGGTGATCACTCTTCCATCAACTTCCATCAATCATTAGGCTCCTACCCACCAGTCTTCAGCATCTCCAATAAGCATAAAGGTAGCATAGGTTACCTTCTGAGCATTGGTACTTCCCATTCCTCTGAATATCTTCTCTAACTCTTTGATCTAAAGACTTGCTTTCTCTGGATCGAACTCTCCCTTGAACTATGTTCGATTGTTGCGACAAAATTCTGACAAATTTTGAGCTTCAACTGTCGCTCCTTGTTGTTGAGCAGCCCTCTCGTTCTGTTGTACGATAACATCTACCATCCTCTGCATAGCTTCAGCTACTGCACCCATACTCTCATTGTCTCATTCAGCGTCAGTACATACACCTCCGCTATGAGCCATTGTGCTCCTTCGAAGTCAGGCTAAACAATATGTAACACCCCGAACTTTCTATCTTAGGAACAGTAATTTTGACAGTTAACAGAATTCTACTGTTTAGTAATTTCTATGTGCTGTAAAATTATTTTGAATATTCTGTCTACATATTTGATCGTTTTGAGTAATTTGCTCCGTGTCATGAAAATAATAATTTTCGGGCCGAAAATTTTTTACGTAATTTAATTATTACTGAAAAGTCTTAATTATTTTACATAATCTGATTTGATATTTGTGAATTTTCTAATTTTTATGATTTTGTGGATGATTATGAAAATTTTTTACTATTTTGTGGGCCCCGGTGGTGTATGTGGGCCCAGGTGGGTCCCGTAAAATGAAAATTATTTTACGTTTCGAAAAATTTGTACTGTTTAGACGGAGACAGGGGATCTTACTAAACCTGAATTCGGAAACAGTTTTAGAAAATTTCTTTTATAGTGTTTTGTACTGTATTTAATTATCGGGCGATAAAAATACAGTAAAAACATTTTTTTTATAGTGTTACAACAGATAAAAATAATAATTATACTGCTTAGTCAACAATAGTGGTTATGACCACTTTAGGACTTTGAATATCAACCATTGATTAAATCAACGGATGAGATCGATTTTATAAAATGGCTAGGATCATTTATAATCGTTGGATCAAAATTAAATCAATGGTGGAGATTTAGTCTTATAAATGGCTATGACCATTATCAACCTTTGGATGTAGAATTAATCAATGGTGGAGATGGATCATTCATGACCATTAGATTTGGATTTAGATCAATGATGGAGAATTGGTCATCAAAAATGACTACAACCATTTTGGACCCTTGGATGTAAAGTTTGAAGGTGTAATCTTGACCCTTCATTTTGGAGACACATTCAATGGTTAGGATTGCAAGCCAAAAATGATCCAATGGCTCAAATAAAGTCTTCCATCTATAACCTAAACCTAGTAGCTATTTTTAATCCACACCATTCTTTTAATTAAGGGTTAAGATTGCCTAAAATGATGGCTAGGAGATTGGTCACACTTTGGAGTGCATGAAGAGGGGGGATGGTTTTGAAGGCTTAAGGCAATAGCCAAGTTTCAAGACCACCAATTATTTTCCTATTGATCATTAATGATCATTCCAAAAGGCTATAGTTTTTCAAACTTCATTTTCCACCTTTCTCCATGCAAGCTACGGCCATGCATAGCTTTGAAGACCCAATAATTCATTCCTACACTTCACATTATCACATCTTCACCTTTTCACTTAAGTTTCAAGAAACAAACCAAAGAAAACTCCATTCTCTCTCCCTAAGAAGGCCATTCGGCCAAGCATTCTAAATCTCTCCTCCATCACTCTTTAATTTTATACAACCTAGTTTCTTGAATCCTTACCTTATTCTAAGCAACTTTCATGTTGAAGACTTTCTCTAAATCTTCCATCTTGAAGGACTTTTACTAAGATCAAGTTATAGAGTTTTTGTTGGTGAAGTGTAAGGAAACTTCATTTCTCCTTTTATTTTTCATGATTCTAAACCATGTTTGATCCATGGTTCTTCTGATTCAAGCTTGATATACTAATTTTCTTGTGTTTGTTTCATGTTTAAAAAATTTGTGTTGGTGGAGATCTTGTTCAAAATACAAAGCAAGGAGCTTTAGAGGATCTTCAAGAGGTAAGAGGGAGATCCATCTCACCAACCAAGTATGGTGGTGAGGGATGTGTTTTCTATTTGGTGGTTGATGAATCCATGTGAGGATTCATATCCATGTTATATAATAATTTGTATGTGTTTATGTGCTTTGCTTATTTGTTTATGTTTGATATGATTTGCATGATTTTGTATGGTTTTAATTGCTTGTGTGATATGCTTATAATATGCATGATGATGTATGTTAAATATATTATGATGGATGCATGTTGAAATAAGCAATTTTGGCTCCAAAAGCCATGGAGGAGGTCACGGTTTTGGGCTTCCAAAACTAGGATTTTTATTGAAATTTTTCAAGAACAATGGAGTTAATTTTTAGTCCTTGAACTAAAGCAAATTTCGGCTAAGACACCAACAAATTTGGTGTTCACAAAATTATATTTTCATGAATGATAAAATTGAATGATTTGAGAAGTAAAGAAAATAAACAAAAGGGTTTGTTTTGCAAAAAGAATGCACACGGTTTTGAGTTGTGTTTTCATGAATTTATTTTGTGTAGAAACAAGAATGGAATTTATTTAAGTTAGAAGAAAAAAATATTTCATGGTTTCAATGGCCATCTATAAGGTTTTGATAATTTAGAAAAATGTTTTGATGTTATAAAATACAAGAATTTTCAAATAAGGATTTTGGAAAGGGAATTAAAGTGTTATCAATTAAGTGAAGTGGAATTTTCATAAATAAAAGAAAAGGAGATTGAAAGTGTTGAACTTCAAATTATTTTAAAGAGAATTAATTTTTAGAAGTGATTTAGAAATATAAAAGAAAACGTTTGTAACTTAAATTTACTAACGTAGAATTTATTTATTGGGTTTTGGAAAACGTTAGGAAATTTAAAGTTAGAAACAGTAATTAAATCAACTAAACGTGATTTTGTAAGATTAAATCAATAAAAAAATAATTTTGAGAAAATATATTACGGAAAAGATTTTTGACTAAGAGTAGGAAGAGAATAAAGCAAGAAATTATATTATTGTAAGAAAAGTCCAAAATAATATTTTTTTTTAAAGTTAAGAAATATTTTACGAAGGGTAAAAACGGTGAAAAACGATTTACATAACTCAAAAATGTACTTTTGAAGTTACGCGATTTGAAAAACGTTAAAATATTTCCATGCGATTTATAAAGCGTTTAAATATTTTATACGATCGAAATGTTGTAGAAAAATCGCTATGCGATTTAAAAACAAAAGAATATTTTTACGCAATTTAAAATACAATAGAAAATAGTTACGCGATTTTTTAAACGTAACAAAAAATGTTACAAATCATTGTTTACATAACAAAATATTACATGACTGTGAAAACGTGACAAAAATATTTTGCGAATGAGAAAAACACGATAATGTGATTTCGCTGTTAATTATACAGTAAATTTTACAGTTAAAATCAGTATATACTGTACAAGAAATTGAGAAGTTTGCCTGTAATTGGCGTTAATACACGAACGTAAAACAGTATTTGAACCTGGTATGAGAAATTATGTGATTTACCTTTGGTTGGTAATTGGTGCATTACACATGCATTGAAAATGGTCCGATGGACTATATATGGCTAATTGCCTAGGAGAAACGTACACCTCTTGAGTGGGTGTGATACGCGTAGTGTAGGTCACTTGTTGACCTTGGGGGCATCGGGGTGCGGGTTGCTCGCAATGGGCAGTTGGTAGCTCTTCTGTACCGTGGGTTAGACCGATGCAACACACCGATGATCCAGACCGAGACACTATTCTTAATCGAGATCTAACAAAGACTGATGTGTATGTGCTAGATGTGCAAGATATAATTATAGCACTTGGTCTGAGGCACGTGGTACCGGCAGATCTTTTCGATCAATTTCTCCGACCTGAGTTTAGCTCCATGGAGTAGGAAATCGAGTCTATGTGTTCATCCATTAACAAAAATGCTTACATCTGTATGATATAATAGTTATGAAATATTGATTATGTCAATTGTATTTTTTTAAAATATCTGCTTAGTATAGATGGCATTTACTGTAATTATGAAATATTAGTTTTGATCGATAATATGTTGATGCCATAATTGTAATATGATGTGTTTATATAGTATGCTGTTATGTTATCTCTGTGCTACCATACTGGTATTGGTGTAGGTGATCTCACCTCTTTGTATGTATATTTGTATATTGTATTTATAATTGGGTGAAGACGTTGAGAAAGAAACGGTGCAAGAAGGAGAAAAGGAACTACTTCTCACGTCTGGGAACGCAAAATTTTGACAGTATGACATCAAGAGCTAGTTTCTTCGGCTATCTACGTCTACAATTCCACGGAGGAGCTGGAGAATGGAGAACGAGTCCCGATGAGCGAGGACTTATTTACGAGGGGTATCTGACTGTTAGCATTAGTAGGTTGTTTCGCGGGGATCCGTTTTTCTGTGTAACTATTTTTGTTCATGTTGAATTTCCTTTGAATATCAGGCGACATTGGGATACTAGAAATTATGTCCCAACGGAAATCAGCATAGTATCGTCAATCCGAACACCTGTCCATAGGGCTACTCGTCATAACGGATCCCTATCTACTGAGGAACCCGAGGAGGACCCATCTGAGGGGTCTGCTACGTAGTTAAACTTGGGCAAGTTTGAACTATGATATAAACATATGTGTGTAATTATTTAAGTGTGTTTGTAGTTTTGAGAAATGGTCTATAATATAAATAATCCTGACAGTACGTGTGTAATGTATAATGATGCAAATTATGTGTGATGATGTATTATATTTTTATTTTTCGCTAAGTTTATTTAATCATTATCAAAAAAGAAAGAAAAAAAATTTACAACTCGTATTTTTATCACAACATCACCTTTTATGATTTTGAGGGTATTTGGGTAATTAAGTAACATAAATGTAGTACCCTACGGTGGGTGTTATATTAGTTGGTATCAGAGCCCAAGTTAGAGTCTTTTGGGGTTTGTGGTTAGGTCTGTCTTGTTATGTTGTGTGATTCTCTGTTATTGTTTTCTGAAAAGAAACAATATTGTTTGAAGATTGACCTTGCTTTCTTTGTATTGTCCAGTTTGAGTAGGGAAAAAGTAATGATTGGACGAGAACGCAGACGTGGGAATAATAGAATAGATATGGAACTTAATGAGGATGATAATTTGAATATGGCTGCAGCTGTAGCAGCAATGCAAAGAATGGCTGAAGTGATTGTACAGCAAAATCAAAGGGCTAATGAAGATGTTCACAGTTTATCGGAGTTTTGAAGGAATAATCCACCGAGGTTTCATGGAGAGTTTGACCCAGAGAAGGCTAAACTTTGAATCCAAGAACTTGAAAAGATATTTGATGATATGGGTTATGCTGATGAACGGAAGCTTACGTTAGCAACGTTTGTGCTGGTAAGAGATGGTGAACGCTGGTGGGCAGGAGCGCGAAGATTGTTAGAATCTGAAGGGAGAGTTGTGACATGGCAACTTTTTAGACAGAAGTTTCTGGAGAAATATTTTCCAGCAAGTGTGAGGCATATGAAGGAAATGGAATTTCTGAGTTTACGACAAGGGTTGATGTCCGTAAGTGAGTATGCGGCAAAATTTGAAAGTCTGTCTCAGTTTTCAAGATATTTGCAGATGAACCCAGATGAGGGCTGGAAATGCAGGAAATTTGAAGAAGGGTTGAAGCTAGACATAAAAAGAGCAGTGGCTACTCTGGAGATTAATCAATTTCCAACATTGATTGAAAAATGTCGTAAAGTTGAAGAGATTGATCATCAACGAGTGGCAAGGAATAATAATTTTGGACCCACGCAGTTCCAAAAAGGAAAGGGTAGCGGAGGAAACCGTTATCAACAGAAACCATATGCAAGACCGGCTGGAGGTCAGAACAAGCAGCAGTCTATTGGAGGAAGTTCTAGCAATAATAAGGCAAGTCAAGCTGGGACTCCTATTCGATGTTTCAAATGTGGGAAGGATCATCTCACGAAGGATTGTCAACATAAGGAAGTTGTTTGTTTTAAATGTGGAAAGCATGGACATTTCTCTAAAGACTTTGATCAGATAAAGAAAGAATCCTCTGTAGGAAACGTCCGAACTGCAAGGCCGCAGGCGGGTGGTCGCGTATATACAATGAGCGGAGAAGAGGCCGCTAAATTGAAGGACTTGATAATGGAGGAGTGTGCTATTAAAGGTAATCCTTTAACCGTACTTTATGATTCAGGAGCAACGCATTCTTTCATTGCATGTGATTGTGTTGAGCGTTTGGGATTGACTGTGACTGCATTGCCATATGATTTGAGTGTTGCTACTCCTACTGATAAGCCTATAGTTACTTCAACAGTATGCCTGAATTGTCCTGTTTGTGTTAGGGATAAAACATTTTATGTGGATTTGATCTATTTGCCTCTTTCTAAGATTAATGTAATCTTGGGAATGGATTGGTTGTCTTCTAACCATATCCTAACTGATTGTTCGAATAAGACGTTAGTATTCCATGAGGCTAAAGATCCTAGATTCCTAACGGCAACTCAAGTGGAAGCTTGTCTGAAGGAAGGAGATCGTGGGTATTTATTATTATCTTCTTTGGAGGGGCAATGTGAAGATGTCTTGAAGGATATTTTCGTGGTCAACGAATTTCCTGAAGTGTTTCCTGAAGATATGCCAGGACTACCACTAGTAAGGGAAATCGAGTTTGCCATTGATCTTGTACCTAGAGCTGGACCAATATCTATAGCACCCTATCAGATGTCGTCGGTAGAATTAGCCAAACTAAAGAAACAGCTGGAAGATTTATTGGAGAAACAATTTGTGAGACCTAGTGTGTCACCATGGGGAGCTCTTGTATTATTGGTTAAGAAGAAGGATGGGACTTCATGTCTATGTGTAGACTATCGGCAATTGAACAAAATCACGATTAAGAATAAATATCCACTTCCAATGATAGATGATCTCATGGATCAGTTGCGAGGAGCCGTAATATTTTCTAAGATTGATCTACATTCTGGGTATCACCAAATACGTGTGAAAGTGGAGGATATTCCCAAAACTGCATTCTGGACGCGCTATGGGCATTACGAGTATCTTGTGATGTCATTCGGTGTGACAAATGCACCAGCTATATTCATGGACTTCATGAATAGAATTTTTCGTTCATACTTGGATAAGTTTGTTGTCATCTTTATTGATGACATCTTGATCTGTTCTCGAAGTCAGGAGGAACATGCTGAACATCTCAGGCTGGTTCTTCAGATTTTGAAGGAGAATAAGCTATATGCCAAGTTGTCCAAATGTGAATTTTGGTTGAGCGAAGTTCAATTTTTGGGACATGTGATATCGAAAGAATGAATTAAGTTAATGCTTCAAAGGTGGAGACAGTTTTGGAATGAGAAAGACCAAAGACTGTAACAGAAATCCGTAGTTTTGTTGGATTAGCTGGTTATTATAGACGGTTCATTGAGGGGCTTTCAAAGATTGCAGGACCTCTTACTCAACTTACACGAAAGAATCAACCGTTCGTATGGACTGATGCATGCGAAGAAAGTTTTCAAGAGTTGAAAAGACGATTGACTACTTCACCAGTATTGATTCTACCTGATCCAAACGAACCATTCGAAGTATATTGTGATGCTTCGTATCAAGGATTAGTTTGTGTACTTATGCAAAATCGGAAGGTTGTAGCTTATGCTTCAAGGCAGTTGAAAAATCATGAGAGAAATTATCCGACTCATGACTTGGAGTTGGCAGCTGTGGTGTTTGCGTTGAAAGTGTGGAGACATTTTCTCTATGGAGCTACGTTCGTTGTTTTTAGTGATCATAAAAGTTTAAAGTATCTGTTTGATCAAAGAGAGTTGAACATGAGGCAAAGGCGTTGGTTAGAATTTTTGAAGAATTATGATTTTCAATTGCAGTATCATCCTGAAAAAGCGAATGTGGTAGCAGATGCATTGAGTAGAAAAGCACTTCGTGTTTTTTCTTTGATGATTAAAGAAAAAGAGTTGATAGAAGAATTCTGGGATATGCGATTGTCGGTAAAATTAACGCCAGGAAAGATATGTTTAAACATGATCACCATTTCAAATGATTTGATGGATAGAATTCGTGAAGGACAAAATAGTGACCAGTATTTACAAGAAGCAAAAGAAGCAAAGAGCCAAGAAGCAGTGTTAGAATTTAGCGAAGGTGCTAATGGAATTTTGAAGTTTCAAGGAAAAGTTTATGTGCCTAATGATTCAGATCTTAGGAGATTGATTTTGGATGAAGCTCACAGGAGTAAACTGAGTATGCATCCAGGAGCCACAAAGATGTACCAAGATTTAAAACAATTATATTGGTGGCAAAGAATGAAAAAGGATGTCGCAGAATATGTATCATCTTGTTTAGTGTGTCAGAAGGCTAAGATTGAACATCAAAGATGTAACACCCTAAATTTCCTATCTCTTAAACAATAATTTTGACAGCTTAATGCAATTTTACTTGTTTAGTAATTTACAGTGCCTTTGTAAAATTATTTTGTTTATTCCGTCAAGATATTTGATCGTTTTGAGTGATTTACTCCGTGTCAGGAAAATAAAAATTTTCAGGCCGGGAAAAACTTTACGTAATTTAATTTTTACCGTTAGGTAATTATTTTACGTAATCTGATTTGATATTTGTGCATTTTCTAATTTTTGTGATTTTATGGATGATTATGAAATTTTTTTTACTGTTTGTGGGCCTAGGGGGTGTATGTGGGCCCAGGTGGCCATACATGGGGTTTATGTACTGTTTAAACGGAGACAAAGGATCTTACTAAACCTGAATCCGGAAACAGTTTTAGAAAATTTTTTGTACTATGTTTTGTACTGTATTTACTTTATCAGATGATAAAAATACAGTAAATATAATCTTTCATGGGGTTTTAGCAGATAAAAATAGAAATTATATTGTTTAAGCCAATATTGGTGGTTTAGATATCCACCATTGATTTAATTAACGATGGAGACTTGATCTTGATTTAATCAATGGTAGAGATTTGATCTTAAAAGTGAATAAGATCATTTATAACCGTTAGATGGAGATTAAATCAAGGGTAGAGATTTAGTTTTATATAATGGCTATGACCATTTACAACCATTGGATTTAGAAGTGATCAAGGGTGGAGATTTGGTCTTGTAAAGTAACAAGGACCATTTATAACCATTGGATGTTAATTTAATCTATGGTAGAGATTTAGTCTTAAAAAGTGACAAAGACTAATTATGACCCTTGGATTAAAAGTAAGAAGGAGTAATCTTGACCCTTCATTTTGGAGACACATCTAATGGCTAGAATTTAAAGGAGAAAGATCCAATGGCCTAGATTAAGTCTTCTAAATCAAAAGTCTACCTAAATCCTAACCATTGAATTAATCAATGGCTAGAAATGCTCTAGATGGTGGCTAATAATGATGACAAATTATTGCATCCATAATGCAAGGGGGGATGGTTTTTGTAATGAATTTGGAGCTAAAGGAGACTTTATGACCATTATTTGATGCTTTAGTCAATTATGTTTCTTTATTGTTTTGTTTGCATTCTTAGAAGACTACTTGGAGGGGGGGACGGTTTTTGTGGTGCATTGGAAATTAAAACAACATTTGAAGAACATATTGATCACCTTTGGTCATTATTGATTATAATTCACCTTTGTCTCCTCCAAAAAACCAAGTCTTCATCAAACTTTTCTCTCCACTCATTCTCCAAGCATAGCTACGGCCATGTATCAAATTGGAAGGCAAATTTTACATTCAAATAATATTTAGTCATTCTTCTAACAATAATTGAAAAAGCTATACCAAGATAGTCAATTTTAGTGGCTATTCTTTCTAATTCTCACGGCTATGCAAGATTTATAAAAGAAAAATATATTATCTTCAATTCATTTCTATCTTTTTGTTTCCAAGTGGCTCACGGCCAAGTAGTCTATGGGAGGCCAAAATATTAACTCTTTACTTGATAATTCATGTCACCTTTCTATCAATAACATCTCTCACCTTTCTTTCAAAACATGTCCACGGTCAAGGAGGCATTAGAAAGCCAAAATTGATGACTTATGTCTTATGCTAGACACAAGTGATAGTCAAATTTCTCCATTTTCTTTTCCTACATGTTTCTACGGCAATCACCAAAGGAGGAGGGGTGTTTATGTTCATGTTATTTCACTTTGAACTCCTAAGTCTTCTATCTATTCTCTTTCTCCTTCTCTCCAAATTGAAGCTCACGACTAGCTCATCAAGAACCATCATCCAAATGTTTTTAATTTCATCCAACCATAGATCTTGAATCTACATGATATTTTAAGCAACTTTCATGTTGGAGACTTTCTCTAAATCTTCCATCTTCAAGGAGTTTTTCCAAGAGCAAAGTTCTAAGGTTTTTGAGGTGAAGTGTAAGGAAACTTCATTTCTTCTCTTTTTTTTCATATTCTAAGCCATGTTTGATCCATGGTTCCTCTTAATCAAACTTAGTATACTAATTTTTATGTATTTTGTCTTGTATTTGAGAAGCCCTTGGTGGTGAAGGACTTGGAAAAAGAAGCAAAACAAGGAGTTTTTGAGGATCTTCAAGAGGTAAGAGGGAGATCCACCTCACCAACCAAGTATGGTGGTAAGAGATGGTCTTATATTTGATGGATGGTGAATCCATGTGAGGATTCATATCCATGGTCTTGTAATTTATTTGTGGGTGTTTATGTGTTTTAATTATTTGCCTATGCTTGATATGCTATGCATGATTTTATGGCTTTGATGGTATGCTTATATTATGCATGATGAGTATATGGCATGCTTATAGTATTTATGATGAAATATGTATGTGTATGCCATGAGGTGTTGATAAAAAGGAAATCAATTTTTGGCTCCAATAGCCAAGGAAGGGCTACGGTTTTGATGCCCATAATTAGAGTTTCATGTTGAAATTTTTCAAGAACAAGGAAATTGATTTGTTTAATGAAAATTATGAAGTGGAGAAAAATAAATTTTCTTGGTTCTAAAGGCTATAGAATTTTCGGCCAAGACACCTCAACGTAGGTGTTTATAACTTAATATTTTCATGGAAGAATAAAATTGGATTGATTTGAAAAGCATGGAAAATAAACAAAGGGTTTGTTTTTCAAGAAGAACAAGAACACGGTTTTGAAGGGATTTTATTTAATTTATTTTGTGTAAAAAGATTCTAAGTGTTTATTAAACTTGATTTCGAAAAACGAAACGGGCAAACGTTGATTTTAAAAAGGATTTGCAAAGAAAGTGAAAAGGGATTTGTAAAGAAAGTAAAAATGAATTTGAACAAATGGGTTTGGTTTTTATGACCATTGGTATTTCAGTTTTGAAACAAAGATTTAATGGTTTTGTTTGTGTAAAACCATATCAATTTAGAAGGAAAGATATTTGATGGTTTCAATGGCTAAGTACCACGGTTTTTGAGGGCTTGTAATGCCTTGATTTTTATGGAACAAAGTGATATTTTATAAAACGAAGTGTTTCGTCACTCGAAAGATTTGACAGTTTTCAATGAACACGTTCACGGTTTTTGAACACTTACGGATACCTTGATTTTATAATGAAATGATTTTTGCACAAGAATTTGGAAGGGAAATTAGAGCGTTTATTACTTGAGAAATCAAGTTTTTGTAAACGAAAATGTTTTCGAACTTCAATTTATTTTGAAGAAGGTTGTGTTTGGAAATGATTTGGGAAAAATGAAGAATATAATGGTGTTTTGAAAATTTACTAACGTATAACTGATTTCCGAGTTTTGAAATACGTTAGAAAATGTTAAGTTTTGAAACGTTGATTTATATCAATGGAAAAGTGATTTTTGTGGATTATATTTTGGAAAAGGATTTCTTGAGTAAAGAAATGTGGAAAAAGATTTTCTTGAGTAAGAAAATGTGAAAAATGAAATACAAAGTTATATTATTTTGAGAAAAGTTGAAAAGGAATTTTTGAAGGTCAAGAAATATTTTCTATAATGAAATTGTAGTGAAAAATTATTTACGTATCTTAAAAACGTGATTTTTAAGCTATGTGATTTGAAATACGAAAAAAATATTTCTCTGTGATTTTAAATACGTTGAAATATTTTTACACGATTTGAATTATGTTTAAATATTTTACGTAATTTGAACTATTATTGAAAAATCACTACGTGATTGAAAAGTGATGAATTATTTTTACGTGATTGTGAAAAGTGGCGAAAAATTGTTATGTGATTTGGAAAGTGTTTTAAATATTTTGAGAATGATGAAAAATGATTTATGCAGCTTAAAAGAATGATTTTTAAGTTACGCGATTTTGAAACAGTGAAAAAAATACTATGCGATTTGAGAAACGTAAGATTTTACGCGATTGAGAAAAATGTTGAAAAATTTGTACGTGGTTTAAAAGTGCAACAGAAGAGTTACAGTATTTTGAAAACGTAACAGAAATGTTACAAAATTTTGTAAACGTAACAGTAGTGTTATGGTATTGTGAAAATGTAAAGGAAGTGTTATGGTATTGTGAAAACATAACAGAAACGTTTTTGGATTGTGAAAACGTAACAGAAATATTACGCGATTGTGAAAATATGATAAAAGTGTTTTACAATTATGAAAACATGATAACATGATTTTGTTATTGAAAAATACAGTATGATTACTGTAAAACCAGTGTATGGATACTGTTTGTGAAAACAACGAGTTTTGCCTGTTATTGGCACGTGGTGCATTTTAGATGCATTGGAAAAAAAAATATGCGTTGAGGCATATGATTTAATTGAACAAACGAATTTGAAAAGAATGACCCTTGTGGTTGGACTTGCACTGATATATTCGTGTATTGTATAAACTATATCTGAGAAATTATGAGATATACCTGTGATTGGTATTTGGTGCATTATACATGCATTGGAATGGTCCGATGAGGACTGGATATGGCTGATTGCCTAGGAGAAACACACCTCTTGAGTGGGTGCGATATGCGTAGTGTAAGTCACTTGTTGACCTTGGGGGCATCGGGGTGCGGGTTGCTTACACGGGTGGTTGGTCGCGCTTCTTCCCGTAGGTTAGACCGATGCAACACACCGATGATCCTGACCGAGACACTATTCTTAATCAAGATCTGATAAAGACTGTCGTGTATGTGCTAGATGTGTAAAAATTGAAATGAGAATTAAAGCACGTGGTCTGAGGCACGTGGTACCGGCAGGTCTTTTCGATCATTTTCTCCGACCTGAGTTTAGCTCCATGGAGTAGGAAATCGAGTCTTGTGTACATGCATAATCTGAACATTTATATCTGTGTGATATATTAATTAAGGAATATTGGCTGTGACAATTGTTTTAAATACTTGGATGATGATGATGATAATCATGTTGATGACATTATTGTGATTATTGTGTGATGATAATAATGTTAATGGTATGATGATGATAGTTGATTAATGTTGAGTGCATTATTAGAATTCTGGTATGATATATCTGTATGACATGTTGTTTGTGTTATCTCTGTGCTGCCATGTTGGTATTGGTGTAGGTGATCTCACCTCTTTGTTATGTTGTCTTGTTGTGTCTGTATTGTTAAAATTAAACCGTAGAAAGAATGAGTTGTCTTAGACATAATGAGCGATGGATACTCTGAGATTGGTGACAGCAATAAGGAGTGGACATTCAGGACTCGAAGGTGTGCAGTGTTGACAAAGGAACAGATGTCTGATGCATCAAGATGGACAGAAAAAGGAATAAGTATGTTAAAGTTTCTCGTTAGTATTGTACCATGCTATTAAGTAGGAACCGTCATAGGGTTTGATCCTGCTAAAAAAAAAGAGTCTGTTAATTTTATATTTCTCTTTAAATTGTGAAATATTAATTGGTATCAATATTGCATAATGAATAGTTGAAATATGATTTTCAATATTACCTAATATTTTCAGTAAATTTATGTTTCAGTAAAGAAGTAATTTTAAAACCCATATTTTATAACTCAAACTTTATGCGAACTTCTTTTCAGATTGTGAGTCGGGAGTCAGACATGTGATACCCTAGGGAGGGTGTTACAAAAGACTTTCGGGAATGTTGCAATCGTTGCCTATTCCTGAGTGGAAATGGGATGACATCGCAATGGATTTTGTGACAGGTTTACCAAAAACTCGAAAGTGTTATGATGCTATTTGGGTAATTGTTGATTGGCTTACTAAGTCAGCGCACTTTTTACCGATTAATCTTAAGTACTCAATGGAGAGGTTAACCCAATTGTACATCGGTGAAATTGTTAGACTTCATGGTGTACCAACTAGTATTATTTCGGATCAAGATCCAAGATTTACTTCGAGATTTTGGAATAGTTTGCAAGAATCGATGGGAACTAAGTTACGTCTCAGTTCTGCTTACCATCCACAAATAGATGGTCAGTCAGAAAGAACAATTCAGTCTCTAGAAGATTTATTGAGAGCTTGTGTTCTGGAGCAAACTGGAAGTTGGGATGAATTCTTGCTATTGATAGAATTCACATATAACAACAGTTTCCATTCAAGTATAGGAATGGCACCCTATGAAGCATTGTATGGGAGATGATGCAGAACACTGTTATGTTGGTATCAAGACGGTGAGAGTGCTGTGTTAGGACTAGAGATTGTCCAACAGACAACTGAGAAAGTGAAGATGATTCAAGATAAAATGAGAGTGACCCAAACCCGGCAAAAGAGTTATGCTGATAAAAGGAGAAAAACTCTTGAGTTTGAAGAAGGTGACCATGTATTTTTGCGAGTGACGCATATGACGGGTGTTAGGCGAGTGCTTAAATCTAAGAAGCTCACTCCAAAATTTATTAGGCCGTATCAGATTTTACGTCGGGTAGGTCCGGTGGCGTATCAGATTGCATTACCACATTTTCTGTCAAATCTTCACAATGTATTTCACGTATCACAACTACGGAAATATATTTCTGATCCTACTCATGTTATTAAGCCAGACACAATACAGCTGAAGGAAAATTTAACCTATGAAACTTTTCCAGTGAAGATTGAAGATCGAAGGACAAAGCAACTTCGAGGTAAGGAAATTTCATTGGTTAAAATCGTTTGGAATGATGTAAGTGGAGAAGCCACATGGGAACTAGAAGAAAAGATAAAAGAACAACATCCATATTTATTCTGAAAGTGTGAAATCGAGCTTATCAAGTTTCGAGGACAAAACTTTTGTTAGAGGGGGAGAGTTGTAACACCCCGAACTTTCTATCTTAGGAACAGTAATTTTGACAGTTAATAGAATTCTACTGTTTAGTGATTTCTGTGTGCTGTAAAATTATTTTGAATATTCTGTCTGCATACGTGGGCCCAGGTGGGTCCCGCAAAATGAAAATTTTCTACGTTTAGAAAAATTTGTACTGTTTAGACGGAGACAGGAGATCTTACTAAACCTGAATCGGGAAATAGTTTTAGAAAATTTCTTTTATAGTGTTTTGTATTGTATTTAATTATCGAGCAATAAAAATACAGTAAAAATATTTTTTTGTAGTGTTACAGCAAATAAAAATAATAATTATACTGCTTAGTCAATAATAGTGGTTATGACCACTTTAGGACTTTGAACATCAACCATTGATTAAATCAACGGATGAGATCGATTTTATAAAATGGCTAGGACCATTTATAACCGTTGGATCAAAATTAAATCAAGGGTGGAGATTTACTCTTATAAATGGCTATGACCATTATCAACCCTTGGATGTAGAATTAATCAATGGTGGAGATGGATCATTAATGACCATTGGATTTGAATTTAGATCAATGGCGGAGAATTGGTCATCAAAAATGACTACAACCATTTTGGACCCTTAGATGTAAAGTTTGAAGGTGTAATCTTGACCCTTCATTTTGGAGACACATTCAATGGTTAGGATTGCAAGCCAAAAATGATCCAATGGCTCAAATAAAGTCTTCCATCTATAACCTAAACCTAGTAGCTGTTTTTAATCCACACCATTCTTTTAATTAAGGGTTAAGATTGCCTAAAATGATGGCTAGGAGATTGGTCACACTTTGCAGTGCATGAAGAGGGGGGCACGGTTTTGAAGGCTTAAGGCAATAGCCAAGTTTCAAGACCACCAATTATTTTCCTATTGATCATTAATGATCATTCCAAAAGGCTATAGTTTTTCAAACTTCACTTTCCACTTTTCTCCATGCAAGCTACGGCCATGCATAGCTTTGAAGACCCAATAATTCATTCCTATACTTCACATTATCACATCTTCACCTTTTCACTTAAATTTCAAGAAACAAACCAAAGAAAACTCCATTCTCTCTCCCTAAGAAGACCATTCGGCCAAGCACCCTAAATCTCTCCTCCATCACTCTTTAATTTCATACAACCTAGTTTCTTGAATCCTTACCTTATTCTAAGCAACTTTCATGTTGAAGACTTTCTCTAAATCTTCCATCTTGAAGGACTTTTACTAAGATCAAGTTATAGAGTTTTTGTTGGTGAAGTGTAAGGAAACTTCATTTCTCCTTTTCTTTTTCATGATTCTAAACCATGTTTGATCCATGGTTCTTCTTATTCAAGCTTGATATACTAATTTTCTTGTGTTTGTTTCATGTTTAAGAAATTTGTGTTGGTGGAGATCTTGTTCAAAATACAAAGCAAGGAGCTTTAGAGGATCTTCAAGAGGTAAGAGGGAGATCCATCTCACCAACCAAGTATGGTGGTGAGGGATGTGTTTTCTATTTGGTGGTTGATGAATCCATGTGAGGATTCATATCCATGTTATGTAATAATTTGTATGTGTTTATGTGCTTTGGTTATTTGTTTATGTTTGATATGATTTGCATGATTTTGTATGGTTTTAATTGCTTGTGTGATATGCTTATAATATGCATGATGATGTATGTTAAATATATTATGATGGATGCATGTTGAAATAAGCAATTTTGGCTCCAAAAGCCATGGAGGAGGTCACGGTTTTGGGCTTCCAAAACTAGGATTTTTATTGAAATTTTTCAAGAACAATGGAGTTAATTTTTAGTCCTTGAACTAAAGCAAATTTCGGCTAAGACACCAACAAATTTGGTGTTCACAAAATTATATTTTCATGAATGATAAAATTGAATGATTTGAGAAGTAAAGAAAATAAACAAAAGGGTTTGTTTTGCAAAAAGAATGCACACGGTTTTGAGTTGTGTTTTCATGAATTTATTTTGTGTAGAAACAAGAATGGAATTTATTTAAGTTAGAAGAAAAAAATATTTCATGGTTTCAATGGCCATCTATAAGGTTTTGATAATTTAGAAAAATGTTTTGATGTTATAAAATACAAGAATTTTCAAATAAGGATTTTGGAAAGGGAATTAAAGTGTTATCAATTAAGTGAAGTGGAATTTTCATAAATAAAAGAAAAGGAGATTGAAAGTGTTGAACTTCAAATTATTTTAAAGAGAATTAATTTTTAGAAGTGATTTAGAAATATAAAAGAAAACGTTTGTAACTTAAATTTACTAACGTAGAATTTATTTATTGGGTTTTGGAAAACGTTAGGAAATTTAAAGTTAGAAACAGTAATTAAATCAACTAAATGTGATTTTGTAAGATTAAATCAATAAAAAAATAATTTTGAGAAAATATATTACGGAAAAGATTTTTGACTAAGAGTAGGAAGAGAATAAAGTAAGAAATTATATTATTGTAAGAAAAGTCCAAAATAATATTTTTTTTAAAGTTAAGAAATATTTTACGAAGGGTAAAAACGGTGAAAAACGATTTACGTAACTCAAAAACGTAATTTTGAAGTTACGCGATTTGAAAAACGTTAAAATATTTTCATGCGATTTATAAAGCGTTTAAATATTTTATACGATCGAAATGTTGTAGAAAAATCGCTATGCGATTTAAAAACAAAAGAATATTTTTACGCAATTTAAAATACAATAGAAAATAGTTACGCGATTTTTTAAACGTAACAAAAAATGTTACAAATCATTGTTTACATAACAAAATATTACATGACTGTGAAAACGTGACAAAAATATTTTGCGAATGAGAAAAACACGATAATGTGATTTAGCTGTTAATTATACAGTAAATTTTACAGTTAAAATCGGTATATACTGTACAAGAAATTGAGAAGTTTGCCTGTAATTGGCGTTAATACACGAACGTAAAACAGTATTTGAACCTGGTATGAGAAATTATGTGATTTACCTTTGGTTGGTAATTGGTGCATTACACATGCATTGAAAATGGTCCGATGGACTATATATGGCTAATTGCCTAGGAGAAACGTACACCTCTTGAGTGGGTGTGATACGCGTAGTGTAGGTCACTTGTTGACCTTGGGGGCATCGGGGTGCGGGTTGCTCGCAATGGGCAGTTGGTAGCTCTTCTGTACCGTGGGTTAGACCGATGCAACACACCAATGATCCAGACCGAGACACTATTCTTAATCGAGATCTAACGAAGACTGACGTGTATGTGCTAGATGTGCAAGATATAATTATAGCACTTGGTCTAAGGCACGTGGTACCGGCAGATCTTTTCAATCAATTTCTCCGACCTGAGTTTAGCTCCATGGAGTAGGAAATCGAGTCTATGTGTTCATCCATTAACAAAAATGCTTACATCTGTATGATATAATAGTTATGAAATATTGATTATGTCAATTGTATTTTTTTAAAATATCTGCTTAGTATAGATGGCATTTACTGTAATTATGAAATATTAGTTTTGATCGATAATATGTTGATGCCATAATTGTAATATGATGTGTTTATATAGTATGTTGTTATGTTATCTCTGTGCTACCATACTGGTATTGGCGTAGGTGATCTCACCTCTTTGTATGTATATTTGTATATTGTATTTATAATTGGGTGAAGACGTTGAGAAAGAAACGGTACAAGAAGGAGAAAAGGAACTACTTCTCACGTCTGGGAACGCAAAATTTTGACAGTATGACATCAAGAGCTAGTTTCTTCGGCTATCTACGTCTACAATTCCACGGAGGAGCTGGAGAATGGAGAACGAGTCCCGATGAGCGAGGACTTATTTACGAGGGGTATCTGACTGTTAGCATTAGTAGGTTGTTTCGCGGGGATCCGTTTTTCTGTGTAACTATTTTTGTTCATGTTGAATTTCCTTTGAATATCAGGCGACATTGGGATACTAGAAATTATGTCCCAACGGAAATCAGCATAGTATCGTCAATCCGAACACCTGTCCATAGGGCTACTCGTTATAATGGATCCCTATCTACTGAGGAACCCGAGGAGGACCCATCTGAGGGGTCTGCTACTTAGTTAAACTTGGGCAAGTTTGAACTATGATATAAACATATGTGTGTAATTATTTAAGTGTGTTTGTAGTTTTGAGAAATGGTCTATAATATAAATAATTCTGACAGTACGTGTGTAATGTATAATGATGCAAATTATGTGTGATGATGTATTATATTTTTATTTTTCGCTAAGTTTATTTTATCATTATCAAAAAAGAAAGAAAAAAAATTTACAACTCGTATTTTTATCACAACATCACCTTTTATGATTTTGAGGGTATTTGGGTAATTAAGTAACATAAATGTAGTACCCTACGGTGGGTGTTACACAATACACAATAAAAGTTAGATATAACCTTTCAGAAACCAAACATAGAGAATCACATAACAGAAGCGAGACAGACTAAATCACAAATCCCAAAAGACTCAAACTTGGGCTCTAATATTAACTAATGTAACACCCTCATTCGAGTATCACATTTGAGATTAAAACTTAAAAACTTAACAAAACGTGTAAAAGGTTTAATGTAGTAAAATACATATTTCAAATTTTCGTTCGCAAAAACATTAATTTAAACAAGGCGTAAATAGCACATGATGCAATACTAAATAATTACACATCAAAATATACAAAATATGGCATGGATCAAAGTCCACCCAAAATACATAAGATTTCTACTCCAAAAAGATACATATAAATTGTAACATCCCGAAAATTAATAATTTCAGAATAAATGATCATTTTACAATATTTGGGATTTTCTAGAATTTTTCTGGATTTTTCTGAGAACGCAGAATATTTTAATATATTCCTCGTTTTACGTGCACACTGAGCTGAGAATTGCCGAGGTCGATTAACGCTCCGGAAACTAATTATTTCGCCACCAATAGTCATTTTCTAATATTTGTGATTTATGTGAATTTTTCTGAAATTTTTCGGAAACGACGAATATTTTAATATATTTCTCGTTTTGCATGAAACTCGAGCAGAGTCATGAAAACGACTGTAGTGTTTCAAAAATTGGAAAATTATATGACGAATAGTCGTTTTATAATATTTGCAATTTTTGAAAATTTTCTGGGAATTTTCCGGAACCGTCGAATATTTTAATATATTCCTCATTTTGCGTACGCGCTGCGCAGAATCAGAGAAACGCGATGTTTTCTCTGAGAACCTTGGACTATGGACATGTCGACGGGGGATCTTACTAAACTCGAGGCTTGACACAGTTTACGAGGTTTCATAATTTTTGAGAAATCTTAACAGATAAAACAAATCAATATGCGAAAAATTCATCCGTCAGATAAATTAAATACTTGACTTAATCAGTAACTATTATCCATTGGATAATAGCATGCATTAGAAACCCTATCACATTATCCCAATGCAATCTACTTTATGTTAAATCAATCTCACTTTAATTCAAATTTGTGTACTTTTTCAAAGCTTCTTTGAGAAGCTTTGACCGCCAAATGACCCAATTACCCTTGGCTTGCATGAGAAGCCAATTTTTTCTCCTCACTCTCTCCTCTATTCAGCAGCCCACTCATGCCAAGGAGGGCAAAAATGTAACTCATCCACACTTAACCTAAAACCACCAAACCCTAATTCACTTTACCTATCACTTTCTCTCTCTTCACTTCATCTTCTTCATCTTTTCTCCTCCTTCTCTCTACACCTCCTCCTCAACCACGAAATTGCAGCCCCCTCCCTCACCATTTTCCTTCATCTTTTCTCTTCACCAAGCTCATTTCTTCACTTGTCTCCATCTCCTCTACACTTTCCCTTTAGAAAGTTTCTTCATTTTCTATCTTCACCTCCATTTTTCTCTTCCTTCTCTCTTCTTCCTCCTCTTCACCACGAAAATTCCAGCCACCACCACCATTATTTCTCTTCACTTTTCTCTTCATAAACACCATTTCTAGACTCCTCCCAACCTCCTCTACAACTTCTATTTGAGGGGTTTTCTTCAAAAGCTCATTTTTCCTCCATTGTCATACAAGGCAAAGCTTCTAACTTTGAGGTAAAGCTTTCACTTCTCTTCCTCTTTCTCCTTGATTTCGTGATCTAGGATCTCAATGGAGACCAAAGATCCATTCTTTTCAACTATTAATGTTGATTTTTGATGCTTGAAAAATTAGGGTTCTTGAAGACCCAAAACTGAAATTTACCAAGAAGCCATAGGAGATTGTTTTTGTGTTCTTCCTTTAGGTAAGAGGGAGACTACTCACTTCAACCACTTATGGTGGTGAGAAGACTTTGTATGTGTGTTGATGGAGAAATCCATCCTTGTATGCTCTTTGTATGCTTGCTTGAATTATAAATTTTGTATGATTTAATATTCTTGAATTTGATTGATGCTTGATTATGCTCTTGAATATGTTTGATATATAAATTGTGCTTGATCATGTTGGGGTTGCTAAATGGAAAATTTGGAGTTTCCTACCTCAACATGGTGCCACGGTTTTGGCATTGAATCTTGGGTACTTGGATTGATTTTAATGAACTAAAAACCTAAGTGAACTAATGACAAGAAGTTAATACCTAAAAGAGAAGGAAAGAATGGATTTGAAGACTTGAAATGGAAGAAAGTGATTTGGGATTCACCATTGGGAGGTCACGGTTTTGGGGTGGAAAAAAATTGGATAAATTGTGGTTAATATGTAACAAGCATAAGATGAGGATTAATTAAGCAACAAGATGGAATTTAGTGGAAGAAAAACTTGGAATTGAAGCCTAGGGGATGGCTACGGTTTTGAGGCCAAGGAATTAGGGTTCTTGGTGAGCTAATTTAATAAGTAAACACCTTAAATGAATTAAAGGAATAACATGCAAGATGTTGGCTTAAAAGGATTTGAAATTGGAACCATTGTGAGGCCACGGCCTCTAAGGTATTTTTGAGTGTAAGTATGTGATTTTGGTAAATTGGAAGCATAATGAATTAGGTAATTAGGAACCTATGTGATGGAATGGGAAATTAATAAGTTAGAAGAATTTGATAAAATCAAGAGACTTCATAAATCTTCAAGGACTAAGATTGAAAGCATCATGAGATTTAAGGTAATTCTAATTGAGTGAAGAACATGAGAGTGTGAGGCCCAAGAACTTAAATAAATTGCAAGTTATGGGAAATTGCATTGCCTTGGAAGGCTAAATTAATTTTATAAATTGATTTTGAACATGAACCTTGAAATAGGGAAACAAATTCTAAGTTAGGATTCATAATGAACCTAAGGACACATCAATTGACTTGATATTGATATCATGATGTTATGGGTCCATGTGAGTGGCCATTTGTATATTGATGCTTATATTGGCCTAATGTGGCATATTATGGAATCGTATGAGATTGTGGATCATACATGTTCATGCATAGTGTCTTATGCATTGTGATTGTCCTTGTGGACTGTTGTAAGGCCAAGTTGCCTAGGAGATTGAACACACCTTAGTGCGGGTCCGAATAGACAAGTGTGGGTCGTGTTATGACCTCGGGGGCGTCGGGGTGCGGGTCCCTCACATGGACAGTTTAGAGCTCCTCTGTGCCGTGGGGCAAACCGATGCAAACACACCGACGATCCGGACTTGACACTGTCCTATATCGTGATCTAGTGTAGAATGTCTGTACAATGCCATGATTTGCGCATGAGAAAATTTATTGATAGCACTGGCCTTGGCAGCCGAGTTACAGACATGTCTCCTGATCTTTCTCTACGCTTGATTGAGTCTAGCTCCATGGAGTAGGAATTGTGGTATCATAATGCATTGTGCATCATCCATTGTCGGTCTTATAAACTGTTGAACATGAATACCGTGAATGTGAAGATAACTCATGCACTTCCGAAAATGATTATCGATTATTGTGGCTTGATTCTTGGAAATACTATTGTGATCTCATCTGCTATTGTTTGTTGTTGTTCTACTTTACTTGTAAATATCATTGTTATTATTAATTCTTATTATTGCTTACAATTGAATTGCTTTTATTATAAATTATGCTGTTGCCGTTAATAGATATATGAACTGTATTGTTTTATGGGCGCTCCGCGCCGTGTCGTTTTCTTACTGCCGCAATGGTAATGAAGGATGGGTGTCTCACCTCTTTCCTATATCTTTGTATGTCTGTTTTATACTTATATTGATAAAAGATCGTGAGGAAGATAAAGAGGGACCACACCTTGGTTGATTGGAATGGACGTTTGGACAAGGTTTCTTCGGCTACGTGCGAGTGCAGTTGCGTGGAGGCATTGATGCCTGACTTGTTGACTGGGACTCCGAGCGTCGTAGGTGTATATGGGGTTGCAGCTTTGTCTGCTAGTAGTACCTATCCCTGGGTCACTACATCTCCCCCTTTTAGTGTTTTATTCCCACTGTATTTTATTGGACTCTGTAATTGTTATATTCTATGTCATCAATGATTTGTGTAAATTGATTTTATATATATATATATATATATATATATATATATATATATAAGAGATATGATTTTATTTCGGTGGTTGTATCATGGCTTGAATACATTTATACTTCATTCGAGGCTCATATTTTCTACCTATGCAAATTGTCAAAAAAAAAATATAGACTCTTGAGAATTTAAGTTACTGTTATCATGACTGTGACACACTTGGATTTAGTAATTGTGGTGTAATGACGATTATGCTTCGGTTGCTACATCAAGGGGTGTTACATAAATATATACCAACGGTTCACAAAACACAAATTAGCCCAAGTCTAAAAACCTAGGGAGTAGGGTCCTCCATTGGATCCTCCTCCTCGAAGTCCCCATTAGACAAAACCATCAGTTGGGGTAAGAGCTCACGAACATGTGTCCTAGCAGATGACACCTTAGAATTCGCATCTTCCTTAGCGGTGTAATGCAAATCACCCCACAACTCCTGAATTGGCATAACAAACTCCAAACGTACAGAGACGTCCAGATAGAAAAGGGGGACCCCATCGCGGGTCCTACATATAGATAAGGTTACATCTCCCACATATCTGACACGTTCAGTATCCCAATCGATACACCAAGCATCCGTACGACTATGGAACTGAACTCTAACAAAACCAACAGAAGGTCTTCTCGCCGCTATCACAAGAAAACAAAACAATAGAAAAGATGCAACCTTCTTCATCTTTCTCTCAGTCTTTATCAATCATATACACATAAAATAGAACAATACAATGAAGAAGTGAGATTCTCTACATCAATACCAACATGGCGACACAGAAACAATAGAGAACAGTAATATCATTCATATACAGGAAACAACAACTATAGTTATGGAATATAATATTAGATAATTTAGTAGATATAAAGTATCACAATGACATGTAGACAGACTATGCATATGCACAATGGACTAATTCCTATCCATGGAGCTAAACATATTTTCAAAGAGAATGATTTAGAAGACATGTCTGTATCTCACCAGCCTCAAGTCAAGTGTTTCAATATTATCAAAATGCGCATCATGGCTTTATACAAGATATTCTACACCAAATCGTCATTTGGAATAATGTCTCGGTCCAGATCATCGGTGCATTGCATCGGTCTGACCCATGGCACAGTGGAGCTACCAATTAGCCATTGTGGGAAACTCGCCCCCTGACGCCCACAAGGTCAACAAGTGACCTACCCTATGCCCATCACACCTGCACTAAGGTATAATTCAACTCCTAAGCATACATCCTCAACTGACACTGCCGGTATAATGCCTAATCAATGACTCAATGCATACACACATATCAATATCATGATTTTCTATAAACATAAGCTACTCATAAGCCAAACCAGTCATCAACATCTCTGGGTCCCATTCAAGAGCTCGATAACACATTGTTGTTATTTTCAATCGCAAAGCATCTTTATCACGTAATTCAGAAATCATCATTCTTAAAATACGTATGACATCATCACTATTTTTCAATCACGTAAAACTTTTATTACTCTTTTAAGCTTAGTTTTCAAACTTTCATAGATTAATATAGGAATTAACTTTAGTTCCAATATTCTTCTAACTAGGCTCCTCTAGGTAGTACTTCTTAATATTTTTCCTAAAGAACACAAAAAGGAAACCACATTATATTAATTTAATAAATTCTTTTCATTTGCCTTTAATAAAAATACCATAAGTTTTCAATTTCTCTTTCAAGCTCAGTTTCCACTTAATAGCCTAAATCCCTCTCTTATTAAATAACAAAATTTGTTCTATCTCCCTTCCATTATTATAAATCCTTAATCCAATTCCTCTTTACCTAAGCATCTAGGTTCCAACTCAACATAAAAATTTTGCCTTGGATACCATATTTACGACCACTTGGTCGTGAGCCCTAGGGTTCTTGGACCTCAAAATTTTTATCCTCATCAATAAGATTCCAAGCACACAACATACTTCAATCACCAAAATTTCTACTCAACCAAAATTATGCATAATATTAAGCCATAAAATCACATAGGGCAAAAACCACAAAATCACCTAGAGTTAATACAACCAAGTGAACAACCCTCTCATGGATTCTTCACTTACAACATATAATTTCGTTCCTCACCACCATGAAAGGTTGATGAGAGTAATCTCCCTCTTACCTTAGATGATCCTCCAAGCTCCTTGTATGCCTCATTCAAGTAGATTTCCACACCAAGATGAACTTAAAAACAAAGAGAACATACAATATCAACATCTAAGGCTTATCTAAGATGGCCATGGATCAAAGTATGGTCTTAGAATTTGAAAATGAAAAGAAAGATGAAGATTAGTGAACTTCACCTCAAAAATCCTTAAGCTTGAACATGAAGAACAAAGTTGAAGATGAATGAACTAGGTTAAGATCACAACACCAAAGTGTTTTCAAATGAGGTTTGGATTCAAGAAATGTAGATGGTTAAAATTAAAGAAGAGTGGAGGGTGGGTTTTGGTGGTGTGGTTGTAGGCTTGGTGGAGAGAAAAATGTGAGAGCTTTTTGTGTTTTGGTTTTTGATAGAAAATGTTAGAAATGAATTAAGTGAAAGACAAAGTCCTAGAACCCTCCTAACAAGCCTTGGCCGTGAGTTTCCCAAGGAGAGAGAGAGACAAGCTTGTCCAACAAGTTTCCTCAAAACTTGATAAGGAAGCTTGCTTCCTATTTGTCCAAAAAGAGAGGTGGGTCATGGTGATGTCATAAAGGTATGGTCACATAGGTGATGACATCAAGAGAAGCCTTTAGAAAAAGGTGACTAAGCTTATATCTAGAACCATCTACTAGACCTTTACTAAAAACTATTATCTAATGAACTAAAGTTATAGTTAGCAAAATCAGTATTTATTGTCTAATAGATAATAGAACGTACCTAGATTTTATTTGTCAGATAAAATCTCAGATAATGAAAACTTCAAAAATTGTCCCTGATTTTGGGTTTAGTAAGCTCCTCCGATCTCGCATCAATAATCCAAAATTTTCCAAAAATAATATTAAAATTATCAAAATAAGTCAAATAATTCACAAAAATCACAAAAGTCATAAAAAAATCACAGTTAACCAAAAGCAAGAAAAGAAGAAAAGAATTGGGGTGTTACAGAGAGAGTTTCAAAAGAATCTCCTAACTCATCTGCCCAATTGAACCCTAACACAATAATTCTCCCTCCTCCTCCTTCAAGTCAAATTATGGAGCCTATCACCTCCATTCTTTCTAATCAAGAAAAGCTTATTTCTACTATTCATTACTTAATAGGTTATCGAAGAGGGTGCACAAGCTTCAAATGTACAAGTCCAGGAAGAGAGTCCAGTTTTTCATTCTCAAAAGAATAAACCTGCTTTGACCATTGATCTATATTTTGAGGATGATGTTTGTGATCCTTTTGTAGAATGGAAGATATTTTGACCAACAAAACTTCTGCTTCATTGAAGTCACACCAATCTACTACTCAATCTGAAGCTGAAGTCCAAAGCGTTTATGTTACTGCTTTGTTACAATCCTTGAAAGATTGTTCAATTTATGTTTGAATCAACTTATGACGATTGAGGATTTGAAGCAAAAACTTATTCAACTTTTAGCACAACTTGGTCAACACAGTGATAAACTTTCTGCTACTGACAAGGAAATTGTTGGCAAAGCTAGAGGATTCCTCAAAGATCTCCTAACTAATTATGATGGCTTTCAACATACCATAAAAGATCACTAACAACTTCTCAAAGAGAATTCCAGATTGATAAATAAAAATGAATAATGTGAAAGAAACATGCTTGAAGCTTGCAACAATCACCACTAACGCTAGCGTGAAGTTGGGCACAATCGAGACTGAAATTGAGACTCTTAAAGCTAAGTTAAAAGAGCTCAAAAGTGAAAAAGTCCAACTTCAATCAACCGTTGAAGAATCTATAGCTCAAGTGAAACAATTGAAAACTGAAAGTGTTCAATGGTTGAATTCGAGTTGAAGCATCATGGTTTCCATGACACCTCTGAATATATTTTCATGAATATTAAGGCTTTGAGGAAAAGAGCTAAAGATACTCTGGAGACTCTTAAATTTTATTTGGAGTAGTTGTAGCTTTCTTTTCTTAATCCTTTCAAATTATCTCTTTGTAATTTGAATTTATTTAATATAATATTCAATTCCTACAATGTTAGTTTATAAGTTTTCAAATATTTGTCATTAATTGAAGGAAGCTTTCTTATGTATTTATATTAAGTATCGAATAAGCGTTTCCTGAAAACACTTTTATAATTCAATATAGTCCATCCCAATTTGGAGATCATTTTCCATATTTCCTCGATCTTTTTTCCATAGACAAAATAACTTTCCACACTAAGTAATTTAACTTAAACTCTTTAACTTTGACTTTTTGGTCATAGAATTTTGCAATTCTTTCCTTTTGTCGATTTAAATCTCCAAAGCCATTAACCTTTCTTCGTCTAATTCATTTAACTCATCAAACATTAAGTTCCAATAATCTTCACTTGGATTATCATTTTGACATTGTAATCGAATAGACTGTAGATTAACTTCAATTGACAATACTGCCTCATGATCATACACCAATTTATAAGGTGCATAACTAGTAGCTCTTTTAGGAGAGTTTTAATATGCCTATAAAATTTGACTTAATGTGTTATGCTAACTTTTTGGCCTTTGACCAACATGTTTCTTGATTAAGCTAATAATTATTTTATTAGCTACTTCGACTTGTCCATTTGCTTGAGCATAATATGCGGTCAAAGTAATCATTTTAATATTCCTTATCTCTACATATTGTGTAACCCTTCAACTAATAAACATTGTTCCTTGATCAGTAGTTATGGTTTAGGGAATGTCAAATCTATGCACAATATTTTCTTCGATAAAATTAATCACATCATCTTGTGTGACGTCTTTTAGTGGAATTGCTTCAACCCATTTAGTAAAATAATCAATACCAACTAAGATATATCTATGACCTTTTGAAGAAGCAAGCGTAATTAAACCAATTAGGTCAAATGCCCATCCTCGAAAAGGCCAAGGTTTCACAATCGAATTTAATTTGCTTGATGGAACATGTTGAATGTTTCCACGTTTTTGGCATTGTTCACAAGATTTGGCATATGGGTTACAATCTTTAGTCATAGTTGGCCAATAAACTCTTTGTTGAAGTAAAACTCATTTCATCTTTTCACCAGCCTGATGGGCTCAACATATTCCTTCGTGAAGTTGTGTTAAAGCCAAATAAGTTTTATTTTCACTTAAACAATTCAATAGATTAGCATCTACTGATTTCTTATAAAGTGAATCACCCATTATCACATAATGAAGGGATTTATATTACACCTTCTTTTTTATTGCTAAATTTGGATTTTTTAAATAATCTATAATCGATTTCCTCGAATTTGAAGGATCCAAATTTTTTGTTGTACAAATCTCAGAGTTTTTGAATGGATATAATTTTTCCTTAATCTTGATTAACTTGATTATAGAATTCTTCGAAATTTTATATCTTGAGGCTATTTAGACCAATTCATTGGCTTTTGCATTTTCCTTTTTAGGAGTATGTTGTACTATAACCTCATCAAATTCATTAAGCTACTTTATTGAAAAAGTTAAATACTTAATTAGATTTTGATTAATACATTTGCATTCTGGAGCTAATTGCTTAACAATCAACTGAGAATCACCCAATATAACTACTTTTCTAACTTTCATCGAAACTAATATTTGTAAGCCAGCTATTAAGGCCTCATATTCAGTCTCATTGTTTGAACATTCATACCTTAATTCAAACATAAATTTTGTTGGAATTCCTTTTAGAAAAATAATTAGAACTCTCAAACCAACACCTCCATCGTGTCTTGATCCATCGAAGTACAACTTCCAGGGTTATAACCTTACCAAGTCAATTTTTTTTTTCGATTTTCACACAAGGGTGTTCAACTAAGAAATTAACCAAAACTTGGCCTTTTACTGCCTCTAAAGACATATATTATAAAGAAAATTCTATTAAAGCAAGAGCCCATTTCCATACTCGACCATTCAAGATAGGTTTTTATAACATATACTTTATTATATCAGCTTTCAATAATACAAATACATCAAAAGGTTACATATAATACTTTAACTTAGTACAGGAGAAATACAAAGCTAAAGACAATTTTTCTACTGCACTATACTTAGTTTCAACGTCAATTAAAACTTTACTAAGATAATAAATGGCTCTCTCAATTCCATTTTCATCTACCTGGGCTAGTATGCTCCCAATGGTTTCTTCTTATGCTAAAATATATAACTTTAGTGGATGCCCTAGAATAAGAGGGGTCATTATAGGAGGATTAGTCAGGTATTCTTTTATCTTGTCAAAGGCTTCTTGGTGTTCCTTCTCCCATCGAAACTCCTCTTCATATTTGAGTTTAAGAAATGAAGAAAAAAACCTTAGTCCTTCCAGGTAGGTTTGATATGAATCTTTGAAAGAAATAAATCTTTCCCAACAAATATTGAAGTTGCTTCTTATTCGAAGGTAGTGAGGCCTCTAAGATAGCCTTTGCCTTGTTTCGATCAACTTCAACACCTTTTTTCTGGACTAGGAAACCAAGAAAATTACCTGCAGACACACCAAAAGCACACTTAAGAGGATTCATTTTTAATCCATATTGTCTCATTCTTTCGAATCATTGCTTTAGATTTGTTAAATGTTCGTCTTTCGATTTTGATTTAACGACTACATCATCTATGTATATTTCCATGAATTGTCCAATTAAATCATGAAAGATGGTATTCATGTCCCTTTGATAAGTAGCCCCAACATTTTTCAAATCAAAAGGCATAACTACCTATTCATAAGCGTCAATTGCACCAAGACATCGAAATGTTATTTTCAATATGTTCTCTTTAGCAATGTATATCTAGTTATAACCAAAATATCCATCCATGAAACTTAGAATTTCATGACCAGATGCTAAATTGATCAACATATTAATAATTGACATAGAGTATTCATCCTTGGGTGTTGCAGAATTTAGATCTAAAAAATTCACGCATACTTTTAGCTTGTCATTTTTCTTCATAACATGAATAACATTTGAAATCCAATTTACATACCTGGTGGTTCAAATAAACTTTGCTTTTAAAAGCCTTTTGATTTCTTCTTTGATTTTTAGTACCACCTTGGGTGCAAACCTTCCAAGAGCCTGCTTGAATGGACGCTGCCCTACTCAAATAGGTAACCTATGTTACACCAATTCTCTACTAAGTCTGGGCATTTCTTCATAGTCCAATGCAAAGCAGACCTTGTATTCTTCGAGCAACCTAACTACTTCCTATTTATAATTTATATCTAATTAACTACTAATATAAATAGGGTGTTTAGTTACATCATCGTCTATATTGAATTCCTCTAAAAGGTCTTGTACCTTTATCTTTTTAATACCATCATACAGAGGGGTTGTTTGAACCCTAGAGGTGAATCATCACATATACAATCTAAATTTGTATCATCAATAGTGCAAACCATTTTGTCAACCATGTAGGCGAACAATCGTGCCATAAGGCTCTCAAGACTCATTCAAGTCTACTTCATCAAACCAAATTGCTAAATCGGCCTTTGGGACAAAGTAAAATCCGTTTACATCTAAATGAAACATTTCGACGACCTCACTGTCGAATGCTCAAGTGTCCCAAATGTTCAAGGGCTTAACCCTTAGATAACACACGTCGAAATCAACATGATTATTTTGAAGATACATTAAATTGTCATATTCCTTAATAACCTCCAACTATCCAAGCTTGATCCAGAGGAACATCTGCTAGTGTACAGTTGAAGGAACAATACCTACAGAATGAACTGATTCCTTTCCAAGTAGTAGATTGTAGCTGGCCTTTAATGGAACTACAACAAAAAGAGTATTCCTTATCACTTTTCTCACTCTAATGCTTAGCGCCACCACTCCCTCTAAGTTTGATGACTTCTTATTAAAGTCTATAATCATCATATTGTGTAGAAGCAAGTCAGCTTCACTCTTTCTAAATTTTATCAACAAACTAGAAGGCATCAAATTGATTGTTGCTGCTCCATCAACCAACACCCTATTGACCTATTTTCCATTGGCTACCACCTTGATAAATAAGGGTCGAAGATGATCCTTCATTTCCTTTGTTAGAACGTTGAAAACTTCTAAATTCTCCATGGCTTCGATTGTGTCTTCTTCCAAAAATATGAGGTATTTATTTACTTCTTCGAGTTCATCAAAGTCCCCATCCATATTGTTCTCAGTCGAAGTTGCTGCATACTCTACAGGTGATAAACATATTTTTCTTATATTAGTTAACTTTCATATTTAGTCTTTTAGATCTCTTGTGTGCTTAATTGATTGGTCTTGGCCACATTTTATAAGTTTGGGTTCAAATTGAGTTTAATTGTATTTTTCAGCATTATTGAGAATTTTATATTGTTTCTGTATTTTGGATATAACTTGAGCTCTAGACATTTAAAAATTATTAATTTTACCTTGTACAAAAGCTGAGAGAAACCTCTACAACTTTGATTAAGAACTCAGAGACTAAATCGGATGCCTAGTAGGTGTTTGTCCTTTTATTAGGTCGCAAGTCAACGGGTCATATAAGTAATATAGATATAGAGTATAAGTTCGTTCCACGAGGATAAATGGCTTCCATTATTAAATAACAACTAATAACTTAGCTAAATTCTATTCAGGAACATATAAAATAGGTGAAAAGTATAGAAACTAAATCTGAAGTCTACAAAGCAATAAAGATAATAGTTTAGAGATTTAGGAAATCATTTTCACCTACTACTTCAACTAATGGCATATAATCCTTATAAGTAACCATAGTTTCATTTACCTAATTCACTATATTTCCATGAGAACTAGTACAAACTCCACTCATGAAATTTCTATTCTCAAACACACGCTATGCATAGCTAAGAGGTATATTTCTATCCCATTAGCGAATCAATTCATCCAAGTCAATTGAACTCATCGAACATACATCAATCATACCATATCCATATCTACAAATCCATATGTCTAATTCATTTGCAACACTAAGATCATGTCATTGATGGCCAAACAAGAGCAAGCATTAAGCATATGTATGGAAGAATAAAACCAAACATCAATATAAACTCAAAGTAAGACAAAATCATTAATATTCATACAAAGATTTAAAGTAATTCATAAATACAGCTTGGCTAAACATTCAACACGAATTTATACAACAAAAACACATGTTCAAAATAGAGGGAAGAGAGAAAAGCAAAGGGAGAAAAGGAAGGAAGCTCATAGATGAAGTTTTGATGCTTTAATCTCTTTTCATGAAGAAGATGACCTCCAACCAGGCCTTCCTAGGGCTCCAATCAACCCAGAACGTGAAAACCTAGCACAGCTTCTCTAAACTCAGCAAGCTCTCTTTAGAAAATCTATTAAATTTCTATTTATAGACTCAAAAAATAGAGTTACGCTGCGACATTCAACTTTTCGCATCATGGCACGCTTCAATTTAGGTCAAGGACGCCGGGGCATCCATTCTTCACGTCGCAACGTGCAAAATGCGTAGCTCTCTAACTTTGATGCAGGGGATGAACCACGCCGCAGCATTGATATGCCAGTGCCACGGTGTTGTAGTGTATGTCTTCAATTTGGCTTTCTCTTCCTGTTTTTGCTCACATGCTCCATATATCATCTCGTTTAGAGCCCTTTCTACGATAGAGAAATCTCCAAATCAATAACAGTTGCAAATCCACTTATTCAATCAAATAATATGCATAGTTTGCTCAATGACATACAAGAAAGGTATCAGAATTGAATATAACAAATATAAGTATAAAACCTTCCAAATATGCATAAATATAAGGACTTAATCAATCAGAGAAATACAGATATGGGGCACAAATAACTACACATTATGGAGTTATCAGTGGATCAGACTGGGGCCTGAAAGTCAGAATAGAAATGTTGTCACTGGAACTTAGATGATATACAAAGATTGGGTTGTAGGAGTCATAAGCAGCTGAGACAAGTGCCATTGGAAAGCTGAGACACAGATCTTCAACTCTTATGAAGACTATTTATCAAAACTATGACGCTTTGATGGTGTCACTGGAAGTCATAATAGAAATGTTATCACTAGAACCTAGACGATATACAAATATTAGGTCAATAGCATCTCTAGAACCTGAACGATATACAAATATTGGGTCAAAATTTGCATTGTAAGAGTTATATGGAAATGAGACTAGCGCCATTGGAAAACTGAGACAAAGATCTTCAACTCTTATGAAGACCACTTATCAAAACTATGACATTTTGATGGTGTTCTCACCTTTTGAAGTCAACTGGTGGGTCTAGAGAGTTGTTAAGAATATTTGGACATGATTCTCTCATCCTAAGCCTAAATTAGGCAAATTAGGTGCCAATTAAAGCTAAGAGGAATAAGATTAACCCTAAGCTAAGGACAAACTTGAATTTTTAATTTTAGAGATAGTTATTTAAGTGACAACAACAACTACGAACATAACCCTATTTTTCTCTTAGCCGTTTTTGCTTGCACTTTCTCTCTTTATCTCTCTTCCTCTTCTTTCTCTCTAGGTTTCTTTCTTTTTGGTTTTTCTTCCCTTCTATCCATGGAGGGCTAGACCATTTTCAATCAATTCTAGGGATTGACAATCTTGATTTTTAATTCTAAGATCTTATTTTGATTGTTTTACATTTAATTGTTAATCAAGTTTCTCTTTTACTTGTTAATCAAGTTTCTTTTTTACCTCTGTTGATTTTGTTAATTCTGGATTGAATTGTTTAATTTGATTTGGATGTTGATGTGATAACTAGATAATTACCACATGTTCAAAAAGGATTACAAAGACTAAATAATGCATCAAATGTGTTTGATGGATTGTTAAGCTTGGTTGAATTCTAGGTTTTAGGTTAATTTATGATTAGATGGATGCTTAACTCATTAACCTTTATTAATTAAATTATGGATGCTTATCTAGTAGAGAATTCATTGATGATCTAAAGGCTTCTTGATGTGATCTAAGACCAAGAATCTAATTAGCAATTGAAAGGATTCCTAGTGAACAATGATGGATTAAATTCAAGATTAGTCAATTTCCTTGGATTAGTTGTTTACTTAATTTTGTTTATAGTTCTTAATTACTTTTATTTAATTAATTCTGTAACTTTTCCCCCTTTGTTAATTTCTTAATATGATTGCTTAATTAGAGTGATCCAAGGGCTCAATCTGGTTGTGCCTTATACTACAAGTAATTTGGTCATCGACTTACAAAATAATATAATTTGATAGTCTCAGCAGTTATCAGTAGACAGAATTGACACTACATTTACTAGGAAGTCATTAAAAATGGATTCTAAATCATCACTGAATCTTGACTTAAAAGAGTCAATAATTAGATCTTCATCCATAAGAACTAGATGTTTTCCCTTTTCTGCTTGTGTTATAGCTCCTTTGACCACATCTGAATATGGTCGAATATTCATTTGAGCTTTCTTCTATTGAATGGCTTGTTACTAGGCTTTTTATTGGGCTCGAAGTAGCTGACCCTTCCTCCACTAAGTCTTAACAAGAATGAACACTTGAATTGAGCTGATGACTGCCCAACCTCGTTTCTAGACCAAGTGTTAGGAGTTCCACCATGTCTTAACATGGGGCATTGAACTCCTAACTCGAACCTGTGCTAATTTGGCCTATGAACTGGGGCTTTCTATATCTGGCTGTTTCAATACCATTTATTTGGTGCCATGTTTGATGGTGGTACCCTAGTCTTCCCCTTGATTGCTTTGCAATCAATCATCATGCCAGACCTTAGACTTACTTGTTGACTTAAACTTTTGACTACTTTGATTACCTGAACAGGAATCTTACTCTATTTCTTTTTCTTTTTTGCAACTTTGAAACATTTTGCTGCTAATGTCTCAAACACAGCACTATATCTAGGGCACAAAGAGACTTCATTTTTTTCCTCCTTCTTATGAAACAAAAACTCCACTAAAATTTCTCCAGCCTTAGGATACACCTCTTTCTCATTAGTTTCATAGCTATGAAGATCAACTTCAGTGTTGATCTTAGGGGCTTTGTCCTCTGTGACCTTTGCCATATTCACTTGAAATAGGTCATTTGGCTCTACATACCTAGTATTCATTTCGAATAGGTTTGAATCAACCTTCATTTCTTTTTGCATTTTTTCTTTGAATTTTAGTCTACCCTTTTTGATTATTTTTTGAATAAGATCCCTAAAACGAGCATATTTATTAGTCAAATTACCATATTTATGATAGTATTTACCATACTTTCGAGCTTTCATTTCCTCAGAGGAAGGAATCTTATGATTATCAGGTAATTTGATTTGTTTATTTTTTAATAACATATCAAATATTTGATTAGCTTTTGTTATTTCAAAGCCATAGGATTGTGTACTTACAAATTTCGATTTGTCTTTTGCTCTTACTAGCTTTAAAGATGCAAATACATAAAGGGGGTCCTTATTGAAGTTCAACTATGTTTACTTCATTACTCTCTTCGTCTACATCTTCATTTTCATTATCATTTATTTCTACAGAGGCAATTTTATCTCGCCTCATATGTTTCTTAATATTTCCTTTTCAATTTTAAGTTGTTCAATTTGCCTCACTTTTTTCTACTAATTGAGATATATCTAATAGTTGTTGGTGAACTAGTTTCTTTCTAATCGAGTAATCTAGTCCACTAGCAGCCATCTTAACTATTTTAGCTTCAAGAATAATGGTGTAATACTTGACTTTTATTTGTCTAAATCGAGTTAGGTAATCATCTATCGAGTCCCCATTTGCTTGTTTAATATTAAATAAGTCCATTAGGATAACTTTGGTCTCTCCTCAAAAGAATTGTTCATGAAAAGTTCTTTCTAATTGATTCCAAGTATGGACTAAATTGGGGGTAGAAATGAAAACCAAGTAAAAACATTCTTGGTTAAAGAACTTGGGAAATATTTTATTTTTAAATATTCATTATTAACAATGTCCCCTGACTCGATTGTGTATTGAGTTGTATGTTCAACTATTGACTTACCAGCCTCACCAGTAAACTTACTTAGTTTTGGGACTTTGCAACCCCTAGGCAATTCTACCTGTTGAATAAAATTAGGGAATGCTGAAACAAAGTAAGGATGGTTCACATACCCCACATTAAAATCATACATATTTAAAACTTGTTCAACAACTTGGTTAATGTTGTGATGCCCCCCAAGATTGCTTTGTATAAACCTTGCCAAGTACTAATTAGCAATCTAATTTCGATTCATAATTTGAACCCCCTCAAGCTGAACAAGTTGATTTTGTTCATTTTGTATTGGTTGGGCATTTTTTATTTAGTTAACTATGGGATCCTCAGGATATCCAAACACATCAACAATTCGACTCATTTGCCTTACTAAAGTATTATAAGTATTATTAGTTGACTCGATTAGGGGTATGTAATGATAATGGTCATTTGTTAAATCAACATATTAACCATCTCATGATTGATCTCATTGACTTGTTGTCGAATATTGTTTAAAGCAGTGTTTGTATTTCCTAGTTGGATTGATGATAAATCTTGTTGTCGAATATTGTTTAGAGCAATGTTTATATTTCCTAGTTGGATTGACGATAAATCCCTAAGTTTTGGAAAACATGTGTCCCTTGATTCAACCTGTCATTTCGATTTGTACTTGTACCTACTCCTCGACCATTAACATTGCCTTGATTTCTTGGTGAAATATTGGGTAATGTTGTAATATAGGTAGCCTAAGTAGACCCTAAAGGTTGTATTGTAGTTTGGGTTACAAAACCAGGAAGAAACCCATATATTGGTGTCTTTCAATTAACCTTGGGGCTCCTAGGAACTTTTGAAATAGAAATAAGAGCCCCTGTAGTTGGAATAATTTCACTAACTATTGGAATTGATGGCAAAGTTATAGACATAATCATGCCATTGTTGCCATTAACTCCATTACTTCCTCAAAGAGGATTTTTAGAGTTGTTTGAATTATTTTTTGACATTCTTGACACTATCTTATCACTTCTTAAACACATAAGCTTTTAAGTAATCTTTTTTACACAAACCAAACTTTATTCTTGGTCCCACTGGCCATGCTAATTTGTTTATAGTAAAATTTATCAAAGGTAAATATCGATTTCAGTTATCACTCTTGGAAGGGAATCTTTTTCTCTCAAAGTCTCTCAAGCACTTGTAATTTATGAATCGAAAGAATATAAAAAATTCATCTCAAATTTAATAGGAAAAGTATAATAAAATATAAGTACAGGTATAAGAATTAACAAGTAAAATAATAATCGAAAGATAAATTGATGCTTGAATTAGAATGTAAATTGGAAGTAATAGATGTAATTAACAAGCAATCGAATTTGACAGAGAAATAAAATAAAGCAAGTAAAGAAAGCATATGAAGAAAACAAATAAAGAATAAGAAACTTAAACTTGTAAGAGTAAATTTGACTAGAATTTAAATGAAAATAAAGAAAACAAGTAAAGAAAGTGATAAATCAAAAGTAGTAGAGATACAACAAAATAAACTTACTCGAAAGTTAAATTTGCAATGAAATAAAGAAATAATTAAGGAAAAGCAATAAAGATATAGAAAAATAGACGTGCAAGAAAGTGAAGCTAACGGAACGATAAACTTGCAGAAAAGTAAATAAAACAAGTAAAAAAAATCAAATGATTCAAAGAATCACTTGATCAAAAGATGGAAGGAAGTTGGCAAGAAATGTAAAAGAATTATTTTGAAATTGCATTGGAACGTAAAGATTACAAAAATAAAGCAGGGTGGAAGGCATACTTGACTAATCTCGATTATCAGTGAGTGTGAGAATGACTTTCTATGTATTTGAGATGTGTGCAAGTGTATTCCAACCATCTAAATGCCTTCACCCCTTGGTATTTATAGATAAGGGAAGTAACTATCATTTTAATAAGATTAGGTTAAATGTCCTTGACAGAAGTAACTTCTTAATCTAATAGTAATGATTGTTGTTAATACCCAATTTTGTCCATTTTTTTATATTTTTTAATTTATTTTTTATTTTATCAAAGTGTCCGGATCATTTAATTTTGTTTTATTTGCTTAGTCTGATTTCACAAATAAAATAAAATGAATATAGCATCAATTTGTTTTTGTGAAACACAAAAAAAAGAGGTTACTGGTCAACACATGACCCAATCTCATTCTCAACCCAAACCAATTCAGGGGTCAATCCATAACTCAAATCCACCTCTCTCTTCCACCAAACCCTAGCACCCAACCAGCCACTAGCTTCCATGTTCTAGCAACCTGACCTCCTCCAATTTTGCTCATCAAGGATTCGTAATCTTTATAGAAAAAGGAAAGTTTCCTTTCCCATTCTGATTGAAATCCTTGACAGATTTCTTTTCAATTTATCTTCCAATCACCAAGGGATTAAGAAGATTTTTTTTACAAAATTGATCCTATAAATCCTAGGCATAGAGGTACGGATTAATGACTCAGAAATTCTCATAAACATAGTCATCATATGAAATACCTAGGAGAATTTTTATCCTCAACATTCTTCTGCCGCCGCCACCACCTTAAATATTCACTCTCACCCTCATCCCTCACCATCATCAGTCGCACGACCTCCATCAACCACCACCCTAACCACCGTATCTTGTCTATCTCAGATCGACCCGTCACCATGCACCTCACCAGATCCATAACCCACAAACCTACCACACCAGTAGTGGTCCACAGCCTCTGTGCTTTTAAATCCAGCAACCACCCTAACCCAGTCGTCAAACCCATGCCCCGCCCAACCAGAAAAGCTCAGAACCGTCAACTACGCCCACTAGAACCGAAAACCCATCGTGTTGAGTCATCCTCCATTGCAAGACTGAGACCCCTTATTTTACATGCAACCCTGAGCTACCATCGAACCCTGATCGGCAACCTCAGACGGCCTACACCTGCCTCCAACACGCCGCCTCGCCACGAACGGCCAAACACGTCTTATGCAACACCGTGAGTTGCTCTCAAACCCCACCCATCTTTTGTCTTTTTTTCCTTTCTCTCTCTCTGATTCGTTTTTTTACTTACAGAGACTAAGTCTCTTTCTTCTTGAAGATTTGCTTTTTTCTTTTATTTCATTCTTATTTATTTATTTATTTATTCTTTTGAATTTATTCTTTTGAATTGATATATATTTGCCAATTTAGGATTTATATTACCTGTATTTTAATTTAACACACTCATTTTTGTATTAATGTATTAATCAAGTAAATTAAAAAATTGGTCAATGATGAAAAAATTGGGAGAGGATTGGAGCACCGATCAAATACACTTTTCCCAATACTTTTGAAGCTTTACATTAGATCTTGCTGGGAGCGCTGGTGAGGTCTAATCTCCACATTAAAATTAAAATATTTTCACAAGCAAAAATAAAATCATTTTTGTATAAAAAAATACCCTAAAATAAAAGTGAACAATTTCATATAGTTTCAATATTATGATTGTGGTAAATTAAAGTTTTATTTTTCATATTTTTTTAAACTACTAAAAGATCTCATTTTACCCAATTTTATTTTCTTGATTGTGAATAAGATTTTATTTAGCCATTTATTTTAGAAAAATATTTTCTTAACTTAAACATATTTTCTTGAACTAAAATTTTCTTCACTAAAAAAAATATTTTATTTGGCCATTTATTTTGAAAATTATTTCTCTTCAAAAAAATAAAATTTTGATTGACCACTTTTTTATAATATGTTACAGACTTAGAATTTGTTCCAAAACAATGGTTATTTAGCAACCCATTTCATGTCTTAGTCATTTATCATTCTTGATATTATGCTTGACCAAATGGGTTATATCAAAATAAAAATAATAATTTTTTTTCTTTTTAAGGACCAATTTAATTAATCTTACAAATAACATTAGATTAAATAGGTAACCATTCTTGGAACGGACGACATAAGGTGCTAATATCTTCCCTACCCATAATTAACCCCCGACCCTCGAATTCTGAAATGTAGACCATCTTTTAGGTGTCTCATTGCACCATTCCATTTCATGGATAGAGCGATTGGTGGTGACTCCCAACTCTTCGAGGTCTTTCCTCCTCTCTCTTTTTAATTTCGCGGCGTCCCCTTCAGGACAGTTGTGACAGCTGGCGACTCCACTGGGGACATTAAAGGGTTAAGCCTTGTTTTAATCTCATGTTATTTGCTCTTTGATTATGTTGGTCCATTTTTATTTTATTTATTTATTTATTTATTTCTCGTTGTTTATCTGCTTCATATTGTTGTACATTTTGTTTGCATTGCATGTATTGTACTTATGCATTGTGAATAAATTTGCTTGCATTTTTCCTTATATACACTTGCACACCTAAGCTCTATACCCGAGCTCAGTACCTTGTAGGCTTAAATAGAGGGCGAAGTAATGTTGCTTTGAGAGACCTTTGGTCTCTGAACAGGAACATGAAAACCCCTCACTCAAATTGAACTCTTTCCACTTATAACCTATCATGGGTAAAGATTGAGGACTCTTGCTAGCCAAAGTGTTGGTGTCAGCAAGGGACAATTTGGGGACCTTTTTTCCAGTAAGGGTCTAGAACTATAGCTATCACTTACTGAAATAACATTAGAGCTACCATGGTCCATAGAACCCATCTTTTAGGACAGGTACGAAGCTTAGGCAATCATTTAACACATGAGGAAGTTCTATTTGTCATTTATTCTTGTCTTTTATAATTTCATTTTGTTGACGCTAATTTCTTTTTTGTTGTTTTCATTTTCTTTGCATTTGCATATGTGGTCCAATCTTGTAAAGATATCGGTAAACCTCGAACATGGATAAAGAAAAAATGGCTCTAATGTTTGAGGTAGCAGAGAGTATATGGGCAGTCAACGAAGAATCAGCAAGGATTCAAGCAAAGGAAGGAAATAATTTGCCTCATGGGGATGCTCCTTTACCTTGTCTAGTAGGAAGCCATGACTTTGAGCAAAATGACATAAGGAGGCTTCGTAATGTATGGTGTAATATGGGAAGACAGGAAGAGTTCAATAACAGATATGGACATATTGCAGCTCTTATGTTCATCACCTCTGATCTCCAAGTGTTGAAAGTCATGCTTCGCTTTTGGGACCCCTCATATCGATGCTTTACTTTTCAATAGTTTGACTTGGTGCCAACAATTGAGGAGTATGCTAGGCTTCTTAATAAAGATAATATGTCCAAGGACAAAGTATACTCACACGACTTTAAGAAGACACCAAAAAGGACATTGTCCAAATTGATAGGAATTCAGGCAAATGAATTGGATAAGCACATGAGGGATGGAGGACGAAGTCTGGATTCTGAATTCTTGCTTAGGATTGTTGAAGCTCAAGTTGATCAAATTCTTGATTTGGTAGCACTAGCCCTCGCTATTTATGGGTTAGTAATATTCCCAAGAGTGAAGAATCAAATAGATGGACAGGTGATTAAATTGTTTGAGCAGATCGAGCATGGGGTACACCCAGCCCCATCAATCTTAGCAGAGACAATTCGATCCTTGAATTATTATCGAGTTCAACAAAAAAGAAGATTTTAGGGATGTGTGTCATTGCTAGTAGTATGGATGCTTAGTTATCTACTAACCTTAAGATCCTTTAGTCATCCAAAAGTTGATCTTAAACAGTTTGTTATACCTAAGCACCCACTCTCACTATATGGTCGTGACAATTGGCTTTCCCGAACTCCAATGATAAGATAGTGGATCAGTTTTTTCATGGAAATAAAGGAAGTGGTCTGGAGAGCTAAGTGGCTTCCTCTCACATATACCATATACAGATGTAGGAGTAAGCCTTGGGTTCCACTTATTGGCCCATGGGGTGTGGTGAGCTATGCTCCAGCAATGGTCCGAAGACACATGGTATCCCCACAATTCATTCCTATGACTCATGGGCTGTCAAAATATGAATTATCATATAACGATAAAGGAACTATCCATAAAATCAAAGAGGTCATTAGAGATTGGAAGGATGCAAAAAATATGAAGTCAGGTCTCCCCTCATATGAAACGATAACAGAATATCTAATTTGCCAGGCAAATAGGAAGAAAGGGTTTCTTGCTCCTAAAGTATAGGGCCCAGAGCTACCAATGCACTAGTTCAATGAACCCATTGACTACACTGAAGCAGAGGGGCGATATGAAATTATTTGTCAACAATGGGCCACTGAGAGAAGATCCTTGAAAGATCAACTTAGCACTACAAGAAGGAGAATCCAGAGTCAAGAACAAGAAGCAACCTCTAAGGAGATTGAAATAGAGAGGTTAAGAAAGACTTGTCAAGTTCTTGAAACAATCATTCAAAGGAATGATGGCCAACTTGAAGGATACAAGACTGAAATTGAAATCGTGAATTAGCATTTGGAAAACCATGTTGAATGGTCTACTTCCTTGAAGAGTAAGAAGAATAGGCTAGATGATGATGTTCTTCTCTTGACTAATGAAAAGGATTTCTACCATAATGCAAGCCAAGACATGGAATGGAAAGCCAAAATGGTGATTGACAATATGAGGGAAATCTCTAATCGTTCGAGAAAAAGGGCAAAAGAGATTCTCAAAGTGGAAGCTAAGTTGGCACCAGGAGAAACCCAGGATATTCTGACTCGAGTTAGGAAAGACCTTGACTTCCTCGGCAAATTTCACTGAAGAGAACCACGAAGTTAGTTTTAGGAGTACTTATGTAATTTTCTTTTTTCCTTACCTCTAACGGAAAATGAGAATAGCCTGACTCATTCTATCTTGTTTTGTAAGACTAACTCCTCCATCTTTAGGCAAATAGGGCAAGTGGCAATGATCAATATGTTGTAAAGGTTAATTCTTTATGACCACAGTTTTTCTCTTTGAATGAACAAGGTTTATCGATATTGCTTACTGCTTTGGATCATGTCTCTGCATGCATAATTTTACTTTTGTTTGCATTTTTTTATCATACTCCTAATAATAATAACAAACAATGAATATAGAAAAACTGTCTCTACGACACCCGTATAGGACTTGCTCCTAATCAAAGGTCATGGATGAACTGGGGCAGTCACAGGAAGAGCTGAGGGATGAAGTAAGCCAATTGAAGGAACAAATGGTCAAGATCTTAGAAGTTGTGCAAGCTTTGGAAAGAATAAAAACACAAAGGGGACTCCTTCAAGGGCAAATGATGATCCTTCGGCCACGCCTGCTCACCCGTCTAGCTTTACGTCAATTCCTTAGTAATATCCTGACGTCACCTCTCAAGAGGCCATGATGTAACACTCCAAAAATTATTTGTTTCATGAAAAATAGTCATCTTATAATATTTGTAATTTTTGTGAATTTTTTTGATTTTTTTCTGAAACTTTGATTATTTTAATATATTTCATGATTTACGTGCATGCTAAGTGGAGCCGAGGAAATGAAATATTTTTTCCGAAGCCAAAAAATCTTGAACTGTGGAAACGTCGATGGGGGATCTTACTAAACCCGATGCCGGGCATAGTTTACGAGGTTTTTGTTTTTTGATATTTTTATCTAATAAATAAAAATCGCAGAATAATTTTATTATCTGTTAGACAATAAATACTATTTTTATTAACTGTAAACTTTATCCACTGAATAATAATTTTAGTAGAGTATTAGTCATATTTTCTAGAGAACAATTTAATGACATCACAAATTATGACATCATTTGATGATATCACCTTTGACTTTTCAAAAAGTGAGATTTTGGCTTATTTAAGAAGCTTGGAAGAAGCTTCCTTGCACTTTCCTATTGGCTTGCTTGAGAAGCCATTTCTCTCTCTCTTCCTTGAGTGCCCCACGACAATGAAGAAAAAAAAAAGGGGAACCAAAAGTTCATTTCACTTAAGTCACATTTCATTTCCATTTCAAACATTTTTCTATCACTTCCTCTCTCTACACTTTTTCCCTTATTTTCCTTCAAGCTTTTCTCTTCCTCTTCTCTTCTCCTCCTCCATGACACCACACCACTTGGAGGTCATCTCCACTAGTTTGCTAAAACTACTTCCATTTATTGCTTCCTCTCATCACCCTAAGGCTTTTCTCCTTAGTGATTATCCTCTAGTTTTTCCTTTTTCACCTTCCACCATTGAAGCCCAAACTTGAAGCTCCAAGGTAAAGTTCTTGACTTTCTTCTCTTTTCTTCTCTTTTTCTTTTTTCTTGGTCACTTATGTGCCCAAGGACTCCTCTTTTCATGGTTTGAGTGAAGATTTTGAAAGTTTGCTCACCTTACGGTTTTCTTGAAGGTGTAAAACGAAAATTGCAACAAGGAATCAAAGAGCTTGCTTTCTTGTGTTGTCTTCCATAGGTAAGAGGGAGATAATCCTCTTCAACCTATCTTGGTGGTGAGGAAATGTTTGTTTGGTGTTGTTGATGAGGAATCCATGTGGGATTGCTTTCTTTGTTGTGTTGTTTTTCATGATTTTGTATTTATTTTGACTTGTATGAGTTATGGATTGTCATTGTATGTCTTAATGGCTATGGATTGTATATTAGATTGCATTGGATTGATGTATGGAAATTTTAGGGTTCTTTGCCCCTATGGGTTCACGGCCAAAAGGCCATGTTTTTTGTTGTTCAAGACTTAATTTTGTGAAAATTGGAATTTAGGTGATTAAGTGGTAAAAAGTTAATTAATGCAATGGAAAATTTTGGGTTCTCACCCCCTTTGGGAGGCTCACAGCCTCTAAGGGCTTTTATGGGTTCAAGATTTAATTTTTGTGTAACCTTAAAATGAAGTTATTTCTCTTGAATTTAAATGAATATGAGCATGATATCCTTAAGTTTTTAAGGCCCAATGGTCCAATTCATACATGATTTTGATGATTTAAGCTTTAAATCTCAAATGTTTAAGAATTGAATGTTTGTTGGTTGTATTTAAGGAAATGAGTTGGATTATGGCCTGATGAATTTAAGCATTATTTTGAAGCAGATATTCAAGATAAAAAGACCTTGGAAAGGATGAGGAAGCAAAAAGGAACTCAAACAAGGAAGGATGCTAGAGAGAAGGAAAGGATGCAACCCATGCCTAGGCGTGACAAATCCATGCCTAGGCGTGGCCCTCTCAGGCTTTCAAACCAATTCAGGCAGAGACATCCACGCCTAGGCATGGAAAAGCCACACCTAGGCGTGACGCTCTCAGATTTCCAAGGTTTTCAAACAGAGGCACCCATGCCTAGGCGCGACCAGCAGAGGAATGCACGTGTTTCATAACCATGCCTAAGCGTGGAAAGGCCACGTTTAGGAGTGGGAAAAATTCTGGGACGCGAAATTGGCCCTTTTTATTTGATTTTTAGGGGAATATTGAGAGGCTTCTATTTTCACAAAGCACGAAATCCCTAGAGCAAGTGGGAGGAGGAGGAAGACTTGGAAGATAGAAGTGATTCAAGTGAAGAATCAAGATCAAGGATGAAGATCAAGCATTGGATTCTCACCATTCTTGTTCATTCTTTCTTTTTTCTCTCTTGATTTGTAATTTGATAGGTTTCTTGAATTCCTTAGTTTGCTCTTCTTTTATGATGTATAACTAAACTCTAATCTAAGGATTCTCTAGGATCTTGCTATGGATTTGAATATCTTGTAATTGATTGAGTATTCCTTCAATGAATTTGGTTTTATTCATCCATATCTATGCTTAGTGCTTATTATTGATTGGCCATCAATTGCATGATTTTAATATTCCAATTGAACTAAAAATAAGGTGTTGTGAATATGGATATAGTATGGTTGATGTATGTTCAATTACATTCTATTGGTTTGGGTGTGTTGATTAACTAAGGGAATGGACATATACCTCTTGGTCATGCATGGCAAGTGTTTGATAATTGGTCTCAATGAGTGATTCTTATGTTAACTCACATAGACACATAGTAAATTAGATAGGTTTCACATGGGTAATTATCCTAGACATAGGCTCTTATCTATTGATGGTTATTAGCTAACAAATATCATTTCATTGATAGGTGCTTGTTAATTGCAATTATTCATTTAAGTAGCAAGTGAATAGGGACCCTTAGGCTTTAATCATTCTTATCTTTCTCTTGTGGATCTGGTGTTTGGTGCTTTCTTATTTTATATCTTTTAAGTTGTTATTTTAATTATAACCCACTCTCACATTTCAATTACTTGGATAAGAATTTGTGGAATTTGGTTAAGTTTAGCATTCTTCTAATTGTTAATCCCTTAGGAGATGATACTCTACTCTCATATATTACTTGTCGACCCGTGCGATTGTGGATTTTCAGACTAACACAAGCTAAGGCTTAGGTGATTAGGTAATTTAAGGATTTATTGTGGACTCATAAGATGGAAAGAAATTTACTTGACAACTTAGGGTGATTTTAGACTTAAGAAAAGAACAAGAGTGTTTGTGAGATTTGGAGAACCTTAGAATAATCTTCTCAGTGAGCATGATTAAATTTAAAGTAGAGAACTTAGCTAATCAAGAGAATTTCTTTAGAGAAAGATTTCATAAGAAATGTTAAATTAAAGTGAAACTTCATAATAAACCTTAAAAAGTGTATTGTTACATTTGAGAACATGATGATATGTTATTATGGGTCTATGAGTGGGACCAATAATCTATTGATGTTTAACTTGGCCAAATTGTGGCATGTTATGAGAAAGTATATTATTGTTAAATATACATGGATATGCATTGAGTCATTATGCATTGTGAAAGTCTCGTGGGCTCTGTTGTAAGGCTGTATACCTTGGAGATTGAATCACACCTTAGTGCGGGTGCAAATAGACTAGTGTAGGTCATATTGTTGACCTTGGGGGCATCGGGGTGTGGGTGTCTCACGAATGGACAGTTGGTAGCTCCTCTAGGCTGTAGGATAGATCGATGCAAATGCACCAACGATCCGAACCGAGACACTATCCTATGTCGCGATCTTGTGAGAATGTCATTGTATAAAGTCTTGTTGCACAAATTATTGATTTTTCTGGAAAGCACTTGATTTTAGGCTGATGAGATATTGGCATGTCTCCTTGATCATTCTCTCTGATGTTTGTGTTTAGCTCCATAGAGTAGGATTTTTGGTACCATGTGCACGTGCATAGTCAGTCAATATATTATTTGGCATTTATTTATATGATGATAGAACTGTTGTTTTATTGATGTTATGATTGCCTGGATTTCCTAAGTTGTTTACTATTTGAATCTTGATGTTAATCATTATTCCTGCTATGCTATGTGGGCGTCTTGCACTATTCTGTTTCTTTACCGCCATAATTGGTATTGAATACTAGATGTCTCACCTCTTTCTTGTCTTGCTCTGTTTTATACTTATGAACCGTGAAGACTGAAATAACGACAAGGCAGAATCTTTGTGGGTTCATGGAGATGCAATTTTCTTGGAGGTGCCGACGTATAGTTTACTCCCTTGGAGGTAGAGAACATTAGGTACATTGGGAACGTTACCCTACCTTTGATGTAGGACTTGTTATGGCTTTCTACTTTCTCATTTAGGTCAGTATGGGCTTAGTTGTGGTAGTTGCATATATGTCTTTGAACAAGTATGTTTTATATTTGGTATGTGTTACTGTATTATGTTATATGTATATATATCTAGAGTGTAATTCCCTTTGGAGGATGTTCATAGTTGTGTAATAAATATACTTCATTCGTGGCTCTTATTTTCTATATATGCATAATAATTAAATTTGTAAACCTGTTGTTGAGTTGTAGCATGCCTAAATTTAGTGACTGTAGTATAATGACGATTGTGCCGTAGTTATTAGATCTAAGGGTGTTACACATGATGCCATTCACCATCTACCCAAATAACCCTACACAAAACCCTATCACCAATCATCAAGAAACACATACATCTCCATTCCCACCATATGGCCTTCCACCAAGTTATGTGTCACCATTAGCCACCAATACCCCTAAGGGTAGTGCACCGGTAGTCACAATAGCTTTAAACCCTCCAAACACTACCTAAGGATCTCAGCCAAATACCAACGAGATTCCTCAATTCCCTGTTTTCATTCCACCTTATAGTCTTCCCCTGGGTTTTATGTCGTCACAAATTACCATCTCTCTTAAGAACAACCCACCATTAGTAATACCTACTTCAGGACCATAAAACTCGACTCCAGCCCAACCTCCTTTCCTTGGTGTTAATGGGACCTCATCGATGCAACATCCAACCCCTTTTTACGTGCCACAGTTTTTCCCCCCATAAGATTTCTGGTACTTCTTTGTTGAACCCTTCAACTGAAGGCCTTCAATCCAAGGAAAAACTAAAAGTTCTTGAAGAGAGACTACGAGTTATAGAAGGCGCAAGTAGCTATAGTCTTCTAGATGCATCAGAACTCTGCCTTATCCCGGATGTGGTGACTATCCCAAAGTTTATAGTCCCATATTTTGACAAACATAAGGGAATCACTTGTCCTAAGAACCATCTAACCATGTACATTTGCAAGATGGGTTCGATTGCTCATGATGACAAGTTGTTGATCCATTTCTTCCAAGACAGCTTAACTGGGGTAGCTTCTAACTAGTACACATACCTTAAATGTGCTCGTATATGATGTTTCAAGGACTTGGCCGATGCTTTCTTGAAGCAATACAAATACAACATCAATATGGCACCGAATAGACTATAGTTGCAGAATATGGTTAAGAAAGAAGTTGAAACCTTTAAGGAGTATGCTCAGTGGTGGAGAAAAATAGCTGCTCAAGTTGAACCTCTATTGACGGAAGAAGAAATGGTGGCCATGTTCATCGACACTCTCTAATCACCTTTCTATGATAAAATGATAGGAAGTGTGTCTTCAAATTTCTTAGACATGGTCATCATTGGTGAAAGAGTCGAGGGAGGAATAAGAAGTGGGAAGATCGCTGAAAGTTCAACAGGAACAATTATCGCCAAGAGGCCCTCAACAGGGAAGAAAAGAGAAGGAGAAGCCCATGCTATTACTTTTGACTAGAAAAATTTTACCCAAGGAAAACCCAGCTAAGCATCTTTTAACCCTCAACCATTCTTCCAACCCCCCTATATACCTTACAACCTATACACTGCAAACGCCTCCCAAACTCCATACCCTCAACCTTATCACCCAATGATCCCTTATCGTGCACCATCTCCCATCCTAAACCAAACACTTCCTACCACACCATCCCAACCAATCCAACTTTGGACCCAAAACCCAAATATAAGCTAAAAAAGGTCGACAGCCAACCATGAAAAGAAACCCATTCAATTTGACCCAATTCCCATTACCTGCACCGAGTTGCTACCACAACTCATCCATAATTCCTTGTTGGTCCCTTGCCTAATGAAGCAAGTGGAACCCCCATACTTAAGAGGATTTGACCAAAATGTTAAGTGTGACTACTATGCTGGGGCAGTAGGTCACTCAACGAAAAATTACAGAGCTTGAAGTTCAAAGTGCAAGACCTGATCAATGCCAAATGGTTAAACTTTAAAGAAAGAACTCCTAATGTGGGTTGCAATCCCTTGCCTAATCATGGAGATTCTAAAGTTAATGCCATAGAGAAGTCTTCTAGCCAAGGCCTTATAAGTCAGGTAGTCAACGTAAAGACTCCCATGAAGGCTATTTTCATAGAGCTTTGCAAATTTGAGTTAGTGCAAAACCAAGTTGAGGTCCAAAGGGTCCATGATGATGAAATGATATGTAATATCCACGGGAAGGTAGGGCACTCTATTGAAGAATGTGGTGAATTCAAGAAGGTCCTTCAGAGTTTAATGGACAGTCACCTATTGCAAATAAATAATCAATACGATAGTGGTGATATATACATAGTCAAAGAAATTACACCTCCACCAGTTCAAGAGGCCACCAATACCTATGCAATTCAAGATCCAGGTATACCAAGACCATTGACTATTCATTATACTAAAGGAGTGTCTCCACAAGCCCCTCTCGGCCAGAGTCCTATCACTATTCAAGTGCCGACCCCTTTTTTCTACAAGGATACCAAAGTCGTGCCTTGGAAATATGATGTGTAAGTCGTTGTGAATGATCCCCAAGATAATCAAATAAAAATCCCATCAGTTGTCTCTAACATATATGGGATCGGTGGAATGACTTGGAGTGGTTGTATTTATACACCTGAGGATCTACAAAAAGGGCAAGTGGAGGAAGTAAAAAAAAACCTAGAAAAGGAAAGGCAAAGTAGGGGAAACTTCTACCGAAGAAACCCTGAAATGAAAGGAGGAATCAAAGACGACAAAGCAAAAAGGTTATAAGAAAGAAGTGACCGAGGAAGAATCATGTGAGTTCTTAAAATTCAAAAAGCAAAGTGAGTACAAGGTGGTAGATCAGCTGAACTGTACCCCTGCAAGAATATCACTCTTATCTTTATTGATAAACTCTGAGCCTCACAGGAAGGTGCTAATGAAAGTACTTAATCAAGCTCATGTTTCTCACGACATCATGGTTGACAAGTTGAATGCCGTTATCAGCAACATCACGTCAGATAATTACATCACTTTCACCAATAATGAGGTACTCATTGAAGGAAAGGGACATAATAAAGCCCTCCACATCTCAGTAAAAAGTCAAGACCATATCATGGCTAGAGTATTGATAGACAATAGCTCTTCCTTGAACGTGATGCCAAAGTCGATGCTCTCCAGATTGCCTTTTGATGGATCACATATGAAATCGAGTACTATAATAGTAAGGGCATTTGATGGCACAAGGAGAGAGATCAAATGGGAAATCGAAATACCAATTCAAGTTGGTCCTTGCACTTTCAATATACTCTTCCAAGTGATGGATATTGCACCATCTTATAGTTGTCTCTTGGAATGACCATGGATTCATTCTGCTGGAGCTGTGTCTTTCACCTTACACCAAAAAGTAAAATTCGTAATTGATAACAAGATGATTATTGTCTTTGGTGAAGAGGACCTATTGGTAAGCAAGCCACTAAACATTCCTTATATTGAAGCTGCAGAAGAGGCTCTTGAGACCGCCTTTCAAGCATTCGAGGTTGCTAATACCACTTATATAAGGGAAGGAGCTCTAATTCCAAAACCACAACCCTCTATTGCATCTGTAATGATGGCTAAAGTCATGCTGGAAAGAGGTTATCAGCATAGAAAGGGTCTAGGTAAGAAACGAAAAGGTGCCCCGGGACTTTTACAACCTTTGGAAAATGAAGACAAGTTTGGGCTGGGATACAAACCCACTAAGGTAGACAAAAGAAGGATAAGAAAAGAGAGAAGAGGCTGGTTTGGTTGGAAAATCGAGAACCTATTATGGAAGGGGTCCCCATCTATGACATACGACAAAGCTTCTAAAGCGCAGGAGTGATGTTCGTACACCAAGTGACCGTTGTTGAAGATGATGACTTTGTCAGTCATGGGACGAACCTAGTTTATGCATGTTCTTCATATACAAACTCGACAATTGGGAGATCATCGAGTTTCCCATAATTGGAGTCTCATTCAAAGTAATTCTATAGTGCTAATCCTTTAGCTCTGCCCAAGGCTTTAGGATGATCTTTTGTAAAACTGGCTTACATATTTCCTTTCCAATGATTGTTATTAATAAAATGCATTTTGAGTTTTTTAATTTCTCATCCCATAGCTTTCATCCCATCATTATAATGACCTTCTATTCATTTTACCTTTGTTGTGTTAATATCACTTAATGCAGATTTGAAAATGACTTTCTTAAAAGTGACAGTGTTAGTATCTCATCATATAATTTTGAACACCCTGTTAATCATGCCGATGAGGATAATGAAGATGATTGGGAAACTTCACCTGAGCTAATAAGGTTACTAGAACAAGAAGCTAAAGAAATCCAACCCCATGAGGATTCAATTGAAGTAATCAACTTGGGGACTGCAAGTGATAAGAAAGAAATCAAAATTGGTACCCCGATGAAAGAAAATGAGCACAACATGTTGATTAAACTCTTGTTTGATTATAGTGATGTCTTTGTATGGTCGTACCAAGATATGCCCGGGCTAGACACTGATATAGATGAGCATAAATTGCCACTAAAGCTTGGATACCCTCCAGTTAAGTAAAAATTAAGGCAAATGAAAGTCGAAATGTCACTAAAAATTAGAGATGAAGTAAAGAGGCAATTTGATGTTGGATTTCTTGCAGTTGCAAAATACCCACAATGGGTTACCAATATTGCGCTAGTCCCAAAGAAAGATGGGAAAGTCTGAATGTGTGTTGACTATCGAGATTTAAATAGGGTCAGCCTTAAAGACGACTTCCCATTACCTCATATTGAGCCTGAAATGGATAGAAGTTGATCTTAACAAGGTTCAAGCAATCTTGGATATGCCAGCCCCTCGCATTGAAAAGGAAGTCTAAGGATTTCTGGGGAGGCTAAACTACATCACTTGATTCATATCTCAGCTCAAAGCAACATACGAGCCACTATTCAAATTGTTACGCAAAAATCAATTAGTGGAGTGGAATGAAGATTGCCAAAGAGCCTTTGAGAAAATTAAGCAACATTTACAAGAACCCTCAATTTTGGTGCCTCAAGTGCTAGGGAGACCCCTCATTATGTATTTGACAGTGCTTAATGAGTCTATAGGTTGCATATTGGGGAAACATGATGAATCCGATAGAAAGGAGCATTCCATCTATTACTTAAGTAAAAAGTTCACTAACTATAAAGCAAAATAGTCATTGTTGGAGTGAACTTGTTATGCCTTGGCATGGGCTGCGCATCGGTTGAGGCAATATATGTTGTGTTACACTACTTGGTTAGTGTCCAAAATGGATCCTATCAAGTATATTTTTTAGAAACCTGCCCTCATTAGGAGAATGGCATGATGACAAGTTTTATTATCAGAATATGAAATCGTTTATGTCACTGAGAAGGTAATCAAAGGAAGCGCCCTAGCAGATTATCTGGCTAACCAACCCATAGAGGATTATGGGTCGATGCAATGTGAGTTACCTAATGAAGATATAATGGCTCTGTTTAAGGATAAGGAATTCATTGAAAAAGAAAAATGGACTCTGTGGTTTAATGGAGCCTTTAATGCACTGGGGCACGGTATTGGATCCATCTTAATCTCCCCTGAAAATAATTTCATCCCAATCACAACAAGGTTGTGTTTTGATTGTACAAATAATATAGCAAAGTATGAAACATGCGCTTCGGATATTCAAGCGGCAATAGAATCAAAAGAAAAGATCCTTGAAGTATATGGAGACTTCACCTTGGTCATTCATCAATTAAAAGGGGAATGGAAGACCCGTGATGCCAAATTGATCCCCTATCATGCTTACATCAAAGAATTGACCGAGCAATTTAATGAAGTCACCTTCCATCATGTTCCTCAAGAGGAAAACTAGTTGGCTGATGCTTTGGCCATAATATCATCAATATTCCAAGTAAGTCATGAAAAGGACTTACCACTTATAAAAATGGAAAATTGTGACTGTCCTGCATATTGTCAAGTGGTTGAAGATGAGCCTGATGGGAAGTCGTGGTACCACAACATCAAATGTTTCATCAAGAGTAGAGAGTACCATGCAGGCGCTTCAGAAAATGATAAGAGGACTATGAGGAGGCTTGCGATGGGTTACTTTCTGAATAGGGAAATACTTTACAAAAAAAACCAAGATATGATGCTTCTAAGATGTGTTGATGCAGTAGAAGCAAAAAAAGATTATTGAAGAAGTACAGGAGGGTTCCTTCGGAACTCATGCCAATGGATATACAATGGCAAGAAAAATCCTAAGATCTGGTTATTATTGGTTGACCATGGAGACCGACTGCTTCAATCATGTGAGGAAATGTCATAAGCGCCAAACGTATGCTGGTAAGATTAATGCGCCGCCAGTCCCCTTAAATGTCCTAGCAGCACCTTGGCCATTCTCCATGTGAGGTATGGATGTCATAGGACCTATTGAACCAAAGGCCTCAAACAGGCATCACTTTATCCTTGTCACGATTAACTACTTCACTAAATAGGTTAAGGTTGCCTCTTACATAAATGTGACTAGGAATGTGGTTTCATCAAAAGAGAGTTGGTATGTCGTTATAGTTTTCCAAATAAGATCATCACCAACAATGCAACTAACTTGAATAACAAAATGATAAAGAAGATGTGTGAGAATTTCAAGATCCAACACCATAACTCTTCGCCATACTACCCAAAGATGAATGGGGCTATAGAGGTAGTAAACAAAAACATCAAGAATATCATCCAAAAAATGGTTGTGACATACAAAGATTAGCATGAGATGCTCCCCTTGGCTTTGTATGGTTATTGCACGTCTGTTTGTACCTCAACTGGGGCAACTCCTTTCTCTTTAGTTTATGAAATGGAAGTCATACTCCCTATTGAAGTAGAGATCCCCTCGTTAAAAGTACTAATGGAGACAAAATTAGAAGAGGCCGAATGGGTCCAAGCTCGACTAGATCAGTTGAATCTTATTGAAAGAAAAAGGTTAACTGCATTGTGTCTTGGCCAATTATATCAAAAAAAGCCTATGAAAGCTTATGCGAAAAAAGTGCATCCTCAACAATTCCAATAAGGAGACTTGGTGCTCAAAAAGATCCTACCAATTCAAAAGGATCATCACGAAAAAATGGAATCCAAACTATGAAGGACCTTATGTCGTGAAAAAAGCTTTCTCGGGAGGGTCTTTGATTCTCACAAAAATGGACGGTGAAGATCTACCACTTCTTGTAAATTCATATGCGGTTAAGAAATATTATGCGTAGAAGCACTACTTGAAAAAGAAAAAAAAGGAAAATAAAAGAAAAAAAGAAAAAAAAAAAAGAGAAGAAAAAAAGAAGAAAAGAAAGATGACTCGTTAGGTGGAAAACCTGAAAAGGCTACCTAAGCAAAAGTTAGAGCGACCTGGTAGGTTGAAAACTCGAAAGATCAATCTAGGCAAAAGTTAGAGTCCAAATTGAAATGACAATAGTTCTTAAAGAAGTGAGACCTGAACAACTAAGTCTCCACGCTAAGGTGGACCAAATTTCTGCACTAGAGCAAACTAAGTTTCAATACTGGGGCAAACCAAATACCCCCAATTGAGGCAGTTAAAGTCCTCAAAGGCTGGTTAATGGGTGTTCAAATTGGGTATGCGGAGGATTGACACTAACTACGTTAAAGGGTTTCATTGGAAGAACTGAAGACCTTTGCCCTCACCATCTCTCTGTAAATTTTACCACAATATTATTTTCTTTTTATCATTTCCATTTTAATGCAATATTGTCATGTTTTCACCTTTGCCTTTTATTTGACTTAATATGCACTTTTCTAATAAACATATATTAGAATGTGAAATGTGTGATATTGTCATTAGAGCACTGAGAATTGTTAATGACTTGAAAGGTATTAGAAGCACAATGAACTCCTAATAATGTCGTGAAGAAAAAAAAATAAAAAAAAATAAAAAGAAAGAGAATAATCAGGTCACCATCACATCAAATGCACACCTCAAGGGTCATTCTGGTTGGACATTTAAACCATCGACTAAATAGACAAATGAAGGGTTGTCAACAGATCCTTTTCCAGTTCATCTTTGAAAATGATTGTGATCATGTCCTCAAGGGTCATAAAGATATAAAAAAACAAAAAAAAATAACAAAACAAAAAACAAAAAAAAAAAATACAAAAGGGAAAGAAAAAGAAAAATAAAAAAGATTTTTTGGCATATGAGGCATGCATTACATAGTGCATTATTTTGATTCGATAGCCTTGACTTGTAAGGTCCAATTTGCTGTTTTCAGTCAAACCAAGGCCTTATGCCCATCACCTTTAACTTTATAGGTCCCCGCACCCATTGTTTTTAACTTCCATAGCAAGTCAGAGCTTTATGCTTATTGTCTTTCTTTCCCGAGCTTTATGCCCATCACCTTTAACTTTCTGGGTCCCCGCACCCCTTACTTTTAACTTCCACTACAGGTTAGAGTCTTATGCTCATTATCTTTCTTTCCCGGGTCTTATGCTCATTGCATTTTTCCTTTTTAGGTCCCCGCACTCATCGCTTTCATGGCAAGTCAGGGTTTTATGCCGATTACTTTTTAATTTTCAGGTCCCCACACCCATTGCTTTCACAATAAGTTAGGGCTTTACACCCATTGCCTTTTCTTTTCCAGGTCCTCGCACCCATCACTTTCACGGCAAGTCAGGGCCTTATGCTCATTGCCTTTATTTTCTCTGGGTCCTCTTGCCTTTAAATTTTCTATTAAGCTTCGGCGAATAACCAACTCCGCAAGCTTTCCTACCATTTTGTTAATCTTCGACGGATACCCGACTTCGTAAGCTTCTTATCTTATTCATATCAAGCTTTGACAGATACCCAGCTCCTCAAACTTTCCTACCCTTTTTGTTAAGTTTCGACGAATACCCAACTATGTAAGTTTTTTACCTTGTTCCTATCAAGCTTCGGCGGATACTTGACTCCGCAAGCTTCTTCCCGTCAAGCTTTAGCGGATACTCGGCTCAGCAAGCTTTCTTACCCTTTTAATCAACTTTAGCAGATACTTGACTCCGTAAGCTTCTTATCTTATTCCTATCAAGCTTTGGCAGATACCTAGCTCCGAAAGCTTTCCTACCCTTTTTGTTAAATTTCGACGCATACCTGACTCCGTAAGTTTTTTACCATGTTCCTATGAAGCTTCGGCGAATACCCAACTCTACAAATTTTCTATCTTTTTATCTTTCTGTTTTTAAGCTTCGATGAATACCTGACTCTAGAGGCTTTTTACCTTGTTCCCGTCAAGCTTCGATGGACACCTAACTCCGTAAGCTTTTTATCTTTCTATCAAACTCTAACGAGTCTCCATACCCATTGCCTTTAAGTTTTTAGGTCTCTGTACTCATTGCCTTTAAGTTTTCGGGTCCTTGTATTCATTTCTTTTAAGTCTCTGGGTCTATATACTCGTGGCCTATACCTTTCGGGGTCCTCATACCCTATGTTTTATCTTGTTTTATTACCTGTTGTGTTCAGCATTGATCTACATAGAAAAATTTTCATAGACAAAAATAAATCAATTCTTTTACTTTTCATTTAATTTAAATGTAAAACAAATAAAGACAACTGTTGATACCCAATTTTATCTATTTCTTTATTTATTTTATTTTTTATTTTATCAAAATGTACGAATAATTTAATTTTATTTTATTTGCTTAGTCTGATTTCAAAAATAAAATAAAAACGAATATATCATCAATTTATTTTTGAGAAATACAAAAAAAGAAAAAAGAGGTTATGGGTCAACCCAGGACCAATCTCATTCTTAACATAAACCGATTCATGGGTCAACCCATAACCCAGATCCACCTCTTTCTTCCACCAAACCCTTGCAGCCAACCAACCACCAGCTTCCATGTTCTAGCAACCTGACCTCCTCCAATTTTGCTCATCAAGGATTCATAATCTCTATAGAAAAAGGAAAGTTTCCTTTCCCATTCTGATTGAAATTCCTGACAGATTTCTCAATTTATCTTCCAATCACCAAGGGATTAAGGAGAATTTTTTGCAAAATTAATCCTATAAATCCTAGGCACAGAGGTACAGATTAATGACTCAGAAATTCCCACAAACATAGTCATCATACGAAATACCTAGGAGAATTTTTCATCCTCAACATTCTTCTGCCACCGCCACCACCTTAAATCTTCACCCTCACCCTCATCCCTCACCACCATCAGCCGCACGACCTCCATCAACCACCACACTAACCACCGCATCTTGTCCACCTCAAACCGACCCGTCACCACGCACCTCACCAGATCTGTAACCCATAAACGCGCCACACCAGTCGCAGTCCATAGTCTCTGTGCGTTTAAATCCAGCAACCACCCCAACCCAGCTGTCAAACGCGTGCACCACCCAACCAGAAAAGGTCGGATCTGTCAACCACACCCACCAGAACCGGACACCCATCGCGCTGAGTCGTCCTCCATCGCAAGACTGGGACCCCTTTTTTCAATCGCAACCCCGCACTGCCGTCGAACCCAGATTGACAACCTCAGACGACCTGCACCTGCCTCCAACACGTGGCCTCGCCGCAAACGGCCAAGCACGTCTTGTGCATCACCGTGAGCCGCTCTCAACCCCTACCCCTCTTTTGTTTTTTTTTCCTTTATCTCTCTTTGATTACTTTTTTACTTACAGAGACTAAGTCTCTTTCTTCTTGAACATTTGCTCTTTTTTATTTCATTCTTATTTTTTTTTATTCTTTTGAAATGATATGCATTTGCCAATTAAGGATTTATATTACTTGTATTTTAATTTAACACACTAATTTTTGTATTAATGTATTAATCAAGTAACTTAAAAAATTGGTCGATGATGAAAAAATTAAGAGAAGATTGGAGCACCGATCAAATACACTCTTCCCAATACTTTTGAGACTTTACATTAGATTTTGCCCGAAATATTAGTGAGGTCAAATCTCTGCATTAAAATTAAAATATCTTCACAAGCAAAAATAAAATCATTTTTGTAAAATAAAAACCTTAAAATAAAAGTGAAAAATTTCATATAGTTTCAATATTATGATTGTGGTGAATTAAAGTTTTATTTTTTATAAAAATATTTTTTTTGAAACTACTAAAAGATCTCATTTTATCCAATTTTATTTTCTCTTGATTGTGAATGAGATTTTATTTAGCCATTTATTTTAGAAATTATTTTCTTAACTTAAACATATTTCCTTGAACTAAAATTTTCTTCACTAAAAATATATTTTATTATGTAATTTATTTTAAAAATTATTTCTCTTCAAAAAAATAAAATTTTGATTCACCACCTTTTTATAATATATTACAGGCTTAGAATTTGCTCCAAAATAATGATTATTTAGTCACTCATTTTATGTCTTAGTCATTTATCATTCTTGATATTATGCTTGATAAAATGAGATATATCAAAATAAAAGAAATAAAAACAATTCTTTTCTTTTTAAGGATCAATTTAAATAATATTACAAATAACATTAGATTAAATAAGTAATCATTCTTGGAACGGATGACATATGGTGTTAATACTTTCTCTACCCGTAATCACCTCTTGAACCTCGAATTCTGAAACATAAATCATCTTTTAAGTGTTTAATTGTACTATTTTATTTAATGAATAAAGTGATTGATAGTGACTCTCAAATGTTCAAAGTCTTTCCTCCTCTCTCTTTTTAATTTCACGGTGCTCCCTTTGAGATAATTGCGACAATTGCCTTATTTTAATATTACAAACTCAACTTCTAAAAATTTCTTAAATTCAAATTCGAATATTTGAATTTAAATTTAAACTTAAATATAACTACTTTGAATTTGTTTAAAAACGCCTTCTGTCTCGAACATATCTTCTGTTAACATGAAAATTCTTCTAAGTGTTGTTGACACTATTATTTCACTTTTCAATCGTATTTGAAATGCTTTCTTTCTTTATGATCGAAATTTATTTTGATATCATTCTACCCATATCTTCCATTGCTCCTTAACCTACAAATATTAACTTTGAACACAAATAAAAATAGGCGCTAATTTTTTATTATTATGATCCAATTATAACTTTAACCAAATTGATCAATAATGTTCAAAATCTTAATTTATATCTTTTAAGGATTGAAAGGAATTCTATTTTATATCAACAGTAGTATATTACTCGAAGAATGTTGAATAAGTTCTCGTGTGTGTCGGGGTGTGAAATTCAATCCTCGGACAGTCTCGTACACGGCATGCCCGTGTATCTTGGCTGGGCCATGATGGCAAAAGCCTCTTTTTGCATCTCAATGATGAGATACACGGCCTGAAGGCGTTGAGTTACGAATAAAATTTAAAGTAACTTGACTTCATGTAGACGCTGTCGTGCTTCGTACTCGATTATTCCTCCCTTTTCTCAATTTTATTGTGCAGCGCCATATATATTTCTTCCTCTCCATTTGATTGCTGCCACTGCGGCCCCACTTAGATTAGGATTATTATATGTTTTCTTAAGTCCTAGCACTCTAGTTTTGGCTTTAAAATTATGGATTTTCATTATATTCATATTGTAATCAATACTTGTCCATTGACGGTGCATCATCATTCATATTAGATTTATATAAGTTTTATGAAAAAAGTTATTTTAGAATTAATTTATCTCTAAGATAAATAAGTAAAAATTTATTTATCATTAATTTATTCTAAAATATATTAAAATTTTAATGAATTAAAATTTAATGATAAATAAACTCTTATTTACTTTAAAATAAGTTTATTTTAGAGGAAGAAATTATTATATATTTTTTTGAGCGTTATGTAAAATTGTGATCACACCACTTATATCTTAATATTTCAGTTTTAATTAAGTCCACTAATAACTTATATATTTTTTATTTTTTATTTTTTTAAAAAATAAAAATAAAGTTGAGATAATAAATATATAAATTAGTAATAGACTCCATTATTAATAAATATTGAAATGTCAAGATGTAAGTAAAGTGACAATAATACGTGGCGCTCTAAGAACATGCAATAATCAATAATTTCTTCTTTTGAAGAGCGTTATCTAAGTTTTATGTGTTACAATCTTGATATCTTAGCAATAATTCCACGATATTTGAATTCAATATGATTTTGATTGGGATTATATTTGAATTTGATTTAAATTGATTATTGTAAGATTAAATTGTTATCGTCTTTTATTCGTTATTGCCTGAATATTAAATATGCCATTTCTTGTTTATTTATTCGAGTTTAAGAGTGCAAGCCTAATGACATTGAGGATAATGCTAATTTTAAGTTTAGGGGTGCATATTCTTTGCTTTGTTATCTTACGTTTTTGTGATTTTTCTTCAATAGTTTAGTATTTATTGAATAGATTTAAGTGTTTTTACGAGTTTGAAATTTTTGTAAGGAAATATAAATAGTATCGGTAAAAAAATTTGAAAAATTTGAAAAATAAAAAAAAATTGAAAAATTGAAAAAAAAAATTAGATAAACAAAACCCCTGTAAAACTATACAATTTGCAAAGAAAGATTATTAAAATGCTAATAAAAAGGGGTTAATGCAGTTTCTAACCATTCTAGACTGATAAAGAGGATCCAAAACTTGTGCAAGAAGGACTGGTCCATTGTCTTCTCTCACATTTTAAGAGAAGCAAATCAAAGCGCGGATTGGCTGGCTAATTCTAGCTTCATTCATGATGCTGGCTTAAGGATTTGAGATAACCTTCCCACTGATATGATGTACCAGCTTATTGTTGACGGCTTAGGCCCTCCATTGTAACCATAAAAAAAAAAAACTAATAGGGGTGTGATTTGTTAAAGAGATTTGGTGGAAGAAAATTCATGATTGCTATTTATATATGTACGTTTTTATCAATTTTTACTTGTGATCAATAAACTTGTTTAATTAGATTTATGAGTTCTTAAGTTTGCATGTATGCGTGAAATATTACTAGTTAACTCTCTAGTCTTTAGACAACTCTTCTACTCTTTTCGAAGTGATATTTTAAGAAGCATTAAGTTAAAAAGATTTAGGAGAATAAAATAAAATAAATTGTTTTCACCATCCAAGTACATAGAATAAAACAAGTTTGGGATTAGTAGAAGTGAAAAGTAAATAGAACGAGAAGTAATGAGACTGGATTAGGTGGGGATAAGAGTTCCTAATGTGTGGATAAGGTACATCGTCATGAACTCAAATCCTTTAGCAAGAGTTCGTGATGTTTGGTTAGGCGCACAGTAACAAGTTTGAACGTTTATCGAGTCTATGTCTCCATACTGAAAAAAATAAAGAAAGAAAAAAAATCAATGAATGATGCAAAGTACTTAAAGAAATCTTATTGACACTTGATAAGGTGTAAACTTGAATTAGTTGAGAATTGAATAGCAGTTCTACCAATTTAACTTTGGAGAGGTGTTTAAGAGTTGCTAAATATGCATATGTTCTTTAAGAGAGCAAGTAGATTCGTGGGATTTGTTTTTCAAAAGTTGGCTTGAATTGGTGATTTGTAATAGAATTGGAGATGGATGCATGATTGAAGGATCGACCATTTCAAACTTTGAAGAGCTTTTGGCATGCCAAGTTTCTTGCATTTTCTTAAGAGTTTTGTTTGCAGTTGTAACATCTCAAAGGGATTTTTCTTTCATTAGTGCTTAAATTTTATTTTCATTGCTTGAGTGTAAGCAATTGTTCAAATTTTGGGGTATTTGATGTGTTGCAAAATTGCACACATCTTTGGGTTTAATTATTAAGATATTTATTTAATCTAATTTAGTTTTTATTTGATTTTAGTTATTTAATCTAAGTTTTAAGTAATTATCTTTTCCCCTAGTTTTTTATTCTTTTATTTGAATTTTCAGGTAAAATCTAAAAGATTTTGGATTAAATTAGGAGTTATTGAAGATAGAGCTTAAAAAGTGGTTTTTATCCAAATCCTAATTCTTATATGAAGCCTAAATTATTGGTGGAAGACTCAAAATTCAATTTAGTTCAAAATTGGATAAGAATGCTTGAAGAAACAGAATTCAGTTGCAAATTCAAATTCAAATTTGTGGAATTTCTGACCTTACGGTAGTATTTTGTGCATATCTAGAGCTATAGATATCGGATCGATATGATTCTTATAGTGCTAGAAAGCTAATAGAAAATTCAACAACTTTTATGTTTATCACAAATGGTAGTTCTATCATCTGGAAGACGAAAAATAGCATAGAGGACATGGTCATGCTTTTCCCAAGGCTATCATGCAGCCTTATATGATTTTAAGTGATTTGTGACCTTTCTCAACACCAATTAGGGCCTATTCGTGGCACTCACTTAAGATCTAAACCCTAGAATCCCACAACTCTATTTAAACAACATTAACAAGTGAAAGGATGGGACTTTTAGAGAGGGGAAGGAAACAAGTGAAAAAAGAGAGAGCTTAAGGAGGAAAAGCATGGACTTTTGGAGGCTAAGAGAATATCACCATTAAAGGCATCTAAAATTCTCTATTTTTCTCTATTCTATGATTAATTAGTAATGTTTCTTATTCTTCTTCTTAAATTGTCTTGTATTTCCTTGGTTATGAATTGCTAGATTCTTTTTATGCTAGGATGAAGATGTAACTTGGTTTGGATGATTAAGTATTTAGGATTTCTTTTAATTTAATTTAAGTTTATCTTTACTCAATTGAGTGTTTATCATTGCTAATGCTTTTAAAACTTTATAACTCATAAATTGATCTTGTGGGTTGTGTAGGAAATTGAAAATTTTGTGCATGACCTAGACCATGTGATAAATGTCATAATCTTGATTATCTAGGAATAGAAGGTATTGATTATGTGGGTTTTGCTTGAGACTCCATAGATCACAAAATGCCTTTAATTCTTTGATTCAAATTAAGAAATTGATTAAGTTTTTAGGATTAAAGAGAATTAATATACCAAGGAATTGGATATTAATTAAATTAGGGAATCAACCATCAATTGATTAATTAGAACTTAATTAGATTGAAATTCTAAATACTAGTCAGAAAAATCTAGTGAAATAAGATCCCTAGTGCTTGCATTATTGCAAGTTACTCACCTTAATTGTAAACGTGATCTTAGTGTCAATTTAGAGTTAGTTGTTTTGCATTTATTTTAATTACTTGTTTTATTTAGAAATCGTTCTGTAATCAAATCGGTGCCTAGATACTAATTTAGATAGTGAAGTCATAATTGATAACTTAATCTTTGTGGGAACGATACTCTTAACTCATAATCCATAATACTTATGTGATCCGTGCACTTTTGGTAATGCATCATTGGGTTCTTACTGAAATAGATGACACTATGATTATCACAAAGTAACACAAACTTCTTGTTGTAAGCCTAACTATTATAGGAATTTCTATATCCACAAGAGCTCTTTAGATGCTTCAGTAATAGCAATATACTTAGCCTCAATGGTAGATAAAGCAACACATTTATGTAGTTTATGTTGACAATACACTACTCCCCTTGCAAAAGTTGCCAAGTATCTAGAAATTGATTTCCTAGAATCAACGTCATTAGCCATGTCTTAATCTATGTAGCCATCTAATATAGGCTGACCACTCTTAAAACATAAATTGACTCTAGAAGTACTTCTAAGATGCTTGAGAATCCATTTCACTGCTTGCTAGTGTTCTTTACCAAGATTAAAGAGAAAATGACTAATAATGCCAACAACAACAACAATCAACATATTATCCACATATAGCAAGAGTATAATAAAATCGTGATAAGAGAATTTCTTAACAAACACAAAGTGATCAAAAGTAGTTTTGCTATACCTATAATCCTCCATGAAAGAATCAAATTTCTTATACCATTGTCTTGGTGCTTGCTTGAGTCTATACGAGTTATTCTTAAATTTGTACACAAGCTGCTCCTTTCCTTTGACCTTGAAGCCCACTGGTTGTTCTATGTAAAGTTCCTCCTCCAAGTCACAATGAAGAATTGCAATCATTACATCAAGTTGCTCAACCTTTAAGTTCTAGCTAGATACTAATCTAAGCACAACTCAAATAGAAGACATCTTAAACAGAGTTAAGAAAATTTCTTCAAAGTCAATACCCTTCTTCTGATCTAAACCTTTCATAACCAGTTGTGTTTTGTATCTTGGCTATGAAATATTCTCTTTTGTCTTCAGTTTGAACACTTATATCTTTTTTAGTTCATTCCTACCCTTAGGAAACTTCACCAGCTCAAATGTGTGATTCTAATATAAGGACTCATTTCTTCTTGCATGGTCTTCAACCATTCTTCCTTGTGCTTATTTAAAATGACCTCTTAGTAGTTTTCTAGCTCTCCACCATTAACAATCATCGCATACTTATTTGTAAGACATCTATGGAAAGCATGACACTCTCTAGTAAATTTTCTCAATTAAGGCTCAACTAGTGGTTCAAGTGGAACTTATTCAACTAGTAAATCATGGTGAGATATAGGCTCATCAGTTGTGTTCCCATCATCTACCTGTACATCTCCCTTATCAACAAAGGTTCTAGAAGGAGACTCTTGTCCAAAATCAATATAGCTTCTAACAAGCAGTTTCATCTTCTCAACTTTCTCAAAGTCTTCAATGATTTGGTCTTCAAGAAAAATCACATCTCAACTTCTGATAATTTTCTTATTTATCAAATCCCAGAGTCGATAAGCAAACTCTTCATGACTATAACCATGAAGATACACTATTTGGATTTCTCTCAAGGTTAGACCTCTGATCTCTTGGAATGTAAACAAAAGCCTTGCAGCCAAACACTCTCAAGTGACTATAAGAGACATATTTCCCTATCCATACTCCATGTGGAACATCACCATCTAGAGGCACTTAAAGAGAAAGGTTGATCTAATTTGCAGTGGTTCTCATTGCTTCACCCCAAAAGGATTCAGACAATTTTACTTGAGAGAGCATACATCTACTTCTATCATTAATAATGTGGTTCATTCTCTCTACAACTCCATTTAACTAAGGCATCTTTGGAACTATTTTCTAAAGCTTAATTCCATGTTCTCCGCAATTCTCTTCAAACATACCCCTATATTCACTACCATTATATGCTCAGACACATCTTAGTTTCCTTACCTTTTCCCTTTCAACACTTGCATGGGAGTGCTTGAAGACATTGAGTTCCTGGTCTTTAGATTACAAAGCAAAAGCCCACACCTTTCTAGAGTGATAATCAATAAAGGTAACAAAATATAAAGCACAAATAAGAGATTGGGAGTCCATAGCGCAAACATCCAGGTGATCTAAATCAAGAACATGTGATCTCTTTTTAGGACCAAAACTATGAAATGTAACTCTATGCTATTTTTGAACAAAACAATGAGTGCAACTCTTTAAATATGTACCATTTATTGGAAAAGATTTATTCCTAGCAAGTATACTGAATCCTTTCTCACTTAACTGGCCAAGATGCATATGCCATAAGTTCTTAGAGGAATCTTCAATTACATTCACCTCTTCCTTGCACAACTTTCCTAGTATCTTGTAAAGAATAGTGAAACTATCTCCTTTTGTTGCCACTAGTGACCCTTTTGAGCTTGTATCCTCCATCACCAAAGTAAGTGTGATATCCCTCAATGTATATAATTTAACTCAAATCAAGTTTAGACAAATATCAAGAACTTGTCTGACATTCTTCGATTGTACTTGCATCCAATGCTATTTTTGAGCTAAACATCTCCCATACCAACAATCTTGTATACCTCTTCATTCCCTATCTTTATTATACCGAAGTCACTAGCAGTATAAGATGTGAAGAAATCATGCTTAAGAATGACATGATATAAGTCACTAGAATCTATAACCTAATTAGAATCATGACATGCGAGACTCACAAAATTATCATCATAGACAAGAACAACATCTCTATTAGATGTAATGGCAACACTATCTTTATCATTCCCCTTTTCTTGATCTTCATCTCTTTCCCTTGACTTCTCTCCCTTGAGAAACCATCAATTTCTTTTGAAATGTCCTTTCTGTCCACAATAGTAACACATTACTTCTTTTTTGGTTCTTGACTTACTTCTTAACTTGTTATGGTTGTTAGATTTTTCAAATTTATGGGAATTTTTTGTTTGACTTCTCCCCCACGACTCTACAACTAGTGCTTTTGACTGAATGGAGGTACCAATCAAACCATGCTCATTCTTTTTGGATTCTTCATTTAATAGACTCTCTTTTACCATTTACAATGTCAAATTCCCATTGGAGCTGAAATTGTCAAAGTTACAACCAGGACTTCCTAACTGTCAGGTAAGGAACTACTTAACTTGCAAGTCATTACCTAGTGTAACATTTGTGGCTATCAACTAATTCAAAAAATGTTGGAATCTGCTCAAATTCATTGCCATTGAATCCCCTTCTTTATATTTCATGTTCACTAACTTCCAAATTATAAATGTTTTGTTTTGTATGTTCTTTTGCTTATATAGCTTGGCTAATTTTTTCAACATATAATGGGCATTAGTGTCATTTCCTACATATGGATACACAGTAAGATCGAACCACTATTTTATCAACCAAACAACTTTTTATTCACCATTTTCCAATCACTGTTAAATTTATCACTAAGTGATGTGAGTATAAAACTCACATATTTTATGTTTGTCCAAACATGGATTTGAAAGTTTTAAGATAAGAATTATGTCATTTGTTTATGATATTAAGTGAATTCTGGATCCATTGAATTAAATGTGTTTTTAATGTGTTTTGTTGGAATGTAAGGGCTTTTGTGGTAATTTGAGCATAACTTTTGCTACAGAACTCAGATTAAACTAATCTTATTCTAATCCATGGAATGGTATTTTTTATCATATTCCATCCCATCCCATCCTATCACATCCCATCTCATTCCATTCAATTCCAATAATTACTAAATATCCAAACATAACCTTAGTGTCTATGGAAAGATGAGAAAATTTCTTACAACTTTAATGAAGACATTAAGGCCCAGTTTGTAACACCCTTGAAAACATGTTAGACTTGTAAAATGTTACAGAGGTAGCCAAATACTTGCTTAACATGTTTGTTTAATTTTGTGGCTTTCTAAGCATGTTTAGTCACTTTGCCGTAATATTATGTGTAAAAAATAATTGTTATTAGCTCTAGGATTGGCTTAAACTGCTTAGTTAATGAAAATAAATATGACGTATTTGTTTTTAGGTCACAAATGTATGGAAGATGATGCAGTTAAAATTTGAGATTAATCGAAGTTAGTTTGGTATTTTTAAGCATATTGGGAGCATGTTTTAATACCGGATTGACTAGTTGCAGATATGGAAAAATAGAGAAATGTTGAAATAGGATTTTTGATAAATTTTAGGATTTATTTTAAACTTGTTGGAATTAAGGAAACTTGATTTGATGAAATCTAAGTGTTCTTAACAGATCGAAAGTTAAACCAAATATCTTAAGTTACAAAGTGCCTTACATTTTCTCTTCTTTATGCCTTAAATTTCTTTCCTTCTTATCTTCCTTTATCAACCACTCTCTACGTCACTTTTGTAGCAGAAAAGGGAGGAGAAAACAGAAAAGGAAGAGCAACCAAAGAAGGATCAAAGAGGGAAGAAGAAGAAAGAGGAAGTGGTGAAGAACTTTTGAGTTTCAAGGCACTAAAGGTAGGGGGTGCTTGTTTCATGACTCTTTTCCTTCCTTTTCTCTATTTTGTTTCACGAGGTTGCTTAATAGAAAATGGGTTTTTGGGTGAGTTATGAGTTTTCTTTGTTTGGTTCTTATTTTTCTTGACTTAGCAAGAGGTATTTATGGTAGTTTGACCATGGATAAGGCTTAGAACATATGTGTCTCTTTGTTCATCCTTGAGGTTAGAGTTTGAGAAATGGGTTTGAAGGTGGAGCTTTTGATTCATTTTTTATGGTGTTTGTGTTTTGAAGGGAGTATGAAAGAGTTTATTTAGGTTCAGATACCATGTTTGTGGTTGAAAACCACTAGTAACTCATGAGTTGATGAATCAAAGGAGGAAGGAGGAGTAGGTGCCTTATTTTTCTAGTGCAACACGTACCAGATAACTAGTTATTGCATGGCATAATCAGTTATCTGGCTTCTTCTTTGTTTGTGTTTCTAGTTGAGCAAATAACTGGTTAGGGGAAAGAGTCTAACCGATTATTATATTAGACAGAGAATTTTGTTTCTCTGCTAACCGGTTAACCAAAGATAATCTGGCTAACTGGTTATCCTACTCCTTAAAAACATTAGATAGAGTCCTAACTGATTATTCAAGGTGAATAATCAGTTATAAGCCTCTAAAAATAGAGTTTTCTATTCTTGGGATCCTTTCAAAGTGTGTTTATTCTATGTAATGGATGACCATAATCCTAATGAGATAGTTAAGCATACTTTGAAGTATGATGTGAGACTCTAATAGAAGTATTTAATGAAGTGCTAATGATATGAATGTAAATTAAGTGTTATGTTAATTATTGTGGTGATGTAGTAGCATTGTTATTCATATTTGAGATTATGAGTGTAAATCAATTAGAATGCTAGTAACTGTGATAGTTAGCATCGTTGTATTTCACATTTGTGTTTAATAGAAGATGAGGTGCTCACTATTGGTGATCATATATGATTTTGAATGAGGAAGTAACAAACCCTCTTTATCATAGTGATCCTTATTAAAGACCATGTAGTTGATGAGTTCACTACCCGGAGAAGTTTATGGAACTGGGTTCCTATGCTTGTTGAAGACTGCGTAGTTGATGAGGTCACTACCCAGAGAGAAGACTTCTAGAATTGGGTTCTAATGCTTATTCAAGGCATATGGACCTGAGTTCCTTTGCTCTGTTCAAGGCTCATACATATCATAACATTTCCAGAGTGGTTGAGGATGAGATCTCTCACTACGTCTAAAGAAATCATGACATTATCAACATACATTATAGGTTTATTGCATAGGCATGAACATAAGCCATAATTTGGCATAACATGGCAATTGTATAGGCGGTTGCTAATCATAACATATTCATGACATGACAATTGTATGGACAATTGCTTACTTTTGAGAGTGTGATGATTACTTGAAGGCGGTTTATGGAAATGAGTTTTCTATACAAACTTATAAGATAAGAATCTATTTCGGGAAGAGAAAGGACATGGTTTTGACTTTTGCCACCTTTCTAGCTTATATGTGTATGTGACTTGAGTTTAAAAATGTGTTTTTCTCCAAAATTGTTAGAATGATTGTGATGACATGTTTTATTATGAATCTACTAAGAATGTGTGATTCTTACCCCGTGTGTGTGTTTCCATAATGATTCCAGGGAAGAAGACTTATGGATAGTGAAACGCAAACACGAGCTTGGAAAACTTAGCTTAGTTTTGCTTTGTAGTTTCTTTTTGAAACATGTATATTATGTGCCCTGAGAGGCTTAGTTTATAAGCTTTGAACATATTGGGAATTGCGGATACATCACGCAGCAGAATAATAAAAATTCCCTTATAGGATCCATGCGAAAAAGCCATAATTTGAGTTTTAAAAAAGTTTATCTCTTAAAGGGTGATCAAAACAAGTGACTTTAATCACCAACACCATAACATGGACGATGTCTCTGCAGTATCCATACAAACAGACTCATGAACATCTGACGTCCACAAATAGGAGTCACGTCTTTCACACACAATGCTAGCTGCGAAGAGAAGAGAAGAAACCTGTCACTCTCTTACTCATTGTTTCTGTCAAGTGCAGCCAGAGTTTTTTAATGCATACCTTGACAGCCCCTTAGCAGTGCTATTTATAATAGCTGACTGCCTAAAGTGAGTGAAAACAGTAGCAAGGTAAGTTGTGCAATCATAAACTCAATTGTTATGCGTCCGGCCCACAATTGAATCCAAGTCCAACTTGGATCCTAATTACTCCAATTTAATCTCTCTATGTGTGCGACCCTGTAGGTTCTCATAACGTTGGCAATAATATTAAAATCCTATTTTAATATTACAAGCAGTGAGCGGTATCTAACAACACATCGCTGCCACCAAAGTAATGAGAATGTCAGTGATTTGACATAACCTTTCCGTGACCTATGTTTCCATGTAATTTAGTCTATTTGTCCAGATATCTAGATTGAACACAAGGCATGGAATGCGTCACCCATGTGTAGTTCAATCATTCATTTCCTAATACCCGAGGAGACTTAATAACAACAAATGAGATTGATATCTCATATCGACTCATTTGATCATGGTCATGTTGATAACTCCATGAAATGTAGTTATTTGTACCCTGTATCTATACTTTCATTGATTGTTTAAGTCCTCATTGTATACATATTTAGAAAGTTTTGTGCTTATATTTGTTATATTCAATCCTGATACCTTCCATTATGATATTGAGCAAATTGTGTGTATTATGTTAGTGATTGAGTGGATGACACCGCGATGCAACCATGTTAATGCCGCAGCATGGTAAATCCTATGCATCCAAACAGAACGGCCGTGTCGAAGGGAAACACGGCCGTGTGTCCCTTCCTGACATAAAAAAGAGGGTTTTTCACCCCAAATCATTATAAATGAAGCAACCCCTCAAACTTGAGAGATATCTTTGCAACAGCAGACTTTGAGAGGTAGATTAGAAGAGAGAATTATCACGAATTCTTGGAGGACGGCTTTGAAGGGAGAATTCAATTCTTGAATGCTTGAAGTTCATAATTACTGTAAAAAGGGTTTTAATCTCTTTTTCTCTCTAGTTTTCCCCTTTCTTTGGGTTTTCTTTCCATGGATTTGTATTGTGATATGGGGTTATTTGTATTGAACATGAGTAGATACACTTATAGCTAGGGCTATGGGGGATCTTGTTTTCCTAATTATTTGGGTTTTATTTCTAATTTGATAAAGGTAATTTCTTTTAGGGTCTATCATATTGCTCGTATTCTTGTCATAACTTGATCACTTTTGGCATGTGTTAATTCATTATTTGACTGGTGACCATCTGCATTCAATGAGTGGATCTATATGGTAAACCTAGGATTAGATTGATGAATGACCAAACATCAATTTATCCTACCAATGAAATTGACGATATGTTAGTTCATCTCTTGAATTGAAGCTTAATGCATTCTTGATTAATTCAACTAAATGACTAAATAGATTAATTAAATTAGGAATATAATATTGTTTCATCCATGACCATTGGGATCCAATAGCAAATAATAGATTAGCAAAAGAATTACCTTACATCATAAATGAAAGAAAATCTGAATAATTGGATTCAAGTGAACATTGTGCCCTAGTTTCCCTTTTATTGATTTATCTTTGCATTGTTTGATTTTCCATTGTTCTTCTTTATTTGTTTTCTAATTTTATTTTGAATTTCATACAATTTCGATTGTTTGTAAAACCATGAGTTTTGCGAATCTAGTAATTACCACTTATTCCTCGTGAGATCGATAACTGGGACTCAAGTCCTATATTACTTGGCGATAAAGTGCACTTGCTCTTAGTGTATTTTACGCACACCCTGGACCATGAAAAAGAAACAAGCATACAACGCTAAGTTATGAGGGCAAAGGAAATGCATTTGATGTACCCCAGTGACTGGGGCAATTGTCTTTATATAAATAAAATATCCCATGCAGGGGGTTAATGAATGTAATAAATAAAGAGAAAAAGGAAAACAAAGGAAAGTCAAGCTCCAACCTCATCTTCTCCTAGGCTCTGGTGATCCTCATTTGATGTTTCATCATCGCCTTCAGTCAGATTGAGAATACCAGTTGAAAGCTTAGCAGTAGGGACCCCGGCAATAGCTTGATTGGCTTCCTCTACCGTTACTAGGTGACTGTCTCGAATCAATATCTCAGGATTCATTTCTTCCAAAGCCAGGGTGACCCTGAGATTGAAATGTTGGACCTAGGAAACTACATTTCAAAATTGTTCACCACTGATGTTAGTGTAAATCGCCTCCAGCTCCTTATTATTTTTTTTCTGTTATTCCATTCTAGCATGAAGACCCTGAATCTAAACTTAGAAGTTAGTGGTGATCTTTTTAGAATTGGCCTTCTCTCTCTTGAGCTTGGACTTGGAATCTTCCAACTTCTTTTTCAAGTCTTTAGCCTTTAATTCAGCTTTCTCCTTGTCCTTGAGAGCTAGTTCATGCTTTTTAGCTCCCTTTGCCTCGACTGCCTTCAGCTACTCGGCCAACTTCTTCTCATATTCCTCTAAGCTCCTTACGAGACAACGGGCTTCAACAGCTACCTGGAGTGTGAAGGTCTAAAACCTTGACAGAATCTCAGGTGGACTCCTCTGGGTAATGTGCTTCATGACCTTGTCACTCAAGAGTCGCCAGTCGACGAATGCTCCGGGCTCTACGTTCCTTGTAATTAGAGGCATTGAATCTTTTCTTTCCTCTTCATTTGCCTCCATTGTTACCCTTTTCCCACAATCCTCTGCCCTAGTGTTGAGTACCCTTTCCTTTCCTCCTCTAAAGGGTTGTGCAGGAGATTCCAGCTAATTAGAAGCTGGTTCGATAATAGGATCCCAGGCGACAGGAGTTGGACCAATAGGTGCAGGAGCATTAGAAGGTTCGACTTCTCCTTTTCTTGCCTTAAAAGCTTGAAGGGCCAAAAAGGATGATCTGGATGCCATGCTTTCTACAAAAAAAAAATGAAAAGCAAGCAAGTTAAAAATAATTGGAAAGAAAATATTAAAAAAAAAGGTAAAAGTGGATTATGGACTAAGGCCTAATCCCAACCCAGTATGACCCCAAGAATTTCATCATTGATGGTGGCGTCTAGAAGATCCTTACAAGTAATGGACCCCACTTCTCGAGCCCATGTGTTTATGAAATCAACACACTTGGTGTCCTCCTAGTCAAGATCAGGCTTTTCCTTTTCAATCAGTTTAATTGAGGTGTCCTACGCCTGGGTGGTCCAGTACAAGTGAAACACCGAATCCCCATTAGCATCCAGAAAGAATGGATGGGTATTTGGTGCAGTTATCAGCTTGAAGAACTTAGTCTTAAAGTTCTTGAAACTTTCCTGGAAAACTCCGATGATCTTTCGATCGAGCCTTGACCGGAGTGTGAGTCAATTCTTCTGCCTTGCCCCCACACCTTGGGGGCATCACTGGGTAAAAAGGTAGAAAAATTCCCTCTCAAAGTACCATAGTTTGACTACTCGACAAAATTTTTCGAAGGCAAGAATGCTTCCCTAACTATTAGGGTGAAGCTGGGATGGAGTCGCATTTAGGGTACGAAAGAGCGCAATTTAAAAAGTGTTACCAAGTGGCCTCAAGACTCAAGAGGGGGGTGAATTGAGTTTATAAAAATTTTTTGCAAATCTTTTGAAAAACTCGTGATTACCAATTTTCGTTGATGCTATTAATTGATAGAAATGAATGAATGGATAAGATAGAAAGATATTTCTAACCAATGAACCAACCAAGAGAGAACTAATCAAATAAGCAAATAAACTAATGCACAAATGTAAAGAGAAGGGTTTAGAGAATCAAATACAATGGTTTATTCTGGTTCAGCCACCGATCCACTTATGACCTACGTTCAATCCTTAAGTAATCACTTAAGATTTTTTACTATATCTTCAAGCTTCAATAGGTGCTTGACAACCTTTACAAACTAGAGTACTCAATACATTGGGATACCTTGCCCTTTGTACTTGAGCCTTTTTAAATAAGGGATGCCTCACCCTTTACAATTTGGAGGGATGTCTCACCCTCTTTTACAAAACAATCAAGATTGATATAATGAAACTCGTACAAGAGTGGTTAATACAAATTGAAGCTCTAGAATGCTCTTCAAATATATCTCAAGTGATTTAAAAAAAAAAACAAAGCAAAAAGAGATTTCAAGGATTGATTCAAGTATTAAAGTGTTGGAAATATATTTCAGGTTCAAGGTTAGCCTTTAATGAAGCCCCAACTCAAATATTTATAAGAGATTTGATCAATGGAGCTATTAGGGGGCTTTAAAGCCCAGTATTTAATGCACCTAATATAACCATTAGGCAATGTCAGACCACTAATAATCAACTATACAATCTTTGTAATCGATTACATAGTTGTTTGAACATGTTCTTGGCTTTCTGAGCAGGACGTAATTGATTACCAGCCTTGTGTAATCGATTACATGGCCTCTGCCAGACTTATAATCGATTACATCCTCAGTGTGATCGATTACAAGGCTTCTGTCATGCTTGTAATCAATTACATGCTTGATGTAATCGATTATAAGGCCTCTGTTTTGCTTGTAATCGATTACAACATATGTGTAATCGATTACTTTGCCCTTTGAACACATTTTGCATGCCCAATTAGGTATTCAGGCTAATTTAAACTTTGAGAAACTTATTTAACAAGATTGACAAATGAAATACAAAATCCAAGATTGAAATCAACATTTCTTTAAACTATGAACTTTGAGTTTCAAGTTGATTTAAAATGATCTTGAAAAATCATTTGAAGATAATTGAGATACCTTAAGAGCATTTTACATTGATATTCTAAGACCTATATCTAATATACCTCTTTTGATCTTAGTCTTTTTCTTTTGATCTTGGTCTTTATCTTGACTTTGTTATCATCAAAACTCCATTTGATATGTTTCAAGACATAAGCATTCACAAAAAGGGGTGAATGGGATCCAGAGTCCTAATCGAACAAAAAGATCTTCATACATAAACATGCATTGTGCACTAGCCTCCCAAGACGAAAACACCCTCTCGTTCTCCCCCGGAGCTAGAACTTGATACTTATGGTCCCTTATGCCAACTTCTTTCAACTCCAAATACATCTTAAGAGCCTTAATGTCCTTCCTAGTATGGAATTTGAACTCGTTGTCCTAGACGTCGTCTCCAACCCAGCGTTATACGATCTTCTTGGGGGAAAGTACCAAGGGTCCCTCAATAATTGGCCTCATTTGCATCACTAGTCTTTTCCTTGTCATAGAACTCCTGGAAACACCCACAGAGGCTGGTAAGTTGTTGTCATAATTAAGAATATTAGCTAACAGATTCAAACATGGAAAAGGCCAAGCCACAGAGGGAATCAGTAAAAGTCCACATCCATATCCACCCTCAATCTCCAAAACTAAGACCTCCATGCCTATAGAAGCCTAAGCCTCAATTGGACACGTTCATCACTCATGGCGCAATAAAGAGGGTGCTCCACAGAGTGATGTCACTGAATGGACCTAGAAATGCAGATATCCCTACTCATTATACTATAAAAAAAAAGGAATACCTCAAGACAGAGAAAGTAAAAACCCTTTATCTTAGAACGATGCTAAAAGTAGCAAAAATAGAGGGTAGAAGGCAACATACCTTGAAGAAATAAAGAAAACAGGTGATTGAAGGGAGTGTAGCTAAAGAGAAAGCGTTGAAAACTACCAAAAATTACTTCAAAACTGTCCAAAAGCACACTTCTTCATCATTCACAACCACCGAAAATCACCTCAAGTCGCTGAAAAATAATCAAAAATAGTAAAAGTGTGGAAGAGGTACCTTAGCCATTATTTATAGAAGCCAGACGGCTGGGGCAATTCTATCCAACCACTCCATATTTCAAAACCCCTTATCATGACTCACAAAACCCTAACAACAACTCCCAATTAGAAAGTGCCACATGGAACTCACAGTTGTCACAACAATTAAAGTGACGATTTCCTTAGGAAGCCTAAAAGTCACGCAAACCTCATTGTTACGAGCGCATAATTTTTGCACATACCCCAATTTAACACTAGAATGTCCACATCTAGTCATTTGACGCGTGGGCGGCTACCAAACCATGGCATGCTCATGAATGTCAAGTGACTTAACCTTGATCAAACCCTTTAAGTCAGCTCTTGATCTCTTAGGGGCATTGCGGACTCCAGCTTCATAAAAAGCATGTATCCAATAACCCGAGGGTCTTAAGACGTACCTTGACACTTAGCTACATTAGCAAAGCACTAAGCTGGGGGAAACATGGCGAGTTTAAGTATATTTTCATACATTTGAGGCCACGTTTTATACTCCCTCTTTGTGATTGGCCACAAGCGTAGCGGACAGTTGGGAAACAGTTTGAAACTATTATCCTCTTTAAAAGAGTTTTTAATTCCTAATAAAGTTAAAGTGACGGTTCCCTAAGCAAGTTTAGACTGCTACAAACTGCAACATAAAGGCTGCAAAAAAGGAAAACAAAGACCTCGTGAACTATACATGGAGGCAACATATGACATACCTCAGATGGCAAGATGATGGCGTAAGCATAGCGATCCGACTTAGATCCCAACCTTACACATTAACCCTAAAGGTATACTATGATGTATCACAGACCTTGGCCCTTTGAAAAAAACATTGCGAGATCTAGCGTTAACACTGACTCGGATCCCTTTGTCCACTGCATGTCGTGTGCTCCTATTAAACTTGGATACCTTAACACTTAGATATCGCATCTAAGTGCCAAGTTGGAGGCAACTATTCTAGATCATGATCTGGAATCTTGTCTCATGGGTCAACCTAGAACGCATCCAGCTGAAGTCCATCGTTGACACTCGAGCAGGAATTCATGGTATATTGTTGAGATCCCACCATAATGGATATCGGACCACGACATTGGATAACAGGAACTTTACCGTGAGATTTGCATAGTTGATATATCCTATGAATATCTCCAATTGCCAATCATGATTTTGTGTAATAATAGCACCTATAACCACCTTTGACTGCTTATAACTGTAGTATCAACATTCTGATTTTATAGGGATCCTTTGTAACTATTAAGGGAACATATCTCTTTATCCAACCTCTATAAAATACCAGGTTTAATCACCTTCTATAGGTAACTATTGCTCTTTAGCATAAACTCTACTTGTGCACAGCCTAACTTGAGCATTAGAGTGCCTTTGCAAGTACCAACCCCCTCCCCGTTCCAACATGCTTTGCTGCTACTACGCAATGAGGAAAACACCAACTCGGGCCTATCCAAGTACATGTCAATATCCACTACTGAACACATATCTTCCATAAGTGTCTTTCAAAGTGTATAATTCATAGAGTTCAATATAATCTTATTTAGTCCTTGATTTTCCTCCATTTAAATGCGTAGATCTAAACAACCAAAACTCCTAATACTACTTTGTTGGAGAAAATTAATCCAAGTAGAAGCAAAATATTTTTCCCCACCTATACAAATAAATTATGATTAAAAAATCCTTTTCACAGTAAAATATCAAACACATGGAACAATCTATCAAATGGCAAAAGATAAATATTAGAGACATCACAATTTTAACTTAAGAAACCCCACTAAGTAAATTAAAAAACCATGGGACAAAGTCTATCAAAAATTTCCACTAATAAATCAATGGGTACACACAATCGGTCTTCTTAGTAGCACTAGGTGACACTACAATCAACAATACATTACTTAATAGGTGGAAATCAACTAAGTAACGAGATAGAAACTCCACAATAATGGGTATCATAGTCTAGCCAAAAGAGAAGGTGAAACATCAAAGAAGCTATACCAAAATGCAGCCCTCAACACCAATAACAACATATTAAAATTTCATTAGAAATGGAAAGCGTTTACCCATCACACCTGTATGAAGAGGTTGAAGGAAACCTATTTTTCATCTTCTCCATTGTTGACGCTCTCATTTTCATCTCTCTTGTTGCTTTTTTTATATTTTCTATGTCTTTTCAAAAGTCTTTTATCCTTCCTTCTTTTCTGTTTTCAACTTTAAAGTGGTGGGTCCCAGTTAGGGAAGGAACCAACCTAACATATTGGACACCAATCTTGGACATGAGGAACTTGTACATAGGACCGGTGAAGGATTTGGTCATGAGATCAATGAACTAATGACTGGAAGGGACAAGCAAGGTCATGACTCTGTTGTTGGTCACCAAATCGCACACAAAGTGATAGTTTATAGCAATGTGCTTCATTCTAGAGTGGAAGACTAGGTTGTCACAAAGATATGTGGCTCCAATGCTGTACAAGTATATTTGAGGAGTGGGTAAGATGATGTCCAGTTCATGAGTAGTATTGTGCTCGAGGTTTCTATATCACAATCCTTTAGTAATTAAGAAGATTGTTAAGATGATTTCATGAAAAGAGAAATAAAATGTTTGAAACTAAAGATAATAGTAATGCTAATGAAAGTTCATTGTGTCAACATTCTACCCTATTCAATTTTTGAAGATTTCAATATGTCACCATCATTGCCTATCCACATCAACTTCTTTTAACTAGATATAATTCAGCGTATTACGTAGGTGCATGCCTCAAATACTTTTATGGTTGCAAACAAAAAAATAATTTGTGGTTGAGAGTTGTATGGTTGAGAATGAGCTCTCAACTATGATATTTATATGATATAAGTGATTTTCTTTTTTAGTACAATATAAGTGAAAAATTAACTTATACTATTGTGACTCAAACAAGAAAATAAATAAATAAAACTAATATACGATTTCAAGGTAAGCATAATGAACATCACTCCTATTGGAACTAAATAACCAGCATTCCTCAAGAGTATAAATGCTAAATAAGTTTTATAATCAAGTAGATGGAATAAATTTACCTCAAGAAGCCCTTATCAAGTTGTTGTGGATAAGTTTTATCCTACAAAGCTTCACTCTGCTTCAAAGATTCTTTTCACTTGATGTCGTCATTAAACAATCTAAGTGCATCTAGTATTGACAAAGAATACACTGATTCACACAACCTTGAAGTTCATTTCTCTTTTCAATTATACTTCCAAGTTGCAAATAGAAAGAAAGAAAATTTTAAAAAGAAAAACAAAAAGGTAATCATTAGTGGTCCACACATCTAGTAGCATTATTTAATTTCAAATATACTGCATAACTCTTCTTAAATCTTCCCTCCTAGAATACTTGGTAACATATCTGGCAAGACCCCATCCACTAAGGACTGATTATTTAAAACCAATATTAAGATCATCTTGTGCAGAAGCTTACTTCCTTGCAATGACACCATCTCAATATCTGGTATAAAATATGATAGAGAATAAAATAATGAATAACTGATTATAAACTAAAATAAGGAAAATCAATTGTAAATTATCAAGTAATTGCATGGAGTTGATCATGCCCCCTCTACTTCTTCCTATCCAAATCTGATGCTTTATCCAACTTGTCATAAAAAAATTTAAAGAAAAGAAGCACTTAATTCTGTTTGCATTTGTAAGCATAGAATTAAAATGAAATAGAGGATGAGGAAGGGGGACATTATTAAAAAGGTAAAGGTTAATTTAGGCAAAATTTATATCTGACCCACAACTAATTTTTGGTATCTTATGTCAAGATTCCCAATTTCACATATGAAGATTAGACTTATGGCTCACCAAAAATTATCTTAATTAGTATATGTGTGCTCCACGCTACAAATAACTTCCTTGCTTCCTTGATTGCTAATTGTTTTGGGGTTATTAGGTTGTTTAGGAAATGTTGGTGGCCATGGAGGCCACGATGAAGTGGCCATAGCCGTGGACTAGATGGCCTTGATCGTGGGTTCCATGACTCTACCATATGGTGGGGTTGATGTTGAAGGAATTTGGGTGGCTTGATGATGGTGGCCACTACTTTGGGCGGTGATTCATGGGGAAATACGGTGGTGGTTGGCCGCAGGTGGCCACCACCTATACTTAGAAGTTGATTGGAGTTAGGGTTTGATGGTGTCTTGGTAATTTAGAGGTTTTGATGGTGGTCACCGCCACCTTAAAGCGGCTAACCATGGTGAAAAATAGGGTGGTGACCACGAATGGCCACCACATGGTGGAGAAGCTTAGGGCTTTGATGGTGGAGAGCCATAGCCATAGATGGTGGTTGTGGGTTCCTTAGGGTTTGGTAGCCACCATCATGGTGGCCAAGTTGGTGTTGGTGGCCGTGGATGGCGACCACAAGGATTAGGCACCTAGGGTTTGGTAGGTGGTGGTTGCCACTATCATGGTGGTCAAGGGGGTGTTACTCCCTTGGTGATTGGCCACGGGTTGGCTATGTAGAAGGGTGGCCCAAGTTGCATTTGATTACCTTAGTTGGCCATAATCTTAGGATGAGGAATTGAGGACCTAGATTGTTAATTAAGTCCTTACTTACTGATTGCATGACTAAAAAATTATTTATTGACTATTTAGTCTAAGATTGTGAAAAAATGGGTGTTTAATTGATCCCTAAGGTTATGACCTCATGTGGGTTAAATGAGATTGATAATAAGATTCTTATGAGCTTAGGGTTAATAGTACTGGGTTACTTGGTTGCTAAGTTAACTTAATAGGTCTTTGAGTAAATGCATGAAGTTGAATGATGAAAACTGTAGTTGTTTGAATGCCTATGTATACCCTATGTTGGCTATTACATTGATATTATGAATTGAGAACTATTGATAATGTTGAATATGGCTTTGAGTAGCTATTACTATTATGAACTATAAATTGATGTTGCATTATATAACAATTCAAGTAAAGTATGCTTTCTTAATATGATATTAAGGTTTACCTTACAATAGATAGCAAGGAAGGAATTCACCTTCCTATGGATAGATTTTGTGTAGCACGTATGACTACTAAGAGTGGGCTAACTCATGTCTAATAGGCATACTATCTTATAGAGGTGAATCATTACCCCTCAATGATTATAAAGGACAAAAGATTGCCTCAAAAGAAAGAAAAATGAGAAAAGCAAAAAAGTTATTTGAACGGCCAGACTCATAAGCATTGCATTTCATACAACATAGACAATATTTTATTACTGATAGTATGTAAGTTTTGATGATATGAATAAAACTGGAAAAAAATGAACTCTGCCTTATGATAAGTAATTATATGTTTTCAACTTGTATTTGTTAACTGATTTTAAAGTCTGAGGCAGCTAGAACTATCATGATAACATTGTACATATAGTATACTAACAATTCCTATATTTCTCACCCTCATTGCTTTCCATGGTATTCCAGACCCTAACCATCTTGCCACTACTTAGCTTTTACTTTGAGATAGTAGAGAAAGGCTTGATATACTCCTTAGCTTCTTTCCATTGCTCATTACTTTGAAGAACTATGTAAAGGATCAAATAAAGCTAAACTAAAAGATGGTTAAAGTAAGTGAGGAACATAAGTAAATTGGTAAATAGGACAAAAAGAGGTACTTGTGGTGAAATCTATCCTATCTGGTTCATCTTGTTGAGCATAGGGTGGACTATATAGGATTGGGGGCATCACACCACCCACTTCAACTTTGTTTTGGGGAGGCATAACACTAATAATGTAATTAGTTTTCAAGAGGTTTAGGATTTTAGGGGCCTAATTTTGCATTCATATTATGAGGACTATAAATGGGAAGAGGGGCTTTATGGCCATCAGACTTGACTTGGAGAAAGCACATGATAGACTCTATTGGAGTTTTATTTGTGAGATGCTTCAAGACATTGGCTTTGGTGAGCTTTTTGTTAACCTAGTGCTTCATTATATTTCTTCACACACTATGTGCTTGAAATGGAATGATAGCATCATAGATAAGTTTTTTCCTCTCTAGGAATTAGGCAAGGCGACCCTATTCGCCTTACCTCTTTGTTATGTATGTTGAACTTATTGCCTAGCACATTGAGCAAGCTAAAGCGGTGGGGTTATGGAGGCCTATTACCTTGGGACATGGTGGCCCAAAATAATCCCATCTATTCTTTGCTGGCGATCTAGTACTAGTGGCAAAAGGTTCAGTTTAACAAGTATAGATCATTAATAATATTTTAGGCTCCTTCTGCTCTATCTCAAGCCATAAAATGAGTCTTTTGAAGTCCAAAGTCTTTTTTTCTTGAAATATGGGACATAACAAGGTTACTAAACTCAGTAGCCAGCTTGGCATTCTAATGACCAGTGACTTGGGGAATTATCTAGGTGTACCATTGTTGCATCAACGAGTTGCTAGATTGGATTATTATTCTCTGGTTGACAAATTGAAATAGAGTCTTGCTGGTTGGAAAGTACAATCTTTGTCTATTATAGGAAGAATTACATTGGCCCAATCGACTCTAATGTCCCTGCCTAGGTATGTAATGTAGACAGTAAGCATTCCAGTGAGTGTGTGTGATGAGATTGATAAAATTTGTCAAAGTTTCATTTGGGGAGATTTAATTGACAGGAGAAAGTGCCACCTTGTCTCATGGGATAAGATTTGTCTACCTAAAGACCTTGGGGTCTAAGGCTTTGCTCTGTATGTACTTCGAATAATGCCTACTTAATGAAGCTTACATAGGGTATGGTTAAGAATTTGGATGCTATGTGGATCCAAGTTTTGCGAGCTAAATATCATTATGGTAACTAGGTATTTCCTAATGTCTGTTGAAACATAAGTGCTCTAGTACATGGAGGGGGATTGCAAAGAACTGGGAAATGATGGAGAATAATATACTTGGGAGCCATGGGAATGGTAATATAACATAATTCTAGTTGGATGTATGGGTCCCAAAGTGTGGCCCCCTCAAGGAGGGAGCTTATGAAGAAATCCTAAAGTGGTTTATATAAATTACCATGTGGCTTTCTACTCTTATGATGGTAATTGGAAATGGATATTAATCTCTCAATATCTACCATATGATGTTTGCAACAAAATATTGGAGGTAAAAACTCCCAATCAATCTTCAGTGCTTGATATCCCAGCTTAGAAATGGTCTTTTGATGGAATGTTTTCTTATAAATTAGTAAATCATGTTCTCTCAATGTAGAATCACGTAGGCCACAATGGTTTATGCTTCAAGAAAGTGTGGTCTTGGTCGGGTCCTTAGCATATACGTGCTTTCTTGGGGCTCGTGACTTATGGACAACTACTCACGAATGAGGAATGATATAAGAAAAGGCTGACTGACGTTGATCTTTGTCCCCCATTGTGGTCAGGCATCAGAATCAATCATGCACCTTATTCATGATTGGCAAACAATTAGGGGAATGTGGAGTATATTGATTGGCAAGTGTTGTTTATTGTAGCTACATGGATTATTTGGAAATATCGTAATGAATTGATGTCATCTCATAGTATGCATAATCCTTCTGAGCTAGTACAACATGTTCTCTGCTACGCAAAAGTGATTATGGAAAGCCATATACACAATCCATTGCTGTTGACATTGGAAAACCTAAAGAAAGAGAGGTTGGTTTTCTTGGTCTTTTCCACCAAATAGTTTTTATAACCTAGATATAGATGGATCGACCCATCAAGATTCCCTTTAAGCTACTTGTGGAGGCTTGTTATGATTATGCAAGCAAATTTGTGAAAGAATTCTATGGCAACTTGGTTATTTGTTCAAATCTTAAGGTTGAGCTCTAAGGTTTATACTATGGCCTTTTGCGAGGAGTATGGGGCTCCAAAAGATTGTGGTAAATATGGATTTGGAGTTGGCTATGAATCTCCCGTGAAAAGATGTCTGGCCAGCCATCATTGCGCTTCACTTGTCTAGGAGATTCGAGCTCTTCTACATGAAGATTGGATGGTACTGTTAGCTCATTCGCTTAGAGAAAGTATTATGTGTGTTTTTATTGCCAAGCTGAGTCACTCGAGCTCATTACCTTGTACTGTTATGGATATCCCTCCCAACCTCATGTTAACCTCTTGTGGCAAGACTCTATGGAGTGTCATATCCTCAATTGTGTGTAATTTTATTTTCCTTCTCATTGATGAAAAAAAAATGATCATATGTTCATGTATTATTGGTGTCATTACTTGTTGGATTAAGTTTCATATAGAAACTTTAAATTTGGTCATTTGGGCTTTGGTCTCTATAATTTATTTTTTAAATTTAGGTCCTCATATTTTTATTTATTTGACTTTTGGTCCTTGAAGGACCTGTAGGTTAATAAATAGAAATTACAGAAACCAATACTAAATGGAACTTGTTTTTTTATATAGGTTCACCACATCATTCAACAATGTATGGCCAGAGTAAAAGAAAGTTTGTGCAGCCAATAGACCCCTTCTCGCCCTAAATGACAGTTTGACCCTTATTTTTAATTAAACATTATATAAACTCTCAGTTGCATCCATTGCTTAGCATGTAAGGCTGGAAGCTCACATCATTGGTTTAATAACTTATCTTAAGGCAATCATTGGAACGATAATGACAAAATGGTCTGCATTTCTAGAAGTCACCGATATTTTATTTTTCTCAATAACAAGAAGATCTGTTTTTTATGTCAAGCTCTGATTGTTTCAACATTTTGGGTCAGGTATGGTTATTGTTTATATTTAATTGTTAGTCTACTATGATGAGAATGAAAGCAAACCTCACCTCTGCAGTCTTACCAAGCGACGAAACACAGAAGAAATTAAGAACTGTAGAAGGATGATGACACCCAGGACTTCTTGTGAGTACTCGAATCTACTAAGCCTTGATTTATGCATCCGAGAAACTCTATATAACTATGAAACAAATTGTTATTCTCTTTACAAAAGAAAAAAAAAATATTTGTTTTCTTTCCTAAATTTACGTTTTTTGTTTTCTTATAACGTCGCTGTTGTTTTAGCTCAAACATCACAAGCTTAAGATAATTTCATTATTATCATTATCAAATTTTTTTCACGTTTCAATAGGTAGAAATTGAATCTGTATGGATTGTAAGGGGTAGAGGAGACTATTATTTGGATATTCTGACCATATTATTTAAGGCTGTTTGAGGTGGTTCAAAACAATCTACTCCACAGATAGGATCATTGTTTTAACCAAATGCTTCTAGGTGGATTAAAAATCAATTGAACCCTCAGAATCTAACCTTTTAGATAGTCTACCTATCCATAAAATTATTCTATCACCGTTAGGCCGATTCAAGGGACAAATATATGTTAACTAGCTAAACGTACATTATTGCTCTTTGATTTACGTACGGCCGGCTATGTAATAAACGAAGAGAGTGAGCCCTCCAAATATTGATTTTGAATGGTATGTTGGCAACAAAATGTTCAAGAATTAAACAATAACATCTAATTGCAGGGCATTGCAAATTTGTTTTTATTTTATCATTTGTCAGACGGAATTATTTCGGGGTGTCAGAATTGTCTTTGAAGTTTAAAAAGTAAATAAGCGACTCAACTTCTCAGTACCACCTCACTTCACAAGTGGGAAATTAAGTGTGAAGGCGAAATGGCATCCATGCTATCACTGAGTAAGTTTGCCATATATCTTTGACTCCTATATATAGTCGTTTTTTATGGCAACACCATCCTGAATATGATAAATAATGAAATAACACTAATTGAATAAAAGTATACGTCTTTGTTTTTTCTGATAATTTTTGTTTGATTTTATATATCTATTAGGTCTAAGTGTCTTGATATCCACCGAGCGGCGGAGGCTTATTCAAGTAGTTCCATACTCAATGCGTGAAGTATGGGACAAATGGAATCTACGAGTATCAGTTCTAAGTAGTCTTCTTTGTCAACTTATACTCCTCACCTACGGAAAATCTAGAAAATACACTGATACTCGCCACTCACTTGTTTGGGCAGCCCATTTGATGTCAGATTGGGTGTCAAATTTTGCACTAGGTGTTATCTCTAGTAAGATTGGAGACCCAGCTGGAAGCTTTGGAGAATTTGAGAATGATATTGTGCTCTTAGCATTTTGGGGTACATATTTGTTAGTACATCTTGGGGGTCCACCAACTATTACAGCTGAGGCACTGGAGGACAATGCTCTATGGCGTAGGACATTGATTCTATGGATAGTCCAAACAATTAGGGTTTTTTATATAATCCTTTTGGCTTGGAGAAGAAGTAGGTTCTCATACTTAAGCATATGCATGCTTGTAGTTGGATTCATCAAATGTGGTGAGAGGACTTGGGCCTTATATTATGCAAGCATTGACAATCGTCAACATTTATTTCCTCCACTAGAACCTGAGAAAAATAACAAATTACCAACTGCTTTGGAAAGGAAACCTCGACTTATGTTTCAAAATTTCATGCGCTTCTTTATGTGTCTCTTCGTGGATCATGTCTTGAGCCCTGAGGACCTTCGTAGAGAGCAGTCCTGGTTTCGGCGATTGGATTCTAAAGATGCTTTTAAGCGTGTGGAGGAGCAACTTGGGTATGCCTACGATGTTTTCTACACCAAGTCATACGTAATGTCTTGTCATTCGGGTACTTTCTTGGCATTCTGCACTACGATTATCACCATGATGGTGTTCTATTACTCGACAAAATATTGGGAACATGAAATGCATGGGCTATCAAAGATAGATACAGTCATTACGTGGGCATTGATACTTGGACATCACTTCCAAGAGATCTGTACCATTCATATGAATGCATACTCATACTGGAATAGCGAAACACGTCACCGTTCTCGAAGGTCACGTCGATACAGACGTGCTGTTGAATCTTTTAACCAAAAGCAGCCGCAAGTCATAAGAAAATGCAACTTATTACGGCCCTACCCCTACCTGATATATAAAGATATTTATGGGAAGTTCGATGACTTCAAAATACTGCTGGATACAGATCTTTGTGAAATCAATGAAAATTTGATAGAAAATATATTCCAACACTTCTTACACAAATCAGAGTCAGCCATGGAGGGGCGTTGCTCAATTCAGTGCGGGGTGAATGTTGCCATTGAAGCAAATAATCTCAAGTCTATAGAGTGGACCATTATGCTAGAATTTCACCAAAGCATTCTCGCGTGGCACATCGCGACAAACTTGTGCTACTATGGTAGTGATGATATTCAAGAACATCTTGATATGGTTGAATCTAGGGTGGGAACTAGCAAGACTTTATCTGAGTATATGTTGTACCTTCTTGTCAAGCAACGACAAATGTTGCCAATAGGAAGGGGGCTGATCACCTTCCGTGACACTTTTTTAGAAACCATGGAAATTTTCCATCAATCAAAAACAGAAATTTCTTTAGAAGCTTATCGAAAGTTGTTGCTAGTTAACCCAAATGCAGTGAGAAGAAGCCGATCCAACTCTGTTTTACTTGATGCATGTAGGCTTGCACGCTCACTCATCAATGAAATGGAAACTAAGCAAAGGTGGGAATTCTTGGAGGCTGTATGGATAGAGATACTTGGTTACGCTGCCACTCACTGTAGGGTTGATCAGCATGCCCAACAGCTCAGAAAAGGGGGAGAGTTTCTCACTCATGTGTGGCTCCTTATGGCTCAACTAGGTGCAATGGAACAATTTCAAGTAACACCAACACCAGCAAACACTTAAGAAGAAGAGCAATCTATGGGTAATGTGGATGAATTAGTAAATGGAAAGAATATGGAAAGCAGTTAATGGTTGATGGTAGTTACCAGATTTGTGCAAAACTTTATAATATTATAAGCATATTTTTATTTAATTTCCTTATATTTATATTTTAATTAATACAAGAAAGATAGGGAGAGCTCTCTTTTGATGTAGTTATTTGATGACTTTCAAAATCAGGAAACACTGATGAGAATGCTAGAAGACCTGAAGATGGAATTGGTGAAAGGGATATTGAAAAACAACCCTATTTCTTGAGTTAACTGTCCCAATTGTTTTGTAATAATTTCTATCTTTTAAGACGCTGCTTCTTTTTCATTCTGAAACCTCTTAACTATGTATAACATCATCACCAATTCGCCTGTATTATTTTTCTACTTAGCTTGGAATATGAATATGTATATTGTTTCATATTTATGTCTTGATGTCTAGTACGTAGTTCCAATAGGGTAGTTGGGTTTGGGAGATTAGATGGGGAACTGACAGGTTCAGCAGGAGCATTTACTGAAGTTGGGAAATTCTCAGAGTTTGTTAGAAATTTGTAATGTGGAAAATTTTAGGAATTTATGATTGCAATAAGTGATTCAAGTCTAACCTTAAAGTATGCATACATAAACCAATTTATATATGAACTTAGGCATATATACATGAATGTAGACATTCATGAACTTACAAATTAGATGTGTTATTAAATTAATCTTGTAATTTTCTATACATTGTAACTCATCTCCAATCCTCTGTTTATGCAGAGCTTGAATGATCAAGAAAGACTACACCATAATAAGATTAGAAATTCCCTCAAGACTCCTTCACCCATCATACTTTTCTTATTCAACAGTGATATCAGAGCTTGGATACTCATTTGATCCCATCCCTAACCAAGACATATATTGTAACATCCTCCCTAACCTAAATAGCCTTAACTGGGGTTATAAAAGCTCAATAATACTGGTATGAGTTATTTGTTAATTCGAATAAACTTTTGGACTAGTTTGAGCCTAATTTAATAATACTAAAATGTGAAAAATAACTAAAGTTTTTACATGAACAATTGATATAATAGAAATAAATATAAAAAATTTATTTTCTAGTTATAAACAATTGATATGAGTTGTAGTAAATTTTAGAAAATTAATTGAGTTAGTTTGATATTTTTAAAGACACCGTTAATGAATAAATGAAACAGTTAAGTAGTTCAGAAAATTATAAAATTATATAAAAATGATAGACTTTTTAATAAAATTATTGAGAATTCATAAAATTCTCACCACTATTTTATTTTACTTCCATAATATTTTCAGGAAAGGAGTAGCAATACGTGGAAGTGAAGATTGAGAATAAGAAGAACTACCTTTGTTTTAGATTTTTGGTTAGAGCCTTGTAAATTATTTGTATAAATTATGCCTTAAAGGTTTACCTTATAAACGATGTATTATGAATTATAAATGTTGCGACCGAAATCGCGGCGAGAGCGGCGAACAAATAAATTATTAGGAGTTGTTACCAATTTTATTTGAATTAAGAAAAATTTGAAAACATTTCTTATAAAACAGTCTTTGAAGCCAGATTGGATTCGAGAGTTGGTTATATATAAAGAAGGGTGAAAACTTAATCTCACAGCACTCCTAACACACTCGTCCTAAAACAGTACCTTAAATTGTTGTACAAAATTGATAACCCCAAAGTATACTTGTTTCACCCCTTTTATTTAAAACACTAAAAAATGAATAATTTATGAAAATTTAATTTTTGACTTGACAAAATATATATTCTGCTCTTATGTATCCTCAGGTGCAGTGAAGAACTCAAAGTCATGTAGCTCTCTATAAAATTCTTATGAGTTGGTTAATTTTAACTTTGAAAAAAAATATTTTTTATTTTTTTTATGTTTTTTTTTTTTTAAATTGAATCATCAAGTTGTCATAATTCAGATAACTATAAAAGTTATAGAATTAAAAAGTTGTTACAACTCAGCTAATCTTATTTTATTCTTTTCAAAAAAAGTTCAATTATTTTATTTTTTTATCATTTTTTTAATTTTTTCCATTTTTTATTTTTTTCTTTTTCAGCCCAATGAACCCTTAATCTAACCCCATTTTTCTAAAAAAATCAAAATTTGAAAATAAAAAAAATATGGAGATAAGCTTACAGAAAAGGGGAAAAGAAAAAAGGGGTTTTGTTTTTTTTTTTTGGTTGGTTGCAGAGGCAAAGATGAAGGAGATGAAAGCCGGCAATGCGAAGGACAATAGTGCGCTAGTGCAGCTAGATACAGTCCAGATCCGACACTCGAGTGGTTGCTGCGGATCGGGTTCGACGGTGCGACGCATAGCGGTGACGACGCAGAGGACTGTGGGTGCGGAACGACAGTTCACGGGCCACACTTATCAGATCTGGTTGGTTCCGATCTAGACCAGACAGGTAGCTGGCCTAATCTGGTTCTAGTGGAGCGGTTGACGGCATGGAGAATGCAGCGAGCTGACGACTAGACATGGTGTGGATCTGGCTCTAAACAAACTCGGTTGGGCGCAGTGGGGTGCTTTTCGGTTGAGTGATGGTGAGTGTTTTTTTTTTTTTTTTTTGAAGGTGAAGATGAAATGATAGTGGGTGAGATGGTGTTTATAGAAGAGGTTAGTTATGTGGGTAATGAAGATGGTGGTGATGTGGGTGATGAAGAAGGATTGCTATTATGGTGAATGATAAAGGTTGGAGGTGGTAGTTTGAATAAGTGGTTGTGGTGAGAGTTTTTTGGTAGGTTGAAGACAATGGTAATGGAGGTGAAGAACCTGAGGTGAGAGAGTCTTGGGTAAAGGTTGCTGCAAGGATTTGTAGCTGATAGGAGGCTATGCGATGAAGAGAATAATATGGCTAGAGTGTTAAATTTAAGCTGAAGTCTCTTAAAAAACATGAAGGTTATGGGTTTTAATGGAAAAAATTTGGGTTTGGAGAGTGATGATGATAAGGTTTAGGATGAATTTGTTTAGGATAACTGTTGAGATTTGTTTAGGATGGGTTTAATGATGATTGTCAGGGTTTATTTAAGATAAGTTTAATGGGATATGAGTTATGAAATGGATAATGGGTTAATGGGTCAGGTTATGAGCTAATGGGTCGTTATGGGTTTTTGTGAGAAAATTGGGTTATTTTATAATTTCTCTTCTTTTTTTATTTTTTCTATCTTTTTATATTTTTTATTTTTTTATTTTTTTTTATTTTTCTTCTTTTTCTTTATCAAAAAGGTGTTGTGCCCTGAACAAAATTTGGTGCTCACAATTACCATTCTTTACTTGTTTCTTACTATATAAAAAAATAACTACAGTTTTTCATTTTATAATTGTAAGTAACGAGTAAAAACATGAACTCAAATTTGTTCGGGAGTATAAGATGATACAAAAAAAAACAATGCAAAAACAATAAAATGCAAAGAGCTGATACACTCAAAAATAAATAACATAAATTTTTAATGCATAGAGCCGATGCATTCAAAATAAATCACAGGAAAAAGTAAATACAGATAGTCAATGTGCTCAAAAGTAAATGACAAGAATTTAAAATGCACGGAACCGATGCGCTTGAAAAGAATTTAAAATGCAAGAAGCCAATGTGCTTAAAATAAGTGACAGAAATTTAAAGAAGCATGGATTCGATGCTCTCAAAAGAATGCATTGAGGCACTGTGCTCAAAATGCATGGTGTAACATTCCCCCTAATCTAATAATGTTAATCAGAGTTATAGTAGTTCAACAAAATTGGTATAAGTTATTTGGAAATTTTTGGTAAGGATTTGAATTGATTTGAGCATAAAACTATCACATTGAAGTTGAGAAATAGTTTCAAATAGCTTAGAAAAATTAGCTTACATAGCTAAGAGGATATAAATAAATATGGAACATTTATTTCTAAGTTATAAAGGATGAGGATGGACACTTCAAAGCTTCTAAATTCAATTACATAAGGTTTAACTTAACTTGGGGATAAATAGCGAAGCTCAGTGTCTGATAAAGGTGTATAGTGATATTTATGGATTGATAAAGTTGAAATATGCTTGAAATCCTAAAATTTTCACTAATACCTATGAAGGTTGAAAAATTTGATAATGAAACATTAAAATATCATTAACAGATATAATGTTCCCAGTTAAAGCTTTAATATTCCTCTCTTATATGTGTCCATTGCATCTTCTCTCTTAGTTTCTCATTTCTCTTTCTTCATTTTCACTCTTTTCTCACTTCTCTCCTGCACGGCCAACCACCAAGAGGAGAGAAATCAGAGAATCAAAAGGGAAAGAGGAACAAATAAAGAGAGGCAACCAAGAAGAAGAGGAGAGGAAGAAAGATAAAGGAAAAAGGAAAATCACTTGACGTAGGGGACTTTTGTCTTTTGAAAATTGAGAATTTGAGACTTTGAATGATGATTTTGAGATGACAAAGATGAATATATATTGTTGATGATTAAAAGATTTGAAATCTATGGTTAGTTTTGATGAAAGTTTGAAGCTTAAAAATGGGTATGAAACCCATTTTTACTTTGATGAGTTGATTGAATCTTGAATGCTTGAATGACATTATTTTGATGGTATTGAGTTGTTATTCAATGCTTAATGTTGATTTGGCTAAAATTAGGTTGGAAATCTCGGTTGAATCTTGATGCAAGGAAGACCCTATTTCTGATTTCTAGTGGGCGTCCAAGCCCCAGCTTCTGGGCGCCTAGGCGCGCGTAGGGTCGAGCGTAGAAATAGCTTCTATTATTCAGCACTTAAGCGCTAGAAAACCACCTACCAGGCGCTGGCCGACAGAATGAAATTTCTATTTCTTTCACTTGAGAATTTGACTCCCAATACCATTTTGAGATAAATTAAATTGTGAAATATCATGAGAATATGATTTCTTATATGTTTTAGCTATGATTACCAATCATAATTTGATGATTATGATTTGTTATAATATATATATAAGCTTGATGAGCTGCCAAACTCAATCAAAATTGTAACCAAGTTATACCTATGGCTTGTAGCATAGGAAATAACACCGGATCATCTCTCAAGGATTGTAAATGCAATTTGATCATATCAAGCTAAAATTAGGGAAAGGATTTGAGAACTCAGAATATGTAAATAATAGAATTAAAGTGAGAAATTTAATTAAAAAAGCAATCAATTTAGAAACCTATCCGAAATTGAGTTGATTCCATCATAGATCTTTCAATGAACATTTGAAGTGCATTTGAATGATTAATTTGGATTTAACTAAAATCTCTGTATTAAATCCAAAATTTATACTAGATAATCATCTAGAATTCAATTAATAATTGACACACAAATTTGTAATCGCAAAATTCATGTTAGATCTATGTTAATTTGATCTCCGAATTCAATTAACCTAGACACAAATCAGTAACCTAACCTCTACAATTCTATGATTAATTCAGATCAATCCATCCTAAATCCATCACAATTCTCAATCTTAAATTGAGACCCAATTAGATCAAACATAAATAGAATCATCATTCAAGCATTCAAGATCAAGAAAAAGAAGAAAAAGAGGAATCCAAATGCAATTCAAACATGAAAAGAGTACCAAGATATCAAGAATCCAAACCACAATTTCTTCAAGAATCTCTAAATTGATTACAGAAGTTTTGTTCTCCATAGTTATCACCATGAAAGAGGTTGAGGAAGAAGAGAGAAAAATCTAGAGAGAAGGTGAGAAGTGTATAATGAAAGGTAGCCTTTGACTTCTGCCCTCACCCCTTATATCTAACCCCTAAATTGGCCTTACATCATTAAAAACTTGATGGGTACAAAGTTGGGTCAATTATGAGAAATTGGGCCCAAATCCTATGTTAATTGGAGGTCTATAACTCAAGTTATGGACAAATCATTTTCAAAGGGTCAATTATTCCGTTAGCTGACTTCAAGGGATGAAAACTTCGTCGAAACGTTGTAGTTTGGAAAAGTTGTCTTCATATGAATTGGAGATATATGTCTTAGATTCTATTTGTCATTAGTTTCAGGCCCATATCACATCCATAGCCCAAGTTATGTCCTAGTTAGTGCATACTGCTCAGGTTCTATTGACAGAATCTGTGTTCTAACTTCCAGGCCCAATTAGATCCACTAGATCTCCAAATTAGCCCTGGAGCTCTCTATGAAAGTTGTAGAAATCTCTTTCATATTTCTTATAATGTAAGATACATAATTTTTAAACATCTAGAATTCAAGATATGACTAAAATACAGAAACAGTGTAAAATCTCAATATTGCTGGAAAAGATCAATTAAGCCCAATTTGAGCTCAAACTTACAAAACATGACAAAGCTCAATCAATTAAGTACATGGAGAGTGTAAATGACTAATTATGAGGGTTTATCAATGTATAAAATATGTGATTATCAAAGCTCTCATGTTATGGGATGTATATAAGCTCTCATGTTATGAGATGTATATGAGCTCTCATATTGTGAGATCTATTAATGATAAAGAAATTCCATTGAGCACTTATATTATGATAGGTATTAATGATAATGGATGAGATTTCCTTGATATGACTATGAATTGATCATTTGATTGATTTAATGATCTATGATTTGATGAGTTAATTGACTTTTCACAATGATAAATGAACCATCTATTTCGGGAAGCGGAATGACTAAATTTGGCTTTTGTCATATTCCTAGATTAAAGTTAGATATTCTAAATTATAATTTTTTTCCCAAAAAGCTAGAATTGTTGTGATGGCACTATTTTAATACACCATTGAGAATTATTTGTGATTCTCACCCTATCTTTATTTTTTTTTATGATGATTCCAGGCATTGTTGTGTTGTCTAGCAGGATAATGATGACTATGGAGCTTTAGTTAATATTTTAATTAAATATTTGTGTAAATTGTAGTAACTTTTATACTTTGAGATCATTTTGTATATGATATATTGTAATGTAATATATTAATGTACTATTGTATAAATTTCCTTTCATGTATATATGTAAATTATTATCTCATGTAAGGCTCATACTTTATTATTTAATCAACTTATTTATTTATTAAAATATATGGATATTTATAAGTAATACTCCAAATTATAATTACTGATATGTAAACCAGATACGTATTTAGTGTTAGTCTTTGAGATGTTACATGAGTTGATGCGTTCAAAATGTATGGAGCCAATGTGCTCAAAATGTATAGAGCCGATGCGCTCAAAAGAATTTAAAAATGCATGGAGCCGATGTGCTCAAAATGACATAAAACTATTTGTGACAGTAAGTCATGAACTTAAGATCTTTTTCTTCTGTCTCTTTTTCTCTCCTTTCTTTTCTCTCTTTTAATTATTCTTAAAAATCATTTGAACCCGCGACAACTCTAGAAAGTTTTAACCAATCAAACCCTTTCTCATGTATTTTTCTTCATCAGACCCTTCAGTTGACTTGGAATCCTCTTGGCTTTCCTTTTTTCTTCTTCATTTCTTCTTCTTTTTTTCCTTTGACCCCCCCTTTCTTCTTGAAACAAAAGCTTGTATTGCAATCATTTTCAACAAATGTCACATTGCAATCTATACTTTGAGCTACTGAGATCTTTTAATCTAACTCAATCATTGAAGGGTTACTATAGAATTGTCAAATCAAATTATTGACCTTAAATTTATCTTACTTGAGACATAACTTAATGAGTAAACATGAATTCATGAATGCATAGAAATTCGTTGAATGAACAAACTTCCTTTCATCACTTTGGTAATCTAATCGTATATGAACTTTTGGTAAGACACATACTTGAAAAATGAAAGCATAGAACAAAAGAAAGTTGCAAGGATAAGAAAAATTTGCCCCAATATTAGTTCATTGTTTCTCATTCAATTGATTCCTTACAACTGCTTGATAATTTAACTGTTGTTTTTGTTTCTACTTTCTTCAACACATCTTTCCCTTAATCCTTCAAAAAATTTTGCCCCAGTATAGTCAATTTAATGCAAACAAAATTGTTCCTATGTAGCCAATCAAACGCAGATAAAAATTACCCCAAATTGGTGAATCCTTTAAGGAGTTTTAGATCAACTTTATTTGAAATTTTACCTATTTATTTACCTTAACTTTTGGTTAGGCCGCCCTATCAGGTTTTGAACCAAACATGATCTTTTTTTAATTTTTTTTGTTTTTTATTATTATTATTTTTTAGCAAGGAATTGAAAACTCGAAAGAGAATAAACCTTTTGTCTCAAAATTAAAGTTAATGAAAATGACAACAACCTTTCATTGGTCAAAATGGACATTTTGAGACTTGTAACGTGGCTAAGGTTAAGGGTTGTGGAATGAAAGATATAAAGTTCAAACAAGTGTTTAAGGGTTGAATAGGACCAATGATCTTTAATAAGATTTGTCAATTATCTTTAGCATTATCAAGAGAACTAACACTTTTCATTCACTTCATCATTTGCCTTTGATATGAGTCATTTCATTTTTCATAATCTTTTTTTCTTTTTTTTCTTTCCCCATTTTTCACAGAAATCAACCTTTTTTACTTTATGTTAACCCCTAATGTAGGGGTGATTCTTGTCCAAGGTTCTTTAAATAATTTTTTTTCAAGCTAAAAATGGGTAACAAGAGATAATGAAAATGATAAAATTTTGTGAATGATAGAGAAATATGGTCAATCTTCATTTTCAAAATCATGATTGCTTATTTTTAAAAACTTTAATTTTAAAACAAAAAATAGTGCACACCAACTGATTACTTATTTGTTCCTTTTTCAAAAATCATGCTCTCAATTACTTAGTGACTTCTTCCTTAATCTTCAGGGACATATCAAGATGCATCCTATTTAACTTCTGCATTTTTTTTCTCAACATTCATATTGATCACCTCTGCTATCTTGCCATTTAAGTCAAATCTCTCCTCTGAATATTTTAGTAATTTTACAATTTTTTTTGGCAAATTCTTCCTCTTCACCATATCTACGATCTTTTTCATCAAACATCGCAGTGGAATCAATTGATGAGTTTCTGAGGTCACCTTCTTGAGGTAAACTTTCTACAAGACTTGAATCCTTGCAAAGTAATTTGTGTGGAATTAAAAAGGAAAAATTGAGTAGGAATGGCAAAGCAAGAATTATATAAATGGACCATCAGCAAGGTATTATACAGAAATGTAAAAAGAAAACTGATAAATACAAAAAGGAAAAGCTAAAGGTGCAACGAGGAGGAATGGTGAATAGTCATGCAAACTCATTTAACTAATATCTCAAATAACATAAATATTAGCTCAAAACATAGCTAGTCTTTAAATATCAGCTTAGTACAACACAACCAGACAATTACTTGGAAACAATCACATCAATCAATGGTTCGGATTGTCAATTCTTTAGTGGCTCCTCATTAGTAAAAGAAGGGATTGCCTTGCACTCTTCTAGACCTTCTTCATGCAATGTATGGCATCGGGGACGAATGTTTTCTTCATATATGAATATCTCGACTAGTGCTGGGAATGTTTCCCTCAAGTGAGGAATGTGTTGCGTCATTTTCTTTTCCTAGAGTTATACTCCTTATTCTTTCCTCCAACTCTACATTGAACTCTTCAGAGGAAGTTACCTCTTGTTTAGCTTGTATTACTTCTAAAGCGAGCAATTCCTGGATTCCAACCTTACAGTTCTTGATATAATATCTTATTCATCCACAATGGTAAGCACAACTTGATGCTTCATCCTATTTCTCCTCTTCTTTCATTGTTGAAGTTGGTGAAGTGATACTATAACTTGCTTTTTTCAACCCCTAGAATATTTCAGCCATTGACATACGCAAGCTCATGACCTTTCTTATGGGTGATCATTCCACCTCCAAAGCATATACCTCATTCCTTTCATCATGATTAGGAATTAGGTTGTTGACAATGTTGGGTCCAGCCACTTCTTGAATGTCAAGCTTCTCATAAGCAATTAGCTTCCTTACTGCAGTCTTAAAAGATTCACAATCTTCAATTGAGTGTCCTGGGAAGTCCATGCGGTATTTGCAAGTTAAAGTCGGGTTATACCATGTTGAGAATGGTCATTCTAGGGGACGTACAGGATTTTTAGAAATAAGGTAAGCATCAAACAACCTTTGGAATAAATCTACATTTGAAATGGATAATCTTGAGAAAATGGGTAAGTTTTGAGGATGGAAATGACCTTGATTTTGGAAGTTTAGCCGAGGTTATGGGTGGTTTGGGTAATCTTGTAGAATTGTAGGTGGATATCAGGTATAAATTAGGCAAGTTAGTGCATATAATTGTGGTGTGGGAGCATTGTTGATTTAGAATTGTGGAGTTGGGGTGATGTTTGTGGTTGGCACAATTTGGTGGGGTGGGTAATAAGGAGGTGTAGGCATTTGATATGAAAAGTAAAGGTTAGGGTAATATGGTGGTTGATGACTTGGGTATTATGGTGAATATCGAGGTTTGGAGGTCTGTTGGTGTTGGACATAATTCATTTTGGATTCTTTCTTTTTTGGCTGAAATCCTTTCTTAGGAAAGGTATCCTCTATATTGCTCGCTAGCAACTTCTTATCTTTGGTTAAAATCTCGATCCTTTCTCTTGTAGTGATCAAGTCAGCAAAATCTTTATACGCTACTCCAACCATTGCCCCGATAAAAGGATTTCCCAAGGTTCCCAAGAAATATGAACACATCTCAGATAGTGTTAATAAAGGTTGAACTTGAGCTGCCAAGACTCTTTACCTTTGTGCATATTGTTTGGAGGATTCCACATTTCCTTTCTGCATTGAGCTCAAATGTTCCTGAGTTGGGGTTGTATCTAGGTTGAACAGATATTGTCCCATAAATAATTTTGCCTAGTCATCCTAAGAAGAGATTTTAGAGAAGTCTTGATGGATACACCAATCTAAAGTAGGCACAATCAAGCTTTCATGAAAGAAGCTGATAAGAAACTTACAGTCCTTTGACCAAATTGACATTTTAGTAATGTGTGTTTTTAGGTGGAAAAAAAGGTTACTGCTCTCATCATATTTGTCGAATTTTGGAACCTTAAAGTCCTTCGGGATGATAATTCTAGTCATAGGGCATAACTGTTCTACTCCAAAGGGACCATAGGTACTAGGACCCTCGATTGCTTTGATTCATTCTTCTATTTTTTTCATTCATTCTTCCTTCCTCTTATCATTTTGAATGGTTGTATGACTAGTTCCAACAGGAAATCCCGTTGACACTGGGATGGACACATGCGGTTATTCCCACGTCAGCTCAACATTACCATGAACCTTATTTTGAATACCTTTGAATGGATGATACCCTTCTCCGATAGGAATCACTAGTGATGCAGTATTTGAAGTTCCTCCCACAAAGGCATCTTAGTGGTGACCCTAGGATTTTTCCTCATGGAAATGATAGTTGACAAGTGCGAATGTGTCCCAGTTACTCCTATACTTCTGGCTGCCCCGATCAAGGTGAGGGTCTCCCTCATGGCCGATAACATTTTCTTCATTTTTCTCTGAGACTCTATCATTTCATTTATCCTCCCTTTCATCTCATCTACTTCCATACTCAGATTTCTTCCTTCGTTTTCAGTTGTCATTGCTGCAAGCTTTATTCGAGCCCTTGTGTTATGAACTCGGGTTTGATTAGTGTTTTTTTTCCTTGGTCGTGTAAAGGTTCCTGAACATGGTAACATCACATAAAGAATGAGATAAAATGAATGAGATTCATGAAATGCATAAGATGAAATGGATGAAATGAAAATATTTTTTTCTTTTTTTAAAAAAATGCTAGGAATGCCATGAAAATGTAAGATGATGTATTTTTTTTAAAGAATGATAGGAGTATCATGAAAATGCAAGATGATGTTTTTTTTAGAATGGCAAGAATGCTATAAAAATGCAAGATAATATTTTTTTTTAAAAAGAATGGCAGGAATGTCATGGAAATGCAAAATGATGTATCTTTTTTCTTTTAAAGAATGATAGGAATGCCATTAAATGCAAGATGATGTATTTTTTTTAAAGAATGCTAGGAATGCCATCAAAATGTAAGGTGATATATCTTCTTTTTAATGCTGATTTTTTTTAAAAAAATGAATGCAAGAATGAATGACATGAGGGATAGATAGATAAAGAAGAAGTACGCTCCCTTTGTGTCCTGAAGGATTACCTTAAATAGATGAATTTTATCCTAAGGATCTATAGGTCTTTCTGATTCGTGAGAACTTTCATTGGATAACTCTACTATTCTAAAGGTCTCTAGAACTAAGCCTCGTTTCAGAATGTTGACCACAAACAGTAGATAAATCACTAGGTGTGGGACATTGATGAAAAAGATATACTCTAGATGAAGTTTTCGCAACAACTAAATAGGATGTACATCCAAAATGACTATCACTACACAACCTCTACCTAACTTAAGCATCACTCAGACCTAGGTATAGGGCCTCACTCAGATGTGTGTAATAAAAGTGTAGGTGTGGTGGGTGTAGGAGTATACAAACCTTCAAAATTCTAAAGACTACCCGTATCTTGCAAAGCAAAAAAAATGTAAAACAAAATTTCAAAAGAAATTCTCTATCCTAAGGTTTGCATAATAAAATAATTAATAAATACATAACAAACAATTAAAGGTGAGAAACAAAAAACAAAAACAAAATAAAAAAGAAAATAGTAAAACAAATATACAGAGATCACAAAAAATTTGCACAATCAACTTATATGAGGTGGTTAAGGTTGCGGATCTTCATGGAAAATCATCCTTTAAGGTCAATGGCCAGTACCTGAAGCCTTACTTGGAAGGAGAATTTGATAAAGGGAAAACATATGTCACATTGGCTGCCCCAACATGAAAAGTAAAAGAAAGTCCTACCTAGACTATAAAAAAGGCCTTTTTTTTTAGAAAGATCCACCCGTGTTCTTAATTCTTTCATTTTGAGTCTAGTGTTTGAAAACTTTGATTTTGATGTTTCATGTTATTTTGATTATACATTTAATGTTTTAATCAGCTGGATTGTTTTTACAGGTGGCAGAGACTTTTGGATAGCTGAAGTAGCTGCTAAATACCTTTTGTTGCAGAATTCTGCAGGTTGTCTCCTCACACCACGACACGCCAAGCTTATGTGGCGGTGTTCTCAGCTCTGTCTTATTAGGGTTTCAAGCCTGAGAGCCAATGTCAAGCCGCGGCGTTCTGTTCTCAGGTTATCAGGGTAAGTAGGCTGCGAGTGTCACATCGCGGCGCACCAAATGCTATGTCGTGGCATGTGGTTTTCTTCAACAACAAAAAAGTGAAACATACGTTTTATTGGAACTAGCGTCATGGCGTATAAATCTATATGCCACGACGTAATGCTCATTGTTTAAATAATAGGGGAATAGGGTTTTGCGTCAAAACATAAACCCCTTTTAGCTCTTTCTGTCTGTTCCTCCTTTTATCACACATTTTCTTTCTTTAATTTTTCCTTCCCTACATTTTCTTCACATCCTCACTCGCATTTTCTCTCCAGGTAACCCATTATCTCACTTATTCTCTTTTATTTTGCATCTTATTTTGTATTAAATCTGATTCTTTCCCTCCTTTAGAAGTTTGTTTGGATTAATTTCTGTGAGATCATGTACATTTTGGGTTGCTTTTTGTTTATATTCTACGGGCTTTAAATGCTTTGGGGTTAGCATTGTTGAGTGTATGACTTTCTGTTCAGCAAGTTGATTTGCGCTGCGGCATGACTTATTGGCACCCCAGCGTTTCTAGGCTAGTTTGAGTGTTGCAGCGCCCCAAGTGCATGTCGCAGCGTCCCCTTCTTATTTGCTTTTTCTTGCATGCTTTTAATCATGTTCCTCTTTTTGCCTTGGTGACTATACCTTCTGCTCTTTTTGCCATGCATTACATGTGCCACCATGTGGTGTATTTAATTTAAATGCTTTGTATTTTTGTTTACATATTTCTTTGTTCTCACTATGGGTCTCTTTTTAATAGAATCAGGTACTCTAATCCTGCCGCCAATATACATCCGAAACGCCAAAAGGGTGAAAGCAGCCAGTCCTACAGGGAACTTTCTCCCCCTGCAAATTTTAATAGAAGGAAATTCATTTTAGTAGCTGCTCGCGAGAGATATTTAAAATTGGTCTCCAAGTCAGTAATTTCTGAGAAGGGGTTCAACTTCAAGATGGTTATTCACTAAGAGCTCGAGCAGACCATACAACACTACAAATGGAAGACATTTGTCAAATAACCAGTGTTTGCCATTCTACCTATTGTTCGCGAGTTCTATGCAAGCGCTGCATTTTCTGACCCCTAGACTTAGAAAGTCGTAGTGCGCGACCACCAGGTCTCCTTCTCTGTTGAGAACATTCGAGCAACCTTGGGCTTATCTACCCTAGTAGAAATGTGCGAATATACTAATTTCCTCCAAGTGGGCCCGGAGAAGGGAATTGACCTTGATGTTGTCACGGCGCGAATCTGCACCCCACAGGCACAACCTGTTATGTAGATCCTTGGTGTCTAGGATCAACGGCCAAGGTACTTCCCCCATTCCTGCTTAACTTCAGAGGCTCGCGTTTGGTATTATTTCATTAGCACCTGGATCATCCTTTCTGCCAACATGTCCGAGGTGACTAGAGATCTGGCTATCATGATTTATTCCATTCTTGAGCACCAATTCATTGATGTTGCCCCAATCATCTACCAGCAAATTAAGAAGTCAATAAGGGAGACCAAGAGCCTCTTTTTCCCTTTTCTCATCCACATGATTTGCAGTCGACATCACGTATAGTGGGGCCTTCATGAGGAGCTTGTTGAGGGTTTATTAATGTATAAAATATGTGATTATCAAATTCTCCCACACTTATCTTTTTGCACTTTTGGACAAAACACATAAGACCAAAGTTAGGAAATAAAGAAAAACGACACGGAATCAAAAGCTAAAAACTCTAAAAGACTCGATGAATCAAGAAGAGCAACCAAAAATTCAAGGGATTAAAGCATTAATGAGGTAACATTTCTTCACATCTCAAATCAACAAGCAAGGAAACTTCAATTGAAAAGAATAAATCAAGAATGATAGATCCTCACAGAATTCACTCTCAATCTCTCAAGTGTTTAAAAGGTAAGTATTTCACTCAATTCAACTCATGAACAATTGTACTACCATAAGCTTGCTTATCTTCTACTTCTCCGCTACTCAAAACACATGCACACAAAAATCAAGAGGACTTTATTCAAGGTTGTAATGGGGTCATGGTAAAGGAGAGAGGATAATATGGATATGAGAAAATAAATACCAAAGAGAATAAAAGAGCATTATGGTACAGTTAAAGTGGAGAAGATGTTTGAGAATGTTCATCATAAAGGACAATGACCAATATTTGACTAATATTTTGTTGAAGATCAATTCCAAATTGGTGAATTGAATTCATTGTTAGGCATGAACCTTCTCATTTTCTTCATATTGTTTCCAAGCATTCACATTTATTCTAGACTCTGATAATCCTTTGATTGCAATGGTGGTCAGTTCTTTTTTTTTTTATCATTTTGCACACACACCCCCATTCTTGTTCAAGAACAAGGCCAATGCTCTCTTATTCCTTAAGGTTAGGTAAAAACATATTTTTTTCTCTTTTTTTTAAGGCACGTAATGAGCTAAAAATAAGGAATTGTCAAATAAGCTCAAAGGGGTTACACAAGAGAAAATATACAAAGATGGCTATTTGGTCAAAGTAGCTATTTCAAAATGCCTCAATCATATTTATGTATGCATGTGAAAATATAGCATCAAAAAGAATCAAAGCAAGTTCTAGAGTAACAATTCCATGAGTGAAAATCACACAAGAAAGAAGAGAATGATACAAATGTTCAATTCATTCATCAATAGGCTCAAAATCTCACAAGACATATTTCTATCATTCTTAATCCACCATATCAACATTCATATCCAAGCTTGTGATTTTTAAGAAAGAAGACAATTTATGCTAAGATCCAAGAATCCATTTGCTACTTCTACACAAAATAATTATTTTCTCAACTAAGATGTGTATCAAGAGTAAACTTATCTCCAAGCCAAAATTTACTCCTTACTCTGTCATCCTTAATTGGTTTTACTACAAATAAGTTTCTGACAATCATATCACTAAACATACTTCCCAATTTAGATGCATCTCAGGAGTAAAATTACTCCTTACTCTGCTATTATTCATTAGTTTAGTAAGTCCATGACAATCATATCATACTTCCCAAGAAATAAAAAAAAATTTTGGTTAACTATCCTTCCCCCTAACCAGATCACAACATTGTCCTTAATGTTAAAATATAGACGAGTAAAAGATAGAAGATATTACCTGTTTGAGAGATCTGACACAAATTTAAACAGAAACAAAGTACGATAAATAAAATCAAAGGTAAAGGAAAGTTATAAACGAAGTGTCAAATATGGCTTTCTTTTCATCCTGCTTCCCTCACTAGTTCCTGTTGATCAATCTATCTGAGCTATTGCTGGGTCAGGTTTATAAACAAAAGCTTCTAATTTATCAATCAACTCATCAATAGTGGAAGCAGAGATAAGAAGTTGTCTTGTCGAAGCTGTGATAAATTCTATTCCACATCATGGTCAAGAAAAAGTAACAAAATATCAAAGAAATTATTTACATTCAACAAACCTATGGGTTTATGGTGGATGTTCAGCTGGGCCCAAGAGACAATTTGAAAAACTTCTTCTAAGGTACCAAAATCACTTAGTAAGGTAATGAATGCATCAGAGTTGTCAAACATTATCTCCATTCATTCATGCATTGATGATACCTTAAGTTCCTCCCCAATTGTCTTTCCAGTGATGTTCTGTTGAGTTAAAGGTCCAAGAATGACACCTAAAACCTAATTGCCTCCTATATATACAACAAGTGATATAGCTCCCATTAACCCACGACAACCTCCCCCATATACAAGATGAATATTCCTTACAACAAGTGATCGACCAAGAGTCGTAGCTGTGTTTACAAACTCTAAACCCTTCCCATACTTAGACCCACAAAATACACAGATATTTTTAAGTTGACGAACAGAAATACCTTCCATTTCTATACTTATCTTCCCTTTGAATGATTTTGAGTTGGAAGAAAGTAAAGAAAATGAAGTGTTTAAATAGGAAAAAAAATAGAAAGGGTAATAATAGCACAACACCTATAAGGGTAGGTTGGCTGTTGTCAGAAAAGTTTGAAACTAAGAAACACAGAATCTTTTTCTTTTTAATTTTTAATTTTTTTGTTTTTGTTTTTGTTTGTTTTTTTTTGTTTTTGTTTGTTTTTTTTTACTTCAAGAAAACCATCAGGGTAAAAAAGTCTAGAAACTCCTGAAGGACCCTACTCAAAGGATCGTCTATGCAAAACAAAAATACAGCAAAATCATATAAAGATAAAAGAAATATAATAGCAAATGATGATATACCTTTATGTACAGTTTTCATGGCGTATCTTTATACTGCGCGTCATGAGTGTAGTAGTGGCATATCTTTATACTGTATGTCACCAGTGTAATAGACACTCACCTCCGTTTATTCGAAGAAAGGAGAAAGAAGAAACCATCATGGGTTTCCATCTTGGGTATGGAACCTGGAGAGCTCACAGTTGGGCTTGTAACATCAACAAAGATGCTAAAATCTGAAACCCGTAATATCCAAGATCCAAAACGTCCTATCCCAAGGCGCTGAGAGTCCCTTCTAATAAAAGAGAGGATCAAGCTCAGATGCCTCATAGGCTTTGGTAGCCGCGGGTTACTTCTCACTAATAACCAAAGTGGGACGCTTCTGCCTGTCCATTAACTCCACAGTGCCTAGATGGTAAACATTGGGTTATGAAGTGCGGCTCTCTACTGAGCATGGTACACGAACTTTTTTTAAGGACCAGCGTGCAAAGGTCCACCCGAGTCAATAACGAGTCAGCTAAGGCTGGGACTCCACAACTAATTAAAGCCATGGTACTCCTTCTGGATCACCCTTGTTCAAAAGAAAAAAAATTCTTTTTTTTTTAAAGAAGAACGTGAAGAAGAAGAAGATAATATGTACAGGTTGTTGTGAATATGACTCACATCTGCCTCTGGTTTAACGTCTAGTAATGGCTTAAACGCCTTCTATGAGTTGAGGATAAGCTTCCCATCCAATTTTCTTATAAATTGGAAAACATGGTCTCTTAGAGTCAGATTCTCAAGACTGTACCATTTTTCTTCATCCTTGAAGAGATTCCACAAATTAAGAAGTTTACTATGCACAAATCCACAAGAATGCATCTCAAGAGTCAATAAGATATCATCTAATGACTCCTTACTCCTCCCCCAAAGAACGATATCGCTTGTTACAATTCCATCGTACACATTTGTGACAGACTTGTAACCTTTTTGTTCTTCTCTTTTTAGAATACGTACTTCTTCCAAGACCTGGCATGTATGAGTCAAAGGAAATTAAAGACTCACCTGCTAGTCAGAACTTTGCTTCAATTATCCAACGTACATCTTCTGGCATACCCTTGTGCATTAACACTCTCAATATTTCATATCTAGCTTTGTAGATTTTTGTCAGAGCATTTTGAGGAAGGGAAGGAAAATGTTTTCTCAAGTTTGAAAGAATGACATCCATTTTAAAGGAGAAGGATTAAGTTATTTTAAAACAAATCGACTTGAGGGTCACAGAGTACCGTTATCCGCTACTTAACCGGCAACACAAAGAACTGCAAAAAGAAGGAAACAAAATTAGAGTAAATTCTATTCATAAAAAGGATCAGAAAGAGAGATGAATTCTACCTCATCAACTTAGTTTTCCAGAAATGGTTTGAGTCTTTGTCTATTGACTTTAAACACATTACCATTTCTAGGATTCTCAATATCTATAACCCCATGAGCATACACATGTTTGACAACAAAAGGACCACTCCACCTAGATCTCAATTTTCCAGAGAATAGGTGTAGACGCGAATTATAAAGCAGAACTTTTTGACTAATTTCAAAAGATTTTCTCAAAATTATCTTGTCATGAAAAACTTTTGTTCTAGATTTATAAATCTTTGAGTTTTCATATGCTTCATTTCTCAATTCCTCCAGTTCATTTAATTGCAATTTGCATATCTTGCAAGCATCATCAAGATTTAGATTGAAAGCTTTAATGACCCAAAATGCTTTATGTTCTAATTCTATAGGCAAATGGCAAGGTTTTTCATAGACTAACCGATAGGGTGACATGCCCAAAGATGTTTTGAAAGCAGTACGGTAAGCCAAAAGTGCATCATTTAGTCTTAAAGACTAATCTTTACGATTTGGGTTAACAGTTTTTTCCAAAATTTGTTTAATCACCCTATTTGCCAATTCAACTTATCCATTTGTTTGGGGTGATAAGGGGTGGCAATTTTGTGTGTAATACCATATTTCTTCATTAAAGATTCAAATGGTTTATTGCAAAAATGTGTTCCCCCATCACTAATGATAGCTCGAAGGATTCCAAATTGATACAAGACATTTTCTTTTAAAAATTTGAGAATAGTTTTATGATCATTATGTTGGCATAGAATCGCCTCAATCCATTTTGAGACATAATCAACTGCAACCAAAATATATACAAATCCAAATGAGGATAGAAATGGGCCCATGAAATCAATTTCTCAACAATAAAAAATTTCAATGACAAAGATGAAATTCAGAGGCATCATGTTTCTTTTTGAAATAGAGCCCAATTTCTGACAGTTTTCACAACTTTTGCAAAAAGTATAGCAGTCCTTAAATAAAGTGGGCCAATAAAATCCACACTGCAAGATTTTCGCAGCTGTTTTCTTTGAAGAAAAGTGACCTCCACATGCTTCTAAGTGACAAAATTTAATGATACTGCCTACCTCACTGTCGAGCACACATCTCTGAAAGATTTGGTCAAGACAATATTTGAACAAGTTTGGGTCATCCCAATAAAAAATTTTCACCTCTGTCAAGAATTTCCTTATATCTTGGTGCGTCCTTTGAGGCGGCATCTTTCCTGTTACAAGAAAGTTGACTATGTTAGCAAACCAAGGCATGAAATTAATAGAAAATAAAAATTCATCAGAAAAAAAATCATTGATGGGTGTGCTATCAAAAGGTGAGCCTGTTGTAAGTCTGTACAAATGATCAACGACAACATTTTTGTCTCATTTCTTATCTTTTATTGTGATGTTGAATTCTTGAAGCAACAAGATCCACCATATCAATCTTGGTTTGGCATCTTGCTTAGACATCAAATATCTAACAGCAACGTGATTGGTGAAAATCACAATAAAAGAACCAATTGAGTAAGATCAAAATTTGTCTAGTACAAAAATTACAACAAGTAGTGCTTTTTCAGTAGTAGTGTAATTCATTTATGCATTATTTAAAATTTTACTTGCATAACAAATCACATGAGGCTTCCCTTCCTTTCTTTGGCCTAAAACAACGCCCACAGCAAAATCACTAGCATCACGCATCAACTCAAAAGGCAAAGACCAGTCAGGAGATTGCATAAAAGGAGCAGATGTCAGAAGACCAATTAATTTTTCAAAAAAATTTTAACATTCTTAAGTCCAATCAAATGGTGCATCTTTCAATAGAAGATTACATAATGGTCTAGATATGGCACTAAAGTCCTTTATGAATTTTTTGTAAAATCTTGCATGTCCTAAAAAGGAACAAACTTCTCTGACTGTTTTTGGGGAAGGCAAATAGGCAATTAATTTAACTTTGGCCTTATCAACTTGAATTCCTTTAGAAGATATCATATGACATACCACTATTCTTGAGGTAACCATGTAATGACATTTTTCCTAATTTACTACAAATCATTTTTCTTCGCATCTTTTAAGAACTTTTTCTAAATTATCAAGACAAATTTCAAATGAATCTCCAAAAATTGTTAGGTCATCCATGAAAATCTCTAAATAATGTTCAATCATGTCACTAAAAATGCTTAGCATGCATCTTTGGAATGTTGTCAGAGCATTACAAAGGCCAAAAGACATCCTTCTATATGCAAAAGTATTAAAGGGACATGTAAAAGTGATATTTTCTTGATCTTCTAATGAATATATGTAAAAGATATTTAATTAAATAAAATCTTTTTCACAATTTGAAGATGGCAGTGTTAATTGGTATTTGATTATAACCCGAATAACCATCAAGAAAATAGTAGTATGGATATCCCGCTACCCTTTCCAGAATTTGATCAAGAAATAGCAAGAAGAAATGATCTTTTCTAGTAGCAGCATTCAATTTTCTAAAATCAATACACATACGCTAACTAGATATGACTCGCGTAGGTATTAATTCACCTTTTTCATTTTCAACCATTTTTATTCCAGATTTCTTAGGCACAACTTGTGTAGGGCTTACCCACTGGCTATCAGAGATAGGATAAATAATTTCAACATCAAGCAATTTAAGGATTTCAACTCTAACTACCTCTTTCATGTGTGGATTTAATCTTCTTTGAGGTTGTTGAGAAGTTTTAGCATTATCCTTTAAATGTACTTTATGTGTATAAATTAATGGATTAATGTCTTTTATGTCATTTAATGTCCATCCAATTGTACTTTTATGTCTTTTAAGTACTTCTGTTAACATACCTTCTTGTTCTTTTTTTGATATAATATATATATATATATATATATATATATATATTATATATATATATATATATATATATATGATGTATACAGCGTATGTGCGTTGCCATTTACTGATCAAAGAAGAGACGAGGAAATTACCACTAGAAAGCTTTGCTCTTCTCCTAAAAATGTGTACTTCAACGCAGTAGGTAATGGCTTTAGTTCTGGTGTAGGTACTTCTTCACGGACATTATCATTCATGGGTTTTAGCTCTTCAAATCTTGGCTTCCATCCCTTGTACTCCATTACTTGTGTACAATCAAGCAAAGAGCATATTTCAGAGATATCATCTTCTAATTGCATGCCTAAATCAAATGAATTGACTAAACAAATTTCTATTGGGTCAGAAGAACTCCTTGTTTGAAGATGATCATCTATAATGGCTTCAATTCCTTCAACTTCCTCCTTTTCATCAAGGACTTCATGTGGTTACTTGCACTTGTTAAAAACATTGAGGTCCAAAATAAACAAAGGATAAAGTTTTTCAGTCATGTTTCCAAATGTTAGTTTCACCACTCCATTTCTCATTAAGAGGAATATTTAATAGTTTAAGAAGTTTTTAAAAGGATATCAATTTATCAAAACATTAGATGTTGCTAAAAATAGAAACGGCAAAAAATCAAGTTATGATTTAAAAGAGTGCTTTAATTCATTTTCGAAAATATTTACTATTGATTTAATTAATGAGCGATCTGATTCAAAATATCGGAATTGACTTGCAACTATCAACCATAGGTTCAGTATCCAAGACAATAAAATCCATAGGATATATGAATTTTTCAACTTAAACGAACACATCTTTCACTATTCATCTTGAAATTTTAATTGATCTATCGGCAAGTAGAAGAGTTACATGTAGTTTTTATTTTAACTCACCCAAGTTGAGTTTTTTAATTTTATACGATAAACTAAATATGGAAGCAAATTGACACTAGCACTAAGATCAAGTAAAGCTTTTTCAATTTTATATTCTCCGATAATGCATGAAACTGTAGGACAACCAAGGTCTTTATATTTCAACGCATTATTATTCTAAAGAATGGAGCTTACTTGTTCAGCCAAAAAAACTTTCTTTTTCACATTTGTTTCCTTTTAACAATGCACAGGTCCTTCAAATATTTAGCATAAGAAAGAATCTGTTTGATAGCATCTAATAGAGGAATATTGACCTTCACTTGTTTCAAAATTTTAAAAAATTTAGTATTATGGTTCAATTTCCTTGAATTGTTTAATGCTTGCGGAAATGGGGTGCAAGCGAGAGTTTGGTCTCTTTTTGGTCAACTTCTTAATTTTCTTAGGAAATTAGTTCATCTTCTTTCTCACAAGGTTCGGAAATTTGTTTTTTAACAATATTTCCACTCCTAAGAGTTATCACTACTTAACTTGCTCCATTTGTTGATTTTCTGAACTCCCCTCATTTAGACTATACTAACCTTTAGGATTTGGTTGAGGTTGAGAATGAAATTTTCCTTTCTCGTGAATGGTGAGTGCAAAAGAAAGTCTAGCAAGAGTTTCTTTTATGTTAATCATGGTTTGACTGTTTTGTTTATTAATGACTTCTTGCTTTTCTATGAATGCATGTAGTATTTCTTCAAGGTTTTTCCTATATGGTGGGACATAAGGTGCATATCCTTGAGAAATTTGAGAGTCTTGTTGTGCCTGAGGAGGTGGTGGTTGCACAAATTGTGATTGATTATTATTCTTCTAGCTGAAGTTCGGGTGATTTCTCCTTCCCGGATTATATGAATCTGAAAAAGAAAAAGTAAATGGTTTTTTAAAATTATTTATTGCATTTACTTGCTCATGTACAACTTCTTTAAAAATAGGAATCTTAGGACATTCATGTGTTGAGTGTCTTAAGTCATCACAAATGCCACAAATTTCTTCATTTTGCACATATTTGATTTCTTTTGTTTTTCCTAATTCCATTGCTTCGATTTTTCTAGCCAAACTGGCGAACCTAGCATTTAGATCTTCCTCTTGACTAAGGTGATATTTTCCTTTATTAGCACTTGCAAGGTTAGATCTAATTGAATTTTCAGAAATATTAGTAACATGCCAAGATTAAGAATTTTCAGCCAACTAGTTTAAATAGTCTAAAGTTTCATCATGTTCTTTATCAAGAAACTCAACATTGCACATTGTTTCCATAAATTGTTTAGTTTCAGGTGATAAACCTTCGTAAAAGAAGCTTATAGTACGCCATTTTTCAAAACCATTATGTGGGTAAAAATTTAACAAATCTTTAAAGTATGATAACCTCAATAAATTAAAACTTCAAATCAAGTCCCCGGCAATGACACCAAAAACTTGAAGCAGATTAAAGGATGCAAATCCAAGTGTAAGTTGTCTCAAGTAATAAATTTCTCAGGAGTCCGAGGTCGATCCATAGGGAATTGATGAAGAAAAATTCTTTGAGGTAAGGGAAGACTTTGTTATAACAATAAAGATAATAAAACTTATTTACAATTAAATTAAAGAACTTTCTTGGGTTAGGAGATCCACTTTTGATAATAAATTAAGGACAAGATTAATTTTTTTTATAACTTAATTGAAATTTACACATAACAGAGGTTCAAATTGGAGAATAAAACATTCAAAGTCCATTTAGAATTATATACGTAGTTATATTATGCTGCCTTTAATTATTTACCAACACCTACACTTGTAAATGAGTTCAAGCATTCATTGTGCCAAACTAGTCTACAATGAATCAAGAACTCTACTTTATAAGGAGGGTTTCTAAATTGATTGGAAATAAAATACAACACGTATAATGATCACTTGATAATATATCATTTAAGCACAAGAAGGAAATTAATTTAACCTTATTTAATTACCAAAAGTTTCACTCCTTCACCTAAACAAGATGAAAATTAGTTACCCATAAGCAAGAAGAAAGAAAGAGAGAAGATGAAGAAGATGATCATAACTTCTATTTACAATAAAAGAAAATTACAACAAGTAAATAATATAATAACATAATCTAAGCTAAGCCAAGATTACCCAAATGATCTGCTAATGGTCCCTTTTATAGAGGATTAAGGATACAAAATGACAAGGGAATTGATTAATGAGTGAGTGGATGATGGGTGGATGAGTGGAAAATGCAAAAGAACTTTTATAAGTGAAAAATTATTGAAATTTCTTGTCTCCGAAATCATTCAGTGATGAACTCATGGATAACGTCAGAATGAAGCAAAGTAGTCTTCATGGAAGTTCTAGGAAATTGTCTCAGCTTTCCAATGACACCAAAATCATCTAAACATTCGTCCTACAACCCAAGATATGACCTAATTACTGTAGACTATTCAGGCTCAATTTTAGCACCTCTGTTTTGACTTTCAGACCCAATATGACCTCTAAGTTGTCTGATTAAGCTCTTGTGTTCCTTATGAATATTGTAGATATGGGTCTTAACTTTCAAATGTCAAATTTTCATCCTATTTCAGTTCCTGAAACTCAAATTATGCAATGATTACTGCACATTATTCTGGTTACAGTCACAAAACTCATGTTCTAACTTCCAAGCCCAATTAGCTCCACTAGATGTCTGATTTTTCCCTGGAGCTCTTCACAAAACTTGGGAAGTCTATTATGCATATTATGAAGCTTTGATTGTCAGCATGATAAGGATTGTATATGTGTGAATCGTAGTGTGAGGCATAAGCATTCTTTGAGGCTATATGCAATCATCGCATGCTAGTTTTGAAATAATTGAAATTGGAATCCAATTTTTTGTTGCTAAATGCATGCTGAAGTTGTTGTGCCAATGCAAGTGTAATCATACTTTGTTTCGCTCGAGGACTAGCAAAAATATAGGTTTGGGGTGTGTGATAACTCCATAAAATGTAATTATTTGCGCCCTATATTAGTAGTATATTGATTTCTTAGTCCTTGTGCTTAGGTATGATTAGGAGACTTTTCCCTCACTTTTTATTCAAATTCATATGGATGTCTTCCTCTCCAATCTTGCTAAAATCATTTCTATTCTTTATTAGATTAAGTTAATTTACATTTATGATTAATTAGACGACTTCTCTATTGTATGATGAGCTCTAAGCTGATAAAATGAAATAACCCAAGACTTTGTGTTGGAGAAGGGAGCTTAACATGCATTCCAGCTTATCACGCCACAGCACAAGGTGAAGCACGCTGCGGTGTCTTACTCTCTACCTGTTGCGCATACTGAAGACAGAGACCAGCACGCCGCGGAGCAAAGAAGTTCACGCCACGACGCACGTTTGTCTACTCTAGTTCCACTTAACCACGTGGACATTCACGCCGCGATACAACAATGGTCACTTTGCAGCGCAAGTTCACGGGTTTTGTTTATAAATACTGTTTCATCATATATTTGGGAGAGTTAGGAAGGGAAAAAGGCATAGAATGCAGAAGAACCAATTTTTCATCACTTTGGAGGGCTTTGAAGGGATTGGGAGAGAAAACCACTATCATCCAAGGAGGATCAAGCATCCCAAGATCACATTATAATGTTTTCTCTCCTTTCTCTTTATTCTATCTTTCTCTAAGTCATGGGTATGGAATCTCTTTTGAGATTTTTGTGCTCCATGGATAGCTAAGATGTTTTTAGGGGTTCCTTGGGATCCTTCTATGTACATTGGTGACTTTGTAACTTTTTAAGTTTATAATGATGATTGGTTTTGTTCATCCACATTTCTCTTAATGCTCATAGGTGTTTGGCCAACATTTATTATGTTTTGATAAAATCTTTTGAACTAGACATAGGAATCTAGATTTTAGATCATGGATGTGGCTGATGCATGTTTAACTTCATTCTAATGGTGAGGTGAATTAATTCGTCAATAGGATAAACATATATCTTTTGGCCATGTATAGCATTTGTTAAGAATCAACCTTAATGCATGGTGTTTGCTCTAGTTCTCATGGACACATAGTGAACTAGGTAAATGACGTATGGTTAAATGACCAAGACATAGGCTTTTGGCTAATGTAGTTTCTTAAGCTAACAAAACTAGTCATCATTATTGCCTAATATGGTTGCAAGTTGCCAAGTAAAGTAATTGGTGAAGAAAGTGTCTCTATGCTATCATTACTATCTTTTATTCCTAGCTTATAGCTTTTTAGTTGTTAAATTGGCTACACACACTCTTCTCAATTTATATATGCGTGAATAGAAATCATTAAAAGATTGGTTGATATTCGACATTAGATATTATTCATTATTCTCGTAGAAACAATCTTTCTCATCATTGTATTACTTTCGTGACCTATGCACTTGCGGTACACAAAAGGTCCAACAATAATATCAAGAATGATAAATGACTAAGACACGAAATGGGTGGCTAAATAAATAGCCATTATTTTAGAACGAATTCTAAACCTACAACATATTACAAGAAAGTGGTGAATCAAAATTTTATTTTTTTGAAGAAAAAACAATTTTCAAAATAAATAGCCAAATAAAATTTTATTTTTAGTGAAAAAGATTTTAGTTCAAGAAAATATGTTTAACTTAAGAAAATATTTTTTCTAAAGTAAATGGCCAAATAAAATCTCATTTACAATTAAAAAAATATATTTTTGGGCTTAATGAGATTTTTGTAGTAATTTCTAAAAAATGTTTTCATAAAAGTAAAACTTTAACTCACCACAATCATAATATTGAAATTATATGAAATTGTTCTCTTTTATTTGTGATTTTTCTTATATTTTTTTAAAAAAATCTTATTTTGGTTTGTAAAAAAAATGTTGTATTTTAATTTGTGAAAATATTTTAATTTTAATCTGGGAATTAGACCTCACCAACACTTTCGGCAAGATCCAAAATAAAGCTTCAAAAGTATTGGGAAAAGTATATCTGATCGCTATTCTAATCATCTCCCAATTTTTCCGTCGTCGGCCAATTTTAAATTACTTCATTAATACATTAATGCAAAAATGAGTGTGTTTAATTAAGATTCAAGTAATATAAACCCCAAATTGGCAAATACATGTCAATCCAAAAGAATAAATAAATAAATAAAAGTTAAATTAAAATACAAGTAATATAAACCCCAAATTAGCAAATACATATCGATCCAAAAGAATAAATAAATATATAAAAAGATAATAATAATAATAATAATAATAATAATAATAATAATAATAATAATAAAAGGAAAAGTTAAGAGAGAATAGACTTTTAGTCTCTAAAAGTGAGAAAACAAAACAGAGAAAGAAAGGCAAAAATAGGTTTGGGGTGGAGCTCACGAGAGGGAGATCTCACGATGCTTGCAGTGGAGCTGGGCGAAGGTGTGGGTTCGCAGCACGGCGTGGAGCAGGCACGGTGCAGGGGCGTGGCTCTGAGCTTGTGGTGGTTCACGGATCTAGTCAAGCGACGCAGTTATGGCATAGTTGTGCACGTGGAACAGGTTGCGGTGCAACGAGGGTCACAGTTCGCAATGGATCAGGCATTTTGTGGCACAGCTGGTGCGGAAGAACTGGTTCGGGGTCGCGAATCATATGTTCCGGCAAAGATGGAGGTTGGTTCTATGTCTGACGACTGGCGGGTTGCGTGCTCAGGGTGGCGCGACGGCACGGTGCTGCAAGATGTGGCTGTGAACGATGGTTCCATCTAGTGGATGAGGTGGTTAACGGTTAAAGGTTTTGGTGGAGTGGTGGTGTCTTAGATGTGGATGGTGGGTGGGTGTGGGTTGTTTGTGATGGTGGAGGCTTAGGTGATGGACTTAGTGCGTTGGTGGTTCTTTGGGTGAAGATGGTGACGAGGTTGGATGTGGAGGAATGATGATGGATGGTAGTTATTGAGGTGTTGTCTAGTGATTGTTTGGTTGAGTGGAGGTTGCTGCAAGGGTTGGTGGCTATTGGAAGAAGCATTGGTGTGTAAAAATCGGTAAGTGCACCAAATCGCAACAAATAATAAAGTAGTGAAAAGAGTATCATCCCACGAGGATTATTTTGCAAATTACTAATTTCGTTAAACTAACACTATCTAGGCTACTTCAAAAGGCAAGAGTTGGCAAAAGCGAAATTAAAAAGAAAACAATTAAAAGAAAGAAATCAGATTTAAACAAAGCAAATTCAAGAAATCAAACACGAGATGAAAACAATAATAAGAAAGTTTTAGGGTTCAGATTTTACTTAAACTTTTTAAATGCACATCCAAATATAGGTTCAAACATGTTCTAATTCAATGATTTATGGTCAATTCCCAAAATTAATCAATAACCAATCCCTTGGTATATTAATCCTCTTAAACTATTTGGAATTAACTAATCCCTTAGTCTAACCCTAAATAGAAAGACATTATCAAGAACAAAGGAATTAAAAGGAAGACCACATAACTCACAATGTTTATTCCTAGCTATTGCAGAAATTATGGTGTTTATCACAAGATCAAGGTTCATGTAAATTTTCTCAAATCATACATCAACCCAAAAGATCATTCCCAAATTGGCCAGATTCAGAAAAGCATTAAGAATAGAGATAAACACATAAATCATGAAATAGAAACATGCATTAAACCCATAAAAGATGTTACATTATCCAAGTATCAAGATTCATCATCCCCCTAACGAGGGGAAGTTAGTTACACATAGGAAAAGAGTAAAACAAAGGAAGAAAGATGACAAACTCCATTGCTAATTAGTGAAAAGGCTGAAGAAAATCCTTAATCTTCAAGCCTTGATGCGCCCACACTAAATTAGGATTGAGTTGTCTTGACGACTACTACAGTGTATGTTGCAAATTGGCATAACTTTCTATTTATAATTTTAGAAATCTGTTCAGTTACGCATCCAGCGCCTGAGCGCTGGATTTCCAAAAGCCAAATTTTGCCATGATGCCAACGCCTCAGCGTTGGGCCATCAGAATTAATACTATTCTGTCATTTGTGCGCTTGAGCGCTGAACTCCCTGTGCTTGAGCGCTAGGGTAACAAAGAAACTCCACGTTAAGCGCTGGCTCTTGAGCGTTGGGTATCCAGAAGGCTTTTCCAGCAAGTCTTCCATGTAATCACCTTCATTCTTCTATCCTTTGCATTTGCCTAACAAAATACAAGATAATAACAAATAAGAAAAATAATTTAAATAAAAAATATAAAATATTAAAATTATGAAAACTTAAGGACAAAACTAAATTAAATAGATTAAAAAAATGAATGAAAAACCTAGAAATTGAACCGTAAAACATGATTTTTTAATGGTTCATCACTCTCCCAAACTTAAGATTTTTGCTTGTCCTCAAGCAAAGAAAAACAAAAACAAAACAAAACAAAGAAAAAACTCAAAACACACAAAATCAAATAAGGCAATACCAGGTATTGAAAATCATTCATATCCTCATAAACTGCTTCACAATTTAATCTCAAAGTGTCACACATGAACAATTCAATTGCCACATCGCCTCTCACATGCAACTTTCATACATAAATGACTTCCCAAAAACATGAGTGAAAGACTAATTCCTAAAAAAAAAATTCAAGCTCAGATAGGTTTATAAAAATGCAAATGCACATCAAACCCACATTCAAAGAGTTGTTCTTCATCTCTCTCTCTACTAATGTAAACAACACACAACCAAGGATCAACAGGGTCTTTAAAAGCTTGTAATGTCAAGTCATGGGTGAGGGGTAAGAAAGAAGTAGTAGGATAAATAAAACAAAAGTTGAGATACACATCATGTATATTCCACAATCTAAGCCTTAAAATTAAGAACAAGTGTAACACGGAGCATAAGAATCCATCACTTTATTTGCATAATTTTTTTTCTTTCAACAATTTCCACCCCCAAACTTATTTCTTTGCAAAACTTTGGGTGGAATTTTTCTTTATGACTTTTTCTTCCTCTTTTCTTTTTTTTTCAAGTCCTAAAATATTTCATGCATATAACAATAACAAAGGCTTGAATAATAAAATAATACAAGACATGCACTCAACAAAGGGTGAATAAAAAGGAATTTTTTATTTTTTTATTTTTTGGTATGGAAAAAGGAAAATATAGGTAAAAGAAAAGAAATAAAGGCCAAACAATAAACAAGGCTGCAAAAGGGACCTAAGGATACACTATGTTCACAGGTTGGCTTGAAAGGCTCAAACGGTCCAAAGAAGGCCCTAATCATTTCCTTAATCATGCATCATTTAGGATTTCACCTCAAGAGAGAATTAAACAACTTCTAGATGCAAATCATTCACACATATGCATTCTCATAAACTTTCTCTAAGCCTGATATGCAATTGATAATCCAAGGTCTATCAAACATAAAGATGGGAAGAACATCCAAACATAATTGAAACAATAGAGATAAACATAACTTATGAATTCTCATGTGCTATTCCAAGAAGTCAAATCAATCCACAATTTAAACAATCATTGGATATTCAATTCAATAAATCGGCATGCACATAATGACTCAACTGAATAAGGTGATGATAATAAAAACAATTAAAAACAAATGTGAAAATAAATTATTAAAGAAAGGAAAAGAAAAACTCTTTTTGGCGGCCGACAATTATGTACATCCCCTTACAAAGGTTCCGAACTCAGGGAGGCACTTAAGCCGACTCAACATTACCTTCAAAACAAAACAAAAATAGAAAAAGGTCAGTTAACAAAAGAAAAGCAAAAACAAATAACTAACTAAAGAAAAAAATAAACAAATAACAAAATAAAGAGTGAAGGAAAAGACATAAATTTGGGTTGCCTCACAAAAAATGCTTGTTTAACGTCATTAGCTCGACATTGCCTTTTTAACTCATCAAGGTGGCTTGAAACAAGAGAAGTAGGATGACGTCTTTCTTTTATTAGATCTTGGCCTCTATACTCAGTCACTGCCTTTGGAATCATCTCCAAAGATATTCTAAACTCTAGTTGGAACGGGTTGTCCCAAATATGCCTTGGCATCAGAAACTCCACTAGGCCATGGGATTTTCAATTTATCAACAGGTAAAGTGTCAGGTTTCATCTTGTCAAAAAAATTCAGATCAACTTGCACTAAACTCTGAGAACTGGAAGAATCTTTTTGTTTTTCAACAATCTTAGAGACAAGAGGACCTTTCTCTTTCTCATCAACAATCTTGGAAGTACAAGAATCAACATTAATGAATGAAGAAGAGTTCTTACCATCCAACCCCTTTTGAGATTTACCTCGAATGCAATTAACAGGGGTATGAAGATCTAATGTTGGGGCAGATTTATCAAAAATATTAATGGTCACCTGATCTCCATCCACCCTCAAAATCAGTTCACCTTTGGGTACATCAATCAATGCTCCTGCAGTGGCTATGAAGGGTCTTCTCAGAATCAACGGGATATCAGCATCCTCGTCCATATTTAAAACCACAAAGTTAACTGGGAAAATAAATTTGTCAACCTTCACTAGCAAATCTTCCACGATACCGTGTGGATGTTTGACAGATCGATCAACTAATTGGAGGGAAACCATTGTAGGCTTAACTGTATCAATTCCCAGCTTGCGAAGGATGGACAATGGCATCGAATTAATGCTAGCGCCTAGGTCACATAAAGCCTTATCTATGCTCAACTTCCTAATGGTACAAGGGATGTTAAAACTTCATAGATCCTTTAACTTTGGTGGATGCCTCCTCTGAATGATAGCGCTGCACTCCTCAGTAAAGTGCTACAATCTCATCTTCTTTGAGTTTCCTTTTCTTAGACAACAGTTCCTTCGTGAATCTAGCATAAGAGGGCATCTACTCAAGTGCTTCGGCAAAAGGAATATTTATCTATAATTTCTTGAAGACTTCTAAGAACTTGAAAAACTACTTCTCTTGAATTTCCTTCCTAAATCTTTGAGGATATGGAACTTTAGCATATAATGAATGATCAATTGTTTTCTTTAGCTCTAAGTCTTTCTTTTTCCTCCTCCACTTTGGCTTCTCCTCTTTAAATTCTTCCTTCTCAATCTCATCTCTGTCTTTACCAGCTTGCATTGAGACATCTTGAAGTGAGGCATCTTCAGTGAGAATATCATCTTTTCCTTTTTCAGCTCCTGATGAACTAGGTACTACTTTCACGTTTTCTTCCAATTGCTTACCACTTCTCAGAGTAATTGCATGACATTGCTCCTTTGGATTTATCATAGTATCACTTGGAAGATTGCCTTGAGGTCTCTCTTGAAGTTCTCTCGCTATTTGCCCCATTTGGTTCTCAAGACTTCTAATAACAGCTTGATGATTCTTAAAATTGGTTCTAGACTCTTCCATGAAAGCTAAAGTTTGTTGCATAAAAATAGAGGTCTGTAGAGATAGTTTCTCCATTGCAATCTCAAGAGGAGACTTTTGTTCTGGTTGAGCATTCGGTGGAATAGCCTGATTCTTCCAAGAGAAATTGGGATGATTCCTCCATCCTGGATTGTAAGTATTAGAGTAAGGATTACCCTGTGGCCTTGAAGGATTTCCCATGTAGTTCACCTGTTCTGGAGCAATTACACCTGAATTTCCTGCTTCACATTGACCATTGACATGGCTGCCTCCACAGAAATCGCAAGTCAGATCTTGGTGATTAACTGAATTTACTTGTAAAGTGCCAACTTGCTTAGTGAGGTTGACAACATGATGCAGCAAGGTTTGATTCTGTACAATGATGGCATCAACAGCACCCAACTCCAATACTCCCTGTTTGACTGTTGATCTTCCACTAGGAATCTGATATTCATTAGTAGCCATGGTCTCAAATAATTCTTGAGCCTTTTCTGGAGTTTTGGTGTTTATAGACCCACCTGCAGATGCATCGACCATTGCTTTAGTAGAATGACTCAACCCATTGTAGAAGATTTGTACCTATTGCCAAACCTCGAAAGCATGATGAGGACATTTTTTAAGCAACTCTTTGAATCTTTCCTATGCTTAATAAAGAGATTCTCCCTGGTTTTGAGTGAAGCAAGCAATTTCACTCCTTATCTTCACAAACATAGATGGAGGAAAATACCTAGTGAGGAATTTACTGACCAGATCATCCCAAGTGGATATACTTCCTTGAGGCTAGGCTTGTAGCCAGCTCTTGGCTTTATCTCTCAAACAAAATGAGAATAGTCGTAGTCGAATGGCATCATCATTAGCTCCATTATACTTAATAGTGTCACAGAGCTGCAAGAAGTTGGCAATGTGCAAATTAGGATCTTCTATCTAACCTCTCCCAAACTAATTTTGTTGTACCAGCTGTAGAAGTGCTGGTTTAATCTCAAAGTTATTCGCTTGAATGGGAGGTCGCACAATACTGGTTGCGACACTTTCAGAAGATAGAGTAGCATAGTCATCCATAGTACGTCTTCTCTGTGCATTATTAATCTCAGCCATCTTTGATTCTTCAACTCTCTTCGCCTCCCTGATTGCTTTTCTGATTGCTCTTTCTGTCCTTATTATCTCTGGGTCAAAAAGTAATACTTCTGATTCCAAAGAACCTTGCATAAACAACAGACAAGCACCCCAGCGTGAAGTAAAGAAAAGAAAAGAAAAAAAAATAAACTAAAATAAATATAAGAATAAAAATAAGTAACTAAAAAAATAAAATTAATAAAAGGAAACAAAATAAAAGAAAATTAAATTCAGAGAAATAAAAATCAATTAAGACAAAAATTAACTAAAATTAAAATAAAAATAAAACAAATTAAATTTAAATTTAAACAACTAAAATCAAAAACAAAGAAAAATAAATGCCTAAATTGGTGTTCTTTTAACTACTACTTAATATTGACAATTAATAATTCCCAGCAACAGCGCTAAAAACTTGGTGTATAAAAATCAGCAAGTGCACCGAATTGCAACAAGTAATAAAGTAGTGAAAAGAGTATCGTCCCACGAGGATTATATTTCTAATTACTAATTTTGTTAAATTAACACTATCTAAGCTACTTCAAAAGGCAAGATTGACAAAAGCGAAATTAAAAAGAAAACAATTAAAAGAAAGAAATCAAATTTAAACAAAGCAAATTCAAGAAATCAAACACGAAATGAAAACAATAATAAAAAAAGTGTTAAGGTTCATATTTCACTTGAACATTTTAAATGCACATCCAAATATAGGTTCAAACATGTTCTAATTCAATGATTTATGGTCAATTCCCAAAATTAATCAATAATCAATCCCTTGATATATTAATCCTCTTAAACTATTTGGAATTAACTAATACTTTAGTCTAATCCCAAATAGAAAGGCATTATCAAGAACAAAGGAATTAAAAGGAAGACCACATAACCTACAACGTCTATTCCTAGCTATTGCAGAAATTATAGTGTTTATCACAAGATCAAGGTTCATGCAAATTTTTCCAAATCATACATCAACCCAAAAGATCATTCCCAAATTGGCCAGATTCATAAAAGCATTAAGAATAAAGATAAACACATAAATCATGAAATAGAAACATGCATTAAACCTATAAAAGATGTTACATTATCCAAATATCAAGATTCATCATCCCCCTAATAAGGGAAAGTTAGTTACACATAGGAAAAGAGTAAAACAAAGGAAGAAAAATGAAAAACTTCATTGCTAATTAGTGAAAATGTTGAAGAAAATCCCTAATCTTCAAGCCTTGATGCGTCCACGCCAAATTAGGATTGAGTTGTCTTGACGGCTGCTGCAGTGTATGTTTCAAATTGGCATAACTTTCTATTTATAATTTTAGAAATCTGTTCAGTTACGCATCCAGCGCCTGAGCACTGGCTTTCCAGCGCCTGAGCTTTGGATTTCCAGAAGCCAAATTTTGCCTTGATGTCAGCGCCTGAGCGCTGTCTCCCCAGCGCCTAAGCGCTGGGCCATCAGAATTAACACTATTTTGTCATTTGCGTGCTTGAGCGCTGGGGTAACAAAGAAACTCCACGTTCTACCGAGCCAGCGCTTAAGCGCTGGCTCTTGAGCGCTTGAGTGCTAAGTATCCAGAGGGCTTTTCCAGCAGGTTTTCCATGTAATCACCTTCATTCTTCTATCTTTTGCATTTGCCTAACAAAATACAAGAAAATAACAAATAAGAAAAATAATTTAAATAAAAAATATAAAATATTAAAATTATGAAAACTTAAGGACAAAACTAAATGAAACAGATTAAAAGAGAATGAAAAACCTAGAAATTGAATCGTAAGAACATGGTTTTTTAAAGGTTCATCAAGCATGTGATGGGTGGTCGTTGGTGGCTTATGGTGAGTGAGATGGTTTGGTTGAAAGCAGAGGTTTTTGGCTGTGAGTATGGAGGCAGAGGTTTCTTCATGTGATAAATTTGTGTCTAAGTGTGATCGTGTGCTTGGGATTTATAGGGCTAAGCTTGCAAAATTTTCTTCCCAAATTTCTGATGATTGAAAGGTAAATTAAGGAAGAAATCCTGTCAGTGATTTCAATCAAAACTAAAAAGGAAAGTTGCTATGTTTGAGATCTAGGGTTTGGTGGCTAGGGTTCTTAGTTGCAATAGCAAGAAAGGAATGGAATTGGGTGATGGGTTGACTTGTAAATAAAACAAATTTAAATAACTCAGACACCTTGATAAAATAAGAATAAAAATTATGGATAAAATTGGGTATCAACACTATGTAAGCTAATCTTGCACAACATCTATAGTTTCAAGATAAAAAAGGTTTAGAATCTAGTAGGTATTAGGCTTTAGTTCCTAATTGTGGCAAGTTTCATGGCAATTTTAGAGGATGAGGCAAGTTTCAAAGAGGTGGCTTTAGAGGTAGACAATTTAATAAGCCTTGGTGTCAACTCTGCCGAAGATATGGTCATCTAGCCATGAATTATTTTTACAGATTAGATGAATAGTTCACAGGACCAAACTTTAATCACTCTTAGTATAGTCAGAATTTGCCTCAGCATTCTGGTTCTGGTCCATCTCATTATGGTGGTTTTGTTGTTTGTTCTTCACAGTATTCATCAAGATTAAGGCCTTCAGGAAATTAGCCTTCACATATGACAGCCATGATGGCTGCACTAGAAACTTTTTTTGATCCTGCATGGTACCCTGACTCAGGAGCAACTAATCATATAACACCTAAATCTAAGAACTTGATGACTAGCTCAACCTATACTGGTGATAATAGGATCAAGATGGCTAATGGGGCAGTAGTGAATATTCAGAATATTGGAAATTTTTTTCTTTTCCATTAAGTTTGCTAAACCTCTTTTCTTGAATAACTTGTTACATGTTTCTCATATATCCAAAAATCTGTTAAGTGTTTCTCAGTTTGCTAGAGACAATGGAGTTTATTTTGAATTCCATTCTGATCATTATTACATCAAATCTCAGGTCACCAATCAAATTCTCTTAGAAGGGAAGCTTAGAGAAGGCCTCTATGCATTTGATGATATTCAGATTGCTGCTTCACCCTTTAGTCAGTCTTCTTGTAATTTTCTTTCCAATTCATGTAATTTTGTCTCTCAGTCATGTAATTCAGGTTTCAAGTCTTGTAATTCATTTTCTATTGATTCCACTTTTCACTTTGGCATGCTAGGCTAAGTCATGCTTCTCCCAAAGTTGTACATTTTGTTTTGAAACGTTGTAAAATCCCTGTCAAAGCTAATAAAATTTCTTTAGTGTGCGAATCGTGTTGTATGGGTAATTCACATAAACTACCCTTTGTTGCTTTTGACTCTGTGTATATGTAGCCACTATAGCTCATTTATTCAGATATCTGGGGTCCGTCACCTATTCAATCTACCAATGGCAGTCGTTATTACATTTACTTTATAGATGCTTATTCAAAATTCACTTGGATATATTTGTTGCATAATAAGTCTAAGGCCCTTACCATATTTATTCAATTCAAAGCTATGATTGAGTTACAACTTGGTGTTAAAATCAAAGCTTTTCAGTCTAATGGTGATAAGGAATATACGGTTTTCTCAAAATTCCTTCAATCTCAAGGTATTGTACACAGATTCAATTATCCTTACATGCATGAACAAAATGGTTTTGCAAAAAGGAAGCATAGACATATCATTAAGATAGGTCTGACACTGTTAGCTAATGCATCTATGCCTCAATCTTACTGGGGTGAAGCTTTTCTTGTTGCAATATACCTCATAAATAGATTGCCAACCCCCACTCTTCATAATTTGTCTCCACTTGAAATATTATTCAATCATCCACCTAATTATCATTTTCTTAGAACATTTGGCTCTACTTATTATCCATTCTTGAGACCTTATAACCAATTTAAAATTGATTTCATATCAACTCAATGTGTCTTTATTGGTTACAGTTGCAAATATAAAGGATATTTGTGTTTAGCACCTAGTGATAAGGTTTTTGTATCAAGGCATGTCATATTTGATGAGTTTTTATTTCCTTTAAAGCTCCTAATTATGCATTTCTTCCTTCCCATTCATCAATACATTGTCATTCTTCATCCATTGTGTCCCCTTCTATTCCTATTGTTTCAGTTATTCCCAATCATCCTAGTTTTGTTACTTATACTACTGCACCAAATTAGTACACATTACCATCAGTTACTAAGTTATCAACTGATGTTCCTTCTACTGGTCATGTTTTACTAATACAATTCACTTTACCACTCTCAGTTCAGAATAAGCATCCAATGGTTACTAGAGCTAAGGTTGTTATTCACAAGCCTAAAGTTCTTATTGCTACTGCCAGTTCTAACACAGAACCTACCTCAGTTTCTTCTGGTTTATCTTATCCATCATGGAAGTTAGCTATGGATCAGGAATATCAGGCACTAATGAATAATAACACCTGGTCTCTGGTCACACTACCACCTAGCAGAACAGCTATAGGTTGTAAATGGGTGTTTAAGCTCAAAAGGAACTCTGATGGAAGCATAAATAAGCACAAGGCTCGACTTGTTCCAAAAGGGTTTCATCAATAGGAGGGCTTTGATTTCTTTGAGACATTCAGCCTTGTTGTAAAGCCTATAATAGTTAGAACAGTACTCACACTTGCCTTCTTAAAAGGATGGATTATGAGGCAAGTTGATGTCAACAATGCCTTCTTGAATAGAGATTTATTTGAGGAAGTATTTATGTCTCAACCCCAAGGTTATATGTTGGGTGATGGCTCTTTGGTCTGTAAACTAAATAAAGCTCTTTATGGGCTCAAACAAGCCCCTCAGGCTTAGTTTGCGAAGCTTCAATCCACTCTTCTTCAGCTTGGTTTTATTTATGCAAAATGTGATAGTTCCTTTTTTATAAGTTTGCAACTGATTACACTATTTTGATCCTTGTCCATGTTGATGATATAATCATCACTAGTGATTCTCCTCAGGTTGTCACTACTTTGATTGCAACTCTCAGTAATCATTTTCCTCTTAAAGACCTAGGCAGCCTCAACTACTTCTTGGGAATTGAAGTAAGCCTACTTCCACAAGAGGCATTCATCTCTCACAAACCAAATATGTCAAGGACCTTCTTACTAAGGCAAACATGGCCATTGCTAAGCAAATGCCAACTCCAATGGTGTCTAGTTTGAAGCTAACAGCATCAAGATCTGATCCTGCACTTAATCCTACATTGTATAGATCAATAGTATGAGAATTGCAATATGTGACAATAACAAGGCTTGAGTTGACTTACTCAATGAACAAAGTTTGTCAGTATATGCACTGTCCTCAAGCTACACATTGGCAGGTAGTTAAAAGAATTTTAAGGTATCTAAGTGAAACTATGCACTATGGTTTTGTCTTATCCAATTCTTCTCATCTGCATCTCTCAGCCTTTTGTGACTCAGATTGGGGTTCAGATGTTGATGATAGGCACTTAACCTCTGGTTATTGCGTTTATCTTGGAAATAATCTCATCTCCTGCTCCTCAAAGAAGCAGCCTGTTGTTTCTAGATCAAGCACCGAGGCTGAGTACAGGAGCCTTGAAGCAGTGGTTACTGAAATTACCTGGATTAAGTCTTTGTTAACTAAGCTGCATATTCATGTGGATAAGGTTCCCACTGTGTACTGTGACAATCTCAGTGTAGTCTTACTTGCTGCAAACCCAATTTTACACTCGAGGACAAAACACTTTGAGCTTGATTTATATTTTGTTAGAGAAAAGGTGCAACATAAGCTAATTGAGGTACATCACATTTCTTCTCAGGAGTAGACTGCTGATGTTTTGACCAAGCCAATTTCAACTGCTCCATTCCAACTTTGTCGATACAAACTTAGAGTTCAAGACTACTCTACTCTAAGTTTGCATGGGGTGTAAGGAGTAACTGCCATGTCAGCAATCCATGTGCAACTAATCTAGTTAGTTAGACAGTTTGAGAGTTAGTTTTAGTTAGTTATAATATTGTTAGTTCAGTTACTGATACACATCTGTATCAGTAACTGAACTAACAATATTATAACTAACTAAAACTAACTCTCAAACTATCTAACTAACTAGATTAGTTGCACATGGATTGCTGACATGGCAAGTTACTCCTTACACCCCATGCAAACTTAGAGTAGAGTAGTATATATATAGTGATACGTGAAGTGAATATATATATATATATATATATATATATATATATATATATATATATATATATATATATAGTGATTATAAGCATTTAGAAATTTATAAGAATTCACTTCATTCTCTCAAATAGAATCATCAAGTTTTCTCTCTTTTATTCTTTTTTATTGTTTCTCTATCTTTCTTACTTGAGCTCAGATACCTTTAGCTTTAAAATAAAATCAATGGCTGACATTCATGGTGCATTCATGCACCCTAACTTTTAAGGTGATTGGAAGATGGCACCACCTCAGCATAGAAGTATTTCGAGAACATCTAAAGTAGAAATAACATCACAATAACATATTTCAGGTGTATTTTTCTATGCTTCAATCGAAAATCCTAAACTTTTTTTCAAAACTTTTCTTTTGTTTACAATTGTTATTTATATCACTAATTATTTCATTGCATTCAAAGCAAATGTAATTTTTTTCATGTCATATCTTTAACACATAGATGACTTAATTAAAATTTAGGAGAGCATCCAGTCAACTTGGATATGACTTCGCAATTATGATATTTAATCAAGGGTTTTTGCAAGACAGAGTCTAAAAAGAGACCACAACAGATAAGAATGTGGTCATAAGTAGAGCTGTCAAAAAAGCCCAGCCCAGCCCATCAAGCCCTAGCCCACGTGGGCTAGGGCCAAAAAGCCCACAAGACAAAAAAGCCCACAGGACCACAAGCCCACAAGACAAAAAAGCCCACATGACCAAAAGCCCATAGGGCCAAGTGGGGCTAGGGCTGGCCCATGGGCTGACTCACTAATTTAAAAAAAATTTTGACTCTCCTATTTAGTGGGCTAGCCCTAGCCTACCCAATGGGCCAACCCTATGAAAAAACAAAATTATAAACTATATATATTAGTAACTCACTATCAAGTAGTCATTCAAACTAAAGTGTTCCATTTCATAAATTGGAACGAAACTAAAGTGCTCCATTTCATAAATTGGAATGAAACAGTTCAAGACTTTTTTCTTCTTTAACCACACACTTTCAATTCAACATTACTTGCATCATAACTATAGTATCAATAAATTTCAATAAACAAACTAATATGACCAACATCCTCAACTAAGAATTTTATCAATGTGATTAGAGGAGAATGTGTGCAAGTCATAATTAACCCACTCAATTCCTCGTTAATCTTCAATTTCATCTTCTTGATGCACATTCGACTCAGCTGCTGATGTCTCGTAACCAAAAGTTTTACAATCATCTTCATCTAAAACAATTGAAAAACAATTAAACAATCAATCCAAACATAATCAATCAATATTGCATATGATTATAAAAAAATGATACATATTAACACAGAGCATTACCATCAGGGTCTTGAGCAAAACCATGCAACCAATTTCTAGTGCAAATAAGCATTTGCACATGTTTGGGAAGAGTTGAACTTCTATATTTGGTAAGAACACGTCCACCAATACTAAAAGCAGATTCTGATGCCACTGTAGTAATCTGAATGCTTAGCACATCACGTGCCATGATAGAAAGTGTGGGAAATCTTTTTTCATTCATCTTCTAATAGTTAAGCACATCAAAATCATCATTATCATCATAATCAACTTGTGGTTCATCTGAATAAAGATCTAATTCACTCTTGCCAGTGTTAGATTTAGTTTCATTCTGAAACATTTTAAACGCCTTCAAGATATAATATATTAATCATTTTTGACAAAACAAGAATGAAAGTAAAACAACAATGACTAAGTTAGCATTAAAAAACATATGCTAAATAATTTTGATCTCTTGGGCTTGCTTCCTTCTCCACTTGACTTATGCAACGTACTGGATTCATTGAATGATTGAGATTGAGAAACACTTGGTGTGTTGAAATTACTTTCATATTCTTCATAAAGCTTCTCAAACTTTGCCCTCACATGCTTAACCTTATCTTGAGAGGTTGAAGGATCCAGCTCTTTGTAACAAAAGTTTAAGAAATCAAACTTCAAGCGCGGGTCAAGAATAGCTCCAAAAGCCAATACTACACTATACTCCTTCCAATATTTATCAAATTTTCCTTTCATCCTCATAGACATGTCCCTTATTACTTGATCATCATTAAACAAGTTTTCTTCCAACATGCACTCAATCTTCCAAACTTGCATAAAATACAAGTTCAAGGTCGGGTAAGATGAACCAGATATCATGTTTGTAGTCTCATAAAATGGTTCTAAGAATTCACATATTTTCTCTCCCCTCCTTCATTCTTCATCTAATGGACAATATTTGTAATTGGTATCTACCACTTGGAGAATATCAAATGCTTTTTCATATTTGATTGCACTTTCAAGCATCAAATATGTTGAATTCCACCTAGTTGACACATCTAATCTTAAACCAATGCTTGTGTCAATGCCTGCTTCTTGCACACAAACCTTGAATTTAATCATCCTCCCATCTGATCCTTTCACATACTTAACACTCTCTCTTATTTTAAAGAGTGCATCACTAACCACCTTCAAACCGTCTTGAACAATCAAATTAAGTATATGAGCAGAACAACGAATATGAAAGAACTCACCATCACACAACAAATGATTTTGCAAACGAAGATGGTTTTTCAAAATATGTTGCATGTTATCATTTGCAAAAGCATTATCCAAGGTAAGAGAAAACACTTTCTTATCAATTCCCCACTGCTTCAAGCAATCAAATAAAGTGGCTTCCAATTCAACTCCAGTGTGTGGAGGCTTCATTCGACAAAAGTTAAGAATCTTACTAATTAATTTCCAGTTCTCATCAACAAAGTGAACAGTTACACAAATGTAACCCTCAGTGGTAGATGCTGTCCAAACATCAGAAGTTAGACACACTCTATTAGGAATCCTAGACAAGACTAGCTTAAGTTTTTCCTTCTCTTTCTTATAAATTTTTTGAACATCAGACACAACAGTATTCCTAGAGTGCATCACAACATTACTGTTCAAATAATTTACCCATTCTCTGATCTTCTCATACTCAACAAAATTAAAAGGAAGATCATGTTTAATTATGGCTTGTGCAAGCAAGTCACGATGGGTCTTTTGATTAATCTTTGTCATGCTAGACTTTCCCTCTTGGTTAGGAAGAATGTCACCTATATCCTCACTTAAGTTTGTAATACCTTTACAAACAGAAATATGACGACTTAAATGTGAAGTCCCATAACTATTTTTGGTCTTAGGATTTTTCCCGATTGCATACTCACGACCACAATAATTGCACACAGCCTTTTCAATGCCAACCTTGTCTTTACCACTTTTTGTAAAGAATTTCCAAACCTTAGATGTTTCTTTCTTAGTTGACTCAATACTTGCAGACACTATAGGAGGAGTTTCAAAAACAACTTCATCATTCATATTGAGAGTCTTACTCACAGACTCCATAATACAATTTTTTAACTCCTAGACATTGAAACAAACAAAAATATATAAAAAAAAATCAAAATAAGCAAATCAAGTCAAGATGGGTAATTATAATTCACAAGTGATAGTAAACTGAACAATTACAAGACTATATGCACCTGGTCACTGCGTATATCCTGATTAACAAAATAATGGCTCACATGAACTGGTTTAGTCTTGGATGCATGCACAGAAACAGAGAACTTCCCTTCATGACCCTGCCAAAAAGGAGAAGAGCATCTTCCAGGTAAATGCACACTAAAAGATGAACATGATTCAGAAGCAAAGACAACCAAGTACCAACCTTTTTTTTTAATGATTTTTAATGAAAGCTAAAAACTCAGCCTTCTCTTGCTCTCTTCAACATCCATTCTCATCTCGTATGTTTGTTCTTTTTCTGCTTCCAGTTCCTTCTTTAGCAAAGTGCATGTGCCTCCAAATAGCTTTTGAATATTACCCTACTGTATTCATGAAAAATAATGATTTCAACTTTCAAGCCAATACTTCCTTTAACCTTTATAAATCTTGCATGTCAGATACTGTTTTAGATGAACAGCTATCCTATTGGCAAAACTAAGCACAAAGAATATTATTGAATAAGAGTGGATGCCAACAAGAAGCCTAACAACAACAACAATTACTTTTTAATGGCAAACTGAGCCAAAATGAATTAGTACAATGAAACAGCACAAAAATACACAAAAGTCTCCATCTCCAAATATCTCAATTTCGTTGTCTTGAAAAAACTAACCACAAAATTATTGAACAATATTACTTAGGATTCAGAAAAATGCATGGAATGTGCTTGTATATATTATGTTTCTTCCATATTTAGTTTTGGTTCTCTGACTTTTTGTTTCCTCAATTATATATAGGAAGATTGACACATCTCTATGCATTTGGTTTAGGATTCAAATGGAGTCAATTTTTGTGTGTGTTAGTGTATGGCCATATGCCAAAAATATAATTTTTTTTTTTCATTTGACCAAATATAAGAAAGTAAAAGGCTATAAACTTTTGTGTTTTTTAACATCAGGAATTTGTTAATGAAGAGTAAATAGATTTCCTAAAATTGGCACAAACAAACTTTCTGGATGGCCAGAATGCACTACCAACAAGACATGAGGTGAATCTTTTCTGCAGAATGTCAAGGAAAAGGCAGATGCACTTAATTCTGGGATAGCATGTTAACCATAGATCCAAGTTTTGCTTTAGACTTGGCGGAGTGCATGTACTAGTCTCCCATACAAGTTTAACTGCATAATCACAGAATCACTACAGATTTTTTGGCTTGTCATGAATTACTAGTATCATCAATGATTATTGACCACATAGATTTATGCTCCATATATATAGTGATGGGCAAAGACCAGTTCTGAAATTTGGATCAACTAGGAGCTTTAATTGCAAATAGTTTTGAACTATGACCATTATCTTAGTGATGTTAAATGGGCTATAGCTAGAAACCGCAAGCAAGGCCTATAGTCAATAATATTTGAGATGATCATAGATCTTGAAAACAAAAACGTAAAATGGGAGTTGACTCTAGATCTTATTTATCACTATCAGTTTTCTTATGACAAGTAAGATTTCATTTCCCTTTGAGTTCTAGAATGCCGTTTCTTAAGACTACTTTTGATCATATACAAAAATCAAACTTCGACTCTATCTCATTTTTCTCATTATCAGTTTTATCCCCTCTTAATATCATCATATCTTTCACTTCCATTGTGGCCAATTGTCACCATATCCCTCAGGGTCATATCTTATCTAGCTATTACTATTACTATTATACTAATGCAATAACCACAACTATTCTATATTCTTATCGAATGTTGATCTCCTTATGTTTATGTGAAGAGATTAATGTTTTCATTTCTTTTTCACAAGATCTGCTATATCACACAAACTGACGAAAGCAAAGAACAATAAAGTAGGATTCCCGCATCATCCCAAAACACATAAAAAAACCAATTATACAGTGGATCTTTAAAACATTAATCATGGGACCAACTCTATCAGACTATATATTAATTAGAATTTTATATAAGGCTAAAACCAATGATATATAATAGATAGAAGTATAAGGCTAGTGTTTTATATTATAACATTACAAATTCACAATTATTATGAGCACTTTTTTTTTTGGTGGAAAAAAAATAGGGTGAGGGGAGAGACCCCTAGATTTGAATTTTGAACCCAAGCCATACATTTATCATGGGTAGAGGGTGACCAGTTGAGCCAACTCCGGTTGGCAATTATTTAGAGTCCTATTAGTGAAATATATTCTTTCTTTTCTTCTCTCCATCTAATCCCTAAATTTCAACCACTTCATTTATAATAGAATCTATCAGAAAGGTATGCAAAAACAATATTCTTCTAACGGCACATGTAGAAAAATAAAATGAAATGAAGTCTCCATAAGAATTATATACCAAAGATATCTGATAAACCAATGAAGAAGGACATATGAAATACCTCGTTTGTCTCTCGAACCAATAGCAATGTAACCATCAGATACAGACAATCCCACGAAGTTCTGCAACAAAAGGAAGATGCATCCGCTTAATCCCACAAAAATTGAAACGTTAAACACATAAAATTTGCTAGAAATTAATTGTAAATGACCCAAATTTTGCATATAATTCTCGAACAGTACTATATAGTCACCTACTTGCAGGCCCACCAATTAATTTTGAACAAGATATGGATCTCAAACATCACACACAAGATGAGCTACTCCATGAACAGATATTAAAAAAAGAAAAAATTAAATTACACAATGACTCAGTCAAAAAAATTTAAAAAAAAACATACATTTCACAAAATCACAAAATCCCTGTTTTTATGCCGTGTAAACAGATTTTGAAAAAAATTATTCGAGATCTAAATTTTAGGGTTCACGTTAAAAGAAAGAACTTCATGTTTAAGAAGAATCAACGGAATCTGAGAAATCAGGAGTTTTGGACGACGGAGATAGAAGAATCATGGTACCTTCTACCTTGCTAGGACGACGACATGATTGCGCTGTAGAGGTAGAGCTTTGGTCCAAATGTTTGAACGCGGCAATGAATGGCACCATTGTATGAATAGGGGCTGACCCATGGTAAAGCCCTACCCAAACCCACTTACATATGGGGCTCTATGGGTTAAGGGCTAAAAGGCCCTACTAATTAATGGGCTAATAAAATAAAAAGTCCTATGCAAAGTTTAGTGGGTTAGCCCCTGGGCTTCAACCCAAATTGACAGCTCTAGTCATAAGGAGGAGAGTGAGTCTTCACTGTGGAAGCCCGATCGATGCTGTAGTTGAATAGAAGTATTGTCTTGTACAAATAAAATATTTCTACCCTCCCCAGCCATCTTTTGTGAGCTTGATTAAGCTTTGTAAAATGAATTTATACAATTGTCACTGTCTTATCTGAATCTGAATCATGAATTGAATTATCACATTTTAGATTATTATAATCTTACTAAATTTTTAAAAGTCACTTTTTTATATTCAATTATTTGTTTTTGTCTATTCTTTGGGGGGGACCAGGGATTAGTGATCACAAAATGCCTAATTTTGTTCTACATGTTCTTTAATGTTTTTTATTTTATTTTCCAACTTTAGCTGTTGGCGTCAAGAAAAGCATATCTTGCCGAATCCAAGTTCACCGGGAGTTGGTCTATGCTTTATTAAGTTGATGTTCATGGCTAACTCCTAATTAACTCCTTCTGTTTCCTTTTTATTCCATTTTGACTTCTTTATTTCTCATTGCTTAGTGTTGTCAAATTACTCATTCTCCTTCATTGGTGTCTGGTTCTGCATAATTGTTTAGAGAAATACATTTTACACGTCATTTTCTCTTACAACTCAAATAAAAAGTCCTTTGTATACGGAATTAAGGATTGAACCATTGGTTTAAAATTTGCACCACAAACTAAAAGATCATATAGCAAATCTTTGATGGCATTCGGTGGTGTGAATGTGCTTGGCATATAATATAGGATTATCTAATGGAACCTACTTTTCAAGAATTTATAGAAGAAATAAATGATTCATCATATTCTCTATTAGAGTTGCATTGTTGTAAATCTAAAGCTTTAAGTTTTCTATTATAGTTATAGAATATTACTATTATCATTATCATATTTACTAATATGATTTTCATTGTGGTCATCATCATCATTTTTATTCTCATTTTTTAATTTCATTTAATTGGAGTTTTGGGTTTCCTCCTCCTACTTGAATGACAATGGTTGAACGCTGCCCACAAGGACTATGGTATCCTTGGGTTCCATGTTTCATTTCTTTGATGGTGATGTAGATTAATGTACAGCTCCCAAACTGGTGGTGACCAGAACCTTAAAGCGTTCACATTCGCTTTTCACCACTTACTTTGATTTGAGTGTTGAATTAAATAAGTGGTCTGAGACAGCTACCTCTTGGCCAGTAATGAAAATTAACGTAGTGATTTTGTTCACGAGCATTGGACATAGATAACTACGGAGCTGGGTAGTCTCTCAACCTCAAATTTTATTTGGAGGTGGTGGAATCATAAAATAGCTCAGAAAAGGATTAGGGATTGTTGGCATCTCATGGAGGGCTGAAATTGAGTTTATGTGGTCGGTTAAGCATATTTGGGCCATGCAATTGACATAAACAAGTAAACTTTCGGCTTATCATCTTGTATGCAGTGGAATCAGTCGCATGAGCACAACGAATAATAGGTATGATGATGCACTGATGTGCTAAAATGGTGAGTGTATCTGTATCATATAATCATATATGTACTGTATTGGATATGCGTATATGATATAATTATATATTGTATATTTTTTATTTATTTTTAATTTTAAGGATACAGCTGCATGTGTTTTAGTTTGTCCCTTTTTTTTTTCAAAGATAGAGAGAATTCATCACTAAAAATGAAGTGGAAACCAAAATTTCAAGATATACAAAGCAATGGGTGTCTATCTAAATATCTCTTCCTACATACTAGGAAAGAAATAAGGAATAAACATTATAAGAAAAAAAAAATACCATAACTTCCATTAAATCCTAACAAAGAAACTAAGGGGGAGTAAAAAGACAAAATAAAATATTACATATGTCTATCCCATAGAACTTAGAGTGTCTTGATCTTGCTTCAAAAAGGTTTCTTCCTTGTGTCAAGGCCTCACTTATTTTGTTGCATCTCCATGATCCGCAGTGTTCATCAAATCTAAAGGTCTTACTATTCCATAAGTCAAAACATGCGACCAATATGAGAAACTTAGACTAGAAATTTCATATTTATCATAATAAAAGGCATTTCTAAAAGATTCAAAATCAAATTCCTCAGACCTATAGATTTGGATAAATTTATTTATGAAAAACTAAGAAAAGCAAGAAAGAGAACAAAGACGGTTGTTGTCGAAGGATATCAACGGTAGCCCCTATGAGAAAAACTCAACGAGAAGGAACTAAAGCACTACAAAGGGAGAGAAAGCACTACAAAAGGAGGGAAAGAACTACAAAGGGAGAGAAAGCTACACGAAGGAAAAGGGAGAAACTAGAGTAGTAAATGCTGATGTTGGGAGATGTTTCTTTAAAAACTGCATTAAATAGATAGGTGAACAAAATAGCACTGTTGAAAAAATCAGACTGAATCGGCTAGTTCGACTAAAAAATCAATGAATCAGTCATATGTCTAGTCTATTTAACTCATAGAACTAGCCTGTTAGAGAATCAGTCAAAAATCGGCCGAACCGGTAAAATTGATAATAAATTGACTTGAACCAATTTTTTTAAGAAAAAATTAAACTTTTTTTTGTCAACAAATTTTTAACTCATTCAAAAATAATTTTTGAACTAAATAAAGGTTCAATGTCAAGTTATAATAGCCCACATATATGTTCCAAGAAAGATATAAAAATGTTTGCTCCCCTCTTGTTTTTCATATAAGTTGTATGCTTAATTGTTTCATTCACTATTCTATATAAAATTTGTGAGTATGATTTTTTTTTAACTTTTATATATATTGTATGTTTAAATACTTCACAAATTGTATAATGTGAGATTTTAAAACACTAAGTAACATAATACTGGATATTAATATGTTAGTTTATTAGTTAATATATTGTATAATATTAAAAAAATACATATTTAATTATTACAAATTTGTCTGTGACTCAACTATGGTTAAATTAATGAACCATAAACCATATCTTCACAATAAACTACGTTTGAATCAATCCACGTTCAATTACTGTTTCGATTTTAAAAACATTGCAAAATAGTTTAAATTTTCTCTCCATCGTAGATCCTATGCAATTATGCAAATTTCACGCGAGCCACATATATAGAATAAATTTACATCCTTCAACTTCCTATATTAGATATATTCGTTCTATCCAAAAGTTTGGAAGTTTTGGACAAACATTTCCTTGTCAGAACCCCAAGCATTTATGGCCTCCAAGTTGGAAGCAAATAGATAGGAGTTAGTACCCAACAAGGCCAATAAGCTCATCACCAATCATTGGTGGGATTTTTGGTTGTTCCAACTTGCATTTATAATTATTTTTCTTTTATTCTTTGAGGTAGAAGAGTAGAAGAAAGAAATGATGTGTGGGGCCTATGAATGATTTTGATTGGTGGGACTATGACACTATGTAATTTGCATTTCTCTAATTTGCTACGCTTAAGCAAGGTTATGATCATGCTTCCATTATTCCAACGATATGTTTGCTGATTGAGATACCATGCTTAACCATAAAATGTTAGGTACTATACTATGAATTTTGATAAGTAGAATTAAATTAGTCTCCTAGTTCTCTTTTGTTGGTATTCATTCATGTTTAATTAATAAATGTTTCTTTTCCTAGTAAACGTGTACATCAGATGGGTTTACACCGAAAAAGCATCGTATAAAATATAGATCACAACTGTATATAGTTTATGAAAGTAGATTCGAAATAACCAAATCTAAGCCCACCAATACTTTCTTATCTAAACATAAAGGTTTAGGCCTTTTCTTTTTTCGAAGATAGATAAATAATAAATATTATTATTGAAGATCACTACTAAAAATTACTTAAATAATAATGAAATTTGGTGATGAAATAAAATCTGTAACTACTAGCGACGAAAATTACTACGGATTTCATTTGTTGAATTTAGCGACAGAATTAATCCATCACTAACTTATCCGTTACAAATTCCGTCGTTAAATTACTTTATTTCTTAAAAAACTAATAAATGTTTTATCATATCAAAACAAATTCTGTCGTTGAATATATGAAATATACTAAGTTTTTATATAAAAACATGAAAATTTTATTATTAAAAATGCAAAGGCAAGGATCGAACCTAGTGCCTTGTGTTAAAACAAACACTTGTCTTACCACTACACCATGCTTAGTTCTCATGCTTATATTTACATGTTTTATAAATTTATAATAAAATTAATACTTTTATATTTTTTTCTTCCCTCTTTTTTAATTCCCTCTCATTCCCATTCTCAATCTACCCTAAACACTCTAATTCCATTCTCTATTCCTGCAAATCAAACCACCCAATACCAAATCAGAACCCCAATCATACACAACCTCCATTGCTACCAAAGCAACACCTCCCACTGTTGCAAATATTTTCAGTTGCTAAAGCTGCTACTACATAATAATATTTTAACAACTAAGAAACTTGGCTACAAATGTTAGTGACGAAAAATTTTTAAATTGTGATGGAAAAATCCGTCGTTGAACTCTATTTCTGTTGCTAAGAAATTAGCCACCAAGGATTACGTGACGACCACCATTTCGGGACAAATTTCATCGCTAATTATTTTAGCGACGGAATTTAATGGATCAGCAATGAAAAAATCCTGCCGCTATTTAAGTAATTTTTAGTAGTGATAAATAAGCTCAAAATTAATCATTGGTGTAATCCTATAGTTATAGGGTCATCTTCTGTGACATCACCATGTGTTCGCATACTAATTTTAACCACATTATACATATCTTTGATCACTTGAATATTAGCGATATAAACTCATTTATTCTTCATAACCATCCACAAGACCTTTCTCGGAACCATATTGTAACCTTTTTCCAAATCAATGAAAACCATGTATATAACTTTTTGCTTCCTCTTATACCTCTCAATCAATCTTCATAGAAGGTATGTTGCTTCTGTAGCACCCTCCCTAGGGTATCACATGTCTGACTCTCGACTCATAATCAAAAAGAAGTTCGCACAAAGTTTGAGTTATAAAAGATGGGTTTTAAAATTTCTTTTTTGCAAAAACATAAACTTACTGAAATTTATAAGTAATACTGAAAAATATATTTAAACTGATTTAAGCTCATATAACAAATACCACTTAATATTTAACAATTATTCAAGAAATATAAAACTTACAGAACTTTTTTTTTTTAACAAGAGTAACCCTATGACAGGTTCTACTTAATAGCACGGTATAACACTAACGTTAAATCTTAACATACTTGTTTCTTCTCTTGTATCCAACTTGATGCATCAGAACTCTATTTCTTGTCTATCTGGCACATCTTCGAACTTGAGACAACCACTTTTCAATGTTTTCATCAATCTCTGAGTATCTACCATCAGTTTCTTCTCGGAAAACTCGTTCTATCTATTACGTATTTATTTCACAACACAAACCTGACCAAAACATAAAACAAAGAGGTGAGATCATCTACACCAATATCAATATGGCAGCACAGAGATAACACAAGCAGTATATCATACAGATAGATCATACCACAATTATGATCATGCCATCAACATTAATCAACTATCATCATCCAATCATTTATCAATTCAATTATCATAAACAACAATTACGATAATGCCCTCAGCATTATCATCATCATCATCCAAGTATTCAAAACAATTGTCATAGTCAATATTCCTCAATTAATATATCATACAAATATAAATATTCAGATTATGCATGTGCACAAGACTCGATTTCCTACGCCATGGAGCTAAACTCAGGTCGGAGAAATGATCGAAAAGATCTGTCGATACCACATGCCTCAGACCACGTGCTATAATCCTCATTTTGATTTTGCACATCTAGCATATACAAGACAGTTTTTATCAGATCTTGAATAAGAATAGTGTCTCGGTCAAGATCATCGGTGTGTCGCGTCGGTCTAACCCACGGTTATAGTAGAGCGACTCACTGCCCACTGTAGGCAACCCGCACCCCGATGCCCCCAAGGTCAACGAGTGACCTACACTACGCATATCGCACCCACTCAAGAGGTGTACATTTCTCCTAGGCAATTAGCCTTATCCAGTCCATCGGACCATTCCAATGCATGTATAATGCACCAAATACCAAATCATAGATAGGATACCAATCACAGGTTTAACTCATAATTTTTCAAAATATATTTTATACAATGCACTAATATCTCAGTGGAGTCCAACCACAAGGCTATACTTTTCAATTTCATTTGTTCAATTTAAATCATATGTTTCAACGCATATTTTTCCAATACGTAAAGCGCCCCAAATACAAATATAGGCATCTCTTTCCAATGCATATAAAATGCATCAAAAGCCAATCGTAGGCAAAACTCATCATTTTCTCACACAGTGTTTATACACTATTTTAGCAGTAATCATCATGTTATCATGTTTTTATAGTCATAAAACACTTTTAACGTATTTTCACAATCGCGTAATATTTTTGTTACATTTTCACAATTCAAAAACGTTTCTGTTATATTTTCACAATACCATAACACTTCTTTTACATTTTCACAATACCGTAACACTTTTGTTACGTTTTTAAAATTTCAAAACATTTTTATTACGTTTTCACAATACCGTAACACTACATTTTACGTTTACAAAATTTCATAACATTTCATTACGTTTTCAAAATACTTAACTCTTCATTTGCACTTTTAAACCACGTATTAAATTTTTTAACATTTTTCTCAATCGTAAAAATATACGTTTCTCAAATCGCATAGTATTTTTCATTGTTTCAAAATCGCGTAACTTAAAAATCATTCTTTTAAGTCGGGTAAATCATTTTTTCATCATTCTCAAAATATTTAAAACATTTTCCAAATCTCATAGTAATTTTCTCATTTTTTCACAATCGCGTAAAAATATTTATATTTATTAAATCACGTAGTGATTTTTCAACAATAGTTTAAATTACGTAAAATATTTAAAACTTTTTCATCGCTCTCAAAATATTTAAACGTAATTCAAATCGCTTAAAAATATTTCAACACATCTCCAATCGCGTAGAAATATTTTACCATATTTCAAATCGTGTAAAATATTTCATCAGATTCCAAACATTATTTTGGACTTAAACACTTAGAAATATTTTAACATATTTCAAACCACGTACTTTAAAAATTACGTTTTTAAGATACTTAAATAATTTTTCACCACAATTCCATTACTGAAAAATATTTCTCACTCTTCAAAAATTCCATTTCCACTTTTCTCAAAATAATATGACTTTATACTTTATTTAACACATTTTCTTACTTAAGAAAATCTTTTTCCACATTTCTTTACTCAAGAAATCCTTTTCCAAAATATAATCCACAAAAATCACTTTTCCATTGATATAAATCAATGTTTCAAATCTTAAAATTCCCTAACGTCTTTCAAAACTCGAAAATCAGTTATACGTTAGTAAATTTTCAAAACACCATTATATTCTTCATTTTTCCCAAATCATTTCCAAACACAACCTTCTTCAAAATAAATTGAAGTTCAAAACATTTTCGTTTACAAAAACTTGATTTCTCAAGTGATAAATCTAATTCCCTTTCCAAATTTTTGTGCAAAAAAATCATTTCGTTATAAAATCAAGGTATCCGCAAGTCTTCAAAAACCGTGAACGTGTTCTTTTAAAACTGTCAAATCTTTTGAGTGACAAAACACTTCGTTTTGTAAACTATCACTTTGTTCCATAAAAATCAAGGCATTACAAGCCCACAAAAACACCGTGGTACTTAGCCATTGAAACCATCAAATATCTTTCCTTCTAAATTGATATGGTTTTTACAAACAAAACCATTAAAATCTTTGTTTTCAAAACCGAAATACACGATAGTCATAAAAATCAAACCCATTTGTTCAAATTCATTTTTACTTTCTTTATAAATCCTTTTCACTTTTTTACAAATCCTTTTTCACTTTCTTTGCAAATCCTTAAAATCAACATTGCCCGTTTCATTTTTAAAACTCATGTTTAGAAAAATACTTAGGATCTTTGTACACAAAATAAATCAATAAAAATCCTCAAAAATCGTGTTCTTGTTCTCTTGAAAAACAAACCCTTTGTTCATTTTTCATGCTTTTCAAATCAATCCAATTTTATTCTTCCATGAAAATATTAAGTTATAAACACCTATGTTGAGGTGTCTTGGCCGAAAATTCCATAGCCTTTAGAACCAAGAAAATTTATTTTTCTCCACTTCATAATTTTCATTAAACAAATTAATTTCCTTGTTCTTGAAAAATTTCAACATGAAACTCTAATTATGGACATCAAAACCGTAGCCCTTCCTTGGTTATTGGAGCCAAAATTTGATTTCCTTTCCATCAACACATCATGGCATACACATACATATTTCATCATAAATACTATAAGCATGTCATATACTCATCATACATATTATAAGCATACTATCAAAGCCATAAAATCATGCAAATCATATCAAGCATAAGTAAATAATTAAAACACATAAACACCCACAAATAAATTACAAGACCATGGATATGAATCCTCACATGGATTCACCATCCACCAAATATAATACCATCTCTCACCACCATACTTGGTTGGTGAGGTGGATCTCCCTCTTACCTCTTGAACATCCTCAAAAGCTCCTTGTTTTGCTTCTCTTTCCAAGTCCTTCACCACCAAGGGCTTCTCAAATACAAAAGAAAATACATAGAAATTAGTATACTAAGCTTGATTAAGAGGAACCATGGATCAAACATGGTTTAGATCATGAAAAAGAAGAGAAGAAATGAAGTCTTCTTACACTTCACCACAAATACCCTATAACTTTGATCTTGAAGAAAGTCCATGAAGATGAATGATTTAGAGGAAATCTCTAACATGAAAGTTATTTAAAATAAGGTAAGGATTCAAGAAACTAGGTTGTATGAAATTTTTGAGTGATGGAAGGTGTTCTTGAAGTGCTTGGCCGAAACCTCTATGAAAAGAAAGTGGAGAGAAAAGCTTGATGAGTTATTAGTTTTAGAGAAGACAAAAGAAAGCAAGGATATCAATAATATGGTCTTCAAACTTTCCTATGTCCTAAAGCTTCTCAAAACCGTAGCCCCCCTTCCAATGCATTCTCCTTGAGTGCAAATTGATCAATAATGATCAATAATGATGCACCATTGACCAAGACCACCAATAATGGTCATCAAACCTCCTTTAACACCTAAGACAAGCACAAAACCGTCCCCCCTTCTCTTACTTCTTTAAAGTGTGACAAATTTTACTAGGCATTATTTGAAGCCATTTAATCCATTGATTAGATCAATGGTTAGGATTTAGGTAGACTTTTGATTTAGAAGACTTAATCTAGGTCATTGGATCTTTTTCCTTTAAATTACAGCCATTAGATGTGTTTCCAAAATAAAGGGTCAAGATTACTCCTTCTTACTTTTAATCCAAGGGTCATAATTAGTCTTTGCTACTTTTTAAGACTAAATCTCCACCATTGATTAAATTTACATCCAATGGTCATAAATTGTCCTTGTTACTTGTTGAGACCAAATCTCTACCCTTGATTAAATCCATATCCAATGGTTACAAATGGTCATAGCCACTTTATATGACCAATTCTACACCGTTGATTAAATCGACGGTTGATATCAAAGCCTTCCTTATTAAGCTTGTTTAGATTAAATCTCCACCATTGATTAAATTAATGGTAGATATCCAAACCATCCAATGTTGACTTAAGCGAAGTATAATATTTATTTTTATATGCTAAAAGCCCACAAAATTATTTATTGTATTTTTTATCATCCGATAAATTAAATACGATAAAACACAAGATATAAGAAATTTTCTAAAATCGTTTCTAGATTCAGGTTTAGTAAGATCCCATATGTCTCCGTCTAAACAAGTACAAATTTTTCTATGCGTAGAAAAATTTTCACTTTCTTGGGACCCACCTTGGCCCACGTATAGCCACTTTGGGCCCACATACACCCCTGGGCCCACAAACAAGTAAAAAAATTTCATAATCATCCACAAAATTATAAAAATTAGAAAATTCACAAATATCAAATCGATTATAAAATAATTAAAACCTAACAGGTAAAAATTAAATTATGTAAAGTTTTCCCTAGTCCGAAAATTTTTATTTTCCTGACATAGAGCAAATCACTCAAAATGATCAAATATATTGACGGAATATTCAAAATAATTTTACAGCACACAGAAATCACTAAACAATGAAATTCTGTTAACTGTCAAAATTACTGTCAACTATTTAGGAAATTTGGGGTGTTACAATACTCCCCCTCTAAAAAGAAATTTCGTCCTCAAAATTTGATAAACATGATTTCACACCCTCAGAATAAATATGAACATTATTCTTTTATCTTTTCTTCCAATCTTCCAATCCTCATGTTACATCTTTCCAACCGATTTTAACCAATGAAAGTTCTTTGTCTAATGTTCAACTTCTCTTGATCAAGTAGATATCTTAGTAAATTTTCTACGGATTTCCTTTACCATCTTGATTTTTCCCCATTGATTTCAACTTTTGGAAGAATCCATTACGTTTCTGTTGCGTCACTCAGATACGTTAACACGGATACAAATATAGAAATATCCTTTCTTGTAAGATATTCCTTCAATCGCAGGAGATGAAATAAAACATCATGGAAGATAACAAAACGAATCGAACCTGTTATCGAACATATCCAGCAAAGAATTGGATGTAACCCGATTTTCAAAAATGAATTTTCTCTGGATTACTCACACTCTGTTGAAATATTCTCATTGGATATAGTTGGAAAATAACCAATCCATTTTCAAAGATCATGTCTGTTTATGAAAGAGATAAACAGATCAAACTAACACAAAAATTTGATCCGCAACAACAATTTGAATAACTTGAATAGCTCGATCAGCTAAGAATAGAAACAGAAGTAAACAAATCAGAGGATTACGGATAACTCTAAAATATAATTGATCTACTCAATCATATTACACAAAGAACAGGTTTCCTCCTAAAGATATACACTATGATCAAAGAATTACCTCTTGCGATGACACAATCTCCATTGTTTAAATCTTCATTTCGAACACTCCCGTTCCATTCAGAGTAACAACTTCCCTTACTATCTAAAATTTTACTAACGAAAAACTTTATTTTCAAAGAACTCATATTTTCGGGAAAATGTGTTCCAAACTTCCCCACAAATAAATTGTTTCCTTGAACATACAATCCTTCATTAAGTGTCCTTCTCACTTTACTTACCTTCTTTTGGTTTCCTCAATGGTTGTAAATCACTTATTACAATCAATATCCTAAAAGAAATAACAGGTTCCAAAATTACGAAATCTTATATTCCAAGACTGATTCTCTTCCATCAGATCCTAAACCTAAATTTTCAGTTCTTGCTGTTCAGCAATTCTCCATTCCTATTGTACTATCACGTCAATTATCTTTCGCATTGCTCCCATAGTTGCAACTGCATTACTGGTGACATGTTCCACTTCCACGTACGTACAACTACCACGAGCTGTTTCTTTTCTTCAAAGATGGACGAATCAAAATAAAATGGAAACCAGATGTAACCATTTCAAATAAACGTTTGTTTCCTTTCGAAAATCAAACACACAGAGAACACAACACAAGCAAAACAGACCTAACCACAAACTCCAAAAGACTCAAACCATGCTCTGATACCAACTAATATAACACCCTTCCTAGGATATCACATGTCTGACTCCCGACTCATAATCAAAAAGAAATTCGCACAAAGTTTGAGTTATAAAAGATGGGTTTTAAAATTTCCTTTTTACTGAAACATAAACTTACTGAAATTTTTAAGTAATACTGAAAAATATATTTAAACTGATTTAAACTCATAACAAATACCACTTAATATTTAACAATTATTCAAGAAATATAAAACTTACATACTCTTTTTTTTAACTAACAGTAGTAACCCTATGACAGGTTCTACTTAATAGCACGGTATAACACTAACGTTAAATTTTAACATACTCGTTTCTTCTCTTGTATCCAACTTGATGGATCAAAACACTACTCCTTGTGTATCTGGCACATCTTCGAACTTGAGACAGCCACTTTTCAATGTTTTCATCAATCTCTGAGTATCTACCATCAGTTTCTTCTTGGAAAACTCGTTTCTATCTATTACGTATTTATTTCACAATACAAACCCAACAAAACATAAAACAAAGAGGTGAGATCACCTACACCAATACCAACACTGGCAAAGACAGAGATAACACAAACAACATATCATACGGATAGATCATACTACAATTATGATCATGCCATCAACATTAATCAACTATCATCATCCAATCATTTATCAGTTCAATTATCATAAATAATAATTACGATAATGCCCTCAGCATTATCATCATCATCATCCAAGTATTCAAAACAATTGTCATAGTCAATATTCCTCAATTAATATATCACACAGATATAAATATTCAGATTATGCATGTGCACAAGACTCGATTTTCTACTCCATGGAGCTAAACTCAGGTCGGAGAAATGATCGAAAAGATCTGTCGATACAACATGCCTCAGACCACGTGCTATAATCCTCATTTTGATTTTTCACATCTAGTATATACATGACAGTCTTTATCAGATCTTGAATAAGAATAGTGTCTCGGTCAGGATCATTGGTGTGTCGCGTCGGTCTAACCCACGATTCTGATGAGAGACTCACTTTGCCTTGCTATCGTAGGTAATCCCGCACCCGATGCCCCCAAGGTCAACGAGTGACCTACACTACGCATATCGCACCCACTCAAGAGGTGTACGTTTCTCCTAGGAAATTAGCCTTATCCAGTCCCTCGGACCATTCCAATGCATGTATAATGCACCAAATACCAAATCATAGATAGGATACCAATCACAGGTTTAACTTATAATTTTTCAAAATATATTTTATACAATGCACTAATATCTCAGTGCAAGTCCAACCACAAAAGCCATACTTTTCAATTTCATTTGTTCAATTTAAATCATATGCTTCAACGCATATTTTTCCAATACGTAAAGTGCCCCAAATACCAAATACAGGCATCTCTTTCCAATGCATATAAAATGCATCAAAAGCCAATTGTAGGCAAAACTCATCATTTTCTCACACAGTGTTCATACACTGTTTTGACAGTAATCATCATGTTATCATGTTTTTATAGTCATAAAACACTTTTGCCATATTTTCACAATCGCGTAACATTTCTGTTACGTTTTCACAATTCAAAAACGTTTATGTTATATTTTCACAATATCATAACACTTCTTTTACATTTTCACAATACTTGTAACACTTTTGTTATGTTTTTAAAATTCCAAAACATTTTTATTACGTTTTCACAATACCATAACACTATTTTGTTACGTTTACAAAATTTTGTAACATTTCATTACGTTTTTAAAATACTTGCAACTCTTCTCATTGTACTTTTAAACCACGTACAATTTTTGAACGTTTTTCTCAATCGCGTAAAAATATACGTTTCTCAAATCGCATAACGATTTTTCACTTTTCATTTCAAAATCGCGTAACTTAAAAATCATTCTTTTAAGTCGCGTAAATCATTTTTTCATCATTCTCAAAATATTTAAAACACTTTCCAAATCACATAGTAGTTTTTCATCATTTTCAAATCGCGTAAAAATATTCTATGGTTATTAAATCACGTAGTGATTTTTCAACAATAGCTTAAATTACGTAAAATATTTAAAACTTTTTCATCGCTCTCAAAATATTTAAACGTAATTCAAATCGCTTAAAAATATTTCAACGCATCTCCAATCGCGTAGAAATATTTTACCATATTTCAAATTGCATAAAATATTTTTTAACATATTTCAAATCATTCATAGAAATATTTTAATATATTTCCAAACACTTAAAATATTTTTCAACATATTTTCAAATCACGTACTTTTAAAATTACATTTTTAAGATACGCAAATAATTTTTCACCACAATTCCATTATGAAAATATTTCTCACTCTTCAAAAATTCCATTTCTACTTTTCTCAAAATAATATGACTTTATACTTTATTTAACACATTTTCTTACTCAAGAAAATCTTTTTCCACATTTCTTTACTCAAGAAATCCTTTTCCAAAATATAATCCACAAAAATCACTTTTCCATTGATATAAATCAATGTTTCAAATCTTAAAATTCCCTAACGTACTTCAAAACTCGAAAATCAGTTATACATTAGTAAATTTTCAAAACACCAATATATTCTTCATTTTTCCCAAATAATTTCCAAACACAACCTTCTTCAAAATAAATTGAAGTTCGAAAACATTTTCGTTTACAAAAACTTGATTTCTCAAGTGATAAACACTCTAATTCCCTTTCCAAATTTTTGTGCGAAAATCATTTCGTTATAAAATCAAGGTATCCGCAAGTCTTCAAAAACCGTGAACGTGTTCTTTTAAAACTGTCAAATCTTTTGAGTGACAAAACACTTCGTTTTGTAAACTATCACTTTGTTCCATAAAAATCAAGGCATTACAAGCCCACAAAAACACCGTGGTACTTAGCCATTGAAACCATCAAATATCTTTCCTTCTAAATTGATATGGTTTTTCACAAACAAAACCATTAAAATCTTTGTTTTCAAAACCGAAATACCGATGGTCATAAAAACCAAACCCATTTGTTCAAATTCATTTTTACTTTCTTTATAAATCCTTTTTCACTTTCTTTGCAAATCCTTTTTCACTTTCTTTGCAAATCCTTAAAATCAACATTGCCCGTTTCATTTAAAACTCATGTTTAGAAAAATACTTAGGATCTTTGTACACAAAATAAATCAATAAAAATTCCTCAAAAATCGTGTTCTTGTTCTCTTGAAAAACAAACCCTTTGTTCATTTTCCATGCTTTTCAAATCAATCCAATTTTATTCTTCCATGAAAATATTAATTTGTAACACCTATGTTGAGGTGTCTTGGCGAAAATTCCATAGCCTTTAGAACCAAGAAAATTTATTTTTCTCCACTTCATAATTTTCATTAAACAAATCAATTTCCTTGTTCTTGAAAAATTTCAACATGAAACTCTAATTATGGGCATCAAAACCGTAGCCCTTCCTTGGCTATTGGAGCCAAAAATTGATTTCCTTTCCATCAACACATCATGGCATACACATACATATTTCATCATAAATACTATAAGCATGTCATATACTCATCATGCATAATATAAGCATACTATCAAAGCCATAAAATCATGCATAGCATATCAAGCATAGGCAAATAATTAAAACACATAAACACCCACAAATAAATTACATGACCATGGATATGAATCCTCACATGGATTCACCATCCATCAAATATAAGACCATCTCTCACCACCATACTTGGTTGGTGAGATGGATCTCCCTCTTACCTCTTGAAGATCCTCAAAAGCTCCTTGTTTTGCTTCTCTTTCTAAGTCCTTCACCACCAAGGGCTTCTCAAATACAAAACAAAATACACAGAAATTAGTATACTAAGCTTGATTAAGAGGAACCATGGATCAAACATGGTTTAGATCATGAAAAAGAAGAGAAGAAATGAAGTCTTCTTACACTTCACCACAAATACCCTATAACTATGATCTTGAAGAAAGTCCATGAAGATGAATGATTTAGAGGAAATCTCTAACATGAAAGTTGTTTAAAATAAGGTAAGGACTCAAGAAACTAGGTTGTATGAAAATTTTGAGTGATGGAAGGTGTTCTTGGAGTGCTTGGCTGAAACCTCCATGAAAAGAAAGTGGAGAGAAAAGCTTGATGAGTTATTGGTTTTAGACAAGACAAAGGAAAGCAAGGATATCAATAATATGGTCTTCAAACTTTCCTATGTCCTAAAGCTTCTCAAACCATAGCCCCCCTCCAATGCATTCTCCTTGAGTGCAAATTGATCAATAATGATCAATAATGATGCACCATTGACCAAGACCACCAATAATGGTCATCAAACCTCTTTAACACCTAAGACAAGCACAAAACCGTCCCCTTCTCTTGCTTCTTTAAAGTGTGACAAATTTTACTAGCCATTATTTGAAGCCATTTAAGCCATTGATTAGATCAATGGTTAGGATTTAGGTAGACTTTTGATTTAGAAGACTTAATCTAGTATTGGATCTTTCTCCTTTAAATTACAACCATTAGATGTGTCTCCAAAATGAAGGGTCAAGATTACTCCTTCTTACTTTTAATCCAAGGGTCATAATTAGTCTTTGCTACTTTTTAAGACTAAATCTCCACCATTGATTAAATTTACATCCAATGGTCATAAATTGTCTTTGTTACTTTTTGAGATCAAATCTCTACCACTGATTAAATCCATATCCAATGATTACAAATGGTCATAGCCACTTTATATGACCAATTCTACACCTTTGATTAAATCGACAGTTGATATCAAAGCCTTCCTTATTAAGCTTGTCTAGATTAAATCTCCACCATTGATTAAATTAATGGTGGATATCCAAACCACTAATGTTGACTTAAGCAGTATAATATTTATTTTTATATGCTAAAAGCCCACAAAAATTATTTACTGTATTTTTTTATCGTCCGATAAATTAAATACAGTACAAAACACAGTACAAGAAAATTTCTAATACTGTTTTCAGATTCAGGTTTAGTAAGATCCCTTGTCTCCGTCTAAACAGTAAAATTTTTTATGCGTAAAAAAATTTTCACTTTGCGAGACCCACCTGGGCTCACGTATGGCCACCTGGGCCCACATACACCCCCTGGGCTCACAAATAGTAAAAAAAATTCATAATCATCCACAAAATTATAAAAATTAGAAAATTCAAAAACATCAAATCAAATTACGTAAAATAATTAAGACCTTACGGTAAAAATTAAATTACGTAAAGTTTTCCCCGGCCCGAAAATTTTTATTTTCCTGACACGGAGTAAATCACTCAAAACGATCAAATATACTGATGGAATATTCAAAATAATTTTACAGCACATAGAAATCACTAAACAGTAAAATTCTGTTAACTGTCAAAATTACTGTCAACTATTTAGGAAATTTGGGGTGTTACAGCTTCCATTGTTGAACTGTCTGACATAAAACCGAATTGGTTCTATGAGTCTGATGTCTTAATCTTCATTCAACTACCTTCCTATAGTTTCATAGTATGGTTCATGAGCTTAATCTCTTTATTGTTAGCATAATCATGTATATCTCCCTTATTTTTATATATAAGAATCAAAGTGCTTATCATCCATTCATCTATCATTTTCTACAACTTCATTATCTCGTTAAACAACTTCTTGAGCTAGATTATACCTTCCCCCCCCTAAACACTTCCAAACTTTAATAGGTATATTATATGGTCCAACTGTTTTACCTGTGTCTATCCTTTTTAATGCTCCTTTTACCTTAAGCTCTTGGATTATGTGATAAAAGGTATAATTTTGATCTTCCTCTCTAGTGTGTAGAATAACTAAGTCCATTAATGTTGCATGTCCTTCATTAAATAACACATGAAAATAACTCTTTCACATTTCCTTGATATCTTGTTCGGCAAACAAAATATGACCTTCTTTATCATTAATGCATTTCACTTAATTCAAGTCTCTTATTTTCCTTTCTATTCTTTTAGAAAACTTATAAATATGTATTTCCCCATCCTTGGTGTCTAAAGATTTGTATAGACCCTCGAAAGCTTTAGTTTTCGTTTCGTTGGCCGCCTTCTTAGTATCCTTCTTAACTATACCTTTATTTTTTTTCATACTTATAAAAACTGAACCAAACCAAACCAACCAAACCAACCTAAAACTAGATATCCTACTAGTCTAGTCAAGGCCTAAAAATAGTTTAAGTCAAAAATTGATCAAACAAAGGTAAATTAGACTCAAATCGACAAAATTGGTGAACTAGTACCGATCCAGAACGATTCATTTTTTATTTATTTCCAAGTTAGGTCTAAAACAACGCCATTTCATAGCCTTAAAAAAAGGCCAAATTGCAAGCCCTGTATGGTTAGTGGCCCACTTCAACAAGAGGCCACATAAAGATCAATAACCCACTTATAGAAGAGGCTCGCAAGACAAGAGAAAAGGTGCAATGGCTTTTGGCTATTATATGCAATTGTATGCTTTGAGTGTTATGATAGTTGTTCGAAGTGGGAATTCAGCATTGTCTTTCAGTAATAGACTTAAGTGCTTTGTTAGCTTTTCAATATAGGACTTGCGTTGTAATGGCAATAGATTAAAAAATTAATAAATAAACTAATAAAGGGACTACAATGTTTATATTTATTTTATTTTTTTAATTATATATATATATATATATGGAATGTATCTAGTGAGAGAAATGTTTATTGTAAGAGGTGAAAGGAGTGAATCTTGATCGGATTTTACATGAATGGTCAATATTAGAACAAAAATGCATGTGATTTTTTTAAGTAGTCACATGACCTTAAGTAACTTTTAATCTTGACCATCTATGTATGGTTGTATGGTCAAAATTTATGCCTCTCACCCTCTCACAATAAAAACTCCTCTCATTAGATATGCCCCATACATATATATATAATTATGTTATAGTTCAACCACAATTCAACCATTAGACCTTGAATTAGTTCCTCGACTAGTTTAGTGATCGATTTGGTTTATATATATATATATATATATATATATATATATATATATATATATATATATATATATATATCCATGTATAGTTATATAGTCAAAATTTACTCTTCTCATCCTCTCACAATAAAAACTCCTCTCACTAGATATGTTCTATATATATATATATATATATATATATATAATGTTCTAGTTCAACCACAATTCAACCATTAGACCTTGAATCAGTTCCTCGACTAGTTCAGTGATCAATTTGATTTTTTGAACCTCTTTTTTCTAATTTTTAGCATTCTTACACAAGTGTCAAGCTTTATATCACTCTATTTTAATTCTAACATTCTCTTGAACACCTATTTCCCACCACCAATATCCTTTATCCTTAGGTATAAAGCCTTATGAATCTCCAAATATGTCCTTAGCTACCTTCCATGTCCCTCTAGCCATCTCTTCTCACCATATCATTAGTACTAGCTTGTACCTCCCAAATATCTTCCTTTGAAACATTCCTCTTAGAAACCATTTGTTTCCTTTCCTTTAACTTCCACCATTTGATCCTTGGGCTTTTGATTGGTAATTTCTCCTTACCCTCATCTCAACATTTGCATCTAGAGCCAAAACTCTATGCTGGATAGTCAAGCTCTCCTCAGGTATTACTTTGCAATCCATGCAAATATTCTTGTCCATTTTCCTTACCAAAAAGAAATTAGTTTGAGCAAGAAACCATACTTTTATATGTAATACGATGTTCTTCCCATTTCCTAAAATAAGTGTTTGATATTGTGAAATCAAAAGCCAACGAAAAATCTAGAATAGCTTTACCCTTAGCATTAGATTCTCCTATACCATACCCCCTGCAACCTCTCATGGTCTCTATCCCTCCTAACATGTCCATTTAAATCCCTTCCTAGGAAAATTCTTTCCCCTTGCAGTATTACCTGAACTACACCTTCTAACCCTACCAAAAATCTTATCTTTTGTTCCTCTTCTAACCCTATTTGAGGTGCATACACTCTAATGTCATTGAAAGTGTCTTGTTTGACTACAACTTTTAACATTATGATCCTATCCCCGACTTTTTTATTATCCACTACATTATTCTTCCAATTTCTATCCATTATTATGCCTACCCCATTTCTTGATCTTACTTTGCCAATATACCAAAGTTTTAAACCTGAAGTTTCTAATTCCCTAACATTTTCTCCAACCCATTTAGTTTCCTAAAGGCACATAAAATTAAATCCTCCTTTTAATCATTGTATTAATTATTTCCATAGATTTGCCTATAAGTGTGCTAATATTTCAAGTTCTAAAACAAATCTTACTCTCATAAACCAACTTTTTTACCTACACTCGTCCATAAAAATGTGGGAACTCTTATTTATTTTTCACTACATATGAACCTCAATGTAGCGGCTCTTGCCTCAACAATGTACATGATGCATATAACGTGTTACTTGCAGGTAACGACTTAGCATTAATACAATCATGTTGTCTATTTATGTCATAAAGATTTGACAAAATTTTATGTTGGTTGTTGACTGCCTAATGCAACTCTCCTATTTTATTCGAGCTTGAAACTGACTATGTAATGATTTTCAATAAAGTCGATATGGGCAGAGTTTTTATTAAAATATATTTTTAAAAATTAAGAGTAATTATAGTTACAACCTTTAACTTTTTTTCTCAAATTAAGATTACACCCTTTAACTTTAAACTATCTACAAATTGAATTTAGAATTTGAAAAAATGAAAAGGAATCTTTGATTTCACATTTTGTGCACAAACTCTTTTCTACAAACATATTACTATAAAAGTTATAGAACTATCATATAACTTTCACTTGACATCATTGAAACATGTTTTATCATTTAACAATATTATAATTAAGTGAAAAAAAAAGTTTAATTGAAAGTTAACAAGTTTTTTTTCTCCTAACTATGTTAACTTTTTTACTTAAAATCTCTTTTCTTTTTCGCTTAATCATGCTTCATTAGAGGTTAAACTCAAATGACATTTTCAATTCGTTTACTTCTAACAGTTTGCTTGAAGAAATGAGTTCTCTTAAAGTGTATAAGTTCACTGGAGTCATTTATACATTTTCAAACCCTAAGGCTTAATCTCTACGTGATCCAAATTAAAATAGTGTAAACTTAATTTTATCCTAAGTTTGAGTTCTTTTAAGAGCTTTAACTCAAGTAATACTAAGCATTTTTTAGAGACCACTTGATCATAGGATCGAATTTTACTAAAGACGTTTTGCCTCAATTTTACATTTCTTTAGACTTCCCTTACAGACATAAAGCTTTAAATTTGATTTTGATCCATTGTTTTTTTTTTTTGCAACATATCAAAATATATTAAAAAAAAGAAACGATAATACAAAAACATGGGGGGGGCATAAACTAAACCCATGCAAAAAAACCAATTATTTGAACCTATAATGAGGGAGACCCAATCTATTACGAATGAAGTCCTCACTAATAAAAATAGGAATTGAGTCCCACCAAAAGAAATCCTATACGGAAAGACCTTGAGAGGCTAATTTATCTGCACAAGAATTACCTTCTCTTAAAATGTGAGAAACTAAAAAATTCATATGTCTAGTTAGAAGTAAACAATTATTCCATCGATTTCTAAGCTTCCAAGGAACCGTTGTTGCACATTTGAAGGCATCAACAACTAATAAAGAGTCACATTCTAACCACAAGTTTAGCCAACCTTTTTTGAAAGCCAATTCAATGGCAAGCATTACACCAATGAACTCAGCATGAAGAGAATAAGACATACCAATGTTTGCTGCAAAACAACCGAGAAAAGTAGCATTCTAATCTCTAAATATACCCCCACAAGCTAACCAACCCGCAGCCCCTCTAGCTGCCCCATCCGTGTTACATTTGACCCAATGGCACAAAGGAGGAAACCAGTTAACTTGTTTAATGAGTGGAGCTTTGCAGGGATGTCCAACAATAGAAAGAGCCTTCAAGATGGTGAACTCTAAGACAGAAGAGTGCATGGATCCCACTAAGAGATTCCCTGTTAATGAGGTAGCTGCAAGGACCAAATGGATAGCCTGAAAGCAGGAAATATTTACGTTCTCAAATCTCAGCTTATTTCTACAATGCCAAATGATCCAGAATACGTTAAGGACAGCAGCCAGAATGATGTCCTTCAATTGAGAGCTCCAGCTTCTGTTACATATTGATAGAATTGATTGGACTGAGGTAAGATCAAAAGAACACTGAATGATATTGTTGAGCCAATTCCAGATGTCCTTAGCAAACTTGCATTGCAGGTAAAGATGCTGAGAAGACTCATAATCCATTTTGCATTGGCTGCACATTGAAACCGTAACACAACCTCTAGACCACAAATTCTCATCAGTTTCCATTTTATTATGAATCAATCTCCAGCATAAAAAAGATTTAGAGGGGGGAATGGATTGGTTCCAAATAACATTGCATAAAGGATCAACCTGCCTTCTAGGATTTAAAAACATAAAAGCTTCTTTAAAGGTTAGCAAACCTATATCAGAGTGAATCCAAACAAGCTGATCTGGAATAGAAGATTTTGGAATTATGATCTTCTTAATGTTAGCAACAAGCTCAGGATACTTTGAAGCCACTGAAGAAGGGATGGACCATGAGTGATTTTCAATAAGGTCACTAACTCAAGAGTGAAGAGATTGATGAAACCTGGCAGGGATATTTAGAAGATGCACAATAGTGTTGGGAAGCCACTTATCCATCCAAAAATTAATGTCAGAACCACTACCAAGAAGCCAGATAGTATTGTCAACAACTGTGGGCAAGCATCTTTTTAAAGCAGGCCAAATTGAAGACTTTACATAAGATGATCTATGTCTTTTATTCTTGAAGAATCTAGCTCTGAGATAGCAAGCCCATTAGCAGTTAGAAGAGAAGAAGTCCCAGCAAAGTTTCAATATTGCAGCTTCATTAACAGCACGAATAGGTCTAAGACCCAAACCACCTTCAGAAAAACGAGAGCAAACTTTGTTCCAAGCAATAGTCATAATCTTCCTAGACATGATATCCCCAGACCAAATGAAATTATGAATCCATTTGTCAATAGTTTTTAGCAGAGAAATAGGCCAGGAATAAACATGAAAACTGTAAATGAGAGAACCATATATAACGGATTTGACAAGCTGAGTTCTGCCCATAATAGATAATAAAGACCCTTTCCAGGCTGCCAACTTAACTTTTATCCTATCTGCTATAGGCTGTAAATGTAAAATTTTTGGCTTACCCTTGAAAATAGGCACACCAAGGTAAGTAAATAGAAGCGTCCCAGCAGAAAACCCAAGAACAGAAGATATTATAGCTAACCTTCTAGAAGAAACTTAACCAACATAGAACTTACACTTATCAGGACTGATAACTTGACCCGAGGCCTCTCCATAGTCCTTAAATATATTCATGATGTTCTGCAAATTCTGCTTAGTCCCTCTACAGAAAATCATAATGTCATCGGCAAAAAGAACATGACTAGGAGTATGGAAACCCCTAGGACCTGTCATATGCTGGAACTGACCACTGTGCACCAGGTTAGAAATACCTCTGCTAAGTACCTCTTCAGCAATACAAAAAAGAAGAGGAGACAAAGGATCCCCTTGCCTAATCCCCCTTGTGCAACTGAAGTAACCAACAGAATGACCATTAATAGAAATGGAAAGTTTGGCTGAATGCAAAATAGCCTTGATCCAATTACAAAATTTATCATCAAAGCCAAAAGCACTAAGAACTTTGAGCAAGAATTCCTAATCCAATGTATCAAAGGCCTTTTTAATGTCAATCTTCAAAGCTAAGTTACCTCCAAAAGTCTTGTTGTCCAGCATGTTAACAGCTTCAGAAGCTATGCAAACACATTCTGATATTCTCCTGCCCTTAATGAACCCTCTTTGGTTTTCAGAGATAATTTTAGGTGCCACAGTAGCTAGGCGATCAGCTAGCACCTTAGAAATTATCTTAAACTTAAAATTAGCCAGAGCAATAGGCCTATAATGCTCAATTTTATCAGCACCACTGATTTTTGGAATTAGAACTACCAAATTGGAATTTAAGCCAGGCATGATCCATCTCTGCATAAAAAACTGGATAGCAGCATTAAAACATCATCACCAATAAGGTCCCAGTAATATTGAAAGAAAAAACCCCCAAACCCATAAGGACCAAGAGCACCACAGGCATTCATAGAAAAAACAGCATTTCTAACTTCTTCACGATAGGAAGATTAGTGAGCATGAGGTTATCTTCTACACTGACCATTGGAGAAATAACAGAATCTAACAAATCATTTGAGGAACAATTGTTTTCAGAGGCAAATAAAGTCTTATAATAATGCAGAACATGTTGCTCAAGGGCTTCCTGCTGATCCAAAATTTGGTCCCCCTACCTAAGCATAGAAAGCCTCTTGGAGGCGTTTCTAATTCTGGTGACTTTATGGAAAAAAGCAGTATTTCTATCACCAAAAGAATGCCAATTAAATCTAGACTTCTCCCTCCAGAACTCCTCTTGACATTTCAAAGCTTTTTGCAGCTCTATTTGAGCATCTTTTTCTTAGAGAATTAACTCATCAGAAAATCCAAATTCATCAGCTTGCAGCTGAATATGATCCACAGTCTTCATGGCTGAATCAACTCTTTGGTGAACATCCCCAAATATATCCCTATTCCAAGATTTGAGCTCCAACTTAAGAGCTTTATGCTTTGAAGCAAGTATAGACATTGCACAACCAGTAACTGGCCTTTTCCAAACCTCAGAAATCAATCTATAACAATCTGGATGATCAGTCCACATTTTTAGAAATTTGAAAGAGGAGAGACAAATTTGAGTGTCATTTTTCATATTCAGCAAGATAGGAAAATGATCAGAATGCATTCTAGTCAATGTGCAATAGGATACACTATTCCATGAGGAAAACCAAGCATCATTACAGATAGCTCTATCTAGCCTTCTTTCAGAAAAAGAGTTTCCTCTTTTGCGATTGGACCAAGTAAAACTAGCACCCATAGTTAATAAATGAGTAAGATTGCAGCAATCTGACTAAGCCCGAAATTCATCACAAGAAATTCTCAGAGGCAAGCTACCTCCTCTAGATTCATGAGCACCTAAAACTGCGTTAAAATCACCAATGAAGCACCAAGGCCCTGAATGTCTTTGTTGAAGGCTAGCCAATTCAGTCCATAAAAGATCTTCTTTGTTGATAAGAAGTACAAGCATAAACTGCAGAAATATGAACCAACTGATTCTCCTAAGAAATTGAAAAAGACACTTATTGATTAGAGCAACCAAGCAAATGGGGAAGAAGGTTAACATCACATAAACACCATAAATTAGGATTAAGGGATGGTCTAACATTAACAGCAAATGGCTTCATATTCATAGAAGACTAAAAACTAGAAGGAATCTGATCAAGAGAAATCCAGGGCTCAGAGATGAATAAAAAATTAGGCTTATTGTCAAGACAAAGCTTTTTTAACACCAACCTAGATTTAAGATTGGCTAAACCTCTGGCATTCCGATAAAGCAACTTCATTAAGCAACATTATTGGGGCTAGCCCTAGTACGGGTTCTATAAGCAGTAGAAACTTGTTTCTTTTGCTGTCTCAACTTCTTCTTCTTAGATTTAGACAAAACAACTGAAAATTGCTTACCAGCATCATCTGAATAAAGATCACCTTGTTGATCAGCATCCAAATTAGTTTCAACCAACTCATCATCCTCAGCATCAGCCCAAAATTTAGATAAAATCCGAAGATCTTTTTGAACAATTGGATTATTAGGAGCCTGAATATTAGTACCACTAACAATATCCGAAGCATGAGTTTCCAGAGATTAAGAAACATGATCAGTCTCAGGTGAATTCAAATTGTTCTGAAATTGATTAGGCACACAAGATAGAGAGCTAGGATGCAAGGACTCATCATAAAATGAGTCTGAATCTTCCGCCACAATATTATTACCCAATTTAACAATCTCAGAGGAATTTAATTGCTGCAACACATAATTAGAATTTTCCTTTAGAGACACATTCATTGCAGCCATGGCTTTATCATTTTCTATAGCTGCAGCTACCTGATTATGAACAACATTAAAAAGGACTAGAGCCTCAGAAGCAACCTCAACAGCTTCATTAGTTACATTAACATGATCCTCAACAGTCACTATTTTATTAACTTATACTGGTTCCATTTGTTTAGGAACAAAAATAGCCTTACCCTTGAGTTGAACATTATCTTTGCGAGACGTAAAGCCAGAGGATCCTCCTTTCTGTAACACCCCAAAATTTCCAATCTCTTAAACAGTAATTTTGACAGTTAACAGAATTTTACTGTTTAGTGATTTCTGAGCGCTGTAAAATTAATTTGATTATTCCATCAGCGTATTTGATCATTTTGAGTGATTTACTCCGTGTCAGGAAAATAAAAATTTTCGGGCCGGGGAAAACTTTACGTAATTTAATTTTTACCATTAGGTAATTATTTTACGTAATCTGATTTGATATTTGTGCATTTTATAATTTTTGTGATTTTTGTGGATGATTATGAATTTTTTTTACTGTTTGTGGGCCCAGGTGGTCCTATGTGGGCCCAGGTGACCTTACGTGGGCCCAGGTGGGTCCCACAAAGTGAAAAATTTTTCTACGCATAGAAAAATTTGTACTGTTTAGACGGAGACAGGGGATCTTACTAAACCTGAATCCGGAAACAGTTTTTAAAATTTCTTGTACTATATTTTATACTGTATTAAATTTATCGGATGATAAAAATACAGTAAATATAATCTTTTGTGGGGTTTTTAGCAGATAAAAATAAATATTATTCTGTTAAGTCAACATTAGTGGTTATGACAACTTTTGACGGACCAATAAGAAGCAAGTCTTCTAATATTGAAGACTTGAATATCAACCGTAGATTTAATCAATGGTAAAGACTTGATCTTGATTTAATCAACAGTGTAGGATAAGTTTAATAAAATGGCTATGACCATTTATAACCATTGGATTTAGAATTGATCAAGGATAAAGATTTAGCCTCAAAAAGTGACAAAGACCATTTATGACCATTGGATGAAGAATTAATCAAGGGTGGAGATTTGGTCTTGTAAAGTAACAATGACCATTTATGATCATTGGATGTAAATTTAATTAATGGTGAAGATTTAGTCTTAAAAAATGACAAAGACTAATTATGACCCTTGGATTAAAAGTTAGAAGGAGCAATCTTAACCATTAATTTTGGAGATACATCTAATGGTTAGAATTTAAAGGAGAAAAATCCAATGGCCTAGATTTAGTCTTCTACAATTAAAAGTTTACCAAAATCTTAATCATTGAATTTATCAATGGCTAGAATTAGTTTAAATAATGGTTAGAAAAGATGACAACATGATTTAATGCATGCATGGAGGGGGCTACGGTTTTGCATGTTTTTGAAGACAAAGAAAAAGTTTCAATGCATTAATTGATACTTTATGTCAATTTTACTTTTCTTTAGTCAATTTTGGTTTCTTTATTGCTTTGTTTGCTTCCTTAGGAGACTTCTTGGAGGGGGGACGGTTGATGAAGCAAGGAAGAAAGAAGACCATTTAGAATAGGCTTTTTAGGCCAAAGAAAAAGGAAAGAAAAACAAAACCAAGTGTCATGACCATTAATTGTTTTACTATTGATCATTAATGATGATATTGTCAAACTTCACTTTTCATTCTTTCTAATGCATGCTACGGCAATGCATTCTCTTGAAGACCAAAAGAATTCATTTCTATACTTCATAATATCATTTCTTCACTTTTCACCTAAGTTTCAAGAAAACCAAACCAAGAAAACTCCATTTTCTCTCCTTATGAAGACCATTCGGCCAAGCACTCCAATTCCCTCTTCCATCACTTTTTAATTTCATCCAACTTGATTTTCTAAACCTAAACATCATTCTAAGAACATCTCTAGTTATGAGTTTTTCCAAAATCATTCATCTTGATCTTCAAATTCAAGCTTCAAGTTTCTATCAAAAATCAAAAATTACATCTTTGTTCTTTAAGAGATATCATTCGGTTATCTACCCTAAAATTACCATCCAATCTCTTTTAATTTCATCCAACCATAGATTTTGAATCTACATGATATTCTAAGCAACTTTCATGTTGAAGATTTTCTCTAAATCATTCATCTTCATGGACTTTCTTCAAGATCAAAGTTATTGGGTTTTTGAGGTGAAGTATAAGGAAACTTCATTTTCTTCTCTCTTTTTCATGATCTAAACCATGTTTGATCCATGGTTCCTCTTAATCAAGCTTGATATGTTAATTAACTTGTGTTTTGTTTTGTATTTGAGAAGCCCTTGGTGGTGAAGGACTTGAAAAAGAAACAAATCAAGAAGCTTTGGAGGATCTTCAAGAGGTAAGAGGGAGATCCATCTCACCAACCAAGCATGGTGGTGAGAGATGGTATTTTATTTGATAGATGTGGAATCCATGTGAGGATTCATATCCATGGTCATGTAATTAATTTGTGGGTGTTTATGAGCTTTGATTAATTTTCTATGCTTGATATGCTTTGCATGATTTTATAGCTTTGATGATATGCTTGATATGCTATACATGCTTTTATGTCTTTGATGGTATACTTATATTATTTATGATGAAATATATATGTATATGTCATGACTTGATGGTGGAAAGGAAATTGATTTTTGGCTCCAATAGCCAAGGAAGATCTACGGTTTTGATGCCCTTGATTAGGGTTCATGTTGAAAATTTTCAAGAACAAAAGAATTGATTTTTGAGTACTTAGAACATGGTGGATTTCGAACAAGACACCTCAAAATAGGTGTTCACAAAATTAATATTTTCTTGAATGATGAAAATGGATGTTTAGAAAAGTAAGGAAAATAAACAAAGAATTTATTTTTCAAAGAGTACATGAATATGGTTTTAGAAGGATTTTTATTGATTTATTTTGTGTAAAAAGTTTCTAAGTGTTTAACTAAACATGAGATTTAAATGAAAATAGCAATGATAATTTTAAGGATTTGCAAAGAAAGTGAAAAAGAATTTGTAAAGAAAGTGAAAATGGATTTGCAAAGAAAGTGAAAAATTGAAAATGAACAAATGATTTGATTTTCAAAGACTATGAGTCTTACGTTTTTGTAAAGGATTTTTATTGGTTTTGTTTGTGTAAAATCATATCAATTTAGAAGAAAAGTATTTGATGGCTTCAATGGCCAAAGACTCTACGATTTTTGGAGGTTGGAATAATTTTGATTTTATGAAACAAAGTAATTTTTAAGTGGAAACAAAATGTTTGAACAAAATATTTTAGTATAAGGATTTTGGAAAGGGAATCAAAGTATTTTATCACTTGAGAAATGAACTTTCATATGAAAATGAAAATGAAAAGTTGCAAGGGTTTGAATCTTAATTTGTTTTGAAAAGAATTGATTTTAGAATTAATTTGGGAAAAATGGAGAATATAATGGTGTTTTGAAAATTTACTAACGTATAACTTATTTTCAAGTTTTGAAATACGTTAGAAAAATGTTAAGTTTTGAAACGTTGATTTATATCAATGGAAAAGTGATTTTTGTGGATTATATTTTTGGAAAAAGATTTTCTTGAGTAAGAAAATGTAAAAAAATGAAATACAAAGTTATAATATTTTGAGAAAAGTTGAAAGGAATTTTTGATGGTTAAGAAATATTTTCTCAGTAATGAAATCATGATGAAAAATGTTTTACGATCTTAAAAATGTGATTTTTAAGCTACGCAATTTGAAAAAAAGCGTATTGAAAATGATATTGATTTATTTAAGTCCAAAATAGTGTTTTGGAATATTGAAGAATATTTTACGTGATTGTAAAATGTTGAAAAATATTTTACGTATCTTAAAAGTGATTTGAAATACAGTAAAATATTTGTACGCGATTTGAAAAATGTTTAAATATTTTACGCAACTGAAATATTGTTGAAAAATCACTACGTGATTTGAATAGTGATAAAATATTTTTACATGATTGTGAAAATGACAAAAAAAATCGTTATGAGATTTGGAAAGTGTTTTAAATATTTTGAGAATGATAGAAAATGATTTACGTAACGTAAAAGAATGATTTTTAAGTTACGCAATTTTGAAACAGTGAAAAAATACTATGCGATTTGAGAAACGTATGTTTTTACGCGATTGAGAAAAATGTTAAAAATTAGTACGTGGATTAAAAGTGCAACAGAAGAGTTGCAACATTTTGAAAACGTAACAGAAATGTTACGAAATTTTATAAACGTAACAGTAGTGTTACGGTATTGTAAAAACGTAATAAAAACGTTTTGAAATTTTAAAAAATGTAACAAAAGTGTTACGGTATTGTGAAAATATAAAAGAAGTGTTATGGTATTGTGAAAACATAACAGAAACGTTTTTGGATTGTGAAAACGTAACAGAAATGTTACGTGATTGTGAAAATATGGTAAAAGTGTTTTACAACTATGAAAACGTGATAACATGATTTTTGCTGTTGAAAGTACAGTATGATTACTGTTGAACCAGTGTCCATACACTGTTTTTGAGAAAATGATATATTTGTCTGTGATTGGATTTGGTGCATTATACATGCATTGGAATGGTCCGATGAGGATTGGATATGGCTGAGTGCCTAGGAGAAACACACCTCTTGAGTGGGTGCGATATGCGTAGTGTAGGTCACTTGTTGACCTTGGGGGCATCGGGGTGCGGGTTGCTTACACGGGTGGTTGGTCGCGCTTCTTCCCGTAGGTTAGACCGATGCAACACACCGATGATCCTGACCGAGACACTATTCTTAATCAAGATCTGATAAAGACTGTCGTGTATATGCTAGATGTGCAAAAATCAAAATGAGGATTATAGCACGTGGTCTGAGGCATGTGGTACCGATAGATCTTTTCGATCATTTCTCCGACCTGAGTTTAGCTCCATGAAGTAGGAAATCGAGTCTTGTGTACATGCATAATCTAAACACTTATATCTGTATGATATATTAATTGAGGAATATTGGCTATGACAACTATTTTGAATACTTGGATTGATATATGATTGGATGATGATGGTTGATTAATATTGAATACATTATTGGAAATTTGGTATGATATCCCTGTATGATATTGTTGTTTGTGTTATCTCGTCAGTGCTTGAGTATGTTGGTATTGGCGTAGGTGATCTCACCTCTTTGTTATGTTGTTTTGCTGTGTCTGTACTGTTAAAATCAAAAAAATAGAAGGATCGAGTTGTCTTAGACATAACGGGCGATGAATACTCTGAGATGGGTGACAACAATAAGGAGTGGACATTCAGGACTCGAAGGGGTGCAGTGTTGACAAAGAATAGATGTAGAACAGATGTCTGATGCAACAAGATGGATACACAACAGAATAAGTATGTTAAGTTTTAATGTTAGTGTTGTACCGTGCTATTAAGTAGGACCCATCATGGGGTTTGCTACTGTTAAAAAAAAAAGAGTCTGTTAGTTTTATATTTCTCTTTAAATTGTGAAATATTAATTGGTGTCAATATTGCATAATGAATAGTTGAAATATGATTTTCAATGTTACCTAATATTTTCAGTAAATTTATGTTTCAGTAAAGAAGAAATTTTAAAACCCACTTTTTATAACTCAAACTTTGTGCGAATTTCTTTTCAGATTATGAGTCGAGAGTCGGAAATGTGATACCCTAGGGAGGGTTTTACACTTTCTTTCTACATTGATCAACAGAATGACCAATTGATTGACAAAAAGTGCAAAAATTTGGAAGTTTCTCATATTCAATGCCAATAAAAAAAGCATAGTCATTTCTTTCCACCATGATTTCAGTAGGCAGTTTGCTAGTAAGGTTAATGTCATCAAGAGATATTGGAGTACCTATACCCCCTGCTATTTCAAACAAGATTTTAGGTCTCCAATACTCCTGTGGCAGATCATGAAGCCTAATCCATGCTTGGACATGAGTCTGTTTTTGATTATTAGGACTGAAATCCGGACATCATTGAGAGAGCCTTAATAGACCAGGATTCAGATTCCATGATCCTACCGCCCAAACACAACGAAGATCTTTAGGGGAAGAGAAGTTAAACTTATAATAGCCTTTTCCTAGAGGTATCACTCTCCACGGACCAATTGGTTTCCACAATTTGGAGAGTTTATCTCTAAGATCAGTAATTTTGACAGGAGAATTACCTTTTGCTAATAAGAGTCTTCCGTGCAAATTGTTTTTACAACTATCAAGCCTTTTTTGATATTCATCTTCTGAAATCTTGATCGAAATTGAGTCACCCTTAACATAGGGCCTCGACAACTGGCTTAAAGAAATGTCAAAAGAATTACTCAGAGCTTGAGCAAACGTTCTGTTTTGTGGAGGATGAGGAGGAGGGACGGAAGAGGGGGAAAGAAAAGAATCAAGAAACTTCCATGGACAAATGGGATGACTCACATCTGAAGCCATGACATGCAAACCCTAGAAAACCATGCAGAAACAAACCCTAGCAGAGTTTTTACTTTCCGACCCAACTCACCATTGGATGTTATCGATCCATTGTTATTATAAAAATGTTTTACGTTTATATTTAATGATATATTATCATATCATTAAATGAGTTTGATATTATATATAATTGTTAACATAATTAAATTCATTAAATGAAGTGTTAATATAAAATTAATTAGTAATATAAAAAATACATTAATAATACATCAAAATTAAACTTTAATCTCTATAAATTTCCATTATAACAAATAATAATAATAATAATAATAATAATGACTCCCATTGTCATCTATTAACTTGTAAGAGAGTGTGTACTCAGTTACTGTAAGATTTAATAATGTGAGATTATTAACTTATAAAAAATATGGAATCATTGTTTAGGTCAATGCCAACATCTTTTTTGATGTCTGATGTGACGTGTTATTATTTTAAATATCTTGAATGAAATTGTAAATATTAGGAAGGTATTCTATTTTTCATTGCTCTGTTTCTAGTACACACATTTTTATATAAAATACATTTGGGATAACTAATGTAAAGGTAACGTATACATTCAAAATTCAAGTATAAAAATCAAATCCCAAATTTTATGCAGCTCCTTCTCTTGTGCGTGATTTACGAAAGTCGTTTATAATTTTCTCATGATCTTCAGTTGAATGAGAATTAATAATTTGAGATATGCCAATATCCCCCCGCAATCGAAAGGGCACTTCGTGCAGTTGAAGATTGGCACGTAGTAGAGTGAATTTGGATGCATTTAACGCCTTTGTGAGGAGGTCGGCCAACTGATCTTTTGAAGATAAAAATGACACTTGAAGCTTCTTTTAAAGAACTTGGTCACACACATAGTGCAAGTGAATTTCGATATGCTTTGTGCGTGCATAGAATACTGGATTAGATGAGAGATAGGTAGCTCCAATATTATCACACCATAGTTGTGGATAGCGAGGTGTAAAATTGACTTAATCCAATGAATTTCTGCCGCTGTGTTTAAGAGAGATTTGTACTCGGATTCGGTGCTGCTTCTTGCAACGATGTGCTGTTGTTTACAGCTCCAAGGGATTAAGTTTTTTTTCCATGAAAGATGCAGTAGGCACCCTGTTTACAGGTGAATTTGGTATGAGACAAATTCTAAGCAAACAAATATATTTTATCAAACGAATGTAGGTTCACGAATTATGTGATAATCTCGTTAGAAAAGAAACTTAAGAAATTGATGAGTAACGTGCAAAATATAAAGTGTAAAGAAATTTAAAAGTGTAAAGAAAGTAAATTACAAGAAATATAAAGTGCTGAAGATTAAAATGCAGAAAATAAAGGTGCAAAAAGTTTAAATGCGGGAATTGTAAAAATGCAGTAAGTTTAAAGTGCAGAAAACGTAAAATGTATGAATTTAAAGTGCAGAAAGAGTAAAGAAATTTAAAGAACAAGGCTTGAAAATAAAGAATTTAAAGAGACATTGCATTAATGTAAATAGCTAGAAATGAAAATAGAAGTCATACTTAGAATCAAATCCGTTAATCTGCTTGAGTGAGATGTTAGGATTGTATATCCAATAAAATCACCATTTGTACATCGTGAATACTAGTATTTATAGGCAAAATATGAAAAATAACTAACTCCTAAAAACTGACCACGTTCATGGCAGTTATATCATGTTTATCTATACTAATATTTTGCTCAACTGAGAGCAGTCATGTCATCTTTCGTCAATAGCATTGGTAACTTTATTTTCGACGAAACCATCCCTTGACCTTTTGATAATTGATCACCACTTGGATTCACCATCTGGCTGTTGAATTCAAGACGAATAACTAAAAGCAACTGAGATATTTCGACAAAAACCAACATCTGACTATAACACTAGATCATCGTCTAACTGTAAAAAAAAAACCTCTTCGTCGAATACCTCAATGTTATCATTCGACCATAGAAAGACCATCTTCATCGAATTATCTATCTTCGTCGAATGTCAATTGTCTGTCGAAAATATTTTTTTTAAATCAAAACTTGTATTTTTATCCCCAACAAATGCTCCCCAAAATTTTTCTTTCGACATTGCTAGAAGAAAGATAAATTTTAATCTTATCTTCTACTTCCAATTCCGATGTCAGGACCTTATCAAAAATCTTTTCAAAATCATTTTGATTTTCAAAAAAAAATCCAATAAAATCTTCCGTGGATTTTTCGAAAACCACAACTACAACTTATCATTTCAAATATTTAATAGCCATTTTTCCTAATAAATAGGGATCATACTTATCCCTCTTTTGAAAACAACTTTTTAATTTCCTGACGAAAATTACGCGTCCTCTTACCTTTTTCACTATTTACTACTTCTTTAAATTTCACAGACTTATGCTACTTTTACCCTATCTTTTACTATTCATCATCCTCAACCTTATTCTCTTGGGTCTTTTCTGTAAAACTTCCTTCTCAACAATGGCTTCTCATTCTCAATCTGTCTATGAGTCTTCAGTTGATTTGGGCAATCACGCCGTTGTTCAAGACCCAATTCTAGAGAAATCCGAGCTGTGGAATTTTTCCAAGGTAATCCTTCCTATCAATGACCTTTCGCTTTCTTTAGATTCTCCAGCTGCTTTCTTGGGCCCAGTTCTGCCCAAAGAACTCATTACCAAAGAAATCCAAAGCTTTTTCCCTTGCAAAAATCCAAAAGAAGAATGTATTTTGGCTTCTCTTCCTTCCATCCCCATCAGTTATTTTAACAAATCTGAAAGGCTTTTCAAAACCCCACCTGGCCAAATCAATGGGTATCTTGATTGGCTTAATAGAGTCCAAGCCTCTAAAGAAACTTCATGGAGGAAATTAGGTATATTTGACTGTATCCAACTTTCACGTTATCCCATGAAAATGGATTCATATATGTTGGGTGCATCTTTTTTCTTTTAGAACAAAACCATCAATTCCTTTCATTTCCCTTATGGCATGATGGGACCTACGCTTTTCGACGTGGCTGCCATAACTGGTCTTCAACCAGATGGGAAAGTCATAACTCCTATCCTTCTCCCCTTGAACGTCATAGATGTTTATTCAAAAGCCCCAACTTCTTTTTCAAATTTTGTCAATTTCTATTCTTCATCAGATGGCCCTGTATCCGACGAAGAACATGTGGCTTTTCTCTTTCTCTGGTTGTCGGCCTATACTCTCTGTACTAAATCAATTCAAGTGTCAAAATCTTACCTTCACCTCGCCAATCTCCTTCATGAAGGTCAAGAATTGGCTTTCGGACAGTTCCTTCTTGCCAATCTTTACTTTGGTATTGGCGATATTGTACAAAGCATTAGGTCACAAACAAAGAAAACTAATGCTGGTGGCCCCATATGGTTGCTGCAACTCTGGCTAAACGCCATTCTTGGAGACTATCTAGTTGACACTTCTCCTTCAACAATTTCTTCTATTACTTATGGCATTAGACTCTGCCATTTCAAACATGAAAAAATCCACAAGCATCACTCAGAGAATTTTATGCACTTTTTCAGCATTTTCCATTCCATCTCCTTCAATACTGAAGATATTTATTTTGCACCCTTCGCTGACCGCTCCGTCGGTCCAGAGTGGTTTACTCGACCACTTATTTCTGACAACCCTTCTATTCAAACTGATAATCTTTCCATTTGGTCAAATTTTCTTTGTCGGCAAGTGTTAATTGTTGGCCTTCCTGGTTCGACGAACAATCTTTTAGAATTGCACCTGCCAAATTCATTAGCTCGTCAACTGGGATTCTGTCAAGCCATTACAACTCCATTCTCTCAAAAAGCCAAAGAACACTTCGTTAATGACTGCTTATAAGACATGTCAGATCTTGTACGGGTGGCTATGAAAAATGAGAGACACAAACAACATTTTTTGATTTCTCCTTTCACACCCTATAGAGGAGTTACTCCAGATTTTGTCGAATGGTGGACTACATACTATAGTCCTTACTATATCGATATTGATGTTTGTCGAAGCCGAATAACTCAACAACTCGTTCCTGTGCAGGGTCAAGAGCCTTCGACAAAAACCAAAGGTAAACATATTCAAGATATTAGAGCTTTTGAGAAATATTACAAGATCAAGTGGGACTACAGGTATCCTGGCACAATTGTTCGACACTGTGAAGAAGTCCTGGCTAAACAAAAGCAAATGCACAAAGAGAAATGCTCCATTAATTTTATTGCGGTTTCCATAAAAAACCCTTTGGCACGACTTGAACCTTTTCAAGTCCCTTTTCCAAAACCAGTGCCTCTTCTTTGTGCTCGTTTTGGTTTGGCCGACGAATTCCCAGGTAAACCCACCGAGGCTGGTAACTTCCTTACTTCCGATAGAGTCTTTTCTGTGAGTAACATCTTTCTTACAAGAACTCCAGAAGTTACTTTTACCCATCGGTTTGCTTCCCCATGTGAACAATTTGCCAAAGATACCCGAGTCATCACTAAATTGCTCGAAGGTACTTCTTTCGATTCTGAAATCAATTCCTTATTTCATCAATTAATTACTTTTCTTTCTTTTCTTCCTAGCTACTCCTTTAAAAAGACCTTTGGAGTATAAGCAATCAGGAGAAGGAGAAGAAGAAGAAACAGAAACTTCTGCCTTAAAGAAAAGAAAAGGCAAGAAAACTCAAAACCCTCATATCCCAAAAGCTCAAAAAACTAAAACAACTAGAGCGGCATCGACGAAAAGCCCTGCTAAACCCAAAGTCGCTGCCAAGCCTTCTAAGGTAAAAACTTCCAAGGTATATTTTCAACCAACCTTTTAGAATTTAATTTCAATTTGTCAAAATTAAACCTTTTATCAATTACAGGTTGATGGCTTAACTCCCACTTCTTCTGTCGAAATCATTGAATCTCCAAGCCCATCTTCTGAAAATCCTTTGAAGGTATAATTTCCTTCATTTCTTTTTTTCATACCTTGGTAAATTCTCATCTTACTTTACCTTTGCAGAAGAAAAAGAAAAAGACTCAATCCTTAAGGTCTAGCTTGAAACCTATTGAACTTGAGGTAGAAACTACTTCTATTCCTCCCAAGGTAAATGTTAACCGACACAATTTTTCCTAGTTGGAAACTCAAGACTTCATTTAATAATGTGATCTTTTCTATTTCAAGATCCAGAAACTGAACAAATTGCTGAAAGTCCTTCAGGACCTATCACCGAATTGAACGCTGAAGATCCAATTCAGCAACCTGCTGAGGTAAGATCTTTCAAGTCTTAAAGTAAAGAATTCCTAAGATTTTTCTTATCTTGATGTCACTTTTATTTTCTACAGCAACTGATAGATCCTGTCGCTACTGACAATCCTACTGGACAAGGCAATGAAACTCTCTCTCCAGAGGATCAATTTTTTCAAACTTCTGAAATACCAACTGTTTCCTTGCCTCTCCCGACAGAAATTCAAGGTGCTAGTTCTTCCCAAATAAATAAAGACAATCCTGTCGAAATTGCTTCTGAAGAATTCGACATGAATGCTCTCTTAGCTGCAATTGCACCTTCCAATCTACCTCTGTCATCTCAAATTCATTCTATTGTCATAGAGTCAAAAAATGCTGAAGATATGGAGGTAGATTTGGATGAATTGATATCTATGTTGTCAGGTAGCCATAGAAGTTCTCCACAATTAGCTCGCTCCTCTACCTAACCTAGACAAGATTCCAGTGACTCTCATGTTACTGAGCTTTTGGCAGAGCTGAAAAATGCCTTTACCTACTCCTTTGAGCAATTAAGTTTCGATCAACCACTCCAGGAAAGAATGCTGACCATTGTGGCTGAATTGGAACCTCTTTCTCAACAACTTCCAATAACGAATCAAGCTCTTCCTTCGACTATCAAAGATTTTCTCCAAAACTTATCTCTGAACATGCCTACTATTCGTCAGGTCATTCCTGCTTATGATAAAAAACTTCAAGAAAAATCCAAGATTTTAAAGCAATTGACCGACGCAAAGAATGAGATAACCAAACTGAAAGGTTATCTTATTGATGGAAAAAATAAGGAGGCAGAACTTGACAAAGAAATTGAAGATTTGGAGAAAAAACTTGAAGAAACTCATCGTCGAAAACAAAAACTCAGCATGGCACTGCAACAAGGGAATGTAAAACAGCAAAACATCATCAACAACTCAAAACAATGGGCTGTCAAGACCAAAGCTGTATTGGCGGATTTACATTCTCTTGAACTAGAATATCAAAAAGCATGTGCCAATAAACGAGCTTTGGAAGACTCTTGGGAAGTTTTGCAGAGGATTTAATTGTATTGGTTCTTTTATACTGTCGGTTTGATAATCCGACAAGATTTGTATGGCCTTCTAGGCCAATACTTAATAAACATCCCTTTTGATCAGTTTCCAACACGTTTTTATTCATTGCACTTTAAACATTCTTTATTCTGTTTCTTTTCAATGCATCTCGTAACTGTGCATCATAATTAACTTAATTTATTATAATAAAAGTTACAAGGCATCACATAATGATTCCTTCTGCAGCAAATCTTCTATAAATAGTGTTCTTCTGAAACACCGAAGTTCAAATCCGTATTCTGATTTTTCTTTTCCATCATTTCACCATGTCTTCAGATAATTTCTTCTTTTCTCAATGGGATAAATGGAAAAAGGGCTCTGTATTAATGGTGATGATCAACTTGAACTTCAGTAAGAATCGTAATATTTCTGATGAGCTTCAGTAAGCATCGTAACAACCCAGTGTTTTTGAAACACGGTTGTTATAATGTAAATGACTCTTCAGGGAGTAGACGACCAACCAAAATCTCGTCCAGGACAAGTTAAGGGCCGTCTACTCCTTCCTCTTCCTCAGGTCCTACGAGCTCAATTCAGAACACATTCAGCTGGGGAGAAGCTTCTGGTTTATTTAGAATAGGTTTATTTCTCTATTATCTTCCTTGACAATCTAAACCAGATGTAACATCAGTATGTAATTTGTATTTGTCGAATATATGAATGAAATTTCATTTTTACTCAATTTCTATCTTTACTTCATACATCGTCGGTTTATATGGCTTTAAATATTTGCCATTAATTGATTTAATCCTCAAACCAGAATTAACTTCGACAAGTGCATAAGCATTCCCGGAAAATACTTGAGTAATTTTAAATGGTCCTTCCCATTTTGGAGACCATTTTCTATATTTTCGACACCTTTTATCCATGGGCAGAATGACTTTCCAAACCAAATCATCCATCTTAAAGGATTTATACTTAACTCGACTGTCGCAAAACTTTGCAATCCTTTCTTTCTGTCGAATCAAGTTTTCTAGAGTTACTAATCTTTCATCACTTAATTCATTCAATTCATCAAACATCAAGTCCCAATAATGCTCAATTGGTAACTCGTCTTGTTTTTTAATTCGAATGGAATAAAGATTAATCTCAACTGGTAACATTGCATCATGACCATAAACTAACTTATATGGTGAAGTGCCCGTCGATTCTCTTGGTGAATTTCTATATGCCCATAGAATTTGATTAAGGGTATTATGCCAATTTTTAGGTTGTCGACCAATATGCTTTTTAATCAAATTTATGATTATTTTTTTCATGGCCTCTACTTGGCCATTTGCCTGAGCATAATATGGCGTCAACGTGAGCATTTTAATTTTACTTGAACTGGCATATTCGACAACTTTCTTTCCAATGAATATTGATCCTTGGTCGGTTGTCAAAGTTTGTGGTATTCCAAACTGACAAACTATATTATCTTCAATAAAGTCAATCACATCCTGCTGAGTTACATCCTTCAAGGCTACAGCCTCAACCCATTTGGTGAAATAATCAACTCCTACTAAAATATATTTGTGTCCCTTCGACGAGATGGGATGAATTTGGCCAATTAAATCTAAGGCCCACCCTCTGAAAGGCCAAGGTTTAACTATAGCATGTAACTCACTAGCATGAACATTTTGTATATGGCCATGTCTTTGACACTCTTCACAAGACTTGGCAAACATTATACAATCCCTAACTAGTGTTGGTCAATAATACCTTTGATGTCGAAGGACCCATTTCATCTTTTCACCTGCCTGATGAGCTCCACAAATTCCTTCATGGACTTCTGCCAAGGCAATATAAGCCTCTGCTTCACTCAGGCAAACTTCTAAATTTCCATCGATAGACTTTCTATACAAGGCTCCCCCTAATACCACAAACTTCGATGCTCTATACTTGAGCTTTCTATGCACATCTTGACTTGGATTTTCCAAATAACTCAGTATTGGTTGTCTCCAGTCATTAATCGTCGAAATGTCATTTTGTAGTATATCTCTTTCCTCTAATGGATATAAAATTTCTCTTATTTCCATTAGATTTGTAAGAACCTTGGATGAAAGTCTATAACCAGAGGCTACTTGTGCTAATTCATTTAAACCTCTGGAAATGTGTTTGACAGTTACCTCGTCGAATTGTTTCATTAACTTACTTGCCACAATATAATATTTCATTAGATTTTCACTAACACATTTATATTCTTGGGCAAGTTGCTTAACGACCAACTGTGAATCACCAAATATATGCACATTACGTGCTTTCATTTCCACTAGTATCTCCAATCCGACAATTAAGGCTTCATATTCAACCTCATTGTTAGAACAGGTATATTTAAGTTCAAACATGAACTTAGTTGGAGTACCTTGAGGGGAAACAATTAAAATCCCTACTTCAATTCTATTTTGATGCCTTGAACCATCAAAATATAAACACCAAGGTTTTAAACCGACAATATTTACATTATCTATATCCAAACAAAGATGGTCGACCAAGAAGTCAACAATTGCTTGGCCTTTTACTGCTCTCATTGGTACATATTGTAAAGAAAATTCTGGCAAAACAATTGTCCATTTTCCAATACGACCATTTAACACTGGTTTCGATAACATATATTTTATTATATCAGTTTTTGACATAACCAGTACATTACAAGGCATCATGTAATATTTAAGCTTAGTACATGAGAAATACAATGCTAAACAAAGTTTTTCTATTGCACTATATCTTCTCTCAACATCATTTAAAACTTGACTAAGATAATACACGGCTCTTTCGATGCCATTTACATCTTGAGCTAGCATACTTCCTATAGTTTCTTCTTATGCTGATATATACAATTTCAACGGTCGACGAGGCACTGGAGGCATCATGACCGGTGGTTTTGTCAAATACTGCTTTATCTGGTCAAAGGCTTCTTGGTGGCAGGGTTCCCACACAAAATCCTGTTCAGCCTTCAACTTGATCAATAGAGCAAAAACTCTGGTTCTTCCCGACAAGTTGGATATAAATCTTCTTAGGAAGTTAACTTTCCCTAAAAAAGATTGCAATTCTTTTTTATTTGTCGGTGGTGTGGCCTCCAAAACTGCCTTGGCTTTATTCTTGTCCACTTCTATACCTTTTTTATAGACTAGGAAACCCAAGAATTTAGCAGCCGACACTCCAAAACCATATTTTTCTGGATTCATCTTAAGGCTGTGCTTCCTCATCCTGTCGAATGCCTGCCTTAAGTTTGTCAAATGGCTTTCCTTTGTTTCTGACTTGACAATGACATCGTCAATGTAGACTTCCATAAATTTTCCAATGACATCATGAAAAATTGTATTCATTGCTCTCTGATAAGTGGCCCCTGCATTCTTTAAACCGAAAGGCATGACTACCCATTCAAATGTCCCAATGGCTCCTGGACACCTGAAGGCAGTTTTTGACACGTCCTCTTCGGCTATAAAAATTTGATTATAACCTGCATGACCATCCATAAAACTTAATGATTCATGTCCAGATGCGGCATCAACTAACATATCTGCAATTGGCATAGGATACTCATTTTTAGGTGTGGCAATGTTCAAATTTCTAAAATCTACACATATTCTCAACTTGCCATTTTTCTTAACTACAGAACAATATTAGAAAGCCATTCAACATACCTGGTTGTTCTGATGAATTTGGCTTTGAGCAATCTTTCAACCTCTTCTTTTATCTTTAATATCACCTCAGGTGCAAATCTCCTATTGGCTTGTCTAACAGGTCTGCATCCTTCTTTCAGAGGCAATCTATGCTCGACAAGATCTCTACTCAATCCAGGCATTTCATCATAATCCTAAGCAAAACAATCTTTATATTCCATAATTTATTCGACAAGCTTTTCTTTGAAATCCTTTAGCAGAAATGAACTCACGAAGATGGGCCTTCTATTTGCTTCAGTGCCCAAGTTTATTTCTTCCAAAGGATCTTCCACTTCCACACGTTGCTTTTCAACAAGCCCTTTTTTAAATCCTAAAAGACCGTCATCAATTATACAATCTGACAGCATGTTTTCAGCAGTGAATACTGCTTTGTCGGCTAAATAAGCCGACAATTCTTTTGAATAATCCTTAACACTCATAAGTAGTGCTTGGCCGATCTTCTTCGGCCTTCTTCACCAGTCGTACACCAAATTGATCCCTCAAGCAAACTTCGAGTGCGTCTTTGTTAATCACTCCACCACTTGTTGTTACTGGTTTAACACTTAGAGCATATATTCTGAAATCGACATGAAGCTGCTGGAGATAGCAAGGACTGTCATCTGCTTCTATTACTTCAACTTGGTCGTCTTCATTCCAAAGAATGAGCTTCTGATGAACTATTGATGGTATTATTCCGATATCATGAATCCAATCTCTTCCTAACAAAAGATTGTAACTTGACTTCGTCGGAATTACCACAAATAATGTCGGCCTTGCAACGAATCCGACTTGTACTTTCAACATCACCACTCCGTCTGGTGGGGAGGTTTTACCACTGAAATCTGTGACTATCATGTTTGTCAACATCAAATCTGACTCATCTTTCCCAAGTTTTTTAATCATGGCCCTTGGGATTAAATTGATTACTGCCCCCCCATCGATCAAAACTCTATTGGTGGGTTTTCCTTCCAACAGAGCCTTGATGTGCAACGGTCGTAAATGAGCCTTCTGATCTTCTGTCGGTTTTTCAAGCTGAGCTGTATTATCAAAGACTGTGATCATATTGTCTTGGAAAAGAAGCCAATGATCGTCTAGGTCATCAAAATCTTCTTCATTCTCCCCAGTGTACTCAATTTCGTGATACCTTTCAAAATCAGTAGGTAATACTGAAACTAAATTAACACTCATTGACTTCAAGAATTCCTCTTCTTCAGACAGCTCTTCACTTAGATGCCTTCTAATCCTTAAGTAATCTTCCGATGGAAAATTACTATCCATAGCCGTCAAGATATCATCCAGATTATCTTCCAAGTTGATGTCCATGTCGAATTGCTCCTCATCACCAAGGCCTAAAAGATCCTCTGGATCATTCAAGGCCTCAATAACTTCATCAGTCATTGGGTCTACATCTTGGCAATCAGGCTTTGCCAATCTTTCTCTTTCTTTTCTTATGTCAAGCACTTTCTTCCTCCACTCAACATCTTGATCTGGGTCTTCTAAAATTCTCCTTATTTCTTCTTTTGACCAGTCTTTAATATTACTATTTTCAATTCCAGAGTCCTTAATCTGCTCTTTTCCTATTGTCGGGCTTGCAGCATTCGAGCTTATCAACTCCTTGTCTTTTTCGACTGGTAAACTGGTCTTTCTTGTCTCTTTTTCTGCCGTTATCAATCCAATTGGCCATTTCCTCTTTGTTTTATTTGGAATTGGGCTTCGAACTTGCTTACCCCTTCTTATTTCTTCCAACCTTTCTTGTCGGGATTTATCATCAGTATCAAGTCGTCTAACTGTATTTGCTGTCGGCTCCCCTGGGAATGATCCCTTGGTAACAACACTTTTTATCTTTCTACCATCTTTACCCTGATCAAGCATTGGTTTCTTTTCGACCACCAAACAACTTGTTTCTACAGGCTGCTCCTTGATCACTAATCCTTCAGCCATATCTCTTCTCTCTTGCCCTTGTCTTAATCTTTGTAATCTCCTTTTCTTACTCTTTGACATTGGAAGAACCTTTGACGACCCTGCTTCATCTTGGCCAATCAAAGTTTTTCCTAAATTAATCCTTCCATTCTTGTAGTCTTCATTCCAAAAAGGTTGATCCCTTTGAAAATTACTCTTCCTGACAGACACATTCCGTCGAAAATACGTATGTCTATCCATTATGGAATTCTTCATCCACTTATTCACGGCAACATTAGCAGGTGGCACCCTAGTCTTAAATGGTCTGACATGAGCTTTGTTTCCCACAAACCGCTGTGGTTCGACTAACCAATCATTCATATTAGGCCTAGACATGTAAACTGGCTTTGGCCTTAGAGCATAAAAAGTCTTCTATGGTCTCCAGGTTTTTCTGTCGAGAACATTTTCCTTACCCTGCTGGATACTTGGTTATTCTTCAGCAGCTTTCTTCATAGCAAGCTCATCATATACTGCATTACACCTTGGACACAACCTTACCTTGCCCTCATCTTTCTTTCTTTCAAGAAATGTCTCAAGAGACTCACCTGGCTTAGGATATACGTCAGTTGCATTCTTTGTATCCACGTTGAATTCTTACAACCTCCTTATGTTGAGCATCCCAACATTTAAAGGAACTTGCTGATCAACACAAGATACTTCAGCCTGAAACGGATCTGTGTCAACTTTCATATCTGCTTTAAGCTTGTCGGCAAACTTCAGACGCCCATCCATTATTGCTTTTTGAATTATGTCTCTGAAACGAACACATTCATTAGTAACATGACCGAAACTATTATGAAACTTACAATATTTTCGGTCTTTAATTTCTTCCAACTTTAACAACCTATGACCTTCCGACAGTTTAATATGTTTATCTTTTAGTAACAAATCAAAAATCTTGTCGACTTTGGTTACGTCGAATGTATATGTTTTCCTATTAACGTAACCCACTTTCTCCTTATTTCTAGTAGGCTGTAATGCCTGACAAACATAAGGAGGACCGTTCTGAAGTTTAGCAATGTTAACTTCGAGCTCATCATCGCTGCCTTCAAACTCATTGTCGGATTCATTTAATCCGACAAATGCCACCTTTTCTCTTTTAAGAATTCTTTTTTGTTTCTAAATCTTTTCAACTTTTAGTTGTTCTATTTGCCTAATTTTTTAACCTAATTGGGCAAGATCAACTAAATGTTGATTCACTAACTTCTTCCTTATATAATAATCTAAACCACCTGTACACTAACTTCAACTGAAAGTGCATTCGACGCCGGATTATTTACGTTACTCATAGGTGGTTTAGATTATTATATAAGGAAGAAGTTAGTGAATCAACATTTAGTTGATCTTGCCCAATTAGGTGAAAAAGTTAGGCAAATAGAATAACTAAAAGTTGAAAAGATTCAGAAACAAAAAAGATTTCTTAAAAGAGAAAAGATGGCATTTGTCGGATTAAATGAATCCGACAATGAGTTTGAAGGCAGCGATGATGAGTTCGAAGTTAACATTGCTGAACTTCAGAACGGTCCTCCTTATGTTTGTTAGGCATTACAGCCTACTAGAAATAAGGAGAAAATAGGTTACGTTAATAGGAAAACATATACATTCGACGTAACCAAAGCCAACAAGATTTTTGATTTGTTACTAAGAGATAAACAGATTAAACTATCGGAAGGTCATAGGTTGTTAAAGTTGGATGAAATTAAAGACGAAAAATATTGTAAGTTTCATAATAGTTTCGGTCATGTTACTAATGAATGTGTTTGTTTCAGAGACATAATTCAAAAAGCAATAATGGATGGGCGTCTGAAGTTTGTCGACAAGCTTAAAGCGGATATGAAAGTTGATACAGATCCGTTTCAAGCTAAAGTATTTTGTGTTGATCAGCAAGTTCCTTTAAATGTTGGTATGCTCAACATAAGGAGGTTGCAAGAATTCAATGTGGATACAAAGGATGCAACCGACGTATATCCTAAGCCAGGTGAGTCTCTTGAGACATTTCTTGAAAGAAAGAAAGATGAGGGCAAGGTAAGGTTAGTGCCCAAGGTGTAATGTAGTATATGATGAGCTTGTCAAGAAGAAAGTCAAGAACAACCAAGTATCCAAATAGGTAAAGAAAAAGTTCTCGATAGAAAAACCTGGAGACCACATAAGACTTTTCATGCTCCAAGGCCAAAGCCAATCTACATGCCTAGGCCTAACATGAATGGTTAGTTAGTCGAACCATAGGGGTTTGTGGGAAACAAAGCTCATGTCAGACCATTTAAGACTAGGGTGCCACCTGCTAATGTTGTCGTGAATAAGTGGATGAAGAATTCCATAATGGATAGACATACGTATTTTCGACGAATTTTAGTCCGCCAGAGGAGTAATTTTCAAATGGATCAACCTTTTTGGAATGAAGACTACAAGAATGGAAGGATTAATTTAGGAAAAACTTCGATTGGCCAAGATGAAGCAGGGCCATCAAAGGTTCTTCCAATGTCAAAGAGTAAGAAAATGAGATTACAGAGATTAAGACAAGCGCAAAAGAGAAGAGATATGGCTGAAGGATTAGTGATCAAGGAGCAGCCTGTAGAAACAGGTTGTTTGGTGGTCGAAAAGAAACCAATGCTTGATTAGGATAAAGATGGTAGAAAGATAAAAAGTGTTGTTACCAAGGGATCATTTCCAGGGGAGCCGACAACAAATGCTGTTAGATGGCTTGATACTGATGATAAATCCCGACAGGAAAAGTTGGAAGAAATAAGAAATGGTAAGCAAGTTCGAAGGCCAATTCAAAATAAAACAAAGAGGAAATGGCCAATTGGATCGATAGCGGCAGAAAAAGAGACAAGAAAGAATAGTTTACCAGTCGAAAAAGACAAGGAGTTGATCAGCTCGAATGCTGCAAACCCGACAATAGGAAAAGAGCATATTAAGGACTCTGGAATTGGAAATCATAATATTAAAGACTGGTCAAAAGAAGAAATCAGGAGAATTTTAGAAGACCCAGGTCAAGATGTTGAGTGGAGGAAGAAAGTGCTCGACATAAGAAAAAAAAAAGAGAAAGATTAGCAAAGCCTGACTGCCAAAATATGAAATCAATGACTGATGAAGTTATTGAGGCCTTGAATGATCCAGAGGATCCTTTAGGCCTTGGTGATGAGGAGCAATTCGACATGGGCATCAACTTGGAAGATAATCTGGATGATATCTTGACGGCTATGGATAGTAATTTGCCGTCGGAAGATTACTTAAGGATTAGAAGGCATCTAAGTGAAGAGTTGTCTGAAGAAGAAGAATTCTTGAAGTCAATGAGTGTTAATTTAGTTTCAGTATTACCAGCAGATTTTGAAGGGTATCACGAAATTGAGTACACTGGGGAGAATGAAGAAGATTTTGATGACCTAGATGATCATTGGCTTCTTTTCCAAGACATTATGATCACAGTCTTTGATAATACAGCTCAGCTTGAAAAACCGACAGAAGATCAGAAGGCTCATTTACGACCGTTACACATCAAGGCTCTGTTGAAGGAAAACCCACCAATAGAGTTTTGATCGACGGGGGGGGGCAAAGCAATCAATTTAATCCCAAGGGCCATGATCAAAAAACTTGAGAAAGATGAGTCAGATTTGATGTCGACAAACATGATAGTCACAGTATTTCGTGGTAAAACCTCCCCATCAGACGGAGTGGTGATGTTGAAAGTACAAGTCGGATCCGTTGCAAGGCCGACATTATTTGTGGTAATTCCGACAAAGTCAATCTTTTGTTAGGAAGAGATTGGATTCATGCCGTCGGAGCAATACCATCAACAGTTCATCAGAAGCTTATTCTTTGGAATGAAGACGACCAAGTTGAAGTAATAGAAGCAGATGACAGATCCTTGCTATCTCCAAAGAAGCTTTCATGTCGATTTCTAATATATGCTCCAAGTGTTAAACCAGTAACAGCAAGTGGTGGAGTGATTAACAAAGACGCACTCGAAGTTTGCTTGAGGGATCAGTTTGGTGTACGATTGGTGAAGAAGGCCGAAGAAGATCGGCCAAGCACTAGTTATGAGTGTTAAGGATTATTCAGAAGAATTGTCGGCTTATTTAGCCGACAAAGCAGTATTCACTGCTGAAAACATGCTGTCGGATTGTGTAATTGATGACGGTCCTTTAGGATTTGAAAAAGGGCTTGATGAAAAGCAAAGTGTGGAAGTGGAAGATCCTTTAGAAGAAATAAACTTGGGCACTGAAGCAGATAGAAGGCCCATCTTCGTGAGTTCATTTCTGCCAAAGGATTTCAAAGAAAAGCTTGTCAAATTAATTATGGAATATAAAGATTATTTTGCTTGGGATTATGATGAAATGCCTGGATTGAGTAGAGATCTTGTCGAGCATAGATTTCCTCTGAAAGAAGGATGCAGACCTGTTAGACAAGCCAATAGGAGATTTGCACCTGAGGTGATATTAAAGAGAAAAGAAGAGGTTGAAAGATTGCTCAAAGCCAAATTCATCAGAACAACCAGGTATGTCGAATGGCTTTCTAATATTGTTCTTGTCGCATTCATGAGTGACATGAATTGTATCTTTTGTCCTTACCTAGAACAGAATTGTCATTGTCATTAATGATGACATTCTGATCTATTCTCGAAAATACGGAGATACACGTTGGACATCTCGGCATAGTTTTCCTGACTTTAAAGGAGAGAGAGTAAATGCCAAAGTATTAGAGTACGGATTCTTAATTGAGAAGGTTCAGTTTTGGATCATGAAATTCCAAATTGTTGTGGATTCCCAAGAGATTGAAGTAGTTCTTCAAAAGGAAAGATCGGAGAGCGAAAAAGAGACACATAGCTGGTGGAATTAGTTAGTTTTATCGAAGAAGACACATAGATTGAAGGAGTATCAATGGATCCTCCAAGATAGCCGGATATTTTGCTCAGTTTACGAGAAGAGAATCAAAACTTCTATGGACTAACGCGTGTGAAGAAAGATTTTAAAGGTCGAGGAGACATTCGAATACTTGTCAGATTTGGTTCTACCTAATCCCAGGGAACTGTTTGGAGAATTTTATGCTTCACATTAACATCTAGGATATGTGTTCATGCAAGGTTAGGAAAGTTGTGACTTACACCTCAAGGTAGTTGAGGACGCATTGAGAATTGCCCAACTCACGGTTTGGTGCTAGCCGTAGTTAAAATTGCTCTGAGAATATGGAGACACTTGCTACGATCAACGCCTTTAGCAATCACAAGGACCTGAAGTATCCATTCGATAAAAAGTGGCTGAACATGAGACAGGAAAGGTGATTAGAGTTTTTGAAGGAGTATGACGTCTAGTTTCAGTGTCGTCCTGTCTGGGTCACTAATAAACCCATTCCAAAATTCTTTGGACTATATCAAATTTCGTTTCGGGTTTGGTTCAATAGCTTGTCAACAAATTCTGTCATCCTTTCTTTCTAAGTCTCCATGATATCTTTCATATGTCACGATCGCGAAAGTATATCACCGATCCAGCCACGTCATCAAACTAAACCCGGTGCAATTCAGAGAGAGTCTGATTTATGAGAAACTTCTCATGAAGATTGAGAATAGAAGAATAAAGCAACGCAAAGATATAGAGATTGCGTTGGTAAGGGTGATCTAAATTGACGTAACTAGAGACACAATCTGAGGGTAAGAAAATGAGATGAAGAAACACGTTAATGTTTGATCTAAGGGATGAAAATTTCGAGGACGAAATTTTTATTTGAAGGGGAGTGTTGTAACGTCCCGAAAATTAATAATTTCAGGATAAATGATCATTTTACAATATTTGGGATTTTTTGGAATTTTTCTGGATTTTTTTGAGAACGCAGAATATTTTAATTTATTTCTCGTTTTACGTGCACATTGGGCAGAGTTGGCAAAACGACTGTAACGCTCCCAAAGTTGGAAAATTTTATTACGAATAGTCATTTTCTAATATTTGTGAATTATGTGAATTCTTTTAGAATTATCCGGGAATGACGAATATTTTAATATATTCTTCGTTTTACGTGAATATTGAGCAGAGTCGTGAAAACGACTGTAATGCTTCAAAAATTAGAAAATTATATGACGGATAGTCGTTTTATAATATTTTCAATTTTTGAGAATTTTCTGGGAATTTTCTGGAAACGTCGAATATTTTAGTATATTTCTCGTTTTGCGTGCGCGCTGAACGAAACTGGTAAAACGCGATGTTTTCTCCGCGAACCTTGAACTATGGATAAGTCGACGGGGGATCTTACTAAACCCGAGACTTGATACAGTTTATGAGGTTTTGCAATTTTCGAGAAATCTTAACAGATAAAATAAATCAATACAGCGAAAAATTCATCCGTCGATTAATTAATTAAATCTTGACTTAATCTGTAACTATTATCCATTGGATAATAGTGTGTAATAAAAATTCTATCACATTATCCTAATGCAATCTACTTTATGTCTAATCCATTCACTTTAATTCAAATTTAATGTTAAATAATCAAAGCTTCTTTGAGAAGCTTTGACCAAATTATGACCCAAATACCCTTAGCTTCTCTTAGAAGCCAATTTTCACTCTCTCTCTCTCACCATGCACGGCTGGAATGCAGCCCAAGGGAAGGGAAATTGCTTTATTTTAATCATTCAACTATCACCTTAATTCATTAATTTCCAAAAACACTTTCTCTCTCATCATTTCTTCTTCTTCCTTCTTCAACCTTTCTCTCCTCCTTCTCTCTAGCAACTCCACGGCCAGCCCTCTCCTCAACCACTCATCCATCACAAAAATTTAAACTAAATACATTTTCTCAATCCTCTCAACATTCTAAACACTTTTTCTTCTTGGAGTTTCTTGAAAATCCTCCATTTTCATCATCTTCTTCAAGCTCCAACTTTGAGCATTTTGGGTAAGTTTCAAGACCACTCTCCCTCTCCTTCTATTTTCGTGATTATGGTCTCTTTAATGACCATCCATGGTTCATTTTTCAAGCCTTGATGTTGTTTTAACAAAGTTAAATTTTTAGGGTTTTTGGAGAGGTGCAATCCGAAAATTCAAGAAGCTTCCTTGGTGTTCTTCTTGTTTTCTACACATTGGTAAGAGGGAGACTACTCACTTCAACCACTTATGGTGGTGAGGAGACTTTGTATGTGTGTTGATGGAGTAATCCATCCTTATATGTTCTATGCTTGCTTGAATTATAAATTTCGTATGATTTAGTATTCTTGAATTTGATTGATACTTGATTATGCTCTTGAATATGTTTGATATATTAATTGTGCTTGATCATGTTGGGGTTGCTAAATGGAAAATTTGGAGTTTCCTACCTCAACATGGTGCTACGGTTTTGACTAAGAAATTAATGGTGAAAATTGGTTTTGTATACAAGTGAAATGAGACTTATGTAATCAAAGGTTGAATGATAGTATTAACACAAATGAAGGGAGGACTTTGTGAGTTTAATATCCAAGAGGGGTGCCACGGTTTTGGTCATGGTAAAGAGACAAATGGATTAATTTTGATGTAGTAAATTTAAGAGAATTAGTGTTAAGAAAACTAATGCATAAAAATGGAAAGAAAAATTGGATAACGGACATCATGAAGCCATAGTTTTGGCATGGATCTTAGGCAATTAAATTAACCTTGTGAGAAATGGAAATTGAGTAATTAAGTATCAAGTAACTAACACATGATATGTGAAAGAGCGAAATTTTGAGGATTTAGGAAGGTCACGATTTTTTAGCCCAAAATTGAGGTTCTTGGTGAGCTTATTTAGTAAGTGAACAATAAAATGAATTAAGAAAATGACATGTAGTTTGATGACTTGAAAGGATTTGGAATTGGAACCATTGTGAGGCCACGACCTCTAAGGCATTTTTAGGTGTAAGTATGTAACTTTGGTAATTTGGGAGCATAAGTAGTTATGCAATTAGAAACCTATGTAATAAAATGGATAATTAATAAATGGGAAGAATTGAATATAATCAAAGGTTATATAAATTTTAAAAGGTTAAAAGCGAGATTGTCATAAGACTTAAGGTAAATACAAGTGAGTGAAGAACAAGAGAGTGTGAGGCCTAAGAACTTGAATAATTTACAAGATGTAAGAAATTTAAATTACCTTGGGAGATTTGATTAATTGTACGAATTGGATTAGACGTGAACCTTGAAAAGGGAGACAAATTCTAATTTAGGATTCATAATGAACCTAAGAATGTATTAATTGACTTGATCTTTATATTATAATGTTATGGGTCCATATGAGTGACCATTTGTATATTGATGCTTATATTGGCCAATTGTGGCATATTATGGAATTGTATGAGATTGATGATCATACTTGTTCATGCATAGAGTATTATGCATTGTGAATGTCTTGTGGACTGTGGTAAGGCCAAGTTGCCTAGGAGATTGAACACACCTTAGTGCGGGTGCGAATAGACAAGTGTGGGTCGTGTTATGACCTCGGGGGCGTCGGGGTGCGGGTCCCTCACATGGACAGTTTAGAGCTCCTCTGTGTCGTGGGGCAAACCGATGCAAACACACCGACGATCCGGACTTGACACTGTCCTATATCATGATCTAGTGTAGAATGTCTGTACAATGCCATGATTGTGCACGAGAAAAATTATTGATAGCACTGGCCTCGGCAGCCGAGTTACAGACATGTCTCCTGATCTTTCTCTCCGACTATTTGAGTCTAGCTCCATGGAGTAGGAATTAGGAAAGCATGCATTATGCATCATTCATTACTGGTCTTATAAACTGTTGAGCATGAATACCTGTAAATGATTATCTGATTGTTGTGCTGATTTCTGGAAATATTATTGTGATCTGCCTGCTATTGCTTGCTGTTGTTCTACCTTCACTATAAATATCACTGTGATTATTGACTCTGATTATTGCTTAGAATTGAATTGCTTTTATTATAAATTCCTTTGTTGTTATTGATGAATATATAATCTGTATTGCTTGGTGGGCGCTTTGCGCCGTGCTGTTTTCTTACTGCCAATAGTGGTAATGAAGGATGGGTGTCTCACCTCTTTCTTGTATTACTCTGTCCTATGTTAAATTGGATAAAAACAGTGAAAAGTGCGAGTGGACTCAATTAGTTGTACTTGAGGATCGATTTCTACTTCCTGGTGATGACGTCCCCAACACCCTACATGTTCCGCACATGGATACAGTTTCTCTAAGGCCCGGAAGCCTGGCACTTCGAACGTGAAGCGGGACTCGTCGTATACGTGGGAGATGTAACCCTGGTGAAGTGCGGAGATGAACCCGGCGATGAAACTAACATCGCCTATGTTCCGTTACGTGTGGAGTTCCCTATACCCATTGGGGAAATGTGGGATAACCGTCATCTCTCCCCGAGAGAGGTTTCGATTATGTCACAGGTTCGTACTCCTTTTCCTTTGGAGATATCGCAAGGGCGAGTCTTATCCGCCCAAGATGTCGAGGAAGATCAAGTGCAAGATCTTTCCATTTACATGTTCGACTTCAGTGAAGGCCGAATCTTTATTTGGTAGTTTACGTTATGTAAGGAAAGGTTTAAATTTGATATTATGTAATTCTACTTTATGCATTAATTTTGGATATGTATAATTTTGTATCAAGAGATGTTGTATCTATTGATGAGTCAATATACTTATATCTCATTCGGGGCTCGTATTTTCTACTTATGCATAACTGTAAAAAAAAAATGAACTAGTAAATTTTGAAATTACTGTTATCATGGCTGTGACACGCCTGGATCTAGTAACTGTGGTGTAATGACGATTGCGCTCCGGTTGCTACATCAAGGGGTGTTACACTATTCTTAATCAAGATCTGATAAAGACTGTCGTGTATGTGCTAGATGTGCAAAAATTGAAATGAAAATTAAAGCACGTGGTCTGAGGTACGTGGTACTGGCAGGTCTTTTCGATCATTTCTCCGACCTGAGTTTAGCTCTATGGAGTAGGAAATCGAGTCTTGTGTACATGCATAATCTGAACACTTATATTTGTATGATATATTAATTGAGGAATATTGGCTATGACAACTATTTTGAATACTTGGATTGATATATGATTGGATGATGATAGTTAATTAATATTGAATATATTATTGGAAGTTTGGTATGATATCCCTGTATGATATTGTTGATTGTGTTATCTCTGTGCTGCCATGTTGGTATTGGCGTAGGTGATCTCACCTCTTTGTTATGTTGTTTTGTCGTTTGTTTCTTTGTGTCAGACTTGTTAAAATCAAATAATAGAAGGATCGAGTTGTCTTAGACATAACGGGCGATGAATACTCGAGATGGGTGACAACAATAAGGAGTGGACATTCGGACTCGAAGGTGTGCGGTGTTGACAAAGAACGGATGTAGAAACGGATGTCGATGCAACAAGATGGATACACAACAGAATAAGTATGTTAAGTTTTAACGTTAGTGTTGTCTTAGTGCTATTAAGTAGGACCCGTCATGGGATTTGCTACTTGTTAAAAAAAAAGAGTCTGTTAGTTTTATATTTCTCTTTAAATTGTGAAATATTAATTGGTGTCAATATTGCATAATGAATAGTTGAAATATGATTTTCAATATTACCTAATATTTTCAGTAAATTTATGTTTCAGTAAAGAAGAGATTTTGAAACCCATCTTTTTATAACTCAAACCTTGTGTGAACTTCTTTACAGATTTTGAGTCGGGAGTCAAACATGTGATACCCTAAAGAGGGTGTTACCTGGTTGGGCGATAATGGAGCTATGACTGGCGATGGGTTCTGGCAAGTTTCACGGTTGCGGGGTTGTGTGGTTCATGGATAAGGATGGTTACCATGGGTTTGGGTCTGTAGCTTGGGGCGGTGCCGGCGACAATGCGTGTAGCTGCTAGGTCACGCGCAATGGCGACTGCAATGGCGCGGCGATGGAGACTGGCTCATAGTGGTGGCTGGGTGGCCGTTAAGGGAGGGTCACCACACCTTTTTTTTCTTTCCTTTCACCACTGTCATCTTATATCTACGCATCTGAGATTCATTCTTCTTCAGGCCAACCCCTCTATCGTGTTTGCAACCTTCTCTTTGGCTAGCCATAGGAATCGTGCCGCCATGTGCCATTCACCAGAATTTGCACAGTAATGGTTAAAATGTCTTTGCACAGCTTATAACCGATGAAATCATCTATTGCAAGTCAAGGGAGGGGTGCATGCGTATCAAGGACAGACTCATGTGAATGAAAATAGGGGCATGTGCCCCCACTGACTTCTCAGTTTTTCTATTACTATACAACTATGTTATTAATTTTACTTTTAAAGTTGTTTACAATTTACTTTTATTCGTGAAATTTATTAAGTAATTTTTATGATATTAATTTTTTTAATATGAAGGATAGATAAAATTTCAATAAAAAAATTACTAATTTTTATTATATATAATTATTCATTAAACTATTTATTTAAATTTTTAACTTTTATATTCATTATCTCCACTATTCAAAATTCCTGAGTTCGTGACTAATGTATACACCCTGCTGAGGGAGGGTGCACACAGCAACATTCTCCCAAAAGATGTGTCACACTCACTAGTGTTATCCAATTTTCTTTTACGGCAATAAAGCAACACCGGCCGATGTTCTTTTACACTTTTTTACTTCCTTAGGTTTACCTAACAAATCTGAGATGAACTGTAAGTTAGAAATTTCATTGTGTTGAAAGTCAATGCTGTAATTCTAGATAATTAAACACTGGGTTGGCATCTACAATCCAACTAGGTATGAAAATGAGTTCTCAGAACAAGCTAGAAGCTAGCTTGGGGTTTAGGGTATGTTGTGTGTTTGGTGTTCTAGTGTGTGAAGCTAACCAAGTGTGCTTTGCGGCTATCCTCTCAAGGGAGTGAGGCTTCAAGTCCCACACGGGAGAGTTAAGCGTGAGTGTTTTCAAGTAGGTATTTAAAAATTAATTTTTATATTTTTACGTCAATTAATATATATATATATATATATATATATATATATATATATATATATATTATTATATTTTTTTATTTTTTTTACTTAATTATATTTTTTAAAAAAGTATGAATAATAATACACTTTTAAAAAGAAATGTAAAACTAATATTTTCCTTTAAAAATTTTAATTAGGATAAATAATTTGTATAATATATTATTTGAACATAAAACTTTTTCATTCATCTTTACATTTTTTTAATTTGATATAAAAAAATTATTTTTTATTTTGTTATAAAAAATAATATAAAAATAATATAAAATATTTGATGTACAAATAACATCACTCAAATAATTTTGTCATGTTCTTTGGTCAGAAGAACTGGCTAGAAGCTAGACAGATAATGACCTCACTCATAGCTTATATTTATTTATATATAAAATGTCACTTTTAGGTTGGCTTGGCAAGCAATGAGCACCGTTGAAAGTGCTCTCTATGTCAAGTGATTTTGATTCTATTGATATATTGTTACAATTGAAACTACTTTCTACAGTGCAGAGACAAATACAAGTGCTTTTTTTTTTAATTTTGTTTTGTGTTCTCTATTATTGGCCTTTGCAGTGTCAATATCTGCATATCACCTACTGAATCTGGCCGCGTTTCAGTTCTAAAATTGAAAATGTTAAACCTGTCCTTAAAATTTTAATCGTTTTTCAACTATGTATTAATCAATTCCCTAGAACAAGTTTCTCCATTAGTCTGAACTCTGCACAAAAAAGTGAAAACCAAAATCCACAGAATCAATTGCCTGATGTGTAATCTTTGAAATTTAACAACCTCACAGATGCTCAAAGCCAAAGTAAAAGTAAAATATTGTTGCGTTATGACATTTTCCGTGACTATATTTAATTGCTTTCCACATCACATGATGTAGCTTTCTCAGTCAACCAACTTCACCTATCGAAGCCAAAGCCCCTTTTTGCTTTTCTTGTTCTTTCTTTCTACGAATCATCTAATGGAGGCCAGTGAGCTCCAATAATAAGCATATATTGAAGTGAAACGAAATACAAACTCCAATGGTCTGAACAGGGTGATATGTCAACGTTTTTGCGCTTATATGCAATATTTCAATTGGTTGTTTGTGAACTACGAGACTGAATTTGATTCTAACAAAAAAAAAAAGTGACATCAATTATATAAAATTATTTTATCAAGCTCATATTCAATTTTACAATTTATAAAAATAGTCAACTAGGCTACTACACCAATGCAACAAATGAATATGTTGCATACAAACATAGCTTAATTAATAGTTTTTATTAATAATAATGAGAAATTTAAATGAAATGTCACAATCACAGCCAGCCCAGGTGGTTGGAATTATTGAGAGGGGGGAAGATTGAAATGGAGCTTCCAAAGACACATACCCAAGAGTAGCCCACTGCCCACCACAATTACGAAGGTTTTGACAAATACGTTACCATCCTCTCTATATTTTAGTGATTCAGTGACACAGAAAGAATCACTAAACAAGAGTCTACCCCCCATTTTCCCCTTTCCAGCTCTTTTCATCTACTTGAGATGTACTTTTCCTAGCATGTAATCTTTGGTTCCAATTATTTGCTCCCAAAGAATTAAATAAGGGAAGCAGAAGTGCCAAGATCTACATTAGTACAGTCGATCATTTTCACTTAATTATTGACGGCTCAGTCTGTGTGTATTTTATACAATAAACAACATATGCACATATCTGTCACAGGGTCCAAGTTTTCAACCACCCCAGCTTACGAAAAGAATTTAGGGGGGTTTTGTTACATCATATAATCTATAGATGTAAGCAATATGACCAATTTTGCTTTGTAAACTGGGGATAGCTATTGCTAAGGTCAAGTAAGCAGAGGTAACTGGGGATAGCTATTGCTAAGGTCAAGTAAGCACAGGTATTTCAAATGTAAAAGAAATCTCTAAATAATTGATTGAAAACTCCCCTATGCTCATATCTGTACTACACAATCGCTCAATCATAGAGGGCTGAATCTAAAATTCTCAGGATAATTATGCAATCAAAGATACTGACATATTGCTCAAATAGCTTGATGGATTTATATTGGATAATTACTAAAATTATTATTATTATGATTTTGGCTTTTGTAGGTATACGTGTATGCACTGCCTTGTGAGGCTTGTTCCACAAATCACGGTTGTTCAGATATGGAAGATAATAACCTTGCATCTTTGGAGTTTGGCACTTTTTTAAAGTATCACTAACAAGACAGATGGAAATTTATAATTTGAGCTGCTCTTTCGCCCATAATCCCCATCCGAAAAATAGAAAGAAATACGACATTTTAAAATTCTTTCTGCAATTTACATTGTAAATCCTAGAAAGAGATAGACATAAGTAAAATCTAAATTTGTGGATCTCTTAATTGTAATACTTTGTCTTTCTCCAAATTTATATTGTAAATTTCATGGCATCTTCTTGGTGCATATTCCATTTATATCCGATCATGCATTCAGAACTTACAAAATTTTAGCAGAAAATTATAAATTTTAAGCTAGCTATATTTTTTTAATAAATTTTCTCTAAATTTATGTGATGAAAGCAATTTTTTTATTACAAAAACACAATTGTTAAAATATGTCACTTTCTAAATCTAAATATATAAAATTTGAGCTCCGTAGTTTCCCTAAAATAATTACAGATGCATGAAAGTACAAGCTAAATTTCGCAAGAGATTTGAGATTGTATTTAGAATAAAATAAAATTGTAAATGATGTGACTTGAATTAAATTTATTTAGAAATTAAATTTTGTATTTAAAATTTATTATAAAAAAATAAAATTTAAATTGATTTAAAAATCATTTTCTTATATTTTGGTACTCATTAAAATCTGAATTTATTTTATTTTATTTTATTTTTTACATTTTTTTTATTAGAGATAATTAAAACTTAGAGGTAATTATTATGGGTAAAATAATTTATTAATTGAAGAGTTTTGCTAACATATGACATTAAAACACTTGTTAAGGAAGCCAAAATAGAAAGTTTAAAATAAAATAAAATAAAATTTTTTTAATTTCTAATATATTAAATGCTTTGTTTTCATTTAAAACTTCATATTTTGGATTCATTAACAAGTGTTGTTTAACAAAACTCTATATTAAAAATTAAATCAAATCTTAACAAATCTTATCAAATTTGATGAAATTTTTAAATCAAAAGGAATAAATTCTATGAAATTTTAGAAATCTAATCATTTCCTAATTTTTTAACATTCAAAACACAATTTGACTTACAAAACAAATTATTTTTTTTAAACCAGTATTTTATACCCGTGCAATGCAAGGAATAAATTTAAAATGTTAAAATAAATAAGAAAAAATATACTTAGCCTAGAGATATGACATTGTTGGGAGTAAAATTACAAGTTCTAATTCGAAGAAGATAATTTCAACAGTCGGATGATAACATTGAAATATTCGATGAAGATAATTTTGATGGTCGGATGATACCCTTGAGACATTTGACGAATAAAGGTTTCGACAGCCAGATGATAACATTGAGATATTCGACGAAGAGATTTTCGACAGCTTGATGATGATGACATTGAAGAAATTTTCTAATGTGTTATAGTCAGATGTTGGTTTTTGCCGAAAGATCTCTGTTGCTTTCAATTATTAGCCTTGAATTCGACAGCCAGATGGTGATCCAAGTGGTGGGCAACTCTCAAATGGTCAATGATTGGTTTCGTCGAAAATAAAGTTACCAATTCTGAATTCGACAGGAGTTGGTTATAGTCGAAAGATTTCATAATTGCTCTCAGTTGAGCAAAATATTAGTGTAGAAAACGTGAAATAACTGCCATGTATGTGGTCAGTTTTTAGGAGTCAGTTATTTTTCATAATTTACCTATAAATACTAGTATTCACGATGCACAAATGGTTGGTTACTGGATATACAATCCTAACATCTCACTCGAGCAGATTAACAGATTTGACTCCAAGTATGCCTTCCATTTTCATTTCAAGTCATTTACTTTAATGCAATGTTCTTTTAAATTCATTTATTTTAAGTTTTATTCTTTAAATTTTTTTACACACTTTGCACTTTAAGTTTATGCACTTTACGATTTCTGCATTTTAAACTTTCTGTACTTTTAATCTTCAACACTTTACATTTCTTGCACTTTATTTTCTTGCATGTTAAATTTATGCACTTTAAATTCTTGCCCTTTATATTTTCTGCATTTTAATCTTTTGCACGTTATTTATTAGTTTCTTTTACTTCTTTGTAATCAGTTTTACAAGTTTTCTTCTATTTACTTTAAGTTTGTTTTTAAAAGCTTTTCCAAACGAGATTACCACATAACTCTGAACCCACATTCGACTAATAAAATATATTTGTTTGTTAGAATTTGTCCTAACCAAATTCACGCATTAATAAATTAGCACTCCCAGTGGAACGAGTTCAGAGTAACTCGTAGTGTCACAAACCTCTTCATAAGAAGATGATTTTATGCGTTTAAGAAGTAGAAAGTTAGTATATTCTTGCCCTTCTCAAGATATGCAAATTATGAGTAACGCAAATAACCAGGCATCAAATGCACTTTCAGTTGATGTTAGTGTACTACCTTCGACAGTTGTTACTGCGTCACCTTTAACCATTGTTAGTACGGGTCCTGTGGTTGATATAATAGCAACTGGTACTCTCAGGAGTAACCTAGTGCTAGAACAAATGGTGCCTAGAGTAACTCAGTCATCACCAAATCAACTAAGTAACTAAAGTGTAATGAATTCTGGCACCACAATATGGTTTGCCACCAAATTATGTTCCTCCTATATTGGCACAAATGAGACTTGGCTCTACTTTGGCCGATATTGTAGGCCAAACAGCAACCTCACAAGGCCAACAACAAATAAGTTCGGCTTTAGTAAGTTTTAATAGCCAAGGAACATGAGTTGCAAGTTCAAGTAATTCAACTCCTTTTCGACAAGAGAGATTAAATTTGGGACCTGTATTCCCAAATATGTCGAGAGATATTCCTCAGAATATGACTGGGCCAACTATGAATTCTTTGGCCAGCTTTAGACAACAAATGGATGAAAGCAATCATGAAATGGTGCATATGTTCACTCAGTAAATAGGTGCCGTAATTACGCCAATCATGAAAAATACAAATAATGCTTGCAGCGCGTTGGCTCAACAAATGGCAAGGCTAAATCAAGCCTTGGGAATAGAAGGGTTGGCCAATGATAATGTTCAAAGAACCCAGCTTAGGGCAAATGCAGGAGTAGCTGTACCCCAAGTGAACGTGGGACAAGACCAGCAAAATCCTGGTCAATTTGGACAAAATGATCAACCGCGTTTGGAATATGGTAATGTCCATGTGCTTCGTCGAGATGATGAGGATCAAATGGCTAGGAATGATGCAGCCATAAGATTACTTCGACGAAATCTTAGGGGGCACCAAGTGGTTGAACAAAATGTTAATCAAGTAGTGGAACAAGTGCTAAATAGGTTTGGGTTCAATGTTGGATATGCCAACCAACCCTATTTTGTTTCAGCGTTTCCTGAGTGGGTACAACAGGCAGAATTGCCTAGAGGAATTAAAATTCCTAAACTTTCTAAGTTTGCAGGAGAAAGTGGGGAATCGACCGTCGAACATGTCGCACGGTATACTATAGAAATGGGAGAGTTGGCCACTATTGAAGGCCTTAAAATGAGATTCTTCCCAAGTTCCCTTACTAAAAATGCATTTTCTTGGTTTTCGACATTGAGACCGAATTCGATTCATTCTTGGACTCAATTAGAAAGGAGTTTCCATGATCAATTCTTCAGAGGAGATTTGAAAGTTGGACTTACAAATCTCTTCAATATCAAGAGGGTGTATAATGAAACCATGGATGATTACCTATCTAGGTTTTGACAAATGAGGAGTAGATGTTTTACTCCTACACCTGAAGCAGAAATAGTGAAAATTACTGCAGGAGGCTTAGACTATTACATAAGGAAAAAAAATTAGTGAATCAACATTTAGTTGACCTTGCCCAACTAGGTGAGAAGGTTAGGCAAATAGAGCAACTGAAAGCTGAAAAGGTCCAAAAGCAAAAAAGATTCCTTAAAAGAGAGAAAGTGACATTCGTCGGGTTAGACGAATCCGACAATGAGACTGAAGATAGCAATGATGAATTTGAAATCAACATTGCTGAACTTCAGAATGGTCCTCCTTATGTGTGTCAGGCTTTACAACCTACGAGAAATAAAGAAAAAATAAATTATGTCAATAGAAAAACATATACATTTGATGTAACAAGAATCGACAAAATATTTGATTTATTGTTAAAAGATAAACAGATTAAACTGTCGAAAGGTCATAAGTTATTAAGACCTGATGAAATAAAAGACCAGAAATATTGTAAGTTTCATAACAATTTCGGTCATGTTACTAACGAATGTATTCGTTTCAGAGATTTAATTCAGAAGTCACTAATGGATGAGAATTTGAAGTTTGCTGACAAGCCTAAGGCGGATATGAAAGTTGATACAGATCCGTTTCAGGTTGGAATTTCATGCGTCGATTAACAGGTTCCTTTAAATGTTGGAATGATCAACATAAGGAATTTATAGGGATTCGACATTGACATGGAAGATGCAATGGACGTTTATCTCAAGCAAGGAGAATCTCTTAAAAATTTCCTTGAAATGAAGAAAGAAAAAGGCAAGGTAAGGTTGTGTACAAGATGCAATGTAGTGTATAATGAATTTGCTGCAAAGAAAGTTCCTGCTAGTGAATTGCATTCTGTTGTTAAACCTTGACCATTCAGGGGATGAGCTTTGGATTTAATTGGCCAAATTCATCATGCATCGTCGAAAGGATATAAATATATTTTAGTAGGAGTCGATTACTTTACCAAATGGGTTGAGGTTGTGGCCTTAACGGATGTAACCTAACAGGATGTGATTGACTTTATTGAAGATAATATCGTTTGTCAGTTTGGAATACCACAAACTTTGATAACCGACTAAGGGTCAGTATTCATTGGAAGGAAAGTTGTCGAATATGCCAGTTCAAGGAAAATTAAAATGCTCATGTCGACTCCATATTATGCTCAGGCAAATGGCCAAGTAGAGGCCATGAATAAAATAATCATAAGTTTGATTAAAAAACATATTGGTCGACAACCTAGAAATTGGCATAATACCCTTAATCAAATTCTATGGGCTTATAGAAATTCACCAAGAGAATCGACGGGCACTTCACCATATAAATTAGTTTATGGTCATGATGCAGTGTTACCAGTCGAGATTAATCTTCAATCAGTTCGTATTCAAAAACAAGATGAATTACCAGTTGAACATTACTGGAACTTGATGTTTGATGAATTAAACGAATTAAGTGATGAGAGATTAATTGCTTTGGAAAACTTGATTCGACAAAAAGAAAGAATTGCTAAATTTTACGACAATTGAGTTAAGTATAAATCTTTTAAGATTGATGACTTAGTTTGAAAAGTAATCTTGCCCATGGATAAGAGTGGTCGAGAATATGTAAAATGGTCTCCAAAATGGGAAGGACCATTTAAAATTACTCATGTATTTTCTGGGAATACTTATGCACTTGTTGAAGTTAATTCAGGTTTGAGAGTTAAGTCCATTAATGGCAAATATTTGAAGCCATATAAACCGACAATATGTGAAATAAAGATTGACAATGAGTAAAAATAAAATTTCATTCATATATTCAATAATTACAAGTAGCATGAAAATACTTATATTACAACTTGTTTAAGATGTCAGAATATTACAGAGAAAAATAGACCTATTCTAAATAAACCAAAAGTATCTCCCCAACTGAGGCATGTGTCGTTTGAGCTCGTGGGACCTAAAGAAGAGGAAAAAGTAGATGACCTTTAAATTGTCAAGGACAAGATGATGGTTGGTCGTCTACTCCCTGATGAGTCATCCATATCATAACAACCGTATTTTAGAAACACCGGGTTGTTACGATGATTACTGAAGCTTGTCAGGAAAATTACGATTCTTACTGAAGCTCAGGATAAGTGTCACCATTAATACAGAGTCCTTCTTCCATTTTTTCCATTGAGAGAAGAGGAAATTATCTGAAGACATGGTAAAATTCGCTGGGAAATGAGAAGGAAAAGGTCATATTACACTCTTTTGAATCTTAGTGTCTTTGAGAACACTACTTATAGGGTATTTTGCAGATAAAGTCATTACGCAATGTTTTGTAACTTGCATTATAATTAATTAAGTTAATTATGATGCGCAGTTACGAGATACATTGAAAAGAAACGGGTCAAAGAGCATTTAAGTGTATAGAGTTACGGAGCAATAATAAAAACGTGTTGGAATTGATCAAAGGGAATGCTTATTAGGTGTTGGCCTAGAAGGCCATACAAATCTGTCGGATTATTAAACCGACAAGATATATATATATATATATATATATATATATATATATATATATATATATATATATATATATATATATATATAGTCGGTTTATACTTTAAATTTTTTTTGACTTACACTTTTTTTCAACCGTTAGATTCACTTTCATCTAATGTTTGAGATTATTTCGTTAAAAGTAACCATTAGATGAAAGTGAATGTAACAGCTGAAAATGAGTGTAAGTCAAAAAAGACTTACACTGGTGTAAGTTGATCCTGCCTCATATATCTGCTAGCACTGAGTGTAAGTCAAAAAAGTTATATTTGCTAGCACTGCTTTGGTCTCGATAGCCCATTGTTTGGAGTTGTTGACAATGCTTTATTGCTTAGCAGTCCCCTATTGCAATGTAATGCTGAGCTTTTGCTTTCGACAACTAGTCTCTTCAATCTCGTCCTTCGCGTCGGTCAATTGCTTCAAGATTCTGGACTTTTCTTGAACTTCTTTGTCATAAGCAAGAATGATTCGATGGATAATAGGCATTTTTGAAATTGTGAAGAAAATCTTTGACAGTCATAGGAAGAGCTTGACTGGTTATTGGCAGCTGTTGAGAAAGAGGTTCCAACTCGGTCACAATGACCATCATCCTTTCCTGAAGAGGTTGGTCAAAACTTAAATGTTCAAAAGAATAAGTGAAGGTATTCTTCAGCTCATCCAATAGTTCAATGACGTAAGAGTCACAAGAATCTTGTCCTTGTTGTGTGGAAGAGCGAGCTGACAGTGGAGGACTCTTGTGACTGCTTGACAGCAAGGTGATTAGTTCATCTAAATCCACTTCTATGTCTTCAATATTTTCTGGTTCTGCAGCAATTGAATTTGTCGAAGGAGGTGGAGGTGGATTAGTAGGTGCAATTTCAGTCAAAGGGTGTCCATGTCAAATTCGTCTGTGAAGATTTGGACGAGGTTGTCTTTATTTGCCTGAGAAGAACTCCCAGTGCTCGAAGGGATTTGAGTTTTTCTCAAATTTGTGGCAGTTTAAACCTCTGTTGGAAGAGGCAAAGAGATGACAGGCATTGCAGGAATCGAAGATTGGAACTAGAAGATGAGATTAAAATTTATCTTTCTTCTAGCAATGTCGAAAGAAAAATTTTGAGGGGCATTTGTTTGGAGTAAAATTATAAGTTCTAATTCGACGAAGATAATTTTGACAGTCAGATGATAACATTGAAATATTCGACGAAAATAATTTTGATGGTCGGATGATATCATTGAGACATTTGACGAATAAAAGTTTCAACAGTTGGATGATAACATTGAGATATTCGACGAAGAGATTTTCGACAGCTCGATGATGATGACATTGAAGAAATTTTCTAATGTGTTATAGTCAGATGTTGGTTTTTGCCGAAAGATCTCAGTTGCTTTCAATGTGAATGCTTATGTCTTGAAGCATATCAAATGAGTTTTTGATGATAACAAAGTCATGATGAAGACCAAGACCAAAAGAAGAAGACCAAGATCAAAAAAAGGTATATTAGATATAGGTCTTAGAACATCAATGTGAAATGCTCTCAAGGTATCTCAATTATATCTCAAATGATTTTTTAAAGATATTTTTTAATCAACTTGTTTTTCAAAGTTCATATTCTAAAAAGATGTTGTTTTTAATCTTGTATCATGCTAAACATATACCAATATTAATCAATCCAAGTTTCTTAAAGTTAGAAATGGCATGGATCCTCATTTAGGCTTGAAAAATGTGTTCAAAGTAGAAAGTAATCGATTACACACTCTTGGTAATCGATTACCAGCAAGTCAGAGGACGTGTAATCGATTACACACAATATTGTAATCGATTACCATATGCCCAAAAAGGGAAGATCACGTTCAAAGGGCTATGTAATCGATTACATCAATATTGTAATCGATTACCATCAAGTCATAGGGCGTGTAATCGATTACACAAATCATGTAATCGATTACACAAATCATGTAATCGATTACCACAAGCCCAGAAAGCCAAGAACACGTTCTATCTTCCATGTAATCGATTACCAAAACCCTGTAATTGATTACCAGCTTTCTGACATGCCCAAGACTATATTTTCTTGGCATTTAAAGTTGCCTCAAAAGCCCCCAACGGCTCTATTGATCTAAAAACTTATAAATACACTTCTTGGGGCATCATTTGTGGCTAACCAACAATTGAGAAACATCATTCAATCACTTTAATCCGAGAATCATCATTAAATCTCTTTTGCTCTGGTTTTGTATATATATTTGAGATATTCTTGAAGAGCATCATAGAGCTTCAATTTGTGTAATCTACTCTTGTGAGAGTTTCATCTTGTAAACACTTTGATTCCTTGTAAAGGGGGTGAGGTATCCCTCTAGAGAAAAGAGAGTGAGGCATCTCTCAAAGATTGTAAAGGGTGAGGTATCCCTTGTTGAAGGTGAGGTATCCTTCAAAGGTTGTAAAGGGGGTGAGGTATCCCTCTAGTGAAAAGGGTGAGGTATCCCTGTTTTGAGGCTCAAGTACAAAGGGTGAGGTATCCCAAGGTGTGGTGAGTGCTCTATTGTGTAAAGGTTTTTAAGCACCCGTTCAAGCTTAAAGTTTAGTAGAAAATCTCGAGTGGTTTGCTTGAGGACTGGACGTAGGTCACAAGGGGTGGCTGAACCAGGATAAATCTTTGTGTTTGTTCTTCTAAACTCTATCCCTTTGCTTTGTGCTTTAACTATATATGTTTAAGTTGAGTTTGTTATTTAGCTTTGCTTGAATACTTTCTATCTTGAGTTGTTTATTTGTAAGTGGTTCTTTTGATCGCATTTATCTATTCACTTCAATTAAACAATAGCTTCAACAAAAATTTGATAAACAAGTGCTTTGCGAAAGATTTGCGAAAATATTTCACAAACTCAATTCACCCCTCTCTTGAGTTTGAGGCCACTCTTGGTAACAAGTGGTATTAGAGCTAGACTCTTGTGTAAAGAGCTTAGCAGCTTCAAGAGAAAGTGATGCCCTCTTTTGATGGTTTTTCTGATAGTTCTTCTTTTTATAGACTTCCCTTTTTCAATGGGGATGGGTATGCTTATTGGAAAGAAAGAATATAAATTTTTATTGAAGCTATTGACTTAGATGTGTGGGATGTTGTTGAAAATAATCCTTTTGTCCCCACACAAGTTGTAAATGATGTGAGAATTAATACACCAAGAAGTGAATGGACGGATGATGATAAAAAGAAGGTCCAATATAATTTGAGAGCCAAAAACATCATTACCACTACTTTGGGGTATGATGAGTTCTTTAGAGTCTCAAATTATAAATCAGCCCAAGAAATGTGGGACACCTTACAAGTAACTCATGAGGGTACTAGTGATGTGAAAAGATCAAGGATAAATACTCTCACTCATGAGTATGAACTTTTTAGAATGAACCAAGGTGAAAGCATTCAAGAAATGCAAAAACGATTTACACATATTACATATCATCTTGTTTCATTGGGAAAGACTTTTCCTAATGAAGATCTTATTAACAAAGTATTGAGATGTTTAAGCAGGCATTGGCAACCTAAAGTGACGGCTATCTCGGAATCAAGAAATCTAGCAACAATGACATTGGCCACACTTTTTGGCAAGCTTCAAGAACATGAATTGGAATTGAATAGACTTAACCAAAATGAGGAGCTTGACAAGAAAAAGAAGAAAATTGCTCTCAAGGCCACCTCCTCCATGATTAATGATGATGATGATGAAGATGATGGAGAAGACTTGGAGATTAATGAGAAGAATCTTAGCTTTCTAGTAAAGAAGTTTGGAAGATTCTTCAAAAAGAATGGAGCTCAAAGAAGACCTCCCTTTCCCTCAAAGAATGCCTATCACAAAGGGGAAGGAACATCAACCACTCCTAAATGCTATGAATGTGGAGAATTGGGACACATGAAGATGGATTGCCCAATCTATCAAAGGAAAGTGGAGAAGTATGAAAAGAGGTACTCAAAGGAAAAGAAAAAATGAAGAGCCTACATAACTTGGGATGATAATGACATGGATTCAACCGATAGTTCGGACAATGAGAAAGCCAATCTATGTTTCATGGCTAGAGGAGAAGAGGAAGATGAAGACGACATGGAGGTAACATCCTCAAATTTTGAATCTAATTCTTCTCCTTCCTATGATGAATTGCAAGATGCATTTGAAGAATTGCATAATGAATCTATAAGACTTGCAAAACTTGTTTCATCATCCAAGAAAATAATTTCCTTTTTTGAAAACAAAATCTCTATTTTAAATAAGGAAATTGAGGAACTTAAAATTGAAAATGAAACTCTTGGACTCTTTGATGCAAATTTCTCATGCATGACATGTTCTTTACTTGATAATGCATCTACATCCTTTTCTTACTCATCATGCAAAACTTTTGAAAAGGAAATTGAAGACTTGAAAAATACTCTTTCAAAATTTACCCTTGGAAGAGATAATTTGAACATATTGCTTGGGAATCAAAAATGTGTATTTCAAAAGGCTGGTTTAGGGTACAATCCCAAAAATCAACAAAAACTTTACAAGAATTTCTTTGTTCCCTCAAGTACATCAACAAGTCCTTTTTTAAAGTATTTTCATTGTGGTAAGAAAGGACATAGTGCATCAACTTGTAATGTGAGGAACAATACCAATAACAAGATTGGAACTAAAATGGTTTGGATTCCTAAAGGCACCTGCCTAACTCTAACATACAAGGACCCAACAAAACTTGGGTACCAAAATCCAAAAATTGAAATGTGTTGTAGGTGTGCTTGGTGGCCAAGAATGGACTTTGGAATCTCAAAAGTGGCTGCTGCAAGCACAAGATCAGGAAATACTCCAAAGTTCTCTTCCTTGTCTCCATGAAGCTTGGACTTGAAACCTTTAGATAAGTGGAGATTTGTTATATATTTTTACTTGCTTTGAAGTAGTACTTTTCTAGCTTTATATCTTGAAAATATCTCTATATGTGATAATATGCTGGATAAGTTCACTTCTTGTTTGAAATAACATATTTGATGTAAAACATCCTTGAACTTGGCTTATTAGATCAATCATGCATCTAAACTCTTGCTGCACAATTGTAATGCATAATCTCATTTCCGCTGCATAATGAACTTATTTGCTGCATAAAATGCAATCTTGCTGCATAATGCATGATTTTATTGCATAATATGTGATCTTCTGCAAAATGATGCATACCTTGTCTCTCTTGCTGTATAAAGTCACAATCTTCTACATAATCTGTCTTCTTGCTGCATAATATGAAATTTGCTGCATAATATAGTGTTTTTGTTGCACAACTACCTTGATTTAATCAATTTTGAATCCAATACTGACTTGAGCATCGGAGGTTCCCATTTAGCTATTTTGTAGGTACTTCATCATGTCAAAGACCTCCAAGAAGCTCAAAAACTTCACCAATCCATCAAAATGATGTAATTCTTGGTAAAAATAACAAATTTGCATGATTATGTGTTTTGGATCATAATCTGATCAATTTCTATGCTTGCATGATGTTTGGAATTGATTTGGAATGCTTTGGAACAAAATTGAAAGGTTTAAAATTAGTCATTTACTATTTAAAATACAAAAACTGAGTTTTAGTAATTTGGTAATCGATTACAAGACCTTTGTAATCGATTACAAAGGCTCTGCCATGTGTTCCAAGCCAAGTCAGAAAGCAGGTAATTGATTACACCTCCAATGTAATCAATTACAACATTCCCAGAGAGTATGTAATCGATTACACAAACTTTGTAATCGATTACAAGGAAAACAAAACACGTGCAATCGATTACAATAAAAGGTTAATCGATTACAAAGCCTTATTTTTCACAATCATGCTTAATCTTGATGTTCTATTCTTTCATGATGCTTTCCTTATGCTTAATCTTTATCTAACCCCATTTGCTCTTGTATATGACTCTGAATTCTTTTGGCATAAATGATAAATACTATCTACGATTTCTTTTTCATATGCATTTGCTATTGGTATCACATATTGATGTGCTAAACTGTTTATACTCTGATATTGATCCTGCTGGGCTGAAATGATTATACAATGTCGAATGCTTATGTTGTTTTTGATAATGCCAACAGGGGAGAGATTAGTGAAATATGTTGCATGTGTACGGGGGAGCTTTTGCACTTTTACATGAAAATCATTTATCCTATCTCATGCATATATTACGGTGGAGAGTTGCGCTTAATCTCTGATAGATAAATAAATGCAAATATTTCTCTATTTTCAATGTTTATTTTGTCATCATCAAAAAGGGGGAGAATGTGAATGCTTATGTCTTGAAGCATATCAAATGAGTTTTTGATGATAGCAAAGTCATGATGAACACCAAGACCAAAAGAAGAAGACCAAGATCAAAAAAAGGTATATTAGATATAGGTCTTAGAACATCAATGTGAAATACTCTCAAGGTATCTCAATTATATCTCAAATGGTTTTTTAAAGATATTTTTTAATCAACTTATTTTTCAAAGTTCATATTCTAAAAAGATGTTGTTTTTAATCTTGGATCATGCTAAACATATACCAATATTAATCAATCCAAGTTTCTTAAAGTTAGAAATGGCATGGATCCTCATTTAGGCTTGAAAAATGTGTTCAAAGTGAAAAATAATCGATTACACACTCTTGGTAATCGATTATCAGCAAGTCAAAGGACGTGTAATCGATTACACACAATATTGTAATCGATTACCATATGCCCAGAAAGGGAAGATCACGTTCAAAGGGCTATGTAATCGATTACATCAATATTGTAATCGATTACCATTAAGTCAGAGGGCGTGTAATCGATTACACAAATCATGTAATCGATTACCACAAGCCCAGAAAGCCAAGAACATGTTCTATCTTCCATGTAATCGATTATCAAAACCCTGTAATCGATTACCAGCTTTCTGACATGCCCAACGACTATATTTTCTTGACATTTAATGTTGCCTCAAAAGCCCACAACGGCTCTATTGATCTAAAAATTTATAAATACACTTCTTGGGGCATCATTTGTGGCTAACCAACAATTGAGAAACATCATTCAATCACTTTAATTCGAGAATCATCATTAAATCTCTTTTGCTCTGTTTTTGTATATATATTTGAGATATTCTTGAAGAGCATCATAGGGCTTTAATTTGTATAATCTACTCTTGTGAGAGTTTCATTTTGTAAACACTTTGATTCCTTGTAAAGGGGGTGAGGTATCCCTCTAGAGAAAAGAGAGTGAGGCATTTCTCAAAGATTGTAAAGGGTGAGGTATCCCTTGTTGAAGGTGAAGTACCCTTCAAAGGTTGTAAAGGGGGTGAGGTATCCCTCTAGTGAAAAGGGTGAGGTATCCCTGTTTTGAGGCTCAAGCACAAAGGGTGAGGTATCCCAAGGTGTGGTGAGTGCTCTATTGTGTAAAGGTTTTCAAGCACCCATTCAAGTTTGAAGTTTAGTGGAAAATCTCGAGTGGTTTGCTTGAGGACTGGACGTAGGTCACAAGGGGTGGCTGAACCAGGATAAATCCTTGTGTTTGTTCTTCTAAACTCTATCTTTTTGCTTTGTGCTTTAACTATATATGCTTAAGTTGAGTTTGTTATTTAGCTTTGCTTGAATACTTTCTATCTTGGGTTGTTTATTTGTAAGTGGTTCTTTTGATCGCATTTATCTATTCACTTTAATTAAATAATAGCTTCAACAAAAATTTGATAAACAAGTGCTTTGCGAAAGATTTGCGAAAATATTTCACAAACTCAATTCACCCCCCTCTTGAGTTTGAGGTCACTCTTGGTAACATTTAATTATTTGCCTTGAATTCGATAGCCAGATGGTGATCCAAGTGGTGGGTAACTCTCAAATGGTCAAGGGTTGGTTTCATCGACAATAAAGTTACCAATTCTGAATTTGATAGGAATTGGTTATTGTCGAAAGATTTCATAACTGCTCTGAGTTGAGCAAAATATTAGTATAGAAAAATGTAGCATTACTGCCATGTATGTGGTCAGTTTTTAGGAGTCAATTATTTTTCATAATTTGCCTATAAATACTAGTATTCACGATATACAAATGGTTAGTTACTGGATATACAATCCTAACATCTCACTCGAGCAGATTAATAGATTTGACTCCAAGTATGCTTTCCATTTTCATTTCAAGTTATTTACTTTAATGCAATGTTCTTTTAAATTCCTTTATTTTAGGTCTTGTTCTTTAAATTTCTTTACACTTTCTGCACTTTACGATTTCTGCATTTTAAACTTTCTGTACTTTTAATCTTCAGTACTTTATATTTCTTGCATTTTACTTTCTTGCACGTTAAATTTATGCACTTTAAATTCTTACCTTTTATATTTTCTACATTTTAATCTTTTGCAAGTTATTTATCAGTTTCTTTTACTTCCTTGCAATCAGTTTTACAAGTTTTCTGTTATTTACTTTAAGTTTGTTTTCAAAAGCTTTTCCAAACGAGATTATCACATAACTCTGAACCCATATTCGACTGATAAAATATATTTGTTTGTTAGAATTTGTCTTAACCATATTCACCCATAAACAGACATCTAAGATGGTTTTAATGAATTTGATTAAGTTATAATTAGTTAAATCAATAGATCCACTCAAAATTATTTTTTTGTTTTCGCTAACTAGCTCTTTTCGTACGATGATGACCGAGTTATGTAACTGATCCTCTCAATAAATATTTTTTTTTATATGACCTCCCAAAAATAATTAGTTTATATAGTTTCAAATAATTTCAATTTTTTATTCTAGTTTTTTTTCCTTTTAATATTAATTTTTATGTGTTTATTTATTTTTTTATTGAACTTTTTATGTGTTTATTCATTTGGATATTTTATCAACTTATTATTAAGATTATACCTAGTTGGTCCTTAATGTTAAATTATACTAACAAAATAATCTTAAATGGATAGATATGACAAATAAAAAGAAAACATACTAAAAATTGAAATGGTCGGTAACAATAAAATCAAATGATAATCAATGTATTCAAATACCCTATCATTTTATAACCTATACATTTAGTTTACACAATTTAAGTAGAATAAATAAAATAACACATTAGTTATATCACATATGACTTTTTAAATTCTTTAATCTTATTCTCTTTCACAAATTTAATCTATTTCAATATGACATATAATTGTAGCTTGTTCATTGCATATGTTCCATCAATGTTTTTGTTGATGTTAATTTCTTTCAGTATTTGTTCACAAAACTATCTCAACTTCTACAAATATTTTTATGCAAAACATTAATGAAACCTCAATATTATATGATATGGGTTTTCAATTATATTTAAATGATCTTACTAAACAAACTTTATTATAAATTTGAACTTTTTAATTGATTTTATTATGTATTTTTGTAAAGTTTTTATTTCATATATGTAAATATTAATATATTTCCATTTAAAGTTTTTTATGTCAGAAAATATAAATATAAAATATTTAAATATTATATATTATATATATGAATGTGAAAATTTAAAAAAAAAATATTTAATAATTTCTTAGTTTCCTCATAATAAATTATATTTAATTAATTTTACTATATTTTCATGTAAAATTTTTACTCTTGTGTGATATATATATTGAAGTTTTCTAAATAATATAGAATAAATACATATGAATAAATATAGTAATTTGAAAATATAATTAATTAATTTAGGGTGACACAACATATATAGCAGAAATAGTATTAGACACCTACAAAAATTTTAGAATTTTAAGATTAATCTCCAATTAAAACAATTAATAACGTGGTCAACTAAAGATAAGTAAATTTTTTTTAATATGAATTAATATGCAAAGGTATATATGTCGATATAATTAATATGTGATTATAAATTTCTATATTTGTATGTGTGAGTAATAAATTTAATTTCTGCATTCCTTTTAATTGCAATATGAGATGCAACATAGCAGTTATTGAGATCATGTATTTGACACATGACAGTTATTGAGATCATGTATTTGACACATGAAAGATTTTTAAATATGTTATTTCATGTTTTTTTCATATTTAATTAAACATGTTTTTTTCTATGTATTTTCGAATATAATTAAACATGTTTATTTCTTTGTATTTTTTAATATATTTTGTTTTTTGAGGTTTTTAATTTATTATTTTTATTAATTTATTATATATATTTTTGTACATGTGACAGTGGTCACATCAGATTACACATGAAAAAAAATACCACATCAAATAATACGAGACGAGAATTTAGCTATTCTATTTATCACATTTCAACAAACAAAAATATTAACTTATTAGCTTAGAAGACATATTGTAAAACCCGAAAATTGCTTGTTTTCTGTTATATATGCTTTTTAAAATATTTGTAATTTTTAAGAATTTTTCTAAAATTATTTAGCTTGTTTGATTATTTTAATATATTTTTCAATTTGCGTGCATACTGAGTGGAGCCGGGAAAATAAAATATTTTCGTCTAGGATAGAAAACCTTGAATAGTAGAAACGTCGACGGGGGATCTTACTAAACCTGAGGCTAGATACAGTTTAAGGAGTTTTCGTTTTTCAAGATTTTTATCTGATAAATAAAATCGTAGTATGCTTTATTATCCGTTGGATAATAAAATACTGATTTTGTTAACTGTAACTTTTGTCCATTAGATAATAGCTCAAATAGAGTGTTAGTCATCTTTCTAGAAGGTTCACTTTATGACATCACATGAATGATATCATCTTTGACTTTTTCAAAAAGTAACACCAAGCTTCCTAAGGAAGCTTCCTCAAAACTTAATGAAGAAGCTTTCTACCAAGCTTATTGGGGAAACTTCTCCTTCCCTCCTCTCCAAAGTGACCCCACGGTTTTGGGGGGAAAAGTAACAATAAAATTGTCATCATTTCCTAAAACGATTCCACCTTTTATTCAAACAATAGTTCCTATCACTTTTCTATCACTTTCTCTCTCTACCATTTCTTTTCTTTCACTTTTCACTCAAAATTTCTCTTCTCCATTTTCTCTCTAACTCCACGGCAACCACATTCTTTCCACCCTCCATGGTTGCTTGATTTCAAGCTCAGACCTTGCTTGAATCTACATTTCCTTTGAAGACTTTCATTTCTTGTAAGAAACACCTTCAAAGAGCTCACTTTTCTCTCCATTTTCTCCTTTCATTCACGACCAAGAACACCATTTTTGGCCATCTAAGCTTTTTTACTCAACCAACCTCATTTCTTCCATCCTCTCATCATTTTGAACCTTTTCTCTTTAGTGACCATCACCTAAATCTACCATTTTCATCTTCTTCCATAAAGCCCTAAGATTTAGAGTTTTAAGGTAAAGTTCTTGACTTTCATTTTCTCTTCCCATTTTCCTGTTCATGGCCATCACCATGCCCATTGATCTTCTATTTTTCAAGATTTAAACGCTAATCTAATGAGTTGAAAATTCTAGGGTTTTTGGGGAAGCTTAGCTGAAATCTTCAAGGACCAACAAGGAGACATTTTTCTTGTCATCACTTTAGGTAAGAGGGAGAATATCTTTATCAACCACTCATGGTGGTGAGAGACAAAAATCTTGGATTGAAACTGGAGGATCCATGTATGAATCTCTTCACTTTATTGTTTGATTTTGATGGCTTGTAACTATGTGTTGGTGTAATGTTATTATTTGTTATGATGCTTTTATGTAATATTGATAATTTGTGATATTTGTATACTTGAAAACATGTAAGAAAAGACAAGGACTTTGTGTCCCTTTGAGGTGTGGCTCACAGCCTTATAGCTTAGGATGATGATTCAAGATCAAACCTTGTATCAAAAATAAAACTCAAGTAAACACTTGATGAGTTGATGGAAATTTCAGGGCCTTGAGACTTTTGGTGAAGGTCTCGGGCAATAGGAGGTAAAATGGGGAAAATTATGATTAAATTGGTGGTGAATTGGAATTTAGAAGGTTAGGTTGAAATGGATTGATTGAGGATTAAAATGATGGAATAAGAAGATGAATATTGGATCCAATGACCTTAGGGTTCAAGGCTATTGAGGTTACCCAAGTTAAACTTTATATCAAAATGAAATTTTGGACAGTTAAGTGATTAGATATTTAATTAGGAACTCATAAGATGGAAAGAGAAAAGAAAATGCAATTTTACCCTAAACATCAAGAGTGAATCTCAGCCAATTAAGGAAAATGAGTGAAAGTGAGATTTTGAGAATCATAAGACATTTAATTACATAAATTGTATTAAGAACAAAAAGAATGACTAATTGAATTAGAGGAACAAGTATTAAGAGTGTAAAGGAGATTTTGAGAAGCATAAAATATTCATTTTAAGTGAATTTTATTAAAGACAAAGAAAAGAACATTTTGAAGTAGAGTGATAAGGATTAGGTAAGGATAGGAGGATATATTCCCTAGTGAAGCTCAATAGGAAAAAAGTGTTGAAGTTGAGGTGCAATTCTTATGCTAACTTTGAAGGTTCAACATCTATTTTAAAATGACAATAGAAATGTTCCTCGATTGAAAAACATTAATAAAACGTTATGAGACAATGGTATGTCCAAAATTGAAAACGAATGAAAATTTTATTATCAAGGCCACGAGCGGGACCCATAATTGTTGATGAATGTTGTGGCCAATGATGACTTATGATCATGAATTGCATGGCATTGATAATTATGTATGTATGTGTACATTGAGGCATTCATCATACTTTGTGAAAGTCTGATAGACTATTGATTAAGGCTATATGAGCTTAGGAGATGAATTACACCTCAGTGTGGGCGCGATGTGCCTAGTATAGGTCATTTGTTGACCTTGGGGGCGTCGGGGGGCGAGTTTTCTACAATGGTCAGTTGGTAGCTCCATTACGCCGTGGATCAGACCGATGCCACACACTGATGATCCGGACCGAGACACTCACCCCAATCACGATCTGGCATAGACTGTCTCATATCAAGCCTAATGTACATATTGAGAAAATTATGATTTTTAGCACTTAGGCCAAGGCTGCCAAGATACAAACATGTTCTTCTGGATCATTCTCTCCAAAATATTTGTCTAGCTCCATGGAGTAGGGAATTAGTACATTGCGTGCATTTGCATAGTCGGTCTGCATATCATTATGACATTTCATACTTGTTTTAATTATTTGATATTTGATGAAATGATTATCTATCGAATTATCTCTTGAGTGATTTATTAAGTTGATGATTGACTAATAGTATTATTTTGCCTGTTGATTATTGTGCTTGTTGTTTGTTGTATTTGGACGATATTTCTGTCAGTATAGTCCCTATGCTGCCATGATAGTATTGATTGTAGGAGTTCTCACTTCTTTATTATGTCATTCTGTCTTATATTTATGATTGATAAAAGATCATGAGGAATAAGAAGAAGACCCACACCCTTACTGATTGGGCTGATTTACTGGTGTCGATATGGCGTTTGGATGAGATTTCTATGGTTACGTGTGGGTACAACTTCATGGGGGCATTGATGCATGACATGTCGACCGTGACACCGAGCGTTTCGTTTATAGTGGAGAGGTGACTTTGCTTAGGAGTAGTACCTATCTTGGGGTTACTACCTTCACCTTCAAGCTTTTGTGCATGTGGAGTTCTCTATTCCTATTAGAGACTTGTGGGGTGATCGACGTTATACCCCTAGGGAGGATTCTATGGAGTCGACTGCTCGGACTCCCGTCTATTGCGACATACCTCGACCGAGGAATTTGCTCGTTCTAGTTCCAGAGGAAGACCAAGTGGGGGATATTACCCTTCACGTGTTTGGACTTGGGTCAGGTTAAGTTTTTTTGTATGGTATTTGTACACGTTTTTTGTTGTTTGAATATATAAGTGTTATGTTTTATGTTACTAGTACTTTATGTTAAGGACATGTCTATATACATATGGAATGTATTTTCTTTCGGAGGCTGTACTTTAAGAGCTATGTACTAAATATACTTTATTCGTGACTCATATTTTCTATATATGCACAATGATTTAAATTTGAAAATCTGTTGTGGAGTTGTAGCACGCCTAAATTTAGTAACTGTGGCATAATGACGATTATGCCGTGGTTATTAAACCAAGGGGTGTTACATTAGGTGGTATCAGAGCAGGTCATCCTGTTGAACCGGGGTATGAACTGACTATGCTTAGACATGTTAGAAGTTTTGTGTGTTGTGCACTTCCTTGTCTCTTGGTTGAGATGATGGGAAAGGATTGCATGACTTGTCATAGGATAGATGTTAGTAACTACTGTTATACAGTTACATGATATTGAGGACTGACCTACTCAATATGTAATGTTCTGTGTGGATAGAAAACTATGGCTTCACCTAGGCGTACCAGGAAGAATATGAATTCTTTGAGTAAAGATTCTAGCTAGTAGGAGTGAAGTCATTTAGGGTTTGTTCATATCTACATCTTTTGTTGTGGTATCTCTAAAGTTCTCAAGTTCAAGTCTTTTGGGGTTTGCGATTAAGTTGTCTAGTTCGTGTGTGTGATTTTTTGTGTTTGATTTTTCGAAAGGAGATAACCTTGTTTGGAAGGGGTTACGATTAGTTTCTCTTATATTTTGATTTGTCTGTTTTCAAAGAAAAGACAATGGCTTGCGGTAGGCATACGCGTGTGAATGCGGGACGTGACAACGATGGGATGACTATGACTATTGAAGTAATACAAAGGGCAGCAGACGTAATAGTACAACAGAATCAGAAGGCCGCTCAGCAGCAGAAAGCAACAGTTGAAGTTCAAAATTTGTTAGAGTTGGACCAGTCTCAGAATACCAGACCTTATAATTTTGGACCATTTTGATTCCAAAAAGAGAGGAAGTGTAAGATCAATCGATTCCAATGAAAACCTTATTCACGGCCACCAGGGAAACAACAACAACAGCAACCATGTGGAAGGAATGCTTGTGGCAGTATACCTAGTTAGACCTTGACAACTTTGCAATTATGCAAGAAGTGCGGAGAAGATCACGCAACGAAGGAGTGTAAGATTAAGGGAGTAGTTTGTTTCAAGTATGGGGAACTCGGACACGTTTTCAGAGATTGTACCCCATCAAAGGCGAAACCTTCTAGTAGTGATGCACGTGCTTCAAGACACTAAGCTGAAGGGAAAGCTTACACCCTGAGTGGAGCGAAAGTCTCCCAAACTGAAGATTTAACCAAAGGAGATTGTGCGGTAGGAGGCGATCCTTTGACTATGTTGTATAACTCAGGGGGCAACCTATTCCTTTATGGCTTATGATTACGTGAATCGATTAGAGTTATCAGTGTCTTTGTTACCTTTTGACTTGTTTATTTCTGCTTCTACTGCTAAACCTATTGTTACTATCTAGTTGCTTAAACTATCTTATTTCTGTTAAAGACCAAATCTTCTCTGTTAATTTGATATGTTTACCTCTTTTCAATTAGACATAACTTTATGAATGAATTAGTTATTTCTAATCATATCCTATTGGATCAGTCCGATAAAAACCTTAGAGTTTCTAGAAACTGAGATTTCTGGATTTTAATGACCAACCAAATTAAAGTTTATATTGAGGGAAGGAGCCCAATGATGTATGTTACTATCTTTTTTGGAGGTCAAAAGTAAGGAGATTATGAATATCACTATTGTAGTCAATGAGTTTCTCATGATGAGCTCCAGTGCTGTCAGTTAAGGAGAAGAATGGAACTTATCGGAGATGTGTAGACTATCGCCAGACGAACAAGATTACGATCTAGAATGAGTATCCTAAAAAAAAGATAGATGATTTGATGGATCGGCTGAAGGGAGCCGTTGCATACTCTAAGATTGATCTACGATCTGATTATCATCGGATTCACGTGAAAGCAGATGATGTTCCCAAAACGGCTTTTCGAATGCGCTACGGGCATTATGAATATCTTACAATGCCATTTAGAGTGACGAATGCTCCTGTCGTATTTGTGGATTACATGAATCAGATCTTTCGTTCTTATCTAGACAGATTTGTCATTGTCTTTATCAATGACATTCTGATCTATTCTTGAAATCGAGAGGAAAATGCTGACTATCTTAGTGTGATTCTCTAAGTTCTGAAGGAGGAAAAGTTGTACGCCAAGCTGTCCAGATGCGAATTTTGGTTGGAGGAAGTCAAATTTTGAGACATGTGATTTCGAGGGAAGGAATTGTTATGGAACCATCGAAGATTGAAATAGTTCTTCAATGGGAAAGACCAAATACTGTAACGGAGGTTCGTAACTTATGGGACTAGCCTGATATTATCGAAGAGTTACTGAAGGATTCTCCAAGATGGCGGAACCTCTCACCCAGCTTACAAGAAAAGAACCAAAGTTTTTCTATGGACCAATGCATGTGAAGAAAGCTTCCAAGAATTAAAGAGACGACTGATTTTTTCGCCAGTATTGATTCTGCCTGACCCCAACGAATCGTTTAAAGTGTTTTGTGATGCTTCATATCAAGGATTAGGATGTGTGCTCATAAAAAATAAGAAGGTTGTGGCATATACTTCTAGACAGTTGAGAGTATATGAGAAGAATTATCCAACTCATGACTTAGAGGTGGCCACAGTGGTGTTTGTTCTAAAGATATGGAGACACTTTCTGTATAGAACAACGTTCAACGTCTTTAGCGATCATAAGAGTTTGAAGTATCTGTTTGACCAAAAGGAGCTGAACATGAAGCAGAGAAGGTGGCTAGAATTTTTGAAAGATTATGACTTCCAGCTTCAGTATCATCCTGGAAAGGTGAATGTCATAGTAGATACTTTGAGTAGGAAGATGCTTAATGTCTTTGCTATGATGATTAAGGAAAAAGGAATTAATAGAGCTAATTCAGGAACATGTGATTGTCAACAGACTTAGCACCAGAAAAGATTAGTTTGAATGTGGTGATTATTTCAAGTGAGCTAATGGAAGAAATCCGAGGGAAATAGTAAGGTGGCATATTTTGCGAAATGAAAGGGAGATGATGAAGCGAGACGTTGTGTCAACAGTTGAGGAAAGACTTAACAAAATCCCAAGGTTCAACGACAAAGTTTGTGTACCTAAGGATCCAAAACTTAGGTATGACAAATTTCGAGGATGAAGTTTCTTTTTAGAAGGGAAGAGTTGTAACACCCCGAAAATTGCTTGTTTTATGTTATATATGCTTTTTAAAATATTTGTAATTTTTGAGAATTTTTCTGGAACTATTTGGCTTGTTTGATTATTTTAATATATTTCTTAATTTGCGTGTGTGCTGAGCGGAGCTGGAAAAATAGAATATTTTTCCCGAGGCTAAAAAATCTTGAATTGTAGAAACGTCGACGGGGGATCTTACTATATCTGAAGCCGGACATAGTTTACGGAGTTTTCATTTTTCGAGATTTTTATTTGATAAATAAAATCGCAGTACTCTTTATTATCTGTTGGATAATAAAATACTAGTTTTGTTAACTGTAACTTTTATTCATTGGATAATAGCTCTAATAGAATATTAGTCATCTTTTTAGAATGTTCACTTTATGACATCACATGGATGACATCATCCTTGACTTTTTCAAAAAGTAACACCAAGCTTCCTAAGGAAGCATCCTCAAAACTTAATGAAGAAGCTTTCTACCAAGCTTGTTGGGGAAACTTCTCCTTCCTTCCTCTCCAAAGTGACCCCACGATTTTGGCGGGGGGGAATGTGATAAGAAAATTGTCATCTTTTCCTAAAGCAATTCCACCTTTTATTCAAACAAAAGTTCCTATCACTTTTCTATCATTTTCTCTCTCTACCATTTCTCTTCTCTCACTTTTCTCTCAAAATTTCTCTTCTCCATTTTCTCTCTAACTCCACGGCAACCACATCCTTTCCACCCTCCATGGTTGCTTGATTTCAAGCTCACACCTTGCTTGAATCTACATTTCCTTTGAAGACTTTCATTTCTTGTAAGAAACACCTTCAAGGAGCCCACTTTCCTCTCCATTTTCTCCTCTCATTCATGGCCAAGAACACCATTTTTGGTCATCCAAGCTTTTTCACTCAACCAATCTCATTTCTTCCATCTTCTAAACATTTTGAACATTTTCTCTTTAGTGACCATCACTTAAATCTACCATTTTAATCTTCTTCCATAAAGCCCTAAGATTTGGAGTTTTAAGGTAAAGTTCTTGAATTTCATTTTCTCTTCCCATTTTCGTGTTCATGACCATCACCATAACCATTGATCTTCTATTTTTCAAGCTTTAAATGCTAATCTAATGAGTTGAAAATTCTAGGATTTTTTGGGAAGCTTGGCCGAAATCTTCAAGGACCAACAAAGAGGCATTTTTCTTGTCATCACTTTAGGTAAGAGGGAGAATATCCTCATCAACCACTCATGGTGGTGAGGGACGAAAATCTTGGATTGAAAGTGGAGGATCCATGTGTGGATTTCTTCACTTTATTGTTTGATTTTGATGGCTTGTAACTATGTATTGGTGTAATGCTATTGTTTGTTATGATGCTTTTATGTGATATTGATAATTTGTGATATTTGTATACTTGAAAGCATATAAGAAAAGACAAGGACTTTGTGTCCCTTTGAGGTATGGCTCACGGCCTTATGGCCTAGGATGGTGATTCAAGATCAAACCTTGTATTAAAAATAAAACTCAAGTAATCACTTAATGAGTTGATGGAAATTTCGGGGCCTTGAGACTTTTGGTGAGGGTCTCGGCCAAAAGGAGATAGAATGGGAAAAATTATGATTAAATTGGTGGTGAATTGGAATTTAGAAGGTTAGGTTGAAAATGGATTGATTGAGGATTAAAATGATGGAATAAGAAGATGAATATTGGGTCCAATGACCTTAGGGTTCACGACTATTGAGGTTATCCAAGATAAAACTTTGTATCAAAATGGAATTTTGGACACTTAAGTGATTAGATATTTAATTAGGAACTCATATGATGGAAAGAGAAAAGAAAATGCAATTTTACCCTAAACATCAAGAGTGAATCTCGGCCAATTAAGGAAAATGAGTGAAAGTAAGGTTTTGAGAATTATAAGATATTTAATTAAATAAATTGTATTAAGAATAAAGAGAATGACTAATTGAATTAGAGGAACAAGAATTAAGAGTGTAAGGGAGGTTTTGAGAAGCATAAAATATTCATTTTAAGTGAATTTTATTAAAGACAAAGAAAAGAACTTTTTGAAGTAGAGTGATAAGGATTTGGTGAAGGATAAGAGGATATATTCCCTAGTGAAGCTCAATATGAAAAAAGTGTTGAAGTTGAGGTGCAATTCTTATACTAACTTTGAAGGTTTAATGTCTATTTTAAAATGGCAACAGAAATGTTCCTCGATTGAAAAACAATAATAAAACCTTATGAGACAATGGTATGTCTAAAATTGAAAATGAATGACAATTTTGTTATCGGGCCATGAGTGAGACCCATAATTGTTGATGACTGTGTGGCAATGATGGCTTATAATCATGAATTGCATGGCATTGATAATTATGTATGTATGTGTGCATTGAGGCATTCATCATAATTTGTGAAGTCCGATGGACTATTGATTAAGGCTGTATGAGCCTAGGAGATGAATTACACCTCAGTGCGAGTGCGATGGGCCTAATGTAGGTCATTTGTTGACCTTGGGGGCATCGGGGTGCGGGTTTTCCACAATGGTCAGTTGATAGCTCCACTGCGCCGTGGATCAGACCGATGCCACACATCGACGATCCGTATCGAGACACTCACCCCAATTACGATCGGACGTAGACTGTCTCGTATTAAGCCTAATGTACATATTGAGAAAATTATGATTTTTAACACTTGGGCCAAGGCTACTGAGATACAACATGTTCTTTTGGATCATTCTCTCCGAAATATTTGTCTAGCTCCATGGAGTAGGAAATTAGTACATTGCGTACATTTGCATAGTCGGTCTACATATCATTATGACATTTCATACTTGTTTTAATTATCTGATATTTGATAAAATAATTATCTATTGAATTATCTCTTGAATGATGTATTAAGTTGATGATTGACTGACAATATTATTTTGCCTGTTGATAATTGTGCTTGTTGCTTGTTGTATTTGGACGGTATTTCTGTCCGTATAGTCCCCATGCTGCCATCATAGTATTGATTGTAGGAGTTCTCACATCTTTATTGTGTCATTTTGTCTTATATTTATGATTGATAAAAGATCATGAGGAATAAGAAGAAGACCCACACCCTTACTGATTGGGCTGATTTACTGGTGTCAATATGGCGTTTGGACGAGATTTCTTTGGTTACATACGAGTGCAACTTCATGGGAGCATTGATGCCTGACATGTCGACCGTGACACCTAGCGTTTCATGTATAGTGGGGAGGTGACTCTGCTTAGGAGTAGTACCTATCTTGGGGTTACTACCTTCACTTTCAATGGCTTTGTGCATATGGAGTTCTCTATTCTCATTAGAGACTTGTGGGGTGATCGACGTTATACCCTTAGGGAGGATTGTATGGAGTCGACTGCTCGGACTCTCATTTGTCGCGACATGCTTCCGAGGAATTTGCCCGTTCTAGTTCTAGAGGAAGACCAAGTGAGGGATATTACCCTTCAGGTGTTTGAACTTGGGCTGGGTCAAGTTTTTTTATATGGTAGTTGTACACGTTTTTTGTTGTTTGAATATATAAGTGTTATGTTTTATATTACTAGTACTTTATGTTAAGGACATATCTATATACATATGGAATGTATCTTCTTTCGGAGGCTGTACTTTAAGAGTTATGTACTAAATATACTTCATTCGTGACTCATATTTTCTATATATGCACAATGATTTAAATTTAAAAATTTGTTGTCGAGTTGTAGCACGCTTAAATTTAGTAACTGTGGCATAATGACGATTATGCCGTGGTTATTAAACTAAGGGGTGTTACACATATGATACCTTTTTAGACTATATATTTTTCTTTTCTATGTTAATATTGATATTCCAAACACACAAATTTAAATCCGGCATTCAAAAAGTTGAAACCCAAACATGAAGCAATTCTCTTAAATCCTTATATAATTGAAATTGAACTCCCTCTACTTAATTAGAAATGGAACTTTTTTTTTCTATTGTTTTGCTAGGTCCTTAGAAATGTTGATAAAAGTGATGCAAGAAGAGAGAGAGAAAAAAAATCACCATTGAGGTTTCGATTACTAAAGTCGGTGACTTATGTAGAATATATCAACCAATATATTATTTATACGAATTAGGATGAGATGAAATAAAAGATACTCTTATAATGCAATTCTAATAAGAGTTTATCAATGAGGTGTAGCTCAAATGGTATTTTTGAGCCTCACTAAAGGTTTCTTTGGAGTTTGATTCCCATTTTCTGAATTTAGCAAAATCAATCCCTCTAATTATCTATCTGCTAAAAAGATTTAAAATAAAAATTCTAATGAGAATTTCTTTCTACCCAACTAAACATATGCCCAAGATCTTTCAAGGAAAAAAAATGCAGATTTTGACGATTTATAGGATAACTTATTGAGTAATATTTAAGGGCATTTAGACCTGTGATGTTAAAGACAAAAAATTTAAAATAAAAAATGAGGAAGCCCATAGGTGGTGTGTTTCCCAGAAGGATCAAAGAGTTAAAAACATTATATGGCCTCATGAACATGATCATTACCATGCATATAGGGCTTAAAATATTTTACCGACCATATATTTTAAACTTGATATGGTCACAAAAGGTGTACCAAGATTTTTTTTAAAAAAAAATCCAGGCATGTGGTTATTTTCTCAGTTTATTCTAGTATATCTTGTGCATGGGAAAAATACAAAAGGATCTTCATCATTAATCAGATTGCCCAAACCGTAACTTTTTGTCCTCTAAATATAAAGTGGAGCTGTTATTAGCTGTAAGCAGTTTGTCAAAAGTCCACTTACGTGCACCAAGCATCCAGAATTGTCCGGATGATTGATCATGGTTCATGTAACCAATACAATCTTTCTCTTTTGACCAAAATACCCCAAAATATCTTTGCTAAACTGAAACCATTTGAGGAAAAAGCCATTGAAACTCAACATTCTTGTAACAAAGTTCACTACCCCAAATTAGTCCCAAGCATCCAGAAGTGTCCAGATAATTGATCATAGTTCATGTAACCAGTACAATCTTTCTCTTTTGACCAAAATGCCCCAAAATATCTTTGCTAAACTGAAACCATTTGAAGGAAAAAGCCATTGAAACTCAACTTTCTTTTAACAAAGTTCACTACCCCAAATTAGTGAGGGTAGTGTTCATGTGTTATATTGAGCTGTATACGACTTGGTTTTGTCAGCACCCTTTTTCCTCCGCAGCACATTTTTAAGCCAAATAGGAGTCCTACACGCAAATGTGTAATTATATGATTAATTAAAAGATTATTCTATTTCTAGCTTAAGATTGTTGTTCCACCTTGTCAACACAGGTGGCTTCCAATTGTTTTGACAGCGAAGTTACTTCTATCTGAGGGCACTGCCGCAATATTGACATAGCTGGAGATTCGTGAACAAAAGTTGAGAAGGTGCAACATCCATAAGAATTCTCTTTTCCTTCCTTTATTGCGTGTACTTGCTTCATATCGGCTAAACAAAGGGACAAAATATTTGAACCCCAAAAAAAATAAAGGTTAAAACATTTTCAATATCTTAATTTTATTTTAAAATAAAGTACCAAATTTCATATAAAAATTTCTAATTTCCCCAAAATTTCATGAATCATGACAGAATCTTTAAACATATTGATATTGTCATTAATAACTGCATTGTGAAGGTAGATTTTGCAATTAAAATTTGTTCCTGAATACGAATTTCATAATTGAATAAGTGAAATCAGATGCTTACAGGGCTATTGTAAAGACATTCATCAGTTGCTTTCTGAGTTTAATCATGTTTAAAATGTGCACATGGTTAGGAAGGGCAATCAAGTAGCTGATTTTCTAGCCAAGAATATGGGAAACACGAGTGGTGCTACTTGTGTACGGTGGCAACTGGCGAGAGCCTCCACCTTCCCTTTGCCTCCATTTTGTGCTGATGCTGCTGGCATATTCTCCTTTACCTGTTTTAATTTCCTTCTATAGCACCAAAAGAAAAGAAGAAATCAAATTTTGATTGTTGAATTCATTCATTCAAAAACAAATACCAAAAGAAGAAAAAAAAAACTTAATCAAATTGAATTAGCTGTCACTTTCTTGGAGAAGTGAAAAATATAATAATAATCATTGTTCTTTGGTTATTGTATTTCAAAATATAACGTAATTGAATAAATTAATTCAATATTATATTCAAAGACCCCAGCTACAGAAGCAACCCTTTGTCTATATAAACACCCTTTTGTCTCTATTGTTCCTCCCCCCTCTTCCTCTTGCTTCCTATACCTTTGCATTGCTCTCTAAACTTTGCTTCTTCATACCCTCTTCTCCTCTGGCCTTATACATCATTGGTTGTTCTCTTTCTGGTAAGCTAATGGCTTCAGCTGTTCTTTCATGCTCTAGCATTTTTGTTTTTTCTCTGTTACATTCTTCATTCATTGTCCAAAATCCTTTACCTTTTGATTTTCAATCAACCATGGCTTCATGATCCTTGAAACATAATTGACGTTAACCCATGAGCACCATGAGAAAGGTTTTGAGATTTTGCTTTGGAATTCTCAAAATTCACAAGCATGGAACAAATGTTTGGAGTTTGGAATGAAGAACCATACCATGACTCTGTTATTTAACCCTGTTTATTTGGTGATTTTAGACATTTTAACACATTTATTTCCTTGTTATTTTGAGGCTCACAAATCGGCATTGCAATAAAGTGTTGTTTTTTCTTAAACAATCTACTTCAGTTCAATCCTGAAATATTATTACTTGAGCAATTCAATAATTCTAAAAGTTGGTGCACTTTGGAAAGTGATTTGCTGTGTCTCATGAACTCTGTTTAAAAGATTATAATAATGGGTTTGTGCCGTACAAGCCTCCTTGCTTTGCTGTCCACTTCATGTGGCTGCTAATTTTTGTAATTGAAAGCAACTTTTGAGCTTTCACAAGTTTCTTTAAGTTCTGTGCCCCAAGGGACACTGTTTCACCATTTTTTTTTTAATTCAACCCACTCCACTGGTTGTGGATTGTCCACTCAGAAACTTAACGGAGTCTTATCCCAAATGGTTTGGATTGGCCCCCTGATTGTCTCCCCTTATGGATCCTTTTGCCACTTTTGGTGCTAATCTGAGTCAATAAGAACATCTTTTTTTGTTGCAAGAGCCATGAAGATCTGTAGATTGAGAATCAAAATGAATTCCCATATAAATTTTGGTAGGATCATGTTGTCATGGAACTCAGTGTTCACTTTGTTCTCCGTTCTATGTTTAAGGTTTTCTGATTGAAATGGAGTACGAGGACCGCTTCAGACAACAGGCCCAGAGACCAAAATATGATTGCCTTCTTTTTGGTAAGCCATGTAATCAGAACATTTTTCAAGTACCAATTTGAAATTTTCATTTTTGTGTATGTTATAACTATGAGATTGTTCTGCAGATTTAGATGATACTTTGTATCCCCTCAGTTCTGGTCTTGCAAAAGCATGTCTCCAAAATATTAAAGGTAAGCGACTGTACCATACTTGTGCCAGAGTTTTCTAATTTTCTCAGTAATGTCTTTATTATTGCTGCTTCTTTCGTTATTGACATGAGTGGTATCATTTATCCTAGACTACATGGTCGAGAAGCTTGGCATAGAACCAAGCAAAATTGATGACTTGTCCAACCTCCTTTACAAGAACTACGGAACAACTATGGCTGGTCTAAGGGTATGATTTCCTTATCATTTCCTGTTAAATGGGTTTTCACTGTTAAATTCTGAACATACTGATAAGCTATTTATTGTTTTTTTGTTTCATTTTCTATTCAGGCAATTGGATACGACTTTGACTATGATGAATATCACAGGTACCTTTGCCTTTTACTTTTACCCCATCACTTTCAAACTGCTAATGAGTGATTCATTTTTTTTTATCCTTGTGTTTATTTTGAAATGGTGATATTGATTTTTTGAATTTCTGCTTACAGCTTTGTTCATGGGAGATTACCTTATGAGAAGTTGAAACCAGACCCAGTTCTGAGGAGCCTGTTGCTGAGCCTGCCCTATAGGAAACTTGTAAGTAGTTTATAATTTATCAAAAACGGAAGTAGTAGAATAAAGCCAGTAAAGATAGTGCATAATCTAATGTGACCTCTATTGCTTCTCTTGTTTTTGTCAATAGATCTTCACAAACGCAGACAAAGTCCACGCTGTTAAGGCACTTAGCAGGCTTGGATTAGAAGACTGCTTTGAAGGAATTATATGTTTTGAGACCCTTAATCCCATCCATAAAAGCACTGTTTCTGATGATGAAGATGACATTGAGTTTGTGGGTTCAAGGAGCACCAATCCAACCACAAGCAATGGTGCTAGTAGCTCTCAAATCTTTGACATCATAGAGCACTTTGCTCAACCCAATCCCAGTGCCGTGTTGCCAAAGACACCAATTATCTGCAAACCATCAGAAAATGCCATTGAATTGGCTCTCAGGATAGCCAACCTTAACCCACAAAGAACTGTAAGAAAATCACCCTTTTGGCTTTATGATCTAATTTTGTTACCTTATATTAATTTTTTATTCTGTATATTTGTTTTGGTTATGCATGTCACTTTCAGTTGTTCTTTGAGGATAGTGTCCGCAACATACAAGCTGGAAAACGTGTGGGTCTTCACACCGTGCTGGTAAGTATTTGGAAATTTTGTTCTGTAGTAGAAACTGAATTCCTTCTAGCCACTATTATTGGGTGGCTTTTAAATAATCAGAGCCCACCATGAACTAATTTGGGGCTCTACTTATTGATTGCCACACACAGGTTGGTACATCTCAGAGAGTTAAAGGTGCAGATTATGCCTTGGAAAGCATCCACAACCTTAGGGAGGCAGTGGCTGAACTATGGGAGGCTGACATAAAATCAGAACTTGTATACCCTGGGAAGCTTGCCGTGGAGACATCTGTCACAGCTTAAGACTTCAAGGAAGCCCCTTAATCATTGTTCATTGACGAATTGAAAATCCAACCACTAGACAAAAAGAACCAAAAAGAGAAGCCCATTGGGGATTCCCAACTCAAGATGTAGGGGCTGTATTTGATGTTCTCAGAAAACAAAAAGAAAAAAAAGAAAAAAAAAACTATAGTTGATGTAGATGCTTTGTTCAGATTATTATAATAAACTATAATATAAAATAAATTCTCCTTTTTGGCCATACTTATATAAAAAATATCTATAACTGATTACCTTCCCCGTTCAGCAAAATTCCCTGGAGATTTAATTTTGGGATTTCATATTTCATGGAAGAGAGATGAAGAGTTTCCATCAAAACTGCTATTACTGATGCAGTGGGTTAAGCAAAATAAACTTCACACCCAATTAACTCTCTGAAGTGAAAATTTGACTAAAATAAAAAATCAAATAGAGATTTCAAAATGTAAAGTGAATGTCAAATATCTTAAATTGTGATCTTACAATAAAGTAAATTGTGATATGTAAAATCGATCCATGTCCAAAAATATTAATTTAAAACAATCGACTTTATGTTTAAAAAAAATTGTATAACTTGCTTGTATTGTTAATTTTTGTTACATAAAGACTTGAAAATATAGAAAAAGAAAAAAGAAAGGAAATATATTGTTTGATACCTTCACTTCAGAGAATTATATATAAAAGATTTAATAAGTTGCAAAAAGCATCGACTTTTCCCCCATACATATTGTTGAACTTTAGAGAAAGCATTCCATTCATATAAAATATGTTGCCAATAAGTTTTTGACGTTCAACCCAATTCAAGTGTTAATTAATTAACTACATTTCATTTCACATGAATTGTCTCACAATTACTTCTTGTGATTTGTTCGTAGCAATCATAATTGGAGGGTGAAATAGTCAATTCCACATTCTTGTCATGCTATATACTTTATATAAAACCAACTACTAAGTCAGGTAGGTTTGACGGATTTTAAAACATAACATGTTTAAAATGCATAACATATTTCAATAAATTAATATTTGAATGATACGTACACAAGTTGTTTAAAAAATTAATATTGTACTCTTAAACCAAAGCTCCATCATCAAGCATGATAATTAATTCAGCAAAAAAGGATTGGCTACGAGAGACGAACCAATCTCAGCAATGAAAAAATAATGTTACTAATTACCGCGTACCTGGAGGTCAGGACAAATTGAATAGGTATCCGAAGTCCTGATATATATATATATAGATATATATATATATATATATATATATATTATACTCTTACACCCACTTTTAGCCATTGATCTTAAACTGATAATATTGTACTCTTAAACCAAAGCTCCATCATCAAGCATGATAATTAATTCAGCAAAAAAGGATTGGCTACGAGAGACGAACCAATCTCAGCAATGAAAAAATAATGTTACTAATTACCGCGTACCTGGAGGTCAGGACAAATTGAATAGGTATCCGAAGTCCTGATATATATATATATATAGAGATTTAAAAAAATATCGAAAACATCTGTAGCAAAAAGATTTTTACTCTTTTACACCCACTTTTAGCCATTGATCTTAAACTGATCTAACGGTGTAAAATATTTTACTAAATGACTTTTTTTTCTTCAGTTTCTCACCCTCCACTGACGCACCCAGTCTCTTTTCACTAAACTCTTTTCCTCTGTTCACCCACCCCACCCCTCCAACTTGAAGCTTCTTTTTACAAAACTCTTTTCCTCTTTTCACCCACCCCACCCCTTCAAACGTGAACTCCATTTTCTGCACTTTCTTTCTCCCCGATGACACACCCTCTCTTCTCTCACCGTCTCTGGCATTGTTCTCACTAAATAGCAGCACTTTTTCTCTCCCGCGGAGGTTGCCGGTAAGGCAGGGGACGGCAGTGGAATCTATTTTGCGTGAAGCAACAGACGACCCAACTGTCCAAACCGTAATAACGATTCATACACTGTAACCATCGGCGATGAGCTCTGACGACAGCGAGTCGTTCGGCGGTGGTGATGCCATAGTGGCAAAGCAGAAGGAGAAGGCTCGGGTGAGCCAGACGTCACTGGTATTGTGGCACGCGCACGAAAACACTGTAATTCACTTCTCTCTCTTTCTCTTCTGCGTTTTGTGGTGATTGGTTAATTGCGGTTTTCTTTTCTGAACTTTGTAAATGATTGAAATTTGGGGGTTTTATTTTTTTTTTGGTGGGAAGCCTTTGGTTGATGCAGAAGGAGCTAAATGGAGTGGAATGATTGAGAACGACGTCGCAGTAGTGCGGAATTCGGACAATAGACTGTTAACAGGTTCTGATGTTCTTGATATGCCACAACCTTCTATTATTGAAGAACACATTGTTGACTTTCATGATATGCCACAATCTTCTATTATTGAACAACACATTGTTGAGCCTCATGTTGGATTGGAATTTGATTCTTTGGAAAAAGTTAGAGAATTTTATACATTATTTGCTAAGGCAAAGGGATTTGGGATTCGTATTCGTTCTAGTAAAAAGAATTATTGCATTTTTGTATGTGTTAGAGAAGGTGAACACAAGGTGAGAAGTGGTGAAAATAAAAAAAATGATGGCAACATGGAAAAAGTTAAGAAAAAGTGTTCAACTATACGCATAGGATGTCAAGCATCACTTAGTGTGTCAAGGGATAAGAAGCGAGACATATGGGTTATACAATCTTTTGACAATAATCATAATTATGTCATGGCTAGTCCTAAGAGTGTGTCTTATTTGAGGTGTCATAGAAAAATGAATGCTGCTGCAAAAAACCTTGTTGAAAAGTTTAGTGAAGAAGGTTTGCCTACTGGAAAGGTTGCTGCAATGTTTAATGGTAGTAATTTATCTTTTTCCAATAGAGATTGCTGGAATCATATGAGAAATGTTCGGATGAAGAATTTGGATATTGGAGATGCACAAGCTGTTTTTAATTATTGCAAACAAAAGCAAGCTCAAAATTCTGATTTTTTCTATGCAATACAATGTGACGATGATGCTAGAATGATAAACTTTTTTTGGGTCGATGCTAGATCAAGGTTAGCTTATCAACATTTTGGAGATGTTGTTACTTTTGATACAACATATAAAACCAACAAATATAGCATGCCATTTGCCCCATTTACTGGGTTGAACCATCATCTTCAATCAATTTTATTTGGTTGTGCATTATTACAAGATGAATCTGAGACATCTTTTATATGGTTATTTCAAACTTGGCTTGAAGCAATGAATGGAAAGAAGCCAGTGTCCATTATAACTGATCAGGATTTAGCTATTGGAGCTGCTGTGGCCAAAGTATTTCCAGAAACTCTCCATCGTCTATGCCTGTGGCACATTAGAAAGAAATTTCCTGAAAAACTTTCACACATATATCACAAAAATTCAACATTCAAGCGTGAGCTGAAGAGGTGCATTCGAGAATCGTCCACTATCAAGGATTTTGCAGATGATTGGCAGCGTATAATGGTTAAGTACGAATTGCAGGAAAATGAATGGCTTCAACGGTTATTTGAAATTAGAGAGTCATGGATACCTGTTTATAATAGAAGTACTTTTTTTGCTGGTATGAATACTACACAAAGAAGTGAGAGCATTAATTCATTTTTTGACTCCTTTGTTGATGCAACCACAACACTACGAGACTTTGTGGTAAAATTTGAGAAGGCAATTGATAACCGTTATGAGGCTGAAAGAAGAGAAGACTTTGAGTCTAGACACAAATCACGCATTTTGAGTATTGGTTCAAAAATTGAGGAGCACGCTGCATCAATTTATACTAGAAATGTGTTTGGAAAGTTTCATGATGAGCTTGCTAGTGTCAGTCATTTTACAAAGGAGAAGATTGACAAAAATGGGTCACAATGTAAGTATCGAGTATCTAATTGTTTTAATGCTCGAGATGCATTCATTGTTGATGTAAATTTAGAGTCAAAGAATGCTACATGTGGCTATCAACTTTATGAATTTATGGGAATACTATGTAGGCACATTTTGGTAATTTTCCAAGAAAAAATATTATTCAAATTCCTAATCAATATATTTTGCAATGTTGGACAAAAGAAGCCAATAGATGTATTGAGGTTGGTGACATTGATATTCAAAGTCATGAATCGATGTTTTGCGAAAGTATGCATGTGCAAGCGTCAATTTAACAAATTTTCTCTTCCTCTTGATTTGGCTAAAAGATCGAAGATGCCTACAAGTTTATTATGATAGAACTTGATCATGTTTATAACATAGCCATTCTGCAATGGAAACAAATGCTTAAATCATTTTTCGATATCAATGAAACTCTTCTAGAGTGAAACCAGCAGAATTTGATGTGTGATACATTGCATGAGGTTTCAAATTTCAATATCAAAGACCCACACATATCAATAACAAAAGGTAGAAGAAGGAAGGAGCCTGATAAAGTGACTCTAGCAGGAAGGTTTAAAAGTGGGCTTGAATTGTCAATAAACAAGTCCTTAGTCAAAAGGAGAGCATGCAAATCTTGTGGAGAATATGGTCACTATCAATCAACATGCAAAAAAAAGACAACTTAGTGTAAGTAATATTGGCTTGAATTTATTTATTTATTTATTTTTTTATTTAAACTTTCAATATTTGTTATACTTGTATTCTTATAATGTTAGTCTATGTTTTGGTGCAAATGTGGAAGATTACAGCTGTGGTTGTTGGATTCGTGATAACTTTTACATTGAGGATGCTTTCTATTTTGGGAAGTCATGCTTTTTTTTTTTGGGTCATATACTATCAAACATATTTATTTGTAGGAATTATACTGTAACTAGTTTATTGTTTTATGGTCAGATGCTTCATTTTTATTGTAATGGTTTTATCCTTTCTCTTCATTTATAATGAATTTAGAAGAATTTGCAGAAAATCAGATTGGGAATTAAAATTTACTGTGTATCAAAAATTGGCAAAAATACACTCTTGGCAAAAATACGCTCGCTCTGATAGCAAAAATAAAGTCAATTCTTCAACAACATAATCATAGCAAAAATTGGCAATACACCATTTTCATTGTATCAATCAATTCTACTTCCAACTGGGGGAGAAAATCATAACCTGTATAATCTCGTCTCTCTTAACGTGTATAAAAAGAATACAATAGGCCATAAGAATGAAGCCAAATACAAGACAGATGAAATTTACAAATTTAAACTATTCTAAGTTTCTAACTTCTAATCACTTTGCTCTTGGCAAATACTTTGATCACTTTGCTTTAGTACTAAATATTACCTTTGATCAATATTTATCTCTAACACCATACTTTTCACCAATTTCTATCCCATTAAAAAATTACCTGCATTTGAAACAAGACATCATGCAATTGATTAAAACTGGCACACATAACATAGATAACAGATAATAATTTGAGTTTCCAAAAAAATAACATAATTGATCATGCATATCTAAGAATTTTTTAAAAACTACCACTAGCTATCAGGGACTAAGTCATTTTTATTGTAGCTTTATGCATAAGCTAATTGCACGAGTGTTGTGAGTGAGGTATATTTTCTGAGTGAGCCTTCAACTTTTGTTGCACTAATTTATAAACACTAATTTTTTGCTGGGAGCTCAAAAGTAAAGAAAAGCAAAAACTGATGACATGTAATAAAAAACAACCCGACTTGACTTTGTTTCATGTGGCCTGGTTAGGTACATGGACATAGTATCTAAATTCAATGTGATTGGCAGAGCTTCCAGTGCAAAGATTCGACCCGTTGGCATGCATGCTTGATGATTATATGCATGTAACTTCTATTTGATAATTTATATATCTAATCCTTGAATCATATAATGGGCTTAGGTGAACTTACCTCCTTGGAGAAATGATATAGTAAAAATATTATATACGTGGGCTTAGGTTTTGAAATTAAGGTTTATTGGCCAAATAATGTGCTAATTTGCAGCTAAATTAGAGATTTATGATGGGGTTAAACCTTAATGATGACTATTTCTTCACGAGTCTATAAACTAAATTGAGAAGGATAATGATGGCTTTTCACCAGTGTGAAATCCCAAGTATATAGATTGCCATTGAAAGGAAAAGGGTATCATTCAATATAGGTCTTTTTGGCTCTAAAGTTTGGGTAAAGGTGCAAGCCTGTTATGTAATCAGATACCAAATTACGTATCACCAAAGCATATATAATTGATATCAGAAATCAAATAGAAAAAGACAAAAGCAGATGAAAAAAAATCATTGTTAGAACCAAAGTTTTTAGAACTTTCAATGTTGAACGTAAGTTTTTAGAACCAAAATTTACGTATCACCAAATCATTGACTGACGCATATGATTTCTTTCAAGTTCAACAACTTGGTCTCCAACAAAAGCCATGAATTTTCCCTGATTGAGATTATGTCTCAAGAAACTAGGGAATAGTACATGGAAGCTTAGTACGCAACACATTTCAATGACTTAGGTTTTTCATCAAACAGGTCATATGCAAGGATTCAAATACAATTAACCTCATTGAATTGATTCCAACCAATTACCCACTGATTGAGATTCAGTATGAAAACAGTAATAAGAGAAGAACAAGTTACCCACTAATGTTCACAAAAATAAAAAACCTGAGTCGTGATGGCAAGGCATGAAGTTACAATACTCAACCAAAAGCCAATAAAGAAGACAAATAAATGTACCTTACCCTTATTACAGCTTGCTTTGGTGATTCAATGGTCCCGCACCCTGTTAAGTGTTCATGTTTGAGGAAAGTGGAGAACAATGCCAGAGACGGTGAGAGAAGAGAGGTTGTGTCATCGAGGAGAAAGAAAGTGGAGAAAATGGAGTTCACGTTTGAAGGGGTGGGGTGCGTGAACAGAGGAAAAGAGTTTTGTGAAAAGAAGCTTCACGTTGGAGGCGTGGGGTGGGTGAACAGAGGAAAAGAGTTTTGTGAAAAGAGGCTGGGTGCGTCAGTGGAGGGTGAGAAACTGAAGAAAAAAAAGTCATTTAGTAAAATATTTTACACCGTTAGATCAGTTTAAGATCAATGGCTAAAAGTGGGTGTAAGAGTAAAATGCTTACTGGAGGTGTAAGAGGTTGATCCCTCCTCATATATATATATATATATATATATATATATATATATATATATATATATATTACTAGATTACTAGATTTTTTAATTTAAATTTGACTTTGCTTACAACTAAGGATTATCTAAGAAGGTAAGATACATTGAGTTCCTATGAGACACAACAGCCATAAGAGTGAAACGAATGAATGAGTATTTACAACAAGCAATCCGACGCTTAAGTCAGTTACTACACAAAGAGAATAATGTGTAAATGAGATCGGTGCATATCTTTGTCCTTTTGCTTAGCCTTTATATAAAGACGTATAAACGTGCAAAAAACGTAGGGGATTTGTGCAATTCAGTGCGTATTGTATGTTACTCCCTAGTAGTGCATAAAATCGTTACTCTGTGTGGTTTGTCTCATTCGTCCGAATGGATTAGTGTCTTTACTTTCCTATCGAAGGAGACAAGCTTTGTGGGCGAATTGCCACCTACATATAGCATGTCTGAAGTAGGGGTGTCTGTTTGATGGGTTGGGTGGGTTTAATAACGTTTTTGAACTCTATCTGCTCACTAGAGTAGTGATTTTGGTTAGGTTGAACTCATGGATCCGACATTTTTTTAAAAAAAAATTCTTAAAAAAAAGTTAAAACACAAAATTTAACAAATTAATACAATAATTCTCAATCTCAAATATAATAGATTTCAATCTAACAAATTAACGTCATAAGTCTGAATCTCAAACATAATAAGTCTCAATTTAACAAATTAAAATTATAAGTCTTAACCGACCTTACTCAAACATAATAGGTCTCAATTTCAAATAAACTAAACATCATAAGTCAATAAATACATAACAAATTAATGACTAACAAGTCTTATTAAGTCTAGAATAAACTAAACAAAGCTAGTCATAACTCAAACAACAAATTTGTCTAACCAATCAAAGTCAGTCTCATCATGCATGTCATATGTATTGACATAATCATTAACTTCACTATTTATTTTTTTCATATACTCTTTATCATCTAAACGACTTTTGACAAAAAAAAAAAGCATAGGTGGGTTGGGTTTATTCGGGTTGGACGTGTTCCAACCCACTACCTGATCCACACACTGTGGGTTGAAGTATTTTTCAACTCAACCCAATGCGCAAACCCAACCCAACCCTCATTTTATGGGTTGGGTTCGATCGAAACCCGTGAGTTCACGGGTTGACCCGACCCACTTGACCCGACCCACTAGGTTGCTCCAATTCTATGGGCCTATACTCGATGTAGAACAGTTGCCATTAGCTTAGTGCTTTGATGGTTCTACTAAATGTCAATATATATGTTCAACTGGAGTGCACGACACACAATAGGCAAAGGGATCTGAGTCATAGTGTTCTATGTTGGATCTCATGATGCTATCTCAAAGAGCCAAGGTCTGTAATGTATTATAGTTAAGATCCGAGTAAGGCCAAGATCCAGGTTGGATCTCTCTGCTTACGTCATCGCTCCCTGGTCCAAGATGTTCAATTGGTTGCCCTCATGCAGTTTGTGGGATCTACTAAAGTTCCATATTCGGCTTAGATCCGAGGTATTATTTTACCACGGGATCTTTGTGGAGGTCTGATGTCTGGCTTAGGTGTCTCTCCACTACGCCATGTGTCACTTCAGTTTCGATCGTTTCGCGCATTGTCCTTTCACTTTCCTTCATTCATGAATGGTACGACATGTGGTGGAAGGGTTGTGGATGCCGTCGTTTGGGGTTCGTAACGTCATGATAAGTTATTTTTGAATTTTGAAAAGTAGGTGTTATGATGAGGTGTTTCAAACAAGACATCTTACCTGTTTTGAAATGGCGTACTTGCCCCTATTGAGATGGCAGTTCAGTGGTGGCTTTTCGTGTCTGTAAATAGGGGGAGAGTTGAGTCTTCTATATTCTTTGCCCAAACTCATATTCTAGACATTTGCATTTTAACTCTCTTTCACCAGCGACTCAAGCAGGTGTTTCGATGTTTTTTCAACGCTTTCATCGTCTTTCAGGGTTTCCACTTTTTTTTCATGAAAATCAAGGTATTCCTCATTTTTCCCCACTTCATTTTTATCCTTTCCTTTGAGCATTTGGTGAGAAAAATGTCTGGGACCGAGGAGGTGGTGTTAGGGTGTATGAGTGACTCTTCTGAATCTAACTCGGGTATACTTTTTGTAGGTATGGCGAGGACTCAAAGGGTCGCTCCTGCAGAGCGAGGGAGAGTTATTCTCGCAAAGCGAAATAAGTTTGTTTTCCCCCAAGATGTTGACTTATACAAGTGGGTGGACCAGGAGGTTTTAGGCACTCATTTAGAGAGTGTCTCGGAGAAGCAACAATACCTGGAACTGACCGTAGGGTGATTGAGAGACCAAGAGTTCATAATTTGGCACCCGTTAGAGGAAGAGAGGGTGTGCTCGGCTCGTACGGAGGGCGAGCATTTCATGTACATGTACGAGACTCTTTTTACCTAGATTGGGGTGCGACTATCGTTTACTGATTTCGAGATAGGCATTCTCAATCACTTGCAGGTAGCACTCACTTAACTCTATCCAAATGCTTGGGGGTTTGTTCAGGCATTTGAATTAGTTTACCGAGTTTTTGATTGGTCGTACTCGGTCAAGTCTTTCTTTTATCTTTTCACTTAGTTGACTTCTTCTGGGAGTAACCAGACCAAAGGATGGGTTACCCTTCACGTGCAGAGTGGGATGTGGTTTTTAAAGCCTACAGGGATTCTTTCAAGAAGTTTAAGAAGGACTTATTTAGAGTGGAAGAGGTTCTGGGTAAGACGCCCTTTTTTGTTACCTTGGAAAGTGAGTTGTGCTTCCAACTGTACTGGACCAAAGTCGAAAGTGGATGGTGTAACAAGGAGTTGGAGACCTCGTATTCTGAGATCCTTATTCCTGAGTCTTGGTTCATCGACTTTCTGATTAAATGGACCAGGGAGAGGGGGCCATCTATTGCAAAGATGTTTTGGATGAGCCTGCTACTTATGTAAGGGCCTTATTAGGTATTTTCTCTGCACTTCTCTTTTCTTGTATTTGAGTTTATCGAAGTGTCGTGATATTTTTCTTCCTTCTTGTGTTTGAAAAAAGCATGGCTCCACCGAGTGATCTCCAACTCTTGGTGGAGAAAATGGCAGCCTAGGGAGGTAATGCGTCAGGATCTTGGACCTCGGTGTCAACTCAAGAGGTGACAGTTGTTATTGCCACGCCTTCACATAGTGAGGTTACTACTGTGGTTGTGGTGATTCCCCTGTTTCCCTCAAATGTTGAGATCCGAGATTATGATCTGCCTTCCCCTGTGCCACCACTATGATCACGAAAGAGACGGGCCGAGGGCAATAAAGGCGACAAGGGAAAAATCCCGGCGATTGAGGACATTCGGGGCACCCTGAAGTGTTTAAGGCCCCTGGTGGTTCAAAATTTGAGGGTGTTCCATTTGGGCCTCCATCGACGTCAGTGTGGAGTTGAGCAGATGATCCCTCCAACTTCATTGATGGCCCTTTGCTCAGTCAGGATGAGGCCAAGGCGTTAGTCCAGCTTAACATGTCAGAATTTTTTCATAAGGCTCAACTTGGGAGCTTGCGTCTTGCCTCTTTCCTTTGATTCATGGAGGAATCTTGGGGTTCTTTCTAGGATGTTGTGAGCTTGGAGAGGGAGATCAATACCTTTCGGAACGAGAAGTAGAAGTTGGAGCTAGACCTTGCTTCAAAAGAAAGGTTGCTTACCTAGGGTGCCATAGAGGTTAATCACCTCCGGGCCGAGGTTGCTCGTCTCATTGCTACTATTGATGAAGTTCCCTCTCTCCGGGTTCAACTTGCTGAGGTTGAGCCGCTAAGAGTCAAAGTAGTCAAGGTGGATAAACTTTAGTTCAAGCTTAGTGAGGCGATGGCTCAAGAGAGTGCGTTGAAGCAAGATTTAACCTTAAAGGAGTCAACTCTAGCCAACGTTCGAGATCAGCACGTGCTTCTGAAGAGAGAACTTGACAAGATGGGTTAACATATGGTTAAAGTTTGTGGATGAGAAGTTTAAGAAAACCCTAAACCAACTTCGTCTTCTCAACCCCAGTCTTAAAGAGGAGGGGGTTGGTGCGCTGAAGGAGGTCTAGGACGGTCGTATCGTGGATATGGCGGTTTCGGTAATTGCCTCTGATGACCAAGTGGGCCAGGGGGTGGATGACAGAGAATCGACGTTAGAGGTTGGCCAAGGAGAGACTAATGCCAGTTTGGCTGAGGAGGGTCAGGTCAAAGTAGTGCAATCCAGGGCAGCAATGGAGATCTCGAAGGGCTAGAGTCCATGTTTTTTATTTTTATGTCATGTATTTAGACAAGTCCTAGTTTTTGGCACCTTTTATATAATATTCTTTGTTACTTTTATGTTTCTTTTTCTTTTTCTCAGGATGAGTCCAATGCTCCATCCTGGTGCGTTGTTTTCATACTCACTAATAGTTTTACTTTTGCCATCCTGAGATGATTTCAATGTTGATTTTATACTTGAGCATTCAGCTTGCGTAATTCACTAAGGGGAGTCTTGCTCTCGATCTCAACAGTGGGATTATAGTTTCTTGGGATCTGATGTCCTTATAGTAGTCTTTACGCTATGGTTTGTAGCAGTCTACACTTGCATCTGTTTTGACTTTATTGGGAATTAAGACTGCTTCAAAGGCCATAGTGGTTTTTTTGCTTTATTTCCTAACTGTCTGCTATCCTTGTAGCTAATTGCGGGGGAAGGGCAATTAAATGTAGCTTTGATCCTGCAACTAATTCATCCTTTTAGGGTCTAATCAGGACATGATTATTTTTTATAAATTAGGAATATTTTCAATGGGGTTATCACTTGTTCCCTTTGTTTTCTGATTGCAGCTGAAGGTGAGTCTTTTCCAAATAATGGTCCTTTTCCTACTTTTTGTGGGCGCCTAGAGGGTCATGCCTCTTTTTGACACCATCCTCTGATTCCCCGTCCCCTAAATTCATTTAGGTGTTTCTTCATTTTGTTCTGTGCTCCTTTGGTGGAGGCCTTTCTTTCCAAGCATAGTGCCTTGGTGTGGACCAAGTGATCGCCTTGTGCAGATTGGTCTTCCTGTAACACCCTCCCTAGGGTATCACATGTCTGACTCCCGACTCATAGTCTGAAAAGAAATTCGCACAAAGTTTGAGTTATAAAAAGTGGGTTTTAAAATTTCTTTTTTACTGAAACATAAATTTACTGAAAATATTAGGTAATATTGAAAATCATATTTCAACTATTCATTATGCAATATTGACACTAATTAATATTTTACAATTTAAAGAGAAATATAAAATTAACAGACTCTTTTTTTAACAGCAGCAAACCCCATGTCGGTCCTACTTAATAGCACTGTACAACACTAACGTTAAAACTTAACATACTTATTCTATTGTGTATCCATCTTGTTGCATCAGACATCTGTTCTACATCTGTTCTTTGTCAATACTGCACACCTTCGAGTCCTGAATGTCCACTCCTTATTGTTGTCACCAATCTCAAAGTATCCATCACCCGTTATGTCTAAAACAACTCGATCCTTCTATTATTTGATTTTAACAGTACAGACATAGCAAAACAACATAACAAAGAGGTGAGATCACCTACACCAATACCAACATGGCAGCACAGAGATAACACAAACAACAATATCATACATGGATATCATACCAGACTTCCAATAATATATTCAATATTAATCAACTATCATCATCCAATCATATATCAATCCAAGTATTCAAAACAATTGTCATAGCCAATATTCCTCAATTAATATATTATACAGATATAAATGTTCAGATTATGCATGTACACAAGACTCGATTTCCTACTCCATGGAGCTAAAACTCAGGTCGGAGAAATGATCGAAAAGACCTACCGGTATCACGTGCCTCAGACCACGTGCTTTAATTCTCATTTCAATTTTTGCACATCTAGCACATACATGACAGTCTTTATCAGATCTTGATTAAGAATAGTGTCTCTGGTCGGGATCATCGGTGTGTTGCATCGGTCTACCCTACGGGAAGAAGCGCGACCAACCACCCGTGTAAGCAACCCGCACCCCGATGCTCCCAAGGTCAACAAGTGACCTACACTACGCATATCGCACCCACTCAAGAGGTGTGTTTCTCCTAGGCAATCAGCCATATCCAAATCTCATCGGACCATTCCAATGCATGTATAATGCACCAAATCCAATCATAGACAAATATGTCATTTTCTCACAAACGATGTATGGACACCTTGGTTCAATAGTAATCATCTTGTACTTTCAACAGCAAAAAAATCATGTTATCACGTTTTCATAGTTGTAAAACACTTTTACCGTATTTTCACAATCGCGTAACATTTCATTACGTTTTCACAATCCAAAACGTTTACATTATGTTTTCACAATACCATAACACTTCTTTTATATTTTCACAATACCGTAACACTTTTGTTACGTTTTAAAATTCCAAAACGTTTTATTACGTTTTTACAATACCGTTACGTTTACAAAATTTCGTAACATTTACATTACGTTTTCAAAATGTTGCAACTCTTCATTGCACTTTTAAACCACGTACTAATTTTTAACGTTTTTCTCAATCGCGTAAAATCATACGTTTCTCAAATCGCATAGTATTTTTCCACTGTTTCAAAATCGCGTAACTTAAAAATAATTCTTTTACGTTACGTAAATCATTTTCAAAATATTTAAAACACTTTCCAAATCTCATAACAATTTTCTCCCATTTTCACAATCGCATAAAAAAATATTCTATCGTTATTCAATCACGTAGTGATTTATCAACAGTAGTTTAAATCACGTAAAATATTTAAACGTAAATTCAAATCACGTATAAATATTTCAACGTACTTAAAATCACATAGAAATATTTTTTCATATCACATAACTTAAAAATCACGTTTTTAAGATACATAAATAAATTTTTTCACCACAATTTCATTACAGAAAATATTTCTTGACCTTTAAAAAATTCCTTTTTAACTTTTCTCAAAATAATATAACTTTATACTTCATTTAATATATTTTCTTACTCAAGAAAATATTTTTCCACAGTTCTTTAGTCAAGAAATTCTTTTTCAAAATATAATTCACAAAAATCACTTTTCCATTGATGTAAATCAACGTTTCAAAACTTAACATTTTCTAACGTATTTCAAAACTTGAAAATAAGTTATACGTTAGTAAATTTTCAAAACACTATTATATTCTCCATTTTTCCCAAATCAATTCTAAAATCAATTCTTTTCAAAACAAATTAAGATTCAAACCCTTGCAACTTTTCTTTTTCATTTTCATATGAAAGTTCATTTCTCAAGTGATAGAATACTTTGATTCTCTTTCCAAAATCCTTATACTAAAACATTTTGTTCAAACATTTTGTTTCCACTTTAAAATTACTTTGTTTCATAAAACCAAAATTATTCCAACCTCCAAAAATCGTAGAGTCTTTGGCCATTGAAGCCATCAAATATTTTTCTTCTAAATTGATATGGTTTTACACAAACAAAACTATTAAAAATTCTTTGTTTTCAAAACTGAAATACCGATGGTCATAAAAACCAAACTCATTTGTTCAAATTCATTTTTACTTTCTTTACAAATCCTTTTTCACTTTCTTTGCAAATCCTTAAAATTATCATTGCTATTTTCATTTAAATCTCATGTTTAGTAAAACACTTAGAAACTTTTTACACAAAATAAATCAATAAAAAATCCTTCTAAAACCGTATTCATGTACTCTTTGAAAAATAAACTCTTTGTTTATTTTCCTTGCTTTTCTAAACATCCATTTTCATCATTCAAGAAAATATTAATTTTGTGAACACCTATCTTGAGGTGTCTTGACCAAAATTCACCATGTTCTAGGGATCAAAATTAATTCCCTTGTTCTTGAAAAATTTCAATATGAACCCTAATCAAGGGCATCAAAACCGTAGCTCTTCCTTGGCCATTGGGACCAAAATTAATTTTCTTTCCATCACCAAATCATGGCATACACATACATACACATCATATATATATATATCCAAAAACATGCCATATTATCATCATGCATAGTATAAGCATACCATCAAAATCATAAACTCATGCAAAGCATATTAAGCATAGGCAATTAATCAAAGCTTATAAACACATATAAATTATTACATGACCATGGATATGAATCCTCACATGGATTCAACACCCATCAAATATAAGACCATCTCTCACCACCATGCTTGGTTGGTGAGATAGATCTCCCTCTTACCTCTTGAAGATCCTCAAAAACTCCTTGTTTTGCTTCTTTTTCCAAGTCCTTCATCACCAAGGGCTTCTCAAATACAAAACAATACATAAAAATTAGTATACTAAGCTTGAATAAGAAAACCATGGATGTGCATCATGGTTAGAACCTTGAAAATCAAAAGAAAAGTGAAGAGTAACAAACTTCACCATTAAAGCTTCAATCTTTAGCTTGAAGAACAAGGTTGAAGATAGATGATTTAGAGGAAATCTCCAACATGAAAGTTGCTTAGAATATCATGTAGATTCAAGATCTATGGTTGGATGAAAATAAAAGAGATTGGATGGTGGTTTTGAGTGTCTTGACCGAATGGTTTCTCTTGAAACACAAAGATAGAATTTTTTATTTTTGTGAGAGAAAAGCTTCTTAGATTTGGTTAAGACAAAGGATGAAGTGAAAACACTTAGTTTTCCTTCCACCAATTTCATGGATCTCCATGGAAAATTCCTAAAAAAAATTACAAACAAATGTTAAAATCAATAGCAAGTGTAGAAATAGGTAAACCATGATTCAATCATGGCTTAGAAAATCAAAACTAGAAGATTAGAAGAAGAAATATGAAATTTACCATTTTTGGTAGAATCTTGAAGCTTGGATTTTGAAGCACTAGATGTTGGATTTTGAAGAAACTTTCAACATGAAAGTTGTTTAGAATAAGGTAAGGATTCAAGAAACTAGGTTGGATGAAATTAAAGAGTGATGGAAGCCACATCAATGGTGCTTGGTCATGAGCTTGCTAGAAGGAGAAGGAGAGAAAATTTTCTAAGAGCTTTGCTTGAAGGAAAGTTTCAAGAATGATGAAGTATGGTCAATAATGACCAAAGGTGACCAATATGGTCTTCAAATGTCACTTTTGTCTCTAAATGCAGCCCAAAACCGTAGCCCCCCTCCATGCTTCTTCAAAGAGTTCAATAATGATGCAACATTGATCATAGAGCATCTAACAACGACATAAAGCGTCAATTAATGCATTGAAATTTTTCCTTTAGTTCCAAAACATGCAAAAACCGTCCCCCCCTTCATCCTTGCTTCTTCAAAGTTGTCATCTTTTCAAGCCATTATTTGAAGCATTCTACGCCATTGATTAATTCAATGGTTAGGATTTAGGTAGACTTTTGATTTTAGAAGACTTAATCTAGGCCATTGGATCTTTCTCCTTTAAATCTAAGCCATTAGATGTGTCTCCAAAATTAAGGATCAAGATTGCTCCTTCAAACTTTTAATCCAAGGGTCGTAATTAATCTTTATCACTTTTTAAGACTAAATCTTCACCATTGATTAAATCTTCATCCAATGGTCATAAATGGTCCTTGTTACTTTACAAGACCAATTCTCCACCATTGATTAATTCTAAATCCAATGGTTATAAATGGTCTTTGTCACTTTTTGAGACCAAATCTCTACCATTGATTAAATCCATATCCAATGGTCATATTTGATCCATCTCCACCGTTGATTAAATCAAGATCAAGTCTTTACCGTTGATTAAATCGGTGGTTGATATTAAAGTCTTCAAATCTTAGATTTATTTCCTATTGGTCCACCAAAAATTGTCACAATCACTAATATTGACTTAGTAATATAATTTCTATTTTTATCTGCTAAAAAACCCCACGAAAGATTATATTTACTGTATTTTTTTTATCGTCCGATAAATAAATACAGTACAAAATACAGTCCAAGAAATTTTCTAAAACTGTCTCCGGATTCAGGTTTAGTAAGATCCTCTGTCTCCGTCTAAACAGTATAAATTTTTCTATGCGTAGAAAAATTTTTGCTTTGCGGGACCCACTTGGGCCCACATACAGTCAAAAAATTCATAATCATTCACAAAAATCACAAATATTATAAAATGCACAAATATCAAATTAGATTACATAAAATAATTATCTAACGGTAAAAATTAAATTACGTAAAATTTTTCCCGGCCCAAAAATTTTTATTTTTTTAACACGGAGTAAATCACTCAAAACGATCAAATACGCTGACGGAATAAACAAAATAATTTTACAGTATCCAGAAATTACTAAACAGTAAAATTCTGTTAACTGTCAAAATTACTGTTTAAGAGATCCGGAAATTTTGGGATGTTACACTTCCCACCTCTCAACAGCTAATGACCTTTTCCTTTCGGCGTGTGTAGCAGTGCGGTAAGGTTTCATCTTTGTTGGGAAGGTTTAGGGCTTTTGATTGTAGTTCTAGTGAGGTGTGCACGAGTTTATATGCCCTTCTCCTTTGCCCTTCTGGCTGCCGCCCTGCTGTGGGCGTGCAAGGGTGGTTAGGAAGTATAAGGTTATAGAGCCTATCTTCACTCTGATCAAGGGAGAAGTGGTTGCTCTGTTCTTTAGGGAAGCGTTGAGGAAGCCCAGGTACAACGGTGCTCGATCGGCTGCCTTCTTAGCATCCTTCAAGTAGGCACCTTTGCACGAGAGGTGTTCACCAGCTCTTCTTGAAAGAGAATAGTAATAATCACATATTTTATATATTAATAAACTCTCATATTTAGTTATTTACACTCTCCATGTACTTAATTGGTTGAGCTTGGTCATATTCTGTAAGTTTGGGCTCAAATTGGACTTAATTGATCTTTTCCAGCATCATTAAGATTTTACATTATTTCTTTATTTCGGTCATATCTTGAGTTCTAGATGTTTAAAAACTATGTATCTTACCTTGTAGGAAAGATGCGAGATAACTCTACAAACTTTCATGAGAGATTCAGGGATAATTCAGATATCTAGTGTAGCTAATTGGGCTTGTAAGTCAGAACATGGGTTCTGTCAATGGAACCCGAGCAATGTGCACTAATCAGGGCATAACTTGGGATATAGATGTGATATGGGCTAAAAATGGTGGCATTTGGAAGCTAAGGCATATATATTCAATTCATATGAAGACCATTTTTTCAAACTATGAAGTTTCGATGGAGTTTTCATCCTTTGAAGTTAGCCAACGGAATCAAAGACCCTTTGAGAATGATTTGTCCATAACTTGAGTTGTAGACCTCCAATTAACATGGAATTTGGACCCAATTGCTCATAATTGACCCAGCTTTGTACCCATCATGTTTTTAATGAGGTAAGGTCAAATTAGGGGTTGGTTATAGGGTAGGGGAGCAGAAATCCGAGGCACTCTTTTCATTGTACACTTCTTATATTTTCTCTACATCTTTCTCTCTTCTTCTCCCTTCTTCCTCAAGCTCCTTCATGGTGATAACTACGAAGGGTTAAACTTCTGTAATCAATTATAAGATTCTTGAAGAAATTGTGGTTTGGATTCTTAAGATCATGGTTTTGTTTTTGAGTTTGAATTGCATTGGATTCCTCTTCTTCTTCTTCTTGATCTTAAATGTATGAATGATGATTCTGTTTATATTTGATCTAATTAGGTCTTGATTTAAAATTAAGAATTATGATGAAATTTAGGATTGATTGATCTGAATTAATCATGGAATTATATAGGTTAGATTACTGATTTGTGCCTAGGTTAATTAAATTCGAAGATCAAAGTAACATAGATCTAATATTGATTGTGCAGTTGTAAATTTATGTGTCAATTGTTAATTGAATTCTAGATGATTATCTAGTATGAATTCTGGATTTGATGCAGATATTTCAGTTAAATCCAAATTAACCATTCAAATGCACTTCAAATATTCAATGAATGATCTATGATAGAATCAACCCAATTTCAAATAGGTTTCTGAATTGATTGCTCTTGTAATTGAATTTCTCACTTTAATTCTGTTATTTCACATATTCTAAGTTCTCAAATTCCTCTCCCCCAATTTTGGCTTAATCTGATCAAATTACATTTAAAATCCTTGAGAGACGATCTAGTGTTGTTTCCTATACTACAAGTTATAAGTATAACTCGGTTACAATTTTGATTGAGTTTGGCGCTTGATCAAATAGTTTCTAAGACCTCCCCTTAAGACTTCCTTGTATAGTCGATGATGTTTGGAATGAGAATAAATACTTATTTTTCTGAATATTCTACTTCCCATTATGTTCATTGTGTCATGTAGTTTAAATTGTTGTTGTCTTGTGTAGTTGTTTTCGTGGTTCCGAGGGTCCAACGCCAAATCTCATTGTTTCATTTGTTAGACAAACACTCGTTTGCCTAATCGAGATGAGTGCAAAACTCGACATCGGGGGTTAGATTTGCTTGTTGGAGGAACACTTGTTTGCCCTACCAAGATGAGCACAAAACTCGACCTTAGGGGTTAGGTTAGCTTGATTGGACGAACACTCATTTGCCCCACTGAGATGAGCACGAAACTCGACCTCGGGGGTTAGGTTCACTTGATTAGACGAAACTTGCTTCACCAGTTCAAAGTGAGTGCACAACTCTACCTCGGTGGTAGGGTTCGTTTTATCTTGGACGAAACTCGCTTCACTAGCTTGAGGTGAGTGCGTAACTCAACCTCAGTGGTAGAGTTCGTTTTATTTGACGCGTAGCCCTATGGTGTGGAGTCCATTATCCCTGGTTATGGTCGATTATCCTTAACCACTGCGAACCTCATCGGTTCATGGCTAAGGTGTGGCTCAAATAGGTATATGTTAGGACCCTTGATCCTGTTGCTTGACCCTGAAGGGTGTTTGAGTGGCTTCCCCAGTTTAGCCGTCTTTAATACTCGGGGACTCGGGGCCTCGCTCGGAGTATTGGCTTCAGATAAGACAACAATTGGAAATAGTTGATTTATTGATGACTAAAGATGTTTGTTACATCGTTGTAGTAGCAATTTTGGAATATTGCGTGATTCTTCGAGTTATTTCAACATGACGACACCCGTCTTCTAGATTATCAAGTCTAGATTACGCCATGTCTTGATTAAGGGCATTACCTCAGGGTGACTCTGGGCTAGGACTTTCATTCCTGGATGGAGAACGTCTTCTTTGGGAGAAGGGAGAAGTTTTTGAGGACTATAGCTCTGCTTCCAGTATTGGCCTTCCCTCTGATCGTCATTACAGTTGTGACACACATACTAGCCTAGACGTCCATCCCAGATGAGGGACTCAATAGCACTACGGAGGTTAGCATAATTCGTCGTGCCATGACCGTGGTTGTTGTGCCAAGCACAGATTTTAGATCTATCTTTTGGCTTCTTTTTGGGAGGGTCTTTGCGCATCTCGAAGTTTGGTGTTCATTACCTCTTGATAGATCTGAGCTCGCAGTGTGTTGAGAGGTGTATAACTCTCAAACTTCCCTTTAAAGGGCAGTCTCGAGTTCTGACCCTGCTAGTTTGATAGTTCTCCGAGTTTAGGTTTGACACTTTCTCTTTCGAGGTGCTTCCTAGCCTAGAGAACATCTTCGACATTAATGTACTTGTTGGCACAGGCACATAACTCGTCTATGGTCTTAGGTTCCTTCTTGTCAAGTGAGAAGGAGAGGTTTCCTTGACGAAGTCCTTCTCTGAGTAGAATAGACTAAGTCTTTTAACCTATTTCCGTATGTTCATGATTTCCTTGTTGAACCGAGATATAAAGTCTTGGAGAGACTCCCCCTTTCTTTAATTAATTTGAGTGAGGCAGAAAATAGATTTGGGCTACACATTGCTGGTGGTAAAGTGTAGAAGAAATCTTCAGGTCAGGTTTTCCCAACTAAGGATGGACCTCGGGGTTAGCATGGTGAACCATCTCAAGGTGGCTTTCTTTAGTAACATAGGGAAAGCTTGGCACATGAGGGAGTCATCACCACCAATGACTAAGATTATTGAGACGTACGCATCCAGGTGTTCCTGAGGGTCCGAGGTACCATTGTAGGTTTCAAGGTTGGTGGGATACTTGAAACGTCCGGGAATCTTGTACGCCGTCAGTTCCTCAAAGAAGGGTTGGTTATGGAAACCGAGCTTCTAGCTATGGGTTCCTGCACTCTCGTTTGGATTTTCATAGCGTTATGGTCGGGATCAGTGATCCTTGAGTTCTTTGGGGGTGGTTATCTCCATGGGGCCCTCCATAATTTTCTTGATCCCTGCAAGGGGATCAGTTTCCCGTACTATAGACCTGGTTGGCTATTCGTATAACATCCTCTCTAACTAGATAGTCTTAATCATGATTATAAAAGTATAGTAACTCTTGTAAGAGTTACCTGTTAACTTTGGTAACCATTTTAAGTTAGTTAGATTATTTTTCTATAACACTAAGTGTGGAAAGTAGTTGTTCATAGCCCAAAGAGTAACATAAACTACTAGAATGAGGAAAATAAATATGAAGAATTTATTTCTAAGTCACAAATAAATAAAAAGTGATGTGGTTAATTTTGGAGAATTAACTGAGTCAGTTGAGTATATAATGGAGAATTAACTAGTCAGATATCTTAGAAAATTATGAGAATTTGCGAAGATATCAAGTAAATAAGGCAGAATTTTCTAGTAATGAGAACAAGTTAAGGTAGATACTTGTAAGCTCATTAACTTCTTTCCTTAGGTTTAATGTAACTTAAGGAAAAGTAATAGAACTTTAGTGATAGTTTTAGGTGTATGAAAGATTATGAAATGATGAGAATAAGATTGAGACGAATCTTAGGATTTTTCATAACACCTATGGAATTTAGGAAACTTGGATTAGTAAGATCAAAGTATTCCTAAGAGATATAAAGTTTCTAGCTAAATATCTAAAACTATACTTATATCTCAAACTGTTCCACCATTATTATATCTCTGCTTCTTTGACTTTTCTCTCTTATTTTCTTGCATATTTCACGTTAGCCGCAGAGAAAAGGGAAAGGAAAGGAAGAAGAGAAAAGAAGAAGGAAAGGAAGAAGGAGGAAGAGGAGATATCAAGGAAGAACAATAGGAAAACTTGAGCATCAGTTACACCACTAGAGGTTGGGGTGTTTGTTTTTGCTTATCTCTTTCCCTATCTACTTCTTGATGCTTGGTGCATGACTAGTTTAGTGGAAATAGGTTTGAGAGGGATTCAATAGTTTTTATGTGATTGAATCTTGTTTTCAATGGTTGAAATGGTTGTTTATGACTCATTCTATGCATGGTTGTGAGTTGTGAACTTAGAGATGCCCATATGACCCCTTGAGATTTGAGTTGAGAAATGGATATTGGAGGTTTAATCTTTGTTCATGAACTCAAGCTCTAATGAGTTGAGAACGTGCATGTGAGTTATGAGATGTTTAGAGACCATGTTTGTGGCTGAAAACCATTTAGGATTTGTGTTTAAGGGTCTAAAAGTATGAAGACTCTGATGTTGGGCAATTAAGTGCCCAAAAGTTATCTGCTTAAGCGCCTAAGTCTAGAGAGGAAAATCGTGCAGGGCACCTAAGCGCCCAAGAAGTGAGCGCCTAAGCACACTAGTCCAGAGAGTTTTGGAGCTGAGCAATTAAGCTCTCAAACTCTGGGCGCCTAAGTGCCCAATTGTAACACCCCAAACTTTAGGATAAATAATCGTTGTGTCCCGAATTGTACTGTTTGTTATTTTTCTGTGTGATACAGTGTTTTATTTTACTATCTATGATTTTATTTGGACTTTTTGTGTGATTTGCTCCGAGACAGGAAAATAATAATTTCTGGACCGGGAAAATCTTATTTTAATTATTCGGAGCTGGGGGATCTTACTAAACCCAATTCTGAATGATACTGTTATTAATCTTTTAATTTTTAGGATTTTACTGTGAAATAAAATAATTTTATATTATTATAATATTATTTTATTAGGCAGTATAAATAAATGACAGCGGACCCGAAAATGAATTGCGGGACCCACGTTTAGTTAAAGTAGTCAACATTAGTAGCTTAATTAAGCATCATTAGTGGTGAAACATTCAAGAGCTTATGACAAGGCATGTGACTAAGCATGTGACAAGGCTTGGATTAGCCAATGGATGACAAGCTTGGTGACCAAGTTTTAATCTTGGCCCTTGATGGATTCTAAGGCTTGGATGGAGTCTTGGAAGTCAAACAAGTGATCACCTTTCTCTCCCTTTGAGTTACACGGCCATGCATCATCTTGGAGGGCAAAAATCACTTCATTTTCTAACACTTTCTCTCTTCTCTCTCTTCCAAAAACACCAACCACCATTGATGCATTTTGAAGAGGCCATTCGGCCAAGAACCCTAGATTGCCATCCATCCACCCAAAATTTCTTCTAACCTACTTTTCTAAACCTAAACACAATTCTAAGAACATCTCTAGTTGAGAGTTCTTGCAAAATTCATCATCTTGAGCTTGAAAAACTACTTTGGAGATTCTACCTTGAAGGTGAAATTTCTTGTTTTTCATTTCTAATCTTATTTCTAAAGTTCTAAGCCATGATTGATCCATGGTTTATACTTTCTTTCATGTTAGTAACTTGTAGAAATTATTTAAGCTTGATAGGTGTCTTTGGAGGATGAAACCGAAACCCTTAGAAAGGAGTGAAAGAGATTTTAGCTTCACTTAAGGTAAGAGGAAGACTTGAATCTTATCATCCTTGGGTGGTGATAAGAAAATGGAATTGTTTGTGATTGTAGAATCCATAAGGATTCATTTGTGTGTTTGTTGTAATAGCTTTCTTAATTGTGATTTGTATTGATATGCATGTCTACAAGTTTTGAATATATTGTATGTGTTAGAAATGCATGAATAAGTAGTAGGATGTGAATAATATGCAAGGTTTGCATGTGTGTTCCAAAGAGCACAAATCCAAGGCTCACGGCCTCAACACAAAATGGGAACCAAAATGTTCTCAATAATTTTCTAAAAGAGTGATTTAATTAACTTAGGTAAAATGACAAGATACAACATGATTTAGAATAAGAAAAATGAATTTGAAGATCAAATGGCAATTTTGTGTCTTTCGGCCAACATGCCTAAGTTGAATTTTTGATTTCTAAAATTGTTTTCAATCAAGGTTAAGGAATAATGCCAAAAAAGAATTCTATTACAATGAGTTTTGAGGAATAAAAATGATTAGATTAAGTTAAAGAAGTTAAAACTAATGATTTTAATGTTTAGAAGAAAATGCAGTAGCTTTTGTAAAATTTATAACGTAGAGCTCACTTTATGTTTTGAAGCCCGTTAGTAGTTTTCAAAAGTATAATTAGATGGTTGTAATATAATCAAAAGAAATTTTAACAGAAAAATTTAGAAAACCATTGTTATAGATTTTCAAAGCAAAATATTATCAATTTTTGTTAAAAATAGACAAATAAGATAGAAAAGATATCCAATATATTGTATACGATATGGAAAATATTCTACGTAACTCAAACATATTAAATATTATTTTCTGTTTATTTAAATAGTGATTTTTAAGGAATTCAGACAAGAAAATAATTTAAAAATCTTACGCAATTGAGAAAACAATTTGAAAACAGTACGCAATTTTAAAAACAGTAAAATATATTTACGCGATATAAAAACGTTTGTAAAAACAATGAAATTGTGAAAATGTGATAAAATTTTTACGCGATTGACGAAAACAGTAAGTTTTACTGTCGAGCTAAAGTGGTGGACCCAGACAAATTGAGAAACAGTACTGTCAAGTGGGACGTACTGCGTTTGGTGTTTGAGGGTGTTTTGGTAATTATTTGAGATTTGAAGGGTATTTTGGTAATTATAGTTCTATTCATATATTTAGAGTCAAGTCGATTCGTTGTGGAATTGGCGATTGATTGACGAGGTGAATTACATCGTGTTGTCGGTGTGATAAGCGTATTGTGGTTCATTTCTTTATGGACTTGGAGGCATTAGTGTGTGGATTATTCCACATGTGGACAGTTGGTCGCTCCTCTGGGCTGTGGTAACTGGCTACACATTAGTGATCTCGACACGCACTATACTTAATCAAGATCTTGTAAGAACTATGCTAGTACAATGCCTGTAGTTACACGATGTATGGACTATGTACTACACCATGATGTTTTGGACAGTGGGCTATAGACACAATGTGAGACAGTGCAATAGTTGGTTGGGCAACCTAAGGTACTATTAGAACTTACAGGTCATTCTCTCTGATGTCTGTGGTTATAGCTCCATGGAGTAGGGTTGAGTCACATTACATATGAGTTATGTGTTGTGCATTATAATATTATTGTTTGTACCATTTTATCTGTACCATTTTATCTGTGACATTATGTGATGCTGTTACACTTAATTTCTGTGTTACTTTATATTATTATTTATGCTGTTATGGTATGTTATATTGTATGAATTGCTATATCTGTTGTATTGTCGTTTTCTTGTTTACCATGTTTGTGGTGATATAGATTGTCTTACCTTTTTACTGTATGTGTTCTTGTTGTATTTTAAATTATGTTTTAAAAGAAGAGTTTGAGGAAGAGGAACAGCCTCTTGAGTGTGTATACCCCGAGGACGAGGAGCAGCAGCAAGCCGAAGATCAGTTTGACGACCAAGAACCATCCGATCATCCATACCCATTGGATTTATTGTGTGAGTATGACATTACCAAGATTCTTTGGTTTCGTGAGGTTGGACTTTCATGGAGGCTCTGAAGCCTGGCGACTGCGAGAGGACAGAGATTCGGTTACGTACGTAGGGCGTCTGACTGTGACCATACGTACAGAGTTTGATGGAGTGCCTATCTTTTCTACTGTATTATATTTACATGTGGAGCTACCGCTATCTCTTAGGCGTCACTGGGGTGGTATGTTTGATGCGCCTAGTGAGATTAGCGGCGTGTCGACAACACGGACTAGAGTCCGTAGAGGGTCGAGGCATCCTGGATACTTATCACCTGAAGTTTCATCTAAGAGTGATCCTTCAGAGGGTTAGAGTTCTGTGATGCGTACTTGGGCGCGTCTACATTTTGTATATATAGACTTCTTACTGCTTTGTTTACTGTTTTGGTTTAAATATTTGTAGTTGTAAATTATTTGTACTACTTGAAACAAAAATATATGTATATTATGTGTGATGACAGTTTGTTTATTTTATGTTCCATGTTATTTTATTTCGTAATATTCTGTTTAACCGAAAAAATTTTACAACCCGTATTACTATGTAACAAATGTTTTACAACTTGGGTAGAATTTTATTTTATTTTATTTATAAATGTGACATTCCCATAAAGGTGTTACATTAGTTGCTATCAGAGCCCAAGTTAGAGTCTTTTGGGGTTGGAGTTGGGTCTGTTTTTGCTTGTATTGTGTGATTCTTTGTGATTTACTTCCAAAAAGATGTATCTGACTTTGCTTTGTTATGATTGAACTAAGAAGATGTCTGGCGGAAGAGGAGCACGTGCGAATGCGAATCGTGCTGTGGATCCTATGATTGCAGCTGCAGAAGCTATGCAGCGAATGACTGAAGTAATTACTCAGCAGAATCAGAGAGCAGCTCAACAGTAAGATGCTACTGCTGATGCCCTAAATTTATCTGAATTTAGGCGTAACAATCCACCGCAATTTAGAGGCAAGATTAATCCGGAGAAGGCAAGTCAATGGATACAAGATTTGGAGAAGATATTTGAAGGAATGAGATGTACAGATGACAAGAAGGTGACATATGCAGCTTTCATGTTGAGGAGAGACGGTGAACATTGGTGGAGAGGAACCCGCCGATTATTGCAGGTTGAAGGAACGGAAATTACATGGGAGGTATTTTCTGATATATTTCTGGAGATGTATTTTCCTGCAAATGCTAGACATGCCAAGGAGATGGAATTTCTTGGTTTGCGTCAGGGCAACATGACAGTTAATGAGTATGCTTCGAAATTTGAGAGTTTGTCTCAGTTCTCAAATTATGCTCAAACTCGACCGAATGATGTGTGGAGATGTAAGAAGTTTGAGGCAGGGCTGAGAGTGGAACTGAAACGAGGAATATTATCCTTGAGAATGAATCAGTTTCATGCTTTGGTAGATGCTTGTGCACGTCTTGAGGAATTGGAGACGTCATGGGATCCCAGAAATCGTAATTTTGGACCAACAAGATTTCAGAGGGGTGGTAGCAGTAATAACAGTCGGTTTTAGCGCAAGCCGTATACTAGACCGCCGGGGAGTCAACCTCAACGACCACTAGTTGGGGGAAATGCTAGTGATAGTAGAGCTGGACAGAAAGTGGTGTTTACTCCAACATGTTTTAAGTGTGGAAAGAAAGGCCATATTTCTACTGATTACTCAATCAGAGGGACAATTTGCTTTAATTGCGGATAACCAGGACATATAGCTAAGGATTGTACACATCCGGAAAGGAAACCTGCTATGAGAACTGTTTGTGCTGTTCAACCGAGGTCTGGAGGGCGAGTATACACTATGACTGGAACGGAAGTTTCATAGTCTGAGGATCTGATTCAAGGGGAAGGTGCCATTGAAGGTAATCTTCTGACTGTGTTATATGATTCTGGAGCAACACATTCATTTATTGCATATGATTGTGTGGAAAGATTGAAGTTGCCTGTGTCTTCTCTGAATGTTAAACTGATTGTATCTACACCAACTACTAAACCTGTACTTACATCTAAGATATGTTTGGATTGTCCTATTGTTATAAAGGACCGTGTGTTTTCTATCAACTTGATTTGTTTGCCTCTTGTTGGGTTAGATGTAATACTAGGAATGGACTGGTTATCTTCTAACCATATCCTTATAGATTGTGCAAACAAAACCCTAGTCTTTTCTAAGGAAGAAAAGTCTGGATTCTTGACTGCTGTTAAAGTCAAGTCATTGTTAAGAGATGGAGCGCAGGGATATATGCTATTGTCTTCGTTAGAGGTCAAGAGTGAGAAAGATGTGAATACTATTCCTGTCGTCAATGAATTTCCAGAGATTATGCTTGATGACGTACCTGGTTTGCCACCAGAGAGGGAGATCGAATTTTCTATTGATTTAGTACCAGGAACAGGTCCTATCTCAATTGCACCATATCGGATGTCTCCAGCAGAGTTGGTGGAATTAAAGAAGCAATTAGAGGAACTATTGGAGAAACAGTTTGTGCATCCTAGTGTTTCACAGTGGGGAGCACCAGTGCTTTTGGTCAGGAAGAAGGACGGAACTTCTCGACTTTGCGTAGATTATCGCCAACTGAACAAGGTGACTATAAAGAATAAATATCCACTTCTGAGAATTGACGATTTGATGGACTAGTTGAGGGGAGTAGTGGTATTTTCTAAGATAGATCTGAGATAAGGATATCATCAGATTCGTGTTAAGGTGGAGGATGTACCTAAAACAACTTTTCGAACTCGTTATGGACATTATGAATATCAGGTAATGCCATTCGGAGTAACGAATGCTCCTGCCATTTTTATGGACTATATGAATAGGATTTTTCGTCCATACATAGAGAGATTTGTCATTGTCTTTATCGATGACATTCTGATCTATTCTCAGACTAAAGAAGAGCACGTTGAACATCTCGGTATAGTTCTTCAGATTCTGAAAGAAAAGAAGTTGTATGCAAAATTGACGAAGTGTGAGTTTTGGTTGGAGGAAGATTAATTTTTAGGTCACGTGATTTCCAAGGAAGGCATTGCGGTAGACCCATCGAAGGTGGAGACTATTTTGCAATGGGAAAGGCCTAAGACGGTGATAGAAGTTCGAAGTTTTGTTGGACTTGCTGGATATTACCAGAGGTTTATAAAAGCTTTTTCCAAGATTGTCGGACCGCTTACGCAGCTCACGAGGAAAAGTCAAGCTTTTGAATGGACAGAAGAACGTGAAGCAAGTTTCTAAGAATTGAAGAAGAGGTTAACAGCTGCACCAGTGTTGATTCTACTGGATTCTAACAGAACTTTTGATGTGTGATGTGACGCTTCTTACCAAGGACTGGGATGTGTATTGATGCAAAACTGGAATGTAGTGGCTTATGCTTCTAGACAGTTGAAGGTTCATGAGAGGAATTATCCAACACATGACTTGGAATTAGCTGTAGTGGTTTTTGCATTGAAGGTGTGGAGACATTTTCTGTATGGAGCAATATTCAATGTCTTTAGTGATCACAAGAGTTTGAAGTATTTGTTTGATCAGAAAGAATTGAATATGAGGCAGAGGCGATGGTTGAAATTCTTGAAGGATTATGATTTTCAACTCCAATACCATCCATGAAAAGCTAATGTGGTAGCTGATGCCTTAAGCAGAAAGGTGATTAGTGTTTCGGCAATGATGATAAAGGAGGAGGAATTGATTAACAAATTCCAAGATTTGTGGTTGTCAGTGGAGTTTGTGCTTGGAAGAATTCGCCTATGTAAGGTTGTGATCATAAATGAATTGCTTGATATAGTCCGAGATAAACAAAAGGAAGATGCGTTTTTACAAAATGAAAGGGAATTGTTGAAGCAAGGTCATAAGGCGACGGTAGAGGAAAGGTCAGATGGAATCTTAAGGTTCAAGGGAAGAATCTGTATACCCGATGATTCTGAACTTAAGAAGGGGATTCTAGATGAAGCTCATACTAGTGATTTAAGTTTACATCCGGGGATGACCAAGATGTACCAAGACTTGAAAAGGTTATTTTGGTGGCCAAGGATGAAAAGAGATGTAGCGGAACAGGTGGCGTCTTGTCTGGTTTATCAGAAGGCGAAAATGGAACATCAGAGGCCAGTCGGTATGTTACAACCGTTAGCTATTCCAGAGTGGAAGTGGGATAGTATCTCGATAGATTTTGTTACCGGATTACCGAAGACAAGAAAAGGTCATGATTCAATATGGGTTATAGTTGATAGGCTTACGAAATTGGCGCATTTCTTGCCCATCAATATTAAGTATTCGTTGGAGAGATTAACCCAGATGTATATCAGTGAGATTGTGAGGTTACATAGTGTGCCTACATGTATAGTTTCTGACCGAGATCCAAGGTTTACATCAAGATTCTAGCGAAGTTTGCAAGAAGCCATGGAAACCAAATTGCTGTTGAGTTCAACTTATCATCCGCAAACTGATGGTCAAACGGAGAGGACTATACAATCTTTGGAAGATCTATTGCGTGCCTGTGTGTTAGAGCAATGTGGAAGTTGGGATGAATTTTTATCTTTGATAGAATTCACCTACAACAATAGTTTTCACTCGAGTATAGGGATGGCACCCTATGAGGCGTTATATAGAAGACGATGTGGAACACCTCTGTGTTGGTATCAAGATGGGGAGAGTATGACTATTGGACCAGATCTTGTACAACAGACTACAGAGAAGGTAAAAATGATACAAGAAAAGATGAAGATGACGCAAAGTAGACAGAAGAGTTATGTTGATAAGCGAAGGAGACCTCTTGAATTTGAGGAGGGTGAGCATGTATTCTTAAGAGTGACTCCTACGACTGGTGTCGGAAGAGTTATTAAGTCTAAAAAGCTTACTCCTAAGTTTATTGGGCCTTATTAGATTCTTCGACGAATAGGTCCTGTAGCATATCAGATTGCTTTGCCGCCTTTTCTATCCAATCTGCATGATGTATTTCATGTGTCTCAGTTAAGGAAGTATATTCCTGATCTGATGCATGTGATACAGGCAGACGAAGTACAGTTGAAGGATAATTTGACTTACGAGACTTTACTTGTCATAATAGAGGACAGAAAGGTGAAGCAGCTTCGAGGGAAGATGATCGAGCTAGTGAAGGTCATATGGAATGATGTGACAGGTGATGCTACCTGGGAGCTGGAAGATAAAATGAGGGAGCAGTATCCTCATTTGTTTTGATGTATAATGAATTTCGGGGACGGAATTTTTATTTGTAGGGGAGAGTTGTAACACTCCAAACTTTAGGATAAATGACTGTTGTATCCCGAATTGTACTGTTTGTTATTTTTCTGTATGATACAGTGTTTTATTTTACTGTCTGTGATTTTATTTGGACTTTTTGTGTGATTTGCTCCAGGACAGGAAAATAATAATTTTCGGGCCGGGGAAAACTTTTAGGATTTTACTGTGAAATAAAATAATTTTATATTATTATAATATTATTTTATTAGGCAGTATAAATAAATGACAGCGGACCCGAAAATGAATTGCGGGACCCACATTTAGTTAAAGTAGTCAACATTAGTAGCTTAATTAAGCATCATTAGTAGTGGAACATTCAAGAGCTTATGACAAGGCATGTGACTAAGCATGTGACAAGGCTTGGATTAGCCAATGGATGACAAGCTTGGTGACCAAGTTTTAATCTTGCCCCTTGATGGATTCTAAGGCTTGGATGGAGTCTTGGAAGTCAAACAAGTGATCACCTTTCTCTCCCTTTGAGTTACACGGCCATGCATCATCTTGGAGAGCAAAAATCACTTCATTCTCTAACACTTTCTCTCTTCTCTCTCTTCCAAAAACACCAACCATCATTGATGCATTTTGAAGAGGCCATTCGGCCAAGAACCCTAGATTGCCATCCATCCACCCAAAATTTCTTCTAACCTGCTTTTCTAAACCTAAACACAATTCTAAGAACATCTCTAGTTGAGAGTTCTTGCAAAATTCATCATCTTGAGCTTCAAAAACTACTTTGGAGATTCTACCTTGAAGGTGAAATTTCTTGTTTTTCATTTCTAATCTTATTTCTAAAGTTCTAAGCCATGATTGATCCATGGTTTATGCTTTCTTTCATGCTAGTAACTTGTAGAAATTATTTAAGCTTGATAGGTGTCTTTGGAGGGTGAAACCGAAACCCTTAGAAAGGAGTGAAAGAGATTTTAGCTTCACTTAAGGTAAGAGGAAGACTTGAATCTTATCATCCTTGGGTGGTGATAAGAAAATGGAATTGTTTGTGATTGTAGAATCCATAAGGATTCATTTGTGTGTTTGTTGTAATAGCTTCCTTAATTGTGATTTGTATTGATATGCATGTCTACAAGTTTTGAATATATTGTACGTGTTAGAAATGCATGAATAAGTAGTAGGATGTGAATAATATGCAAGGTTTGCATGTGTGTTCCAAAGAGCACAAATCCAAGGCTCACGGCCTCAACACAAAATGGGAACCAAAATGTTCTCAACCATTTTCTAAAAGAGTGATTTAATTAACTTAGGTAAAATGACAAGATACAACATGATTTAGAATAAGAAAAATGAATTTGAAGATCAAATGGCAATTTTGTGTCTTTCGGCCAACATGCCTAAGTTGAATTTTTGATTTCTAAAATTGTTTTCAATCAAGGTTAAGGAATAATGCCAAAAAGGAATTCTATTACAATGAGTTTTGAGGAATAAAAATGATTAGATTAAGTTAAAGAAGTTAAAACTAATGATTTTAATGTTTAGAAGAAAATACAGTAGCTTTTGTAAAATTTATAACGTAGAGCTCACTTTATGTTTTGAAGCCCGTTAGTAGTTTTCAAAAGTATAATTAGACGGTTGTAATATAATCAAAAGAAATTTTAACAGAAAAATTTAGAAAACCATTGTTATAGATTTTCAAAGCAAAATACTGTTAATTTTTGTTAAAAATGGACAAATAAGATAGAAAAGATATCCAATATATTGTATACGGTATGAAAAATATTTTACGTAACTCAAACATATTAAATATTATTTTCTGTTTATTTAAATAGTAATTTTTAAGGAATTCAGGCAAGAAAATGATTTAAAAATCTTACGCGATTGAGAAAACAATTTAAAAACAGTACGCGATTTTAAAAACAGCAAAATATATTTACGCGATTTAAAAACATTTGTAAAAATAATGAAATTGTGAAAACGTGATAAAATTTCTACGCGATTGACGAAAATAGTAAGTTTTACTGTCGGACCAAAGTGGTGGACCCGGACAGATTGAGAAACAGTACTGTCAAGTGGGACGTACTGCGTTTGGTGGTTGAGGGTGTTTTGGTAATTATTTGAGATTTGAAGGGTATTTTGGTCATTATAGTTTTGTTCATATTTTTAGAGTCAAGTCGATTCGTTGTGGAATTAGCAATTGATTGACGAGGTGAATTACATCGTGTTGTCGGTGTGATAAGCGTAGTGTGGTTCAACTTTTTATGGACTTGGAGGCATTAGTGTGTGAATTATTCCACATATGGACAGTTGGTCGCTCCTCTGGGCCGTGGTAACTGGCTACACATTAGTGATCTCGACACGTACTATACTTAATCAAGATCTTGTAAGAACTATGCTAGTACAATGCCTGTAGTTACACGATGTATGGACTGTGTAGTACACCACATTGTTTTGGACAGTGGGCTATAGACACAATGTTAGACAGTGCAATAGTTGGTTGGACAGCCTAAGGTACTAATAGAACTTACAGGTCATTCTCTCTGATGTCTGTGGTTGTAGCTCTATGGAGTAGGATTGAGTCGCATTATAATATTATTGTCTGTACCATTATAATATTATTGTCTGTACCATTTTATCCTATCCTTAACCTCACTACTCAATGGTAAGATATTGTTCATCCTTAACCACTATTTCCAAGTCATCCCCTAAGTCTAAGGACATCCTAAGTATGGGTTACTCACGAATTTGTCAATCACTATTGCAATCATCAATCTCATATCATGGTATCATGCATAACAATAAATAAGTTATATACAATGATATCTATCTCATCATATCATGTCATGGCCCAAGGCCTCACATGTTATCTTCATACACCAATATACATATGAAGGTTTTTCTTGTCATAAAAAATCAAGTCCTTCACTTAATCATTTCTCAAGTCATTAGTGCATACCGTTATATCATTTTATATCCATATATCATGCATTACATAGCAAAAATCACCCAAGGATGAGTTTACAAGGTTGGAAGGGAATTTTCCCAGGAAGTGTAGCGACCCTTGGCCCTTTGTTCCACGACTCTTCAAGAGTTCCATCTCTTGCACCATCATTCAGGACATATGCAAAAGTTTTCTGCTAAGTGCATCAGCTACAACATTGGCCTTACTCGGATGATACTTTAATTCAAAGTCATAGTCTTTTAGAAACTCTATCCATCTCCTTTGGCTCATATTCGGCTCTTTTTTATCAAACAAGTATTTCAAACTCTTGTGATCACTAAAGACCTCAAATTTGACACTCTACAGATAATGCCTCCAGATCTTTAAAGCAAACACAACTGCTGCTAGTTCTAGATCATGGGTTGGATAGTTTTCCTCGTGAGGTCTTAGTTACTTAGATGCATAAGTAACTACCCGTCCCTCTTGCATTAACACACATCCTAACCTATTTTTCGAAGCATCACAATAAACCTCAGTTTTCTTATGGATCAGGAATCAGTAGCACAAGTGTGGTGGTTAATTTTTCTTTCAACTCTTGAAAGCTACTCTCACATTTTTGGGTTCACTCAAAAGTGCTTCCCTTCCTAATCAACCTAGTCAAAGGCAAAGCTATCTGGGAAAAACCCTTTATGAATCTTCTGTAATACCCAACCAAACCCAAGATACTCCTAACCTCAGTTGTCGTGATAAGTCTCTCTCATTGTAACACTGCCTATATCTTACTGGGATCCACAACTATTCCATCTTTTGATATCACATGTCCCAAAAACTGCACTTCATTCATCCAAAACTTGCATTTCGACAACTTAGCTAACAACTTCTTTTCTTTTAAGATTTCTAAAACTACCCTTAAATGATCCTTATGATCCTCAGTTTTCTACAAATAAATGAGAATATCATCTATGAAAACAACGACAAATTTATCAAGGTATGGCTTGAAAATCCTATTCATATAGTCCATAAAAATGGCAGGTGCATTTATCAGACCAAAGGACATTACAAGGTATTAGTAATGCCCGTATTTGGTTCAAAGGCAGTATTAGGATTATCTTCTTCTCTGACCCTAATTTGATGATACCCAGATCTCAAGTCAATCTTTGAAAACGCTGCAGCTCCTCTCAACTAGTCCATCAGATCATCTATTCTAGGTAGTGGGTATTTATTCTTAATTGTCACCTTGTTCAGCTGCCTATAATCCACACATAACCTCATGCTACCATCTTTCTGTTTCACCAAGAGTATAAGCACTTCCCAAGGTGAGATACTAGGTTGTATGAACTTTTTATCAAACAACTATTCTATCTGTTTCTTTAGCTCTGAGAGTTCTAAAGGGGACATCTTATAAGGTGCTATGGAGATAGGCCTTGTTCCTGGCGCTAAGTCTATGGCAAACTCGATCTCTCTCTCAGGTGGCAATTCACTCACTTCATCATGGAACACCTCTAGGTACTCTCTCACAATAGGTATACTCTCCAAACTCTATTCCTTCTCAAAATTCAACGAAAATAGGATAACATAACCCTGAGTCCCTTCTACTAGATGGTTGGTGACTTGACTGGCATTCAGATATACAGACTCAGAAATAGTATTTAGAGAAAAAATGTCTGATATGAATACCAAGGTTTTATCAAAGCAGTTTAGAACATGGTTTTTGGATAAATAGTCTATACCTAAGATGAGATCTATATCAACAAGAGGTAGACATATCAAATTCGCAAGGAAGTCTCAGTTGTCAATGGTTACATAACAATTTAAGCATATCTATGAGGTGGTTACTGGCTTTCCGATGGGAGTGGAAACTGACAAATCGTAAGGAAGGTCTGAAATGGGCAAGTCCAACTCCTTCACACAGTCATAAGAAATAAAAAAAATAAGTTGTCCCTGAATCATAAAGTATAGTTAAAAGCTTATTTTTAACTATACACTTACCTTATATAAGATCAGAGGATTGAGCCCTTTTTTTGCCGCTCAGAATGAATAATTTTTCCTTAGTTAAGGGTCTGGGAGTTGCTGCTTTTTACTTTTGGCGTAATGTCCCTTTTTACTATAACTAAAGCACTCTATCTAATCAATCCTGCAAGCTGCATCACAATGGTATCCTTTACACTTTGGACATTGAGGCCCCCTATCTTCCATCTTAAGTTGTTTTCCTTTTCCTTGCTAATGCTTGAATTTCAAGAACTTCTTCTTAGAATCATCAGTTGTCATCTTTCTCTTTCGAAAGCCTTAATGCTTTTGCTCCTGCTCTCGCTCTAATTTAACAGATTCAATAATCCTGCATTTGTTTACCAAAGTGTGGAAGTTTCGTATTTCAAAAGGCCTTACTTTCTCTTTCAAGTCTCATCTCAAACCTGTCTCAAACTTGACACACTTCCACTTTTTATCTAGATTATACTTGAGATAGGAAGAGAACTTTGCTAACTCCTCAAACTTTGCTAAGTATTGGCTTACCGTCATGCTGCCTTGCTTCAATTCCAATAATTCCATCTCCTTTTCTTCTTGGACATTTGGAGGGAAATTTTTCTAAGAAGGTGGTTTTGAACACCTCCCAAGAAATCTATGTTTTAACAACCTTCTTGATTTATTCCACCAATTTTTATGCTTCCCCTTTTCATCATAAAGGAAGCCAAAGACACCCGTTGTTCATCAGAGCATGCCAGCACAACAAATATCTTTTCTAGTTCTTTTATCCATTCTTGAGCTTTGGCTAGATCATACTCCCCATGAAAGGAAAATGGATTGCACCTTTTGAACTTACCAAGGTAATAAAAGTTTTGGTCCCTCATTATTGTTGGTTCATTTTCTTGATGCTAGTGCTAATTATTTCCCATTCTTTCCATTTGTTCCCTCATAACCGCAGACATTTTACGTTGCTCCCTCATTGAACCTGTTACCTCCATAAACATCTCTGTCATGTCTTCCACATTGTCATTGGCAGATATACTACCTCCCCGTGCATGCCTGGGTGATGCCATAGTATCCTGCATACACAGAACATTACATACTGAGTTAATCAGGCTCAATATCATGTAATCATGTAACAGTAACTATAAACATACATATACAAGTTTGTCATACGATCCTATCAATACATCTAAATATCCAGATAAATAAATGCACAACATAGTATAGCTAGTCCATACCCAAGCTCAATCAAGATAAACTAATCTGATAATAAAATATAACATCCTAATACTTAAGCTAATGACATATCTAAATTTATGTATTAACAATCGTATTAGAGAAGGTTACCTAAATTAATATCAGATATCTTATAAAAAGATACATATATCATATACAAAATATGAGCCTGAAACGGAAGTACATAATATATAGATCTGTAGGATGGAGTTATACACAAATAATACATCAAGTACATCAAAATACACTAAGTACATCATTGCCACCAAGGCACAAAAGAATAATGTATAATCAAGTACAAGGTATCATATCAAAAGCATAAACCTATAATACGATCTAGTCCTTCTCCATCATTTCAAGTTGTAGGGGGTCCTCCTAGAATCATTATGGAAAGTTAAGAAAATAGGGTGATAATCTCACAATTCTCAATAGTAACTGTGAAAAACATGTCATTATAATCATTCTAGGTATTTCGGGGAAAAATCCATTCTTAAATTCATTTTTATAGTCATGCTAGGAAGGTAGCAGAAAGTCAAATCCAGGTCCTTCCTCTTCTTGAAATAAATTGTTCATTTTATCATGATAGAAATCATTTAAGTCCTCGATCATCATATCATAATTATGTCAAGAAATCTCATTTCTTATAGTTTCATTATATTTTAAAACACCAATACTCAAATCATTAAATAAAAAATCATATCATCAAATCATTAGGACACATGTGTCATCTTAAAGAAATCAATGGTATGGAGGGAATATCCATCCTCACAATACCAATCATTTGGTGGTAGTCTACTTTTGAGTTCGTGCATTTCAACCCATTTATAGCTCTCGCTACACAAAACTACTCCGAATAACCCAAATCAACCACAACACTGAGGGAATGTCCATCCTCATTATAGTAGTGAGTAGAGAAAGAATGTTCATCCTCAATTATTGTTGACAGGGAAGGTATCATCCTTCCTCACACTATCCTTCAACTAGGAATGCCTTAAGTGTAGAGAGGGAATGGTCATTCTTAGCTACGCATCAACCATGGGGAACTCAGGTAAAGAGGAAAGGTAAGTTTATCCTTAACCTTACTACTCAGTGATACGAGATTGTTCATCATTAACCAATGTTTCCAAGTCACCCCCTAAGTCCAAGGATATCCTAGGTATGGGTTACTCATGAATTTTTCAATCACTATTGCAATCATCAATCTCATATCATGGTATCATGCATAAAATTAAATCAGTTATATACAATGATATCTATCTCATCATATCATGTCATAGCTCAAGGCCTCACATGTTATCTTCATACACCAATATACATATGAAGGTTTTTCTTGTCATAAAAAATCAAGTCCTTCACTCAATCGTTTCGCAAGTCATTAGTGCATACCATTATGCCATTTTATATCCATACATTATCTATTACATAGCAAAAATCACTCAAGGATGAGTTTACAAGGTTGGAAGGGAAATTTCCCAGGAAATGTCACAGCCCTTGGCCTTTTGTGAGACGGATCTTCATCCTTTGGACGCATTTCCATATGCAAACCTAAGTGCAGACCACATTGGCCTTGTCGTGGCTCTCCCTCAATTCAAAGTCATAGTCGGCTCCTCCATCTCTTTGTGATTCTCTGGGTTTTTGGTTCCTTTTAAGACCAAACTCTGAACCATTCACAAACCAACCCCAAATCATCAATCATGTCATATACTCAGTTCAAAATCATCAACAAAGTCATTAAATCATCTATAATCAAGCATCAAAACAGTTTCAAGATCACCAAGCAAACATGGGTTTCATACCCATTTTTCAATTTCAAGATTCATCAAGGGCCAAGAACAAAGCTTAAAATTTTAATTCATAATCATACATCAAAACACATATATTTCATTATCAACTCAAGAATTCAACCAAAATCCCTTAACCCATCATTTTTACCTAAAATGGAGAAAGATGAACAAGATTTAGAAAAACCCCTACCTCAATTTATCACCTTCCTCTTTCCTTTGTCTTTCCTTTCTTCTTAGTTGTTTCTTCCTTCCCTTTCACTTCCTTCCTTGTTGTGATTCTTCTTCTAGCTGGCAACAAACTATGAAAAAGAATGAAGAGAATTAGTGAGAGTGGGAAATAGGAATGTGAGAGTGAGTGGATAAGGAAAGGGTGACGTGAATGAATGGGAAAAGTAAGGAAAGATAAAAAAAAAAACCAAAATATCTTGGGCTAGATGAGAATGGGAAGCAGCGTGGAACAAAGAGGAAATGGGATTTTGAGTTTCAAAATTGAAATTCATCTGATAATCTTATATTTGTTAAAGATACTTTATTTTCTCGTAAATGAGTTTTCGCACCTTCATAGATATCGTATGAAATTATAAAATTTCATTGTATTTTCTGTATTGCCATTTCACCATTTGTCTTATACTGCAATATATGTACCTAAGCTTAAAATAATTTTTTCTCACATACAGTGTTATACATTCATGCTCAATTTAATCCAAGCCATTTCCAAAATTATTAATTATTTTATACCAAATTATTAAGCTTCTATAACCTGATTAAGTCTGTTGGGTTGGAAATAAGGTTATAAAAGTGGAGCTAAAGATGCAGGTTTATTAAGTAAGGCTCCTTTACTAGTTAGAGTTGAGCCATATCACAGTCTACCTTAAGACAAGGGAGTGAGAAAATCACTTTATTAAGGATGGATTTGTGAGATAAAGGAATGAGAAAAACACCTTATCGTGGTAGAGAAGTTAGATAAACACTCTACCAAAGGTAGCAAAGAAGCAAGAAAAGCTCTCTGCTAGAGGTAATAAGAGTGAGTAAGACTCTTTGCTAGGCAAAAGAGTGAGAAAAACCCTTGTCTACGGAGTAATGATATCTCACAATTGTATGGACAGTTGTTTATCATTATTAGCTATGTTTAAGGACTGTGGATTACTTTGTGAATATTGCATAGAGAGAGAGAGAGTATGTTAATGTTCCAATGGTAGTGAGTAGTAGCTCATTTACTTATTGTGATCTTAATCCTTTGTTGTTTAGTTCATTCATAGTGAATGTTTAATTATGTAATAATTAAACATTCTACCTCGGGAAGAGAATGGAACAATTTTTTGTTTTTGTCACCTTTCTAGAGTATAAGTAAAGTTTTACAACTAGTTTTTCCTTGAAGCAGTTGGAGTTAATATGATGACGTTTATATGTTTTTATTATTGAGAATTGTGAATTCTCATCCCGTTTGTTATTTCCATGTTAAATCTAGGTAAAGAAGAAGAAATGAATATAATAGATAGTTTTTATTTGCTTTAAAGCAAAGCTTGTATATTATTATATTTGCTTTGGTTTGTATAAAGGTTTAAGTATTACACTTTACCATTTTGAGGCTAATGTTGTATATATAAGATCTTTTCTTTCCTTCTTGGCTCTTTATAATAACATGTACGGTTATTATGAATCTAGAAAGTCCTTTTTAAGTTAGAAGTGACATGACTAGTACTGTATACTATTATATATTTAGCATATACTAAGGTATTGGTATTAGGATGTTAAATCATGATATTAGAGCAATTCATCCTATTGAGCCGGGGTACGGACTAACTATACTTAGGTATGTTTGATGATTCTTGTTATGTGTTGTGCATTTTCATGTCTCATTGTGAGATTTATGGATAAAATTGCATGATAGCCTCATGTTTGAATGTTATTAGCTACTGTCGCATTATTACATGATATTGAGACTGATTAACTCAATATGCATTGTTCTATGTGTACAGAAAACTATGGCTTCACTAAGGTAAACTAAGGGAAACAGGAATTCTTCTAGTGAGGGTTAAGCTGATATAGCTTAAGCGTGTATGGCAATGGCAACTGCTATGAGGGAATAGTCTGCTATTACTGCTTGAATGCTTGAGAGGATGGAAGTTAATTCGCCTCAGCAACCAACACAGTCGGTACAAGAGGTACAAATGGGGAGGAATCAAAATTTTCAAGACGTTTAAGAGTTTAGAGAGGTAAACCCTCCATCTTTCTGAGGAGAACATTGCCCAGTGAAGGCTGAGGAGTAGTTGAGTGAAATAGAGAAAATCTTTGAGGTGGAGTTTTGCACAGATGACCAGAAAGTTTCCTTTGCCTCTTACATGTTAAAAGGATAGGCAGAACATTGGTAGAGAAATACCAGAAGGTTAGTGGAAGCCGCGGGAACTCCAATTTCATGGGTTAGGACAACTTTCTTGGAGGAATATTTTCTAAAGACTTTACAAGATGACAAGGAAATAGAGTTTTTGAAGCTTGAATAAGGGAGTTTGTATGTTGGATAATATGTAGCTAAGTTTTAGGAATTGTCCAAGTTTTCTTCTTACTTTAGGTACAACCAAAATGAAAACTGGAAGTGTTTGAAGTTTGAATCTGGATTAAGAGATGACATTAAGAAAGCAATTAGACCTTTTGAGATTTAAGACTTTCCGACCTTAGTAAACAAATATAGAACTTTAGAGGGTCATGATGGTAAGTCTCAAGAGGAGCAAAGATCACAAGATTTTCAACAAAGGAAATGAGTGGATGATAGGTAAGAAACATGTGTTTATACACCCCAGTTATTCACAAGATGAAGATGACAAAGATAAGCAAGTTTAGACGAAAACTGTGGAGCCTAAATGCTCTAAGTGTGGAAGGTCACATGGCGACAAACCTTGTGCGGTGTGTTTTGTGTGTGGTCAACTGGGGCATTTTGTTAGAGGGTGTCCACAAAGACAAGGAATTATGTCCAACCCTAGACCGCAGACTACAGGAAAGGTATATATTCTAAGTGGCAAAGAGGAGGCTCAATCTTCTAACCTTTTACAAGGTATCCTTTTGTGTACCAATAGATGGGAACTCATTAGGATATTCTTATAGGTTTGGCACAAGTTAAGTATTAGAATGTTTTTGTTGTAAATTCAGTAAGTAATTCTTACAAAATGAAAACCTTTAAGTTTTGTTAGAATTTGGAAATGATAAGTTAGATACCACCAAGGAAAGTGAAATTCCTTCAAGTGTGATATCTTATAGAGAAATGTAACATCCTCTCTAACCAGTTAGTCTTAGTCATGGTTATAGAAGTTCAGTAATTCTTGTAACAATTACATATTAACTTTGGTAACCTTTTAAAGTTAGTTAGGTTATTTTGCTATAACACTAAGTGTAAAAAGTAGCTGTTAATAGCCCAAAGAGTAGAATAAACTGTTAAAGTTAGGGAAATAAATAAGGAAATTTATTTTTAGGTCACAAATAAAAAGAAAGTGATGTGGTTAATTTTGGAGAATTAATTGAGTCAGTTTATATTTTTAGTAACACTAAGTAAGTGTTTAAAGACCATATTAACTAGTTAGATATCTTAGAAAATTATGAGAATTTGGGAAGAAATCAAGTAAAGAATGGAGAAGTTTCTAGTAATGAGAATAGGTTAAGGTAGATACTTGTAAGCTCATTAGCTTATTTCCTTAGGTTTAATGTAATATAAGGAAAAGTAATAGAATATCAGTGATAGTTTTAGGTGTATGAAAGATTATGAAATGATTATGGAATTTAAGAAACTTGGATTAGTAAGATCAAAGTATTCATAAGAGATATAAACACTTTGTTAAGAGAAAGAAGTGAAAAAAACACTTTGTTAAGGATAGATTTATGAGACAAAGGAGTGAGAAAAGAACATTGTCATGGTAGAGGAGTGAGATAAACATTATACCAAAGGTAGCAGAGAAGCGAGAAAAGCTCTCTACTAGAGGCAATAAGAGTGAGTAAGACTTTTTGCTTGGTAAAAGAGTGAGAAAAACCCTTGTCTAAGGAATAATGATATCTCACAATTGTATGGCCATTTGTTTATCATTATTAGCTATGTTTAAGGACTGTGAATTACTTTGTGAATATTGCATAGAGAGAGAGTATGTTAATCTTCCAATGGTAGCGAGTAGTAGCTGATTTACTTGTTGCGATGTTAATCCTTTGTTGTTCAGTTCATTCATAGTGACTGCTTAATTACGTTATAATTGAACATTCTACCTCGAGAAGAGAAAGGATCAGTTTTTGGCTTTTGCCACCTTTTTAGAGTATAAGTTAAGTTTTATAACAAGTTTTTTCCTAAAGCAGCTGGAGTTAGCATGATGACATTTATATCTTTTTGTTACTGAGAATTGTGAATTCTTACCCCGTTTGTTGTTTCCATGTTAAATCCAGGTAAAGACCTTTCCAGGGGGAAGAAGAAGAAGCAAACATACTAGATAGTTTTTATTTGCTTTAAAGCAAAGCTTGTATATTATTATATTTGCTTTGGTTTGTATAAAGGTTTAAGTATTACACTTTGCCCTTTTGAGGCTAATGTTGTATATATAAGATCTTTTCTTTCCTTTTGGCTCTTTATAATAATGTGTAAGGCTATTATAAATCTAGAAAGTCCTTTTAAGTTAGAAGTGACATGACTAACATTGTATACTATTGTATATTCACTATATACTAAGGTATTGGTATAAGAATGTTACAGTTTGCGCTAAGTTATGGGGCCTTTTGTCTTGGAGCTAGATTTGCTTATCTTAGAGTCTGACCAGAGAGAGTAGTTTTGCCCTAGATAGCTCCTGGTGGTCGATTCCAGTAGGGTGGGACTGAGCTTCATTGTCAAGGCGGTCATCAAGACGGTGTAGTACCAATATCCGTTGTCCGACATCTTCAAAAGGTGCCCTTTGTGGACTGAGGCGTTGCCGCGCCAAAACTCACTGGGAAGGAGGGCAAAGATTCTCTCTAGTGAAAGAAGTCTCGTGCTCGTCCTATTCGAGTTCTGGTTTGGGTACGGTCAGTCTGTGAACAATAGGGACCGATGTTGGATGGCGATTTGTTGTAGGGAGGTGGCGCACTGTAGGGGTTAGGTTTTGGTTCGTCGGAGTTTTTCTTCTCCTCATGTTTACCATTATAGCTATGGTAAAGGTACGTTTTTGAAGTGGTGTTGGGAATAGAAATTTATCATTCCCCATAGACAATGTCAATGTTTAGAACTGGGTTCTAAGGATTACCTAAGAAGGTAAGATGCATTGGTTTCCTTTGAGGCGCAACAACTGTAAAAGTGGAGCGAGGGGTGGGTACCTGTAAAAAGCACTCTGATGCTCAAGTCAATAGCTGTACAAAGAGGATAATGTGTAATGAGATTGGTGCATACCTTTGCCCTCTTGGTTAGCCTTTATATAGAGATGTATGATCGTGCAAAAAACATAGGAGATTTATACAATTCAGTGCATATTGTATGTTGCCCCATAGTAGTGCGTAAAATAGTTACTCTGTATGATCTTTCCCCTTCGTCTGAGTGGAGTGGTGTCTCCACTTTCATGTCAGAGGAGACATGCTTAATGGGCGAATTGCTACCTACATATAGCACGTCTAAAGGCTAGCCTAGCGGGTCGGGTTGCTCTAGTTCTATGGACCTATACCCAATCCAGAATAGATTTATTATGAGTACACCTTTTTTTTTTTTACTTTACTATATATTCATGCGTTATCACATTATTGAAATGTTTGATTATAATAATAACATTATATAATTGGATAATAATATTAAAAAATGATTAAATTACTCATTTGGTCTTGGCCCTTATGATTTCACTCAAAATCTAATTTAATTTCTGCAATTTAAATTATTTAAAAAGTTTCTTATAATTTTTTAACAATAAAAAATATTATTAGTTATATTAAAAATTCTCACCAGCAAATATATAGTCACAGATAAGACACTGAGTTAGTAGTAACATTACCAACTATATTATCATAAATTATGCACACTTGCTAATAAAAAAATTCATTTAAATAAATAGCTGTTAATGTGGATTACTCAATAAGTGTTCCAATTAAAATTTTGAAGAGTCTTTTCAACAATATAATATAGTTCAATACTAAAAGAGTTTCATGATCGACTGGGAAGCACTACAGAAGTTTCATATTCCCCTCAAACAAGAATGATCATGTATTAATTATCCAAAGAAGAAGAAGAAGAAGAAGAAGAATTTCTCAAAGGACAAGAAGTATGCAAGCGGGTATAATGGCCGCTTTGTGAACTCTCTAATTCCTTTTCTAATAGCTATAGGAAGATTTTGGTCATCACTATCCACATTAAATTTAGTTTCATCTTACAATGCAGGGTTAGAAACTATATTACCTTATTCAAAGGCTTTGAGTTGGACTCTTGGGCCTGCATAGGTTCAGGACCAATCATCTTCCTTCTTGTAAACACCTTCCTTTTGTCATACCTCATATTCTCAAGAGTAGACTCTACTACTGTGTCAAGAATGGTTTTGGACATAGGTTGTACAGGATCTGGAATGGTTTCTAGCAAAGGTTCAATAGTAATTTCTGTAGGAGGATTAGGGCTACGAAGGTCAGGAGAAGGTCCATTAGAAACAAGAAGTAAGGACAAGTCAAATAGAAAATCTTCCTTATCTTCCCTTATTGACATCTCCCCCTGAAGATAAGGATGGGTAAAATGAGGCGCTTCTTCACTGAATGTAATGTCCATGGAGACAAAGAATTTTTTGGATGGAGGGTAATAACACTTGTACCCTTTATAGGTCGGAGAATAGCCCACAAAGACACATTTTAGAGCCCGCAAATTAAGTTTTCCCCTGTTTTGACTATAAGCATAGACAAAGGACACACATCCAAAAATCTTTGGGATAACATCATTGGTAGTGCGTAGATTAAGATAGAAAGTGGAGAGGACATCTATCAAACTCTTGAGTCCCAAGACTCTAGTGGGCAAGCAATTTATGAGATGAGTAGCTGTTAGAATAGCTTCCCCCCCAAAAGGACTTAGGGACATTTCTCTAGAATAGTAAGGCTCGGGTTTTTTCAAGAAGGTGACCATTTTTTGGCTCTGTTAGCCCATTTTGTTGTGGGGTATGTTCAATGACTCATGTATTATTCCTTCTTTTTGAAAAAAAAAATGCATAAGAGTTTGATTGAAATAGTCCCTAGCATTATCGGACATGAATCGCTTAATACTCACCTCAAACTAATTTTTTATCATGGAACAGAAATTTGGGAGAACAATACTAATATCAGACTTATGTTTGAGTATAATAATCTAGGTAACACGAGTACAATCAACATTGAAAGACACAAACCATTTTGTCTTAGAGACATTAGGAATAGAAGAGGGATCCACAATATCACTGTGAATGAGAAAAAAGAACAAAACTTCTTGTATTACTAATTGGAAATGTTACACGCTTATGTTTGGTAAGTTCACATACATCACAATGAAAATGTTCAAAAAGACCTTTAAACAAATAGGGAAAAAGACTCATAACAACAATAAGGGATGGATGTCAAAGTCTACGATGAACAAACCAAATTTTGTCTTTATTGGTTGAAAGAAGTTCTGAGGTAAAGGAATATGGATGTCCAAGTCTACCCTTGGTCTTGTTTAACTGACCTAGTGTTTCAAAGAGGTAGAGGTCATCTTGTTCCCTAGCATGTACAATCATCTTTCTTAAATCCTTGTCCTGAAAAACACAATAATCATTATAAAAAACCACATGGTAAGATAAATCTTTAATTAATTTTTTAACAAAAATTAGATTTATGGACAATTTAGGGACATAAAGAACATTTTTTAAGGTCACTAGAGGGCATAGTTAGACATTTCCTACACTAGCTACAGTGGTCAAGGAATTATCAGCTATGGATATTTTCTTACTACTTGGGCATGGGGAATAGGTGGAAAATATTTTGGGGGTGTTGGTCATATGGTCTGTGGCTCCTGATTCTAAAATCCAGGAATTGGTAAAAGTTGTATTTGAGGCACTTAGTCCAATTAAAAGAGGAAACTTACTTGAATATATCGAAAAACAAGTACTTAAAGGCTTCTCAAGGTTACAAATGAGTGATCTCACCCTCTCAATCTATTCTTGGTTGAGACTGTCCAATTCTTGTGGTGTTGATGCACCTTGTGACCCTCTAGATTGTTGAGATCAAATATCCTTTATATCTTTACTCTCTAGGCAATTAAGACCTCAAGTATTTTGAATAGAAATATCCAGCGATGAATGTTGGTATCATTGGCAATGAAGGCCCGATGAAGGCTGGTATCATCGACAATGAAGGTTTTTAGATGCGTAAAGACAACAATGAAGGACCCACCTCGACGCACAAAAGACAATAATGAAGGCCTGGAGTAAGGACAACATAACAAAGATAGTCCCAGATTAGCGATGAAGGCCGATTGTGATGATGGGTTCAAGGGTTCGAGTTCAGCGATGAAAGACGATGGTGATGAAGGGTTCAAGGGTTTGTTAGCAATGAAGGCCAACCGAAAAAGTGTTCAGTGAAAAAAAGAGGCAGTCCCAAATTGAAACTGCTATGATACTATCTCAAAATTTGAAGAATATAAAAACTGTATATAAAATCTGTATATCTCTACTTAATCAAAATGTTTACAAGAAGGTAATATATATAGGGAGTTGTACATTAAACTAGGCCCTAGAAAACAAGTTAATCAAGCCTAGAAAATAAGCAATAATAAAGCACTAAAAAACAATGTCTACAAAAACATAAAAACGTTGGAACAAGAGGCCATCGTCCATCGTCCACCATCCATAAAGGCTACTGTCCACTGTCCATCAAGGAGGTCACCGTCCTCCATCCTAAACTAACAACATAGTTTTCCACAAGAGGCCACTGTCCACCATCCATCAAGGCTACCATCAATCGTCCATCAAGGAGGCAACCATCCACCGTCCTAAACTGACAACATGATTTTCCACAACTTTTGACTTCTGAAGCTGTCTTTTTCATTTCATTTTTCCTTTCCTCCAATTGCTGCTATGTATTTTTGCATTCACACCTTAATTCTAGCTGTTGAGAGTGGCTACATAGATGCTGATACAAGAGCAGTCTGTTGTTATGTCTTTGTTTTGTCTGGTACTACAATTGCAAATGTTATGGGAAGTGATTCTAATAATTCTTATTTTGGAATTGTGATCCTGTTGTATTTGGATTTGTGTTATGGTTGTATTTCTATCAGTGCTAGTTTCAGTTAAATTGATATTACATTTAGATTTTTCTTTCTAAGTTCTTATTTGGATCTTCTACTGTTCAAGGTGATTGAAATAGTGGTCTAGGCATTTGTATATTCTTGAGGATTGGCTCTCCTTGATGAGTCATTGAAAATCAACTTCTGCTTTCTTAAGAACAGATTGTTTGCTGTTTTATAACATTGCATTACTTTCTGTCTTCAGGAAGCTAGAGAAATTTCACTGACCCAGGTTCCAAATTTTAACAAGACAGTCGTCCTTAATTACAAAGAGGTGACTCCCTTGTCTTTGTGACAGATTTATGCTCTGTTGTTTCTATAACTATGCCATGAATTTACTGCACATGCTCAATGTTTAATTTTTGTATTCATTGGAAGTCTTTGTAGATATAGGTTAACTCTTTAGTCTTTCATCTTCTTTCCAGGCCATTAGAAAACATCTAAGGGCCATCAATGAATCTCGTGTTCAGAAGCGGAAGGTGATGACTGATGATCTTTATTCTGTGTTATTTTATTATGCTTGCTGAACATTATGCCTGCCTCTAAGATATATCCATATTTGTGTGTTTTCTTTTCTGTTATTTTGGATTTAGTGGGCCCTTCCAATACCAGTTTGTTACGAAGGTATTTGATCCTACATGATAGTGCTTACTTTGACAGGCTGGTCAAGTCTATGGAGTGGCTCTTTCAGGATCACAACTTGCTAAGCCTGGTGTTTTCCCTGAACAAAGGCCATGTGGTGAAGACTTCCAAAAGAAATGGATTGAGGTATATTTAGTGAAAGTCTTGCTCCTACTGCTTTATTATTTATGCAACTTTCCTGTATAACAATTGCTTCCCTTGTTACTTGTTTCTGTTAGAATATTAGGGTTATTAGTCTTATTGTTAGTGGGTTAGGGATTGTACTAGTAGTACTTATACACTTGACCCAATTATTAATATAAATAAATAGGAGTATTAGGTTAGGGTATTGCATGACACATTCATCAATATTTAGTATACTATTGTTAGTTATCTTTCTCTCTTTTCCCTTTTCCCTACCTAAACTATATATAGACGTTAGAATCGCATAATTCACGATTTGAATTGCACAATTTGGAAAGCAACGATTTATATCATGTGGTGAGTCATAGATGGCTTTGAATCGTGCATGTATCATACGAATTAGTGTGATTCCATGTAACACCCTCCCTTAGGGTATCACATGTCTGACTCGCAACTCATAATCTGAAAAGAAGTTCGCACAAAGTTTTCCCCTTATAAAATATGAGTTTTTTTTCTTGTCGTAAAACATAAACTTACCGATATTTGTAAGTAATACCTAAAAATAGATTTAATCTATTTAAAATCATATAACAAACACCATTTAATATTTAACAATTTAAAGAGAAATATAAAACTAACAGACTTTTTTTTACTTACTAGCAATTCATGACGGTCCTACTTAATAAATGTTTGATTATAATAAAAACTTAACATACTTATTTCTTTTTGTATCCCTCTTGATGCATCGACATATGTTCCTTGTCAACACTAAATTATCGATTCTGGAATGGTCATTCTCTTATGTTGTCCCCAATTTCAAAATCTACCACCCGTTATTCTAAGACATTTAAATTCCTTCTAAAAAGTATAATTTCAATAACACAAGCCCAACCAAACAATATAACAAGAGGTGAGATCACCTCACCAATACCAATATGGTAGTCATAGAGATAACACAAACAACATACCATTACAATACATATACCATAATTACAATTATGTCATCATCATAATGTATAAAATAATAATAAACATAATAATGTCATCACATTATTATCATCATCATCATCCAAGTATTCAAAACAATTGTCATATCCAATATCCCTCAATTAATATATCATGCAGATATAAAATGCTCAGTTTCATGCATGCACTCATAGATTCGGCACTTCAAAAACAATTCCATAGAGGTTTTCACAATTTCGAGAGAATGCTCATGTAATTAACCTTAGCCAAAGACAATCTTCCGAAGTTGAAAAGAATCGTGTTCTTGTCAAAGGATCAAGAAGTGTGCAACGAATCAGTATTGCTTTGTGGCTCTATGGTCCTTTTCTAATGCCCACGACAGATATCCACTGGTCGATCGCTTACTTGACACCCCCAAGATCCATCATAGACCTCACAGCACATTAAATTCATTTCATCTTACAATGCAGGGTTACTCTATTCCTTCTTCAACCACAAGGGCCAAAATAGCTTATTAACTATACTTTATACAATTCAGGATCAATATATAAGTCCTTCAAGTCCAACCACACCAAAATAGCTTATTAACTATACTTTCTCAATGCAGAATATATCAAGGTACTAAGTCAACCAAAGGGTTTTTCAATTTCATTTGTTCAATGTAATTATATGCCTTCACATATTTTTCAATACATGTATAATACACCAATGCCAATCACAGGCATATCTTTCCAATGCAAGTAAAATGCACCAAATACCAATCACAGGCAAAACTTGTCATTTTCTCATACAAATGTTACATACTCTTTTTTTGGCAAAATCATCATGTTATCATGTTTTTATAGTCATAAAATACTTTTCCCGTATTTTCACAATCGCGTAACATTTCCATTGACGCTTTCACAATTCAAAAATGTTTTCCGTTATATTTTCACAATACCATAACACTTCTTTTACATTTTCATATCGTAACACTTTTGTTACGTTTTTAAAATTCCAAAACGCTTTTATTTCGTTTTCACAATACCGTAACACTCTTAGAGCTCGTTTACAAAATTTCGTAACATTTCTATATATTTTCAAAAAGGCAACTCTTCAAAATTTTTAAACATCGTATTAATTTTTTTAACGTTGTTCTCAATCGTAAAAATATATGTTTCTCAAATCGCATAGTATTTTTTCACTCTTTTCAAAATCCCAAGATCTTAAAAATCATTCTTTTAAGTCACGTGAAATCATTTTTCATCATTCTCAAAATATTTAAAATACTTTTCAAATCACATAATGATTTTCCGTCATTTTCAAATCAGGTAAAAATATTCTATCACTTTTAAATCACATATTGATTTTTCAATGAGTTCAAATTATTCCTAAAATATTTAAACGTAATTCAAATCGCAGAAATATTTTAACTATTCCAAATCAGCGTAAAAATATTTTGATGTATTTCAAATCGCTTTTAAAATACGTAAAATATTTTTCAATATTTTACAATCACGTAAAATATTCCTCAATATTCTAAACATTATTTTGGACTTAAATAAATCAATATCATTTTCAACACATTTTTCAAATTGCGTGGCTTAAAAATCATGTTTCTAAGTTACGTAAAACATTTTTCATCACAATTTCATTACAGAAAATATTTCTTAACCTTCAAAAATTCCTTTTTAACTTTTCTCAAAATAATATGACTTTGTATTTCATTTTTCACATTTTCTTACTCAAGAAAATCTTTTTCATATTTCTTTACTCAAGAAATCCTTTTACAAAATATAATCCACAAAAATGACTTTTCCATTGATATAAATCAACGTTTCAAAATTTAACATTTTCTAACGTTTTCAAAACTTGAAAATAAGTTATACGTTAAGTAAATTTTCAAAACACCATCTATTCCCCATTTTTCCCATATCATTTCCAAAATCAATTTTCATCAAAATAAATTGAAATTCAAACGTTTTCAACCTCTCTTTGTTTTCCGTTAAAATTTCTATTCTCTCAAGTGATAAAATGCTTTCTAATTCCTTTCCAAAATTCTTTATACCAAATCAATTATATTTCCACTTTGTTTTCATAAAAATCAAGGAAATACAAGTCCTCAAAAATGGACAATTATTGAAATCATCAAAACATTTTTTCTTCTAAGTCAATATGGTTTTACATCAAAACCATTAAAAATCATTTACAAAAATCGTCAACGTGTTCATTAAAAATTATCACAATCTTTCGAACTGACAAAACACTTCATTTTATAAAATATCACTTTGTTCCATAAAAATTTAGGCTAACCAATTTTTCAAAACCGTAGGATATTTGGCCAAAGTTGAAGCCATCAAACATTCCTTCTAACTCAATTATTTATCATTTCTATTTTCACACAAAAAAAGTATTAAAATCTTTGTTTTCAAAACCAAAATCACCGATGGTCTATTCTTAAAACTATCCAAACTTATTTGTTCAAATTCATTTTTACTTTCTTTACAAATCCTTTTTCTTTACTTTAAGCAAATCATTAAAATCAACATTGCTTTATTTTTATTTAAAACTCATGTTTAGTAAAACACTTAGAAACTTTTTACACAAAATAAATCAATAAAAATTCTTCTAAAACCGTGTTCATGTACTCTTTGAAAAATAAACCTTTGTTTATTTTCCATGCTTTTCTAATTAATCCAATTTTATTCTTCCATGAAAATATTAATTTGTAAACACCTATGTTGAGGTGTCTTGACCGAAATTCTCAAGGTTCTAGGGACCCAAAAATTAATTCTCTTATTCTTGAAAAATTTCAACATGAACCCTAATCAAGGGCATCAAAATCGTAGCCCTTCCTTGGCCATTGGAGCCAAAAATTGATTTTCTTTCCATCAACACATCATGGCATACACATACATATTCCATCATAAATTCCACAAGCATGCCATATATTATCATGCATATTATAAGCATACCATCAAAGCCATAAAATCATGCAAAGCATATCAAGCATAGAAAATAATCAAAACACATAAACAATGTCCACAAATAAATTACAAGACCATGGATATGAATCCATCGTGGATTCACCATCCATCAAATATAAAACCATCTCTCACCACCATACTTAGTCCATCAGAGGATCTCCACCCTAAGATCCTCTAAAGTTCTTTGTTTTGTTTCTTTTTCTAAGTCTTTCACCACCAAGGGCTTCTCAAATACAAAACAAAATACATAAAAATTAGTATACTAAGCTTGATTAAGAGGAACAATGGATCAAACATGGTTTAGATCATGAAAAAGAGAGAAGAAATGAAGTTTCCTTACACTTCACATCAAAAACCCAATGACTTTGATCTTGAAGAAAGTCCATGAAGATGAATGATTTAGAGAAAGTCTCCAACATTAAAGTTGCTTAGAATATCATGTAGATTCAAGATCTATGGTTGGATGAAAATAAAAGAGATTGAATGGTGGTTTTAGGTGGAATGGCCGAATGGTTTGCTTAGGGAAAGAAATGGAGTTTTCTTTGGTTTTCTTCTTGAAACTTGAAGGAAAAGATGAAGATGTAATAATATGAAGTATGAAAATGAATTATTTGGTCTCCTTTAGGATGCATGGCCATAGCCTTGTTTGGAGAGAAAGAAGAGAATATATTTTGCTAAGTCTTGCTTTAGGAAAATCAATGAATGATGAAGATTGATCAAGATAGGTAATAATGGTCTTCAAACTTTTTGCTATGCTTATAATCATCACAAAACCGTCCCCCCTCCCTCCAAACACTCTCCTAAGGATGCAAACAAATCAATAATGATGCATGTTGACGAAGACAAGTAATAATGGTCATCAAAATCACCTTTAGCTCCAAATGAAACTCAAAAACCGTCCCCCCCCTCCATTTTGCATGCAATAATGTTGTCATCTCTTTCAAGCCACCATTTAGAGCATTTTAGACCATTGATTAATTCAATGGTTAGGATTTAGGTAGACTTTAAGTCAGAAGACTTAATCTAGGCCATTGGATCTTTTCTCCTTTAAATTCTAACCATTAGATGTGTCTCCAAAATGAAGGGTCAAGATTACTCTTTCTTACTTTTAATCCAAGGGTCATAATTAGTCATTTTTAAGACCAAATCTCCAATTGATTAAATTTATATCCAATGGTCTTAAATGGTCCTTGTACTTTTATCTTTTTTCACCCATTAGATTAATTCTTCATCCAATGGTTATAAATGGTCTTTGTTACTTTTTGAGACCAAATCTCTACCATTGATTAAATCCATATCCAATGGTTACAAATGATCATAGCCACTTTATATGACCATTTCTAATCCGTTGATTAAATCGACGGTTGATATCAAAGCCTTCCTTATTAAGCTTTATTTTGATTAAATCTCCACCATTTTAAATTAATGGTGGATATCCAAACCACCAATGTTGACTTAAGCAGTATAATATTTATTTTTATATGCTAAAACCCTACAAAAATATATTTATTGTATTTTTATCGCCTGATAATTAAATACGAACAAAACCATGTGGTGAAGACTTTCTAAAAGCTTTGGATTCAGGTTTTTAGTAAGATCCCTGCTCCTACTTCTTTATTTTTACATTTCGTTATAAAAAAAATTTTCACTTTACTTGACTCACCCTTAGAATACGTAATGTTATTAGTCTTACACCCCTTGGGTCTACAAACTAGTAAAAAATTTTTATAATCATCTACAAAAATCACAAATATTAAAAAAATACAAATATCAAATCGATTAGGTTAAAATAATTAAAACCTAACGGTAAAAATTAAATTACGTATAATTGTTTTATCTTTGGCCCAAAAATTTTTATTTTCCGACACCTAAATCACTCAAAATGATCAAATCGCATAATTCATCAAAATAATTTTACGATCCGGAAAATTACTAAACAAAAAATCATAGATGGTCAAAATTATTGGTTGAGAGATATGAAATTTTTAGGATGTTACAATTCCATATCACTGATACGATTTGCACGATTCTATGATTCGGTGATATTTTCTTATTTTGCTTTTTTTCACCAAGATTATCATTAGTGAATTCAAAGGGACTTAGAGGCTTAATAAAAAAAACCTAAATAGGAGACTAGGCATTCACGCAAATGAGTTTTCACGCAGAGGTAGCCACTTTGTTTTAGTTCTTTTCATGTAGAGTGTTCATGCAGTCACTCTGTTTTTGTTCTGCTAGTATAGAGTGTTCATATAGTCACTTTGTATGGCTCCAAAGGCTAAAACAAAGCGAAGAAGGGTGTGGAATCATGTATATTAAGTTTTTGTTAATGTGTTTTTGAATCGTACGATACGTTACGATTCACAATTCAAAATTTGAACAAACAATTCTCGATACAATTCATGATTTGAAAACTATGACCTAAACCATATAATTCAAACAATAACAACAACAACAATAACAAAGTATTTTTCCTACTAGGTGGGATCAACTAATGGATCTAATAATGTCATTGTGTTCTATTATAAACGATATAATTCAAACATGTTAAAATAATAGGGTTTAGGTAGAAAAGGTCGAAAAAGGTGAAAGACGGATAACAATATGATATGAGATTGATATTGGATGTTATACAATAGCCTAACTTAATGCTCTTATTTACATATTTTTATTTATTTATACTAATAATTTAGTCAAGTATTAGTACTACTAGTATAGGTCTAAGCCCACTAACAATATGACTGATAACCTTGATATTCTAACAATTTTTAACAAGTTTTTGCTGAATTTATATGAAGAAAGCGCAAGGTCATGAATCATTTGCATGTCTGGGTGGATCGTTGTAGTTTAATCTGGCTGGAGGAAGTGTGCAAATATGGATGGATCCGGAATATGTTTGTATGCTTAATAGTCCTGTGTAGGCTAAAGCTATTCATGAATTTAGAAGAGTCATTGTTATATAAGTTCCTATAACAAATTGCTTAGGCTTCTTGTTGTCTAGGTTGATATTCTTGTTGAATCCTCGGATACTTCCTTAAGTCTTACTTCATTGTGCTAATAGTCTTGGGATATTGCTGTTGCAAGTTTTTTATAAACTCAATTGAACTTTTTTTATAGGGCTTATCTCAACAGCACAAGCGATTACGTTCTTTGGCTGATTATGTTCCTCAGTATACAAGGAAATCAGTTTTAGAGGTTCTTATCAGGAATAATGTTCCATTGCTGAGGGCCACCTGGTTTATAAAGGTTACTTACCTCAATCTGGTATGGGTGCTTCAATGTTTTTTTAATTTATCTATTATGTCCTAAAGTCCTTTTTTTTTTTTTTCAATATTTGAAGGCAGATTATGGTTGAATTTTACAGGTTCGGCCTGGTTCTGCCAGTATCATCTGGGTCTGCTGACAAAACTCAGTCGTCTTGTTCTGAGCTTTGGACCAAAAATGTTACCGAATATTTGCAAACTCTTCTGAATGAATTTTTCTCAATAAGTACTTCTCATTCTACTCCTCATAGTCGAGATCGATCACCCCAAATGCCTTATACACTACCAGGACATCTCAGAGTACTGTAGCCGTAGAACAACTGCTGGTAATACGGAAAAGCGTTATTACTCTTATGCTTACAGCAGCAGCACAGAGGTCGCAGAGGTTGCAGAGTCATGCACCATAGAGTTGAAGGTAATGGTGTCTCCGAAGGAAAGTGTTACATGTGATAGTAACTGTTCTTATCCGGAGATTCAGGCTGAGTACGTGAACGGGATTGAGCTTCGGTGGCGACCAACTCGCTGTGTAAGGGAACCACGGGACCCCGACTGCAGCTCTGGACCCTGTCAACAATAACACCGTCCTTTGCCCTCAAACGTCACCGATATTTACGAGTAAGTCAGTCTTAATTCCTCTAATTTTTTTTTTAGTACAAAAATTCTTTTAAGAATTTAAATCCACCAAATTCGCATCTTTTAATATGAATAATTTTAAATTCTCTTAATTTATTTTTTTATTATTAAGTAAAAAAATATTAAATATTTTTTAATATTTTTTTACTTTTTAATATATTATATATATTTATTTTTTATTTAATTGTATTAAATATTAAAAAATTCTTAATTTTTTAAAGAATATATAAAAAAAAATTTAAATATTAAATGTGTTTTTATACTTAATTAACACTAGTTTATTTAACACTTTTTAAATGAAGTTTTTCTGCATCTTTTACTGTGAGATTATTTAATCCTCACTCTAGTAACGAGGCTATCCTTTCTCCACTTCACAAGTCACGATTGTGTCACTTATTATAAGCAAATTTGAGTTTCAGTGATTGATTGAAAAAATATTTGTGTTGACGGATTGTTAAAAAAATTAGAGTTTTGTTATTAAGTGTCATTAAAGAAGTTAAAAATTTTAAAATAAGTTATTAAAAATTGAAAAAAAGTTATTTTTTTTATTTTAACTTTCTTAATATAAGTCTAACAAAACTTAAGAAATTGTTATATATTCTTAGAGTAATAATAAATGTGTATTTCATGATTATTTTCACAATTGATTTTAGGTATATTTATTTAAATTTAAAGTTTTTAACTTAAAACTAATGGTAAAGATTATTATGTAACACATATTATTTATTGTTATTCTATAAGCATATAATAATTTCTCATATTTATAAAGTTTTATAAATTAAATTAATCAACACTTAAATAATTACATATATTTTTGTGTCATATAATTATTTTATATTAAAAATAATAATATGTTAATTATAAATTAATTTAATCTATATAATTTGTGTAAAAATTTACATAAACATTAATCCATTAAAATTATAAGTTTGAGGCCGCTAAAAGAAAAAAAACACTTGTAAGGTGCAAGAGAGGCAGTCTCCTTATCACGAGTAATCATAACCTCTTACTCAAGAGTGTGAAATATCTCATAAGATTAAAAATAGAAAATTTAAACAACTTTTACAAATATCAAACCAAATTAACAAATTTTGAATTAAATAAAGTCACTCACTAAGATTAATATTAACATCATCCAAAATCTAGTAACAAATAATTTATTCACAAAAAAATATAATCAAGCCCTAAAAAATTATCAATTGCATGCTTTGTTTTTCTTAATCAAGTATAATTTCTCAAAGCATCAATTAAATTTCTAAGTTTAATTACAATTGATATTTAATAACTATAGTTAACTTTCACATAGCAAAAATAACTTATTGTATAAGAAAAACATGATTAGATTCATCGACAAATTTATGCATATTAAGTGATAAGCAAACAAAATATAAATATTAAATACCATAAATAGAGTAATAAAAATCTAATATTTCTTATAGAATAATGCTATCACATATACTTTCATTTACATTTTCAAAATTTTTAGCATTTAATTATAACTGAATTTACTGCATTTTTTACACATCTACAATATGATTTTGCCACATATGTAGATATATGTGATATTGATGTATGAGTAGCATTTTGTTTTCTTATACAAAAAAAAATTAACAATATTCCATGCTAAAAGACAAAATATGAGGGCTAGTTCGACATATCGTAATAGATTTGATATAATAAGTTAATACAACACATTTTGCTCTTATCAATTATTTGGTGCAAACACTATATTGTATATAAGACATATCTAGTGAGAGTAGTGTTTATTGTGAGAGAGTGAGAAGAGTAAATCATGGCCATATAACCATACATTGATGATCAAGATTAAAAGTTACTTAAAGATCAAGTGACCACTTAAAAAAGTCACATGCATTTATATTCTAATCTTGACCATTCATGTAAGATCTAATGGTTAAGACTCACTCCTCTTACCCTCTCACAATAAATACTCATTTCACTTTATACAATATATATATATATCTGTGTGTATGTGTGTGTGTGTGTGAGAGAGAGAGAGAGAGAGAATTGCTATATATATGTTATGAAATGAATGACTACGAATAACGTGGCTCATAAATAAGACTCTCTACATACATATTTAACGGATGGGTGATTTATTAAATAACACTTTTAAAGTGTTAATTTTAAATTCGTAAGTCGTATAATGAAATTGTTTTCATGAAAACAAGCATTTCTCTCTCATTATCTCTATCTTTATGGGTGGATATAAGTATTTTATTACCTTCATAGATGATTTCTCCAGATTCGGTAAGATATATCTTCTCCAAGAAAAATCTGGTTCTTTGGATGCCTTCAGATCCTTCAGATCCTTCACTAATAATTAAAATATTGTTTAAATCATTAATATAAGCGTTTAAAATATCTGCTAATATGTTCTCTATAGCAAGATGCTCAATTCGAGTCTGAAACTCTAGAATTTTTTCTCTAACAAACAGATATTTAATATCAAAATGCTTTGAGCGAGAAGAGCTTCCACAGTAGTAGTATTATCGCAATATATCACAAGTGGCCTAAATATGCTTTCAACAATATGAAAGCTAGAGATTAAGTTTTTTAGCCACATGGCTTAACAAGTAGCCTCATAGCAAGCAACATACTCTGCCTCCATGGTAGAAGTAACTACAAGAGTCTGTTTGACACTCTTCCAAGAGATAGCTCCCCTTGTCATCCTAAAAATAGAGTCGGAAGTAGACTTTCGGTCATCAGGGCAACCTGCGAAATCATTACCTAGATGTCTGTTTCAGTCCATAAATGGACTTCTTAAGTCTGCAAACCAAATGCTCCTTACTTGTTTCAACAAAACCATCAGGTTGAACCATATAAACATCCTCAGCTAGATCTTCATTCAGAAAAGTTGTCTTCACGTCCATCTGGTGAAGTTCTAAATCAAAGTGAGCTACCAAAGCCATAACAACTCGAAATGCATCTTTTGTAGAGACCGGTGAGAAAGTCTCCTTATAATCAATGCTTTTTCTTTGACTATAGCCTTTTGCTACTTGTCTAGCTTTGTACCTCTCAACTCTACCATTTGAACTACGCTTGGTTTTGAAAACCCTTTTGCACCCAACGGGTTTGCAACCAACTGGCAACTCCATGAGATCTCAAACAATATTATGAGACATATAAGACAATTCATCATGCAAAACATTTAGCCAATCAAAAGCATGAGAGCTAGACATTGTCTCCTTAAAAGTTATAGGTTCGTCGTCATCATGGAGATCAAACTCGTGCTCCTGAAGATACACTACATAGTCATCTGGTATAGAAGGCCTGCGTACTCTCTAAGATCATCCTAATGAGACTACTTCAGCAATGTCATCTAGTTCCTATTCATTTGTTGGTGGTGCCACTACATCATCTTCTCCTCGAAGAGCCTGATCATCATTATGATTTACTGGAACCATGATATCTGTAAGAAGTGAAACAATCGGTATAGGAACTATAGTCCGATCTTCTTTAAGAGTGAATGGTCGTGGTGTATGGCTCCCACTATCCAAATCATTCTCAAAGAATATCGCTCGGTCAGACTTGATGACTCGCATGGAGTGAGAGGACAATAGAATCTACAACCTCTGGAGCCCACGCAGTAGCCAATGAAGAAGCCGCTAACAGTCTTAAGATCAAGTTTCTTCTGCTAAGGATTATAAAGTCTAACTTCTGCCTTACAACCCTGCACATGAAAGTGTTTCAAACTCGGCTTCCTTCCAGTCATTAGCTTATAGGGACTTTTCAGTACAGACTTGCTGGGTACTTGATTAAGAATGTACACAACAGTCTTCAAAGCATCTCCCCAAAGAAAATCTAGCAATGACGAATGGCTTAACATGCATCTCACCATATCCATAAGCGTGTAGTTATATCTCTCTACAATTTCATTCTGCTCAGGAGTATCAGGCATAGTACATTGAGCTTCAATTCCACATTCATCGAGAAATCTAACGAACGGTCCTGGATTTCTTCCAGTTTCATCATATCTGCCGTAATACTCACTTCCTTTGTCAGACCTCACACATTTGATCTTCTTGCATACCTTCAATTCAACAGCAACCTTGAAGGATCTGAAGGCATCCAAAGAACCAGATTTTTCTTGGAGAAGATATATCTCACCGACTCTGGAGAAATCATCTATGAAGGTAATAAAATACTTATATCCACCCATAGCAGTGAGTGTAATGGGTCCACACATATCTGTGTGAATCAACTGTAGCACATCATTACACCTATTTGCTTCTTTATTCCTAGTTTTGGCAGTGAACTTGCCTTTAACACAATCTACGCAAGTGTCAAAATTAGAGAAGTTAAGGTTATGAAGAATATATTGCTTAATCAGTTTTTCAATTCGGGGCCTAGAGATATGCCCCAAGCATCTATGCCATATCATAGAAGAACTCTCATCAATCCTGCTACGCTTACTTCCAATAACAGAGTTAAAAGACATATCATTCAAATTCAGCATATATAGCCCATCACACAAAACTCCTGAACCAACGGCAACAAAATTAAAACAAATAACAACTTTTTCATTATCAAATTCAAAAGAGTAGCCACATCTATCCAAAGCTGAAACTGAAATCAAATTCCTTCTCATGGAAGGTACATAAACAGCATTTTTCAACAATAACATATGTCCAGAAGGTAAATACAAGGTAACTACTCCTATTTCTTCCACTGATACTCTAGCTCTATCTCCCACAATGATCTTGAATTCAGCATTACTTGGCTTCTTCAGGCTTGTGAACCCCTGTAAAGAATTCACAACGTGAATAGATGCACCTGAGTCAAACCACCAAGTATTGGGAGCAACATCAATCACATTTGATTCAAAACAAGCTAAAACTAGGAGTGTACCTTGCTTCTCAAGTTTCTTCTTAAGAAAGTAACAATCATCCACTTTATGGCCATACTTCTTGCAATACTTGCAGTTTCCCTTGAAAAAATTCTTGTTAGGCTTGAAGAAATTCTTCTTAGGTTCTAGGTGTCGAGATATTTCACCCCCTTTCTTCTTATCATGTTGAAACTTGCCTTTGTAACCTTCCTTTTTTCTCATTTTTTGTACCAGAATTAGAAGTAACAAACTGAATATTGTGTGATTTCCCTTTCCTTATAGAATCCTCTTCTTGAGAGACAATAGCAATCATTTCATCAATTATCCACTCATTTTTCTGAGTGTTATAAGTGGTCTTAAGAACATTAAATTAAGAAGGGAATGACTCCAGAACCTACCAGATCAGATAACTCTCACTGAGATCAACCTTGAGAGACTTCAATTTATTAAAATAGTGCACTAACTTCATGATGTGCTCACGAACTCCACTAACACCATCATATTTAGTCTTCTCAATCAAAGAAAGATATTGACCCTTCTGAGCTTTATCAAAAGTCGTGAATTTCTCACCAACAGATTTCAAAAATTCCTTAGCATTCTTGTTGTCTGGAATGTTCTGTCTAATTGACTTCTACATAATGTATTTCATCACCTTAAGGCACACCCTATTTGAGTGCTCCCATTTTTCACGAGAAGCCTTTTCAACAGCAGTGGACTCAGTAGTAAGAGCAGCAGGCTCTTCTTCTCTCAAAGTCAAGTCCATATTGGTGATAGCCAAATAGAGATCTAGAGATTCTTTCCAATCCTCAAAGTTAGTCCCATTCAAAGTTTTGAAAGAAGTCAATTGCATAGGCAAAGAGTCTGGCATGAAAACAACAAAAGGAAACATTTAATATGCACAATGTTATCATGCAACAAGAGAATTAAATGGTTCCATATGCTCAGCCATAAGCCCTTTAGAAAATTTCTTACTTATCATGATCCCGCCTAAGGGTCCCAAACCATAATAAATGAGAAATATAATAATACAATGCACAAATCTTATATTACCAAAATTTCTAATACCGATAAGGTACTTGAAAGATAATTGACATAAACATAAATCTAACAACATATTGTATAATAACAAATTACATTAATAACAACACACTGATAGAATGTAATTACTAGTAATGCAATAAAAATTATGATTAAAAAAAATTTAATCATTCAACTTATAAAATTTATACAATTGCACCCACGATAAGTGAGCTCACAGTAATACAAATCATTCAACTTTGGTCATTAACAAATATATTATACATTTAATTCTAAGATATAGATACTTCATAAACATTAATGGAAATAAAATTTTACATTATCTTTAGTGAACACAGTGCTACGTTCGCACATAATAGTGTTCAAGCAATTTTGACAAAAGAAATGAAAGTCACAAACTTAACATATAAGACAAAAAAAAAAGCACCAAGTATCAAAACACGTTCTTTAGTTTGCAAAACCAATAAAGCCAATGTAATTGGCTAGCGGCCACTGAAAGTTGTTTTGATGATAACAAACATGATGAAGATGATAATAGTAAGACCAAGTCCAACATGCTCGAGATTAGCTTTAGGACTTAGAATCTTTTGTACGGATCCTTCCTGGATATCTCATTGATTTTGCATGAAAAGATGAAAATGGTTTTAAATTAAATATCCCAAATTCAAATCATGGTTTTGAAAGCCCTTAAAAGTGTTGAAAGTTGTTTTTCAACAGAGGTATTCGAATACCATTTAGAGGTATTCGAATAACATCATCCTAAACCGTTTTTACAAAGTTTTTAAAACAGAGGTATTTGAATACACTCTGATGGTATTCGAATAACTTCCTTCAGATATATTTTTCATAAATCTTTAAATCAGTGGTATTCGAATACACCCTGATGGTATTCAAATAACATATATCAGAAATATTTTTCACAAAACAGTGGTATTTGAATAATCATGAAGGTATTCAAATAACCCACGAATTCTGAAATAGAAAGAAATGGCCATATTTGCATTCATTACGTGATTTAATTACTTCAATAGCTAGTTTCTCAAAAAGCTCTATAAATAGAGACCTTGGGTCTCTTCTAAAGGTTGCCCAATGATCTGAATTATTATTTGCTTGTGCCAAAATGTGATTTTCATTTTTCTCATATTTTCTGTGCTATTTTTGCCAAAACCTTGAGATATCTTAAAAGAGCTTCTTAGCGCTTCAAATTGTAATATTTGCTCTTTGTGAGAGTTTCTCTTCGTCTATATTTTGGTTCTTTGTAATAGGGTGAGGTATCCCTTAGTGAAATTGTGAGGGTGAGTATCCCTCAGTAAAAGGGTGAGGTATCCCTTGTTGTAAAGAATGTGAGGTATCCTTTGAAGGGGGTGAGGTATCCCTCTAGTAAATAGGGTGAGGTATCCCTGTTGTGTAAAGGTTGCAAGCACATGTTTTAAGTTTGTATTGAATAGTAAAAAATCTCGAACTGTGTTTCGGGGACTGGACGTAGGCCATAAGTGGTTGGTGGTCGAACCAGGATAAATATCATGCCTGCTTTTCTTCTCCTTATCTCTTTATTTATTACAATTTATTTATTACTGCTTAATTGTTTATTTACTGTTCTTAAGGCATTTCATCATCTTTATATATTCAATATATTGTTTCGAGAAATTTGTGTTAAAAAGGGTTTGTGAAAAAGTTTTAATTACTCAATTCACCCCCACTCTTGAGTACTGAAGCCACTTGGGTAACAAGTGGTATCAGAGCTAGACTCTTGTATAAAGAGCTTAGCCGCTTCAAGAGTACATGGCTTCATCAAATGATTTTTCAGAAGGAACTTCCATAAACCGACCACCTTTTTCAATGGGGATAGTTATGCATATTGGAAGAAAAGAATGAAAATTTTCATCGAAGCTATTGATCTAGATGTGTGGGATGCTGTCGAAAACAACGCATTTATACCTATGCGAGAGATCAATGGTATAAAGATTGAAAAACAAAGAAGTGAATGGTCTAAAGATGATAAAAGAAAAATTCAAAATAACTTGGTAGCCAAAAACATCATTACCACAGCTTTGGGGTATGATGAATTTTTTAGAATTTCAAATTGCAAAACTACTAAAGAAATGTGGGATACTTTACAAGTTACCCATGAGGGTACTAGTGAAGTTAAGAGGTCAAGAATTAATTCTCTTACTCATGAATTGAATTATTTACAATGAACCAAGGAGAAAGCATTCAAGAAATGCAAAAGAGGTTCACCTATATTGTAAATCATCTTACATCATTAGGAAAGAATTTTTCTAATGAAGATTTGATTAACAAAGTGTTGAGATGTTTGAGCAGGATTTAGCAGCCTAAAGTAATAGCTATATCAGAATCAAGAGACTTATCAACAATGACGTTAGCTACCTTATTTGGTAAACTTCAAGAGTATGAATTAGAACTCAACATGCTTGACCAAAGTGAGGAACACGATAAGAAGAAGAAAGGGATCGCACTTAAAGTCACCATCTCCACTATCAATAATGAAGATGAAGATGATGGAGATGACGTGGACAATGTTAAGCTAAATGAACAAAATCTCAATCTTCTGGTAAGAAAATTTGGTAAATTTCTCAAGAAAAAGGGAACTCAAAGAAGACTGCCTTTTCCCCCAAAGAAATTTGAAAAGAAACCCTCCAAAGGAAGAAGAGCCTATATAGCATAGGATGAAAATGACATGGATTCAACTGACAGTTCAGATAGCGAAGAAGCTCATCTATGTCTTATGGCCAAAAGAGAAGAAGAAGAAGAAAACGACAACAAGGTAAGTTCAAATTTATTGCCTTCTTATGATGAACTACAAGATACCTTTGAAGAATTGCATGACAAATCAATAAGGCTCACAAAATTAATTTCCTCATCTAAGAAAACAATTTTTTCTTTGGAAAACCAAATTCAAATTTTGAATAAAGAAATTGAAGAATTAAAAATTGAAAATGAGATGTTAGGATTAATTGATGCATGCTCAACCTGCACTTCACATGCTTCTACATCTTCATCTTGTTCATCTTGTCATATTCTTGAAAAAGAAATTGAAGATTTAAAGAACACTCTTTTTAAATTCACTTTTGGACGAGATAATTTAAATATTTTATTAAGAAAACAAAGAGTTGTTTTTCAAAAAGCTGGAATAGGCTATAATCCTAAAAATCAACAAAAATTATATAAAAATTTCTTTGTGCATTCAAGTACTTCAAGCAGTCCTTTTATTAAATGTTTCTATTGTGGAAAGAAAGGACATAGTGCATTAACATGCAATGCAAGGAAAAATATCAATATGAAAATTGGAACTAAAATTATATTGGTTCCTAAGGGTACTTTACCCAAAACTAACACACAAGGACCCAAGAAGATTTAGGTACCAAAAACCAAAAATTGAAATGTGTTATAGGTGTGCTTGAAGGCCAAGAGCTAACTATGGCATTTTGAAAGTGGCTGCCGCAAGCACAAGACTAGAAATAATTCCAAGCTTTCCTTCTTGTCTCTATGAGGCTTGGACTTGCAATTTTTTCTTGGATAAGTATTTCCATCATCGGGTAAGTTTTCCTTTCTCATAATGCACTTTTGTACGTGTTAAATCTATTTTTCTGATAAAGTTATTCGAATACCATTTGCATCTGTACGTGAAAATCTATGTTTTTCTGATAGGTCTATTCGAATACTATCATAAGGTATTCGAATACCATACATCAGTACAGTAATATTATGTTTCTATAAGTTGGTGTATTCGAATAACTTAACAAGTATCCGAATAACCAGAGACTTATCATATCAGTGTTTCTCACATGCCTCTGGTGTATTCGAATAACTTATAAGGTATTTGAATACTTGCACCTGCCTTGTCTTCTTTTTTGTGGTGGGTATTCGAATACAGTAAGAGGTATTCAAATAACCAATGGTTGAAAGTCAAATTTACGGTCTAATCTCTGTTCTGTTTCTATTTTTTTATACAAATGCAAATATAAATGTATTTGACTCTATGGATGACATGTTGTTGTTACAATACATCTTAGTTTTTGAGCCTGAATTTATGTGACTTCTTTTATGCCTTAAATAAAAATCACATGATACCCTTAAATGCATATTTCTTAGCTTTGCCCCTTTATTTCTCAAGATTTTTTTTTATATATTAAATTCCTTGTAATGCAAATGCTTAATGTAATTGGCTACTGTTTTGATAAATATATGAACATGGTAACAAGTGCAACAACTGGTATCAAACAAGTGGTTACTTGGCCAAATTAATAAATAAAATATCTTTTAACGTATTATTTTGAATGCTTACTTGCTTATGAGTTTGGCTAACCTTTATAGATCCAAAAATTAATGGATACCAAAGAAAGTACTTTGACTTGTTTTGTAGGGTTATAACTACCTCAAGCAAACTCTTAAATGAAAAAGATTATTCAACTTAAGGAAAATGAATGAAGAGGACATGAGGAGACTTTTTTCAAGTACATTGAAATGGAATACTCAATGGAAGAAAGCTCAAGAGGACCAATAAATGAAGAACATACTAAAGTAGCATCACTCTCTTCCTAACTCAATAAGTATCTCTATTCCCAAGCTATTATGGTATTTTATATGCTATGAATGGTAAGATACTTGTTAATAAATTGATCTTAAATGACTAAATATTTTTCTTACATGAGTAGTATGCTTAGCATTGACAAAATGTCAAATTGGATATTACTTTTTTGTCATTGCATATAGGGTAGATAATGTTAGTTCTATACAATGCTCTGATCCCTATAGCATATTTCATCAAGGTAAAATGTTTAATATCTATGTTTCTCTTGATATATGGTAGTATTATAAGAAATTGACAACAAGTAGTAAATGTTTTATATTTGATAACAAGTGGTAAATGTCATGATTCTCTTGATAAATGTAAATGACTGTTGTGATGACTATACAATGCAATTGGTTGATCTATGAATGAATATACTTTGTTGGATTGGAATATACTCTGTTTAGCTTTATGCTTTATCTTGCCCCATCTTTTTTATCATGACAAAAGGGGGAGAAAAAGCTTGAATTCTTTGTTTGAGAAAAGTCAGGGGGAGAAAAAGTAAAAGTCCGGTAAGACAAAAATGAAAATTGGATTCCAAAAGTAAGGGGGAGCTGCTGTGCACATCTTTGATATAAATCACCTTTTATGAAAAAGAGGGGGAGTAAGTATCTCTAAACAATTTTGTGAATTCCAATTTATATGAACTAATTCTTTTCTCAAATGTTAGTTTGTCATCATCAAAAAGGGTGAGAATGTAATTGGCTAGCTGCCATTGATAGTTGTTTGATGATAACAAACATGATGAAGATGATGATGGTAAGACCAAGTCCAAGATGCTCAAGATTAGCTTTAGGACTTAGAATCTTTTGTACGAAGTCTTCCTGGATATCTCATTGATTTTGCATGAAAAGATGAAAATAGTTTTAAATTAAATATCCCAAATTCAAATCATGGTTTTGAAAGCCCTTAAAAGTGTTGAAAGTTGTTTTTCAATAGAGGTATTCGAGTACCATTTAGAGGTATTCGAATAACATCATTCTAAACCGTTTTTACAAAGTTTTTAAAACAGAGGTATTCGAATACACCCTGATGGTATTCGAATAACTTCCTTTAGATATATTTTTCATAAGTCTTTAAATCAGTGGTATTCAAATACACCCTGATGGTATTCGAATAACATATATCAGAAATGTTTTTCATAAAACAGTGGTATTCGAATAACCATGAAGGTATTCGAATAACCCACGAATTCTGAAATAGAAAGAAACAGTCATATTTGCATTCATTACGTGATTTAATTGCTTCAACGGCTAGTTTCTCAAAAAGCTCTATAAATAGAGACCTTGGGTCTTTTCTGAAGGTTTCCCAATGATCTGAATTATTATTTGCTTGCGCCAAAACGTGATTTTCATTTTTCTCATATTTTCTGTGCTCTTTTCGCTAAAACCTTGAGATCCTAAGAGAGCTTCTTAGCGCTTCAAATTGTAATATTTGCTCTTTGTGAGAGTTTCTCTTCGTCTATATTCTGGTTCTTTGTAATAGGGTAAGGTATCCCTTAGTGAAATTGTGAGGGTGAGGTATCCCTTAGTAAAAGGGTGAGGTATCCCTTGTTATAAAGAAGGTGAGGTATCCTTCAAAGGGGGTGAGGTATCCCTCTAGTAAATAGGGTGAGGTATCCCTGTTGTGTAAAGGTTGCAAGCACTTGTTTTAAGCTTGTATTGAATAGTAAAAAATCTCGAACTGTATTTCGGGGACTGGATGTAGGCCACAAGTGGTTGGTGGTCGAACCAGGATAAATATCGTGCTTACTTTTCTTCTCCTTATCTCTTTATTTATTGCAATTTATTTATTATTGCTTAATTATTTATTTACTGTTCTTAAGGCATTTCATCATCTTTATATATTCAATATATTGCTTCGAGAAATTTGTGTTAAAAAAGGTTTGCGAAAAAGATTTAATTACTCAATTTACCCCCCCTTTGAGTGTTGAAGCCACTTGGGTAACAACCAATAAAGCAATAAATCGCATACTAAAGCAGTGCAGCATTAGTTTGCAAAACTTTAAAACCAATAAAGCCATGTTCAAAGCCAAATATCGAAACACGTTCTCACATCCAACTACACCATTGTTGCAGTGTTGCTATATTATTATTATTATTTTTTATTGTTTCATTTTGAACAAAATCAGAAGCTTTATCACAGCAAAAGAAAAGAAAAGAAAAACATCCAAAGTCCAGCAATCCATATTCAACAAGTTTGGTTTCAACCCAACAAAAGGAGATCGAAATTCTTTATCCATGATGAGACATGAATCATCTTTACAAAATAGTGCAACCGAACCGAGTACAATGCTTTCAAGGGAAAAAAATTATAAATGAAACATTGCTTTCAAGGCATAAAGTGGAATCGCAGACATAATTAAAATCTCAAATTACATAGTTAAGGTTCATATATTAGGGTATACAAATTTCTGATTTAATTATGGAAAAGAAAATATAATAGCCATAATATGTATCTATTTTGTCTCTGATACCAATTGAAGGATTTATATCATCAATTCTATAAATATAGATCAATTATAGATACAAGATTATAGCATATTAAACATATTGTATTCAAGAAATAGATCAATAATGTGTACCTGACATGATTCCACAATCTCTTGCGATTCGGCGAAAGGATCAAGAAGAATTCGCGTGTGTAAGAGAAATTGCCCTCAATCCTGGTAGGTTTTCTATGCGTTCAGAAAACTACCTAATGGGGAAGCAGTTTATAACTTACCAGATGAGAGTAGGGACCTCTCAACGAGTTACTAAATGAACAGCCCAAACCCATCACGGGTTACTCACAACAAAACCCTAATTACAATATTCATAAATTGACCAAGTGCTATATTATAAAACATAATTCCATAATTAATATATATTAATGATTTAAATAATATTTTAATTATTAATTAATGCTAATCCACGTAATATATATATATATATATATATATATATATATATATATATATATATTCAACAATATGCAGATATGTGCGGTATTGATGTGTGAGTAGCATTTTGCTTTCTTTCACGAAAAAAATTTAACAATATTTCATGCTAAAATACATAAAATATGAGGGCATGTTTGGTATGTCGTATTAGATCTGATAGGATAAGTTAATATAACATATTATGACATTATCAGATATTTGGTGAAAAAATTGTATTGTGTAAGTTTATCCATCAAACTCCTCTTATAAATTTAAATGATGGATAACTTAATAAAGTTTTGGAGGGTGAGATTAGACCTGATTGGATTTTGATGTATAAGCTCTTATAAATACTTTTCAATTCCAATTCTAAACATTCCAATATCTCTAACCCTTATGTATTAAATCTTATACTATTAAGTTTTATACTATCTAATTTTATACTACCAAATTTAATACTATCGAATCTTATCTTATCATTCTTACCAAACGAACTAGGGACAACATTAGTAGTGCCTCTACATGTTATCCATTTTTGCATCATTTCTACATAATTCTTTTTAATTTGCTGACCTTTTACTTTTCGGGCAATGCAGGTGTTAATCTGGTCTTTCACGTGCCAAGTAACTATATATAAACAACAATTTCTATCTTTGATAATTTTGTTATTACTGATTAATTAAACTGACTTTGTGTATATGTAATAGAGTTTTAGAATTTGTCTTTCAAATTTTATTTTTTTAAAGGTTAATATACACTAATAGTGTTAAAATTTCTAAGATTTATGTATATAAAAATAATATTGTTGTAATGGATCTCTACGTTTGATAGTACTTCAAGATATTAGTCTTTCACGTATCAAATGAAATGATAGTATAAAAAACTTAAAAAAAATAGTGTTAAAATCTACATTAGCGATCTTAAGACTATATCTAGAAATAAAATAAAGAAAGACCATATATATTTGGGTGGGTGGGTGGGTGTGTGTGTGTGTGCGTGTCACTACAAGAAATAAGCAATTTAGTGAGGGAAATTTCCCTCGCTAGTCCGTCATTGATCCCTCGCTAATATAAATTGTGAGGGATCAGCGACGGACTAGCGAGGAATAGGTCAGTCACTTTTTTTTCATCACTAATTAGCTCGGGAACTTGTTGCCTCTCTAATCCGTCGCTATAATTATAATTTCCCTCACTAATCGGTCTCTAATCCCTCGTTAATCCATCGTAAATATAAGTCATAATTCCCTCGCAAATCAGCACTACCAAAAATTTTAGATTCAGAGACGGAATTTTTCCATCTCTAAAAGGCCAAAATTTCGTCTCTAACGATTTAGAGACGGAATTAGAGATGGAAAATTAGTTCTGTCTCTAAATTAGAGACAGAATTTTTCCGTCTCTAAATAAAAACTTCTGTCTCTAATTAGAGATGGAATTTGTTATTTTTTAAAAAAATATAACATTAGAGACAGAACTTTTCCGTCTCTAAATCCGTCTCTAATTCTCAAAATAAAGTAAAAAAATTATAATAATAACTACATTAGAGACGACACTTTTCTGTCTCTAATTCCCAAAATAAAATAAAAAAATTAGAGACGGAAAACGACCGTCTCTAATTTTTCAAAATTATCTTTTTAATATACTTTTAATTTTATAACTAACCTGATCAATTAACTATCACAATACATCATATAGTAGCAGAAATCACAATTCAAATCATCATCACAAATTTTCATACCAAAATGCAAAGTAATAATTAATTGTCATGCAATTATTTAGTTGGGGGTTGAATTAAATGCAAAGCAATTATTTTCATACCAAAATGTTGGGGGTTGAATTATGTAGTTGTTTATCAATGGTAAAAAAGAGTCACCACAGGTAAATTCCTACGGACAAGACCAGCAATTATTTAGACATTCAAGTTGCAAACACCACCTGGATATTGCATCTCAGTGAAACTAACCATAATCCTGATATAATACATATACAACTACATGATCAACCAACCATAGATTTTCTATAAACAACTTTTATAGCATCCATATTGGGCCAATAATAATTAACTACAAAAGTGATTTATGAAATCAGTTTAACTATCAGTTTTGCATTCACCTGTACTATATTTGTTATGTCAGAATATTGTACTATCAATTTGCTATTGGTTTCTGAATTCAAAATTTTACAGCGTTACCAAATGATGATATTTATATTTTATATTTATATTTTCTTGAAGAAGTGTAACATGTATTAGACACCTACATGATAAACTTGCATCCATTCCATATGTGGCGAAAAACATACGTTATTACACATGTAGAGAGAGAGGGAATATGATCCAAAGGGAAAGGCTAGTCCACTAATTCATTATGTGGGGAAAAGCTTACATTATTACACATGTAGCATCAAAAGCAATAGAAAGCTTGCAGCAAATCTTAGAAGAAGAATGATTTTCCAACACCAGAGTCTCAAATAAGAAGGAGCTTGAACAGATAATCACTGCAAAAGGATAACCATAGCATATTAACTTTCTCACTTAAAGGTCAACCACAAGTATTAGCTCATTAGCTCATTAATTGTATTTGCAAAAAAATTAGTGTTGACAACTTAAATCATACATTCCAAGACTTAATGACTATAAAAAGAAGTAAAAGATTCCAAGACTCCAGCATTTGCATTCAATCACTTGTTGCATAGCAGATAATGTATTCCCTGACATTTCTCTCTGCCTAAAGGCACTGAGCAGAATAGAATAGTGACTAGCAGAATAGAACTTGGCATTTTATCAAATAGCATGTATTCAATTCAACAAAACAAACACCATAATATTAAACTAATGAGAACAAACAAAGGTACCATTCAAAATCAGACAATGGATTATTAAAATCAAAATTATAGATAATGTCTCAATAAAAAGATACAAAAGTTTACAAAACTTCAAGATCCTATGCACAAGAGCAAAGAAGTAAACAAAGAGCAAAATCTAGATTACCAAGGGGCCTTATGTCAAGCTTAGAGCAAAAATGAATGAATAGCCAAAATGCCAAATTGCAAGTATATTTAACAATTATTTCAATCAAAATTGTTTCCACCCAACGATGGTGATCTTAAAATAATCCAGAAATAGTACTAACAATTCTCCTTAATGGGAAATGAATACCCAAACTCATGTGTGTAGTCATTCAACAATCTTGTCTTTTCCTAACTAACTTGACTATTAATTTAATTTTAATATTTAGCTTCTAAGAGAAAATCCTTCAGCTTTGATAGTAAAAATAAAAGATGAGAAAAGATAAGGCAAATGCCATGTTTTGTCTATTTTGTGCAAGTTCAAAATGGAGCTAAAATTAATAATTAATTTCACTAAACAGTGTGACCCAAACCCAACAGAAAACATAATGAAGTTTATGATCAGTTAGCACAAGATACATATTAGAATCTAGCCCAAAGAAGACCAATTTTGAAATCTAGCCCAAAGAGAAAGAGTATACTCACAGCAATTAAATCCCCAAATTGACCAATGAATTTGGTGCCTATGCAGCTTTTTACTAGCCCCAACATTGTTCCTCCTGCAGTTTAATTCATCAATAGCATTAAGATTCCATGTCAAGCAGAAATTTAACGGAGCAATCATGTATTATTTCTACAAATTAATTAGTTACTATGAATTACTAGGAGATTTGCAACAAACTCAATTCCAATAGGCATCTCAAGATCCTTTAAAAAAATCACATCCCAATTGCCAAACTATTAATCAATGCAAACCCAGAAAATGGTGGTGCTTTCACAAGACAGGGTCAAGAGAGTAGCAAATAGCACTATGTATGTAAAACAAATAAATATCAATGAAGTGAAGCAAGAGAGAAAATACCTTTGCAGCTGGGTGAGCAAGATCTAGTTCACGTAATATAGCATTTCCATCATTAGTCACCACAATTCCTATTAATTACAAGGAAAAAGAATGAGCGTCAGATAAATATTTAGAAACACAAGTCACACAATTGAGCCTTTATGATAAACACTAATAAAATGACAATTTCTAACCCAGAACCTAAACTTAACAATAATCCCACACCATGTACAAAGAAATAAAACAATCTTACTAAAAGTGGCAATAATTACTTCAATTTGCAATTGGCAAAAAAATGTGTACACTTTCTTAGACACTAGAGACACAAATTAGGAAATATTTGCTATTTGCAAGTAACTATATCAAAGGGTGTGATTCACATGAGACCTCAATAAGTTGTACCATAATTTACGAAATGAAAACACTGACCTCCCGAAGCATCAAGTAGCATTTTTAGCATGGACTTCATTTAGAATTCAGCAACTTGATGATCTCTCGTTCTATAGCTGAGAATCCATTGCTCTAAGAATTCAGAGAACCAGAAACTTTCACCAGACCAGAGAAAAACATAATGAGATAAGAAGAGTCCAAATATTAGAACTAGAAATAAATTAGAATTAGAAAGAATCAGCCAAAAGTTGAAATACATGAGAGGAAAAATCAAATGGGATTTTTGCATCATGGCATGTTTGGTAAGAGGGGGAATTTGTATTTGGAAGTAAATGATGGCTCTAATTCTAAATTTTCAAAACTCAAAATTCAAAACAAAGACAAAGGATCAAGATTCAGGATGGATAGAGAGTGGATAAAGATAATTTTTTTAGTAAATATTTTAACCCAAAAAGCAACCATTATCCTCTAGGAACACGTGTTAGTTAAGGAAAAGAGATACGTTGTATCTCTTAAACGCAAGTAGCCCTTGAAAGTATTCTCACTTACAAGAAAAAGGCTTACATTTCTTACAACAGGGTTGATTCTTCATTGCTATTCATAAAGAATAGCCCTGTGATGAAGATTTGTGCTTATACCTTGGCCATTAGCTTCCTTTCTCTGAAAACCAGAACTATAAGTCTATATTTGCAACATAAAATGCACAGCAAGACGTCAATCATAGTAGCAAAGGCATTGAGACATCTTCAACTGGAAATAGTCTTCTAATATAAGTAAAATGAAGAACTTTTTTTAATAAAACAAAAACTTTAATAATAGGTCATTTTATACATCAAAATAACAACTTATTCAAGAGCTATATACAACTCAGTTGAATCAAAGATAATCATAATCAAATAAAACTCAAACTTTTTGCCCCTTCTTTGGTAAAAACACATGTTAAAGATCTGCTTATTAGTCCTATATACCCCGAATCATAAAAGCAACCTTGTAGATCAAAAATAAGTGCGAGAAAGTGTATGCTTATCGGTGAGAAAAAGCAACCTAACCTTAGCAATACAGTTTATATTCTGAATGACATTCAATAAACCCATTAAAATAGAATTCTAAAAGAATGTAAAATGTAGAGTATAAAACCTTAGATGAAGAAGTGCCTTGAACCCTATCATTGTTGAGGGTGAAGTAAACGTCATCAGCGTGCAACTACAAATCTGCAAAATAAATAAAAATTAATAATTTAAAAAGCAATTAGGAACAAAAAGAATCGTGCAAAGAGAAGGGGGTGGGGACTCACAAGTTGGATTGAGGGTTGAAAGAGAGATGGAAGAAGAGGAATTGGGGGAAGAGGTGAAGAAAGAAGCGGAGACTTTGTCGAAGAGGAGGGCACGGACCCTGAGTTGAAGGTGAATGAGAGCCCTAGATTTGGAGGGTGGGTTCTCATGAAGGAGTCCCAAGCGGAAGGGGAAGAGAGGAAGGGTGCAAAGTTAGGGTAAATTGAGTCACCCAGCCAGGTTCACTACACCCCAACTGACACCAGCTTCCTTGCCAGCTCGTAACCCCGCCCATCCTCACCTGAGTTCGCGTCATCATCCGTGCCGCGTCGTCCTCCGTCGTCACCGTGCTGCACACGAGCGCCCCTCTGTTGCTTGTTTCTTTGATTCTCTATGGCCCATTTTTCACAACAACAAGAGAGAAATAAGAGCTAAGAGATGAGAGATCTAAGGTTTAGGATCGTGGAGAGGGAAATGAGAGATGAGAGATCTGAGGTTGAATTAAGGCTTCAAGTAAAAATATTAGAGACGAAAGCATCATTCCGTCTCTATTTGTTTTAATTATTAATTAAATAATATATATAGATATAATTTAGAGACAGAACACATCCGTCTCTAATATATTTTAATTTTTTAAAATATTTAATTGATTAAGTAGAGACAGAAATAGAGATAAAAAAATTAGAGACGAAAAAATTCTATCTCTAAATTTGGTCTCTAAATATATTTGATTTTTAAAATATTATGTTGACCGAATAGAGACGGAATTAGAGACGAAAAAATTTGAAACGGAAAAATTTCGTCTCTAAAATCTGTCTCTAAGTATATTTGACTTTAAATTGACCAAATAGAGATGGAATTAGAGATGGAAAATTCTGAAACGGATAATTTCCGTCTCTAAATTCCATCTCTAAATTTTAAATTTTATTTTTCCTCTCTAATTCATCAATTCCATCTCTATTTTTGTCTCTAATAGAGACGAAATTTTTTCAGTCTCTAAATTTCATCTCTAAATTGAAATTTTCTAGTAGTGCAGCGAGGGAAATTCCATCGTTATTCCATTGGTAAATAATAAAAATCCATACCAATTTTGGTCCCATGTCAGCCAATTTTCCTTGCTATTTTGTCGCTAATCCGTCGCAGATATTTCTCGCTATTACATCGTAAAATCCGTCGCAAACTTCCCTCGCTATTCCGTCGTTAATCCCTCGCTATTTATGAGTCTAGTTTCCTCGCTATTCCATCGCTAATCCCTCGCTATTTACAAGTCTAGTTTCCTCGTTATTCCATTGCTAATCCCTCGCTAATATGTGTTTTTTTTTAATTACCTTTATTTTAGTAACTTACCAAAACCTATATCAAACAAAAATCTAATAAACTGAAATCCAGCAATTGGCAAGAGCAACAAAATTGTGCAAATAATCCAAAATAAATCTACTAGTTATATCAAAGTTTTCATACAAATTATTCATAAAATGTCATACAAAGCAAAAATAAAAATAACAAGCAATCAATCTAAGTTGGCTTCGTCTTCGTCTTCATTATCATCCTCTCAACCCTCCCCAACTGTTGCACCTTGCAATGGTGCATGTGGAGCAACATTGGTTGATCCGATCATTGATAGGATGGGCGACAACATAGGAACAAGTTGAGTCTGGACAAAATAAGCCATCGTTATTGCCACTGCTACATTGACAGCTTCATTGATGGTCCCAGTTATGTCCTGTGTCAACGGTGTAGAGTGGGAAGGACCCGCAACCAAGGAGGATGAAGCTGGCATGGTGTTATTAATGCCAATGTGCAACCTGTTACCTATGCCATGCACTCGTCTCTTCTTGTTGGGACACGCTGCATCCAACCAGACCTCCGAGTCAACCATAGGATAAAAGGAAGAGTTTTCTCCATATTTTTCTATCATCGCAATATCATATGACTCCTAAAATAACAAAACAAGAGAAACATTAACAAAAAGATCAATAACTTAAAAAATATAAATGACTATTGAATTTTAAAAACACCAACAATAAAAGTCCTCGAGCTCTAGGAAACATAGCTTCCGTCTTTCTTCTTATGAACTTTGCAATAGAGATCTCTGTAAGAAATCAGATGCTTTAACTCTGCCTCCTGTAACCATATATGAAAAAGAATATATATTAAACATATATCAAAAGTAAGGCAATCCCTCTAAAATACCAATGCCTTTATGTCATACTCAAGATAGGCAAATAACTCAAGTAATTACAACATGTTAATAAACAGATTAATAAAATAAAATAAAACTCAAAAAACTCTAGCCAAATTAATAAACAAGTCACCATCAAAACAATGAGTAAGTTATATTACCATCTTGTTCTTGTGTTGACCAAAGCTTATCGACCCTACTGTATGCTTCAAGGCATCAGGCATGGCTGCCCTTTTCCTTCGGGCAGTTGCAGACCTCGTCATCCATTTATCTGTCAGTCAAATGCCAACCAGGCCATCCCACACTTCTGTCCTCATTCCTCTTGGCCCATGGCCCTTAACATCAGCCAAGTTACTTGAATTTGCCTTTTCAAAGGCCTTTTCCCGTGCTTTGTTCAAATGGTCTGGATAACGGTCCATGCAAGTCCGTTCCCAGACAGTTCTGGCCATGCCGTGATCAGAATCAGATGCGAACTGATGCTCATCCTACACAAATGTTATATAAGTATATTTATTTTTCGATGAACGTATAATATATAATTCTATAAACACAATTACTTACCATGAAGTCCTTAAATAGTATTTCCTTCATGTCAGAAGGATAATCTCTCCACGTACTAGCCAGAACAAGCATCCTTGTTATGACATTGTACATGATGTCACGTGTCACTCTTGATGGGATAAACCTCCTCCTACAAGTACAAGAAGATAATGTTAGTGATCTAAAGTTAAATAAATGTAATAAAAGATGACAATCACTATTACTTACGGTCCAAGGAGAGACGCAACATGTATAAGTTCCCTGTTATCAGTTTCTATATAGGATTCTCCACTTGAAGGCAGCACATTTGGGGTGCTAGTGGGTAGGTCAGCAGGGGGTGGCATAGAAAGGGCTGGGTCAGTACGGGGTGGGACAGAAGTTGATGCGACTCCAATGGTCAATGGGACAAACGACGATAGGCCTGCACTGGTCAATGGGCCAGTAGCTGAAGTTACATCTAACATAATTATAGATAAACAAAAAAATACATATATATTACATTTATATAAACCACACGTTAATAATAATTAAAAAGATTATCCTACAGGTATACCTGGGGAGGGCTGAGAAGCCTCAAATGATGGAGAATTAAGGCAAGATGGAGAAGGCTGGGATGAAACATTACGGCATCTCCCACGACTGCGTCCAGTGCCTCTACCTCGAATCGTCATGTTGAATATCTACATAAGGAAATATAATGAAACATGAGGAGTTAATATACTATATGTCAATAAAAACCTTAATAGAGGAATGATAGTTCAGTGTAAATACCATTAACAAAATTTATTGAACAAGATTCAATTTTAACTACTTGAGTCTAAAGCAAAAGATTCCTCATCTTCATCTGAGAATTCATTAATTTCATTATCTCCGTTGTCATCAATGAACTCATCATCAACCAGAACGTCCAGTGGATAATGTATATCATGTATGTTTACTTCTTCCATTTGGGCATGTGCATCAAACAAGGAAATTATTTCATCGTCTATGACAATATTGTGTGTTCCAATGGATCCATCATCTTGGTAATAATCAGTAGTAGCTAGGTCATTCAATTCATCACCTTCGTCATTCAATGTCTCAGCCATGAAGAGTTTTGCTCGAACCTTGCAAGTTGCCCCCCATTCACCATTAGCTCTATTCCCGCTTTGTGGGTATCTTATATAGTACACTTGTTGTGCTTGTTCGGCTAAGACGAATGGCTTATTTAAGTGAAGTCTTAATTTATGCTTGATGTCAACCAACCCATATCTCTCATCAACATTGACTCCATTAATTGGGTCAAACCAATGACATTGTAAAAGAAATACTTTGTTCTGATTTCCTACATATGACAATTCCAATATATCTTCAACGATGCCATAATAGTCGAAGTCATTTTCACCATAGATACTACCTCTAACACATACGCCATTATTCATGGTAGCTTTATTTTGTCCGTACTCCTTAGTATGAAATCTATACCCATTAACTATTAAGCCACAGTAAGAAGTCACGGACTTGGATGGACCATAACTTATCCCCTGTATCATTTGATCCTCAACTTGACCTATATTAACCTGTATCATTACATAGACGGTATATATTTGTAACATTTAGGGTAATGAACATTGAATTTAATATGATAGATGTGATTATGGATAAAAGGACTCACTAGATGTTTTAGCCAACTACTGAAGTCCTTATCTCGAGCTTCCAATATTTGAACATCAGTGATATTGGGATATGTTTCCCTTAACGAATCCTCGAATTGTCTAATCAATATAATGATTAATAATTAGCATAAAACTTTAAGCAAAAAATAAATAAATTCATTAGAGAGGGAGCAGACTTACTGGAGATAAGGTTCTACTTCTCCACAATTTACAAGCACATATATCTCGGCAATCTGAAGTTCTACATCTGTCAAGAATCTATTTTGACTTCTCCCGATAGAATGACACGGATATTTAAAAACAGACAACTGTTCATTAATTGTTTCTTCTCCGCTGTCGTCATTCTGAGGAACTTGAGTCTGTCTGGTCTGTAGGTGGGGATCAAAATACATGAAAGCAAAATTAGAGATTTCTTCTAAAATATACGCTTCACAAATAGATCCTTCAACTTTCACTTTATTTCGGACCTTCCTTTTCAAGTACAACATACACCTCTCAAAGGGGTACATCCACCTGTAATGCACTGGTCCTCCAACCTTAGCTTCATAGGGGAGATGCACAACTAGATATTCCATCACGTCAAACAATGCGAGAGGGAAAATCTTCTCTAACTTGCAAATTGTTTCAATAATGGAAAGCTTTGCATACTCCATGGTGGAAGCACGAATTTCAGTTGCACAAACTTCTTTAAAGAACAAGCTGAGTTCTATTAATGGTTCCCATATAGGTTTTGGCAAGATAGCACGAAATGCCAGAAGAATTAACCTTTGCATAAAAACATGACAATCGTGACTTTTCATTCCATATATCTTCCTGCCGTCTACATTGATGCAACGTGCGATATTCGACACATACCCATCAGGAAATTTCAACTGTATTATCCACTTACACACCATACTCGTTTGATTGGCATCCAAGATATATGTCGCCTTTGGTTTTTTACACTTGTCATTCTCAACTATTAGCTCCAAGGTGGGACGATTGTATATTATCTTTAAATCTTCTCTTGCATTTGCATTGTCTTTTGTCTAGCTCTTTATGTCCATGAAAGTGTTGAAGATATTGTCAAACATGTTCTTCTCGACATGCATAACATCTAAATTATGTCGTATGAGATTAGTGGACCAATAAGGCAATTCCCAGAATATGCTCTTCTTCACCCAATTGTGGTGTATACCAAAGCCATCTTATTTTTGTTTACCTGAATTCAAGCTGAAAGAGACTTCCTTAAGTTGAGTCACTCTATTCAAGACATTTGTCCTGTAACACCCCAAACTTTCTATTTATTAAACAGTAATTTTGACAGTTAACAGAATTCTACTGTTTAGTGATTTTTGTGTACTGTAAAGTTATTTTGAATATTCTATCTGTATATTTGATCGTTTTGACTAATTTGCTCCGTGTCAAGAAAATAATAATTTTTGGGCCGAAAAAATATACGTAAATTAATTTTTACTATTTAGTCTTAATTAATTTACGTAATTTGATTTGATATTTGTGAATTTTCTAATTTTTGTGATTTTATGCGTGATTTTGGAATTTTTACTGTGTTGTGGGCCCCACGAGGTGTATGTGGGACCAAGTGGCCATAAGTGGGCCCAGGTAGGTCCTGCAAAATGAAAAATTTTTCTATGAATAGAAAAAATTGTACTGTTTAGACGGAGACAGGGGATCTTACTAAACTTGAATCCGGAAACAGTTTTAGAAAATTTCTTTTACTGTATTTTGTACTGTATTTAATTAAAAATACAAGAATTATATATATATATATATATATATATATATATATATATATATATATATATATATATATATATATATATATATTTGTGAGGTTAGAAACAGAAGATAAAAATAAAATTCTATCTTGTTAAGATAACATTAGTGGTTTGAATATCCACTATCAATTTAATTATCATTGGAGAATTAATCTTGATTTAATTTAACGATGGAGATTTGATCTTAAAAGTAAATAGGATCAATTATAACCGTTGGATGGAAATTAAATCAAGGGTAGGGATTTAATTTTATAAATTGGCTATGACCATTATCAACCTTTGGATGTAAAATTAATCAATGGTGGAGATGGATCATTAATGACCATTGGATTTGGATTTAGATCAATGGTGGAGAATTGGTCATCAAAAATGATTACAACCATTTTGGACCCTTGGATGTAAAGTTTGAAGGTGTAATCTTGACCCTTCATTTTTGGAGACACATCTAAGGGATAGGGTTTAAAGAGAAAAGGTCCAATGGTCCATAATAAGTCTTCTACCTATAATGCTTTTAATTAATACCTAAAATGACTAAAAACAAAAATGGCTATCAAATTGTCACATTTTGGAGTGCATGATGAGGGGGGGGACGGTTGAAGGAGCAAGGAAGAAGGAAGACCATTTTAGAATAAGTTTTTAGGCCAAAGAAAAAGGATGGAAAAGGATAAAGAAAATAGTCAAGTGTTAAGACAAACTACTATTGATCATTAATGCTTATGTTTTTCAAATTTCACTTTGTATTTTTCTCCAAGGCATGCTACGGCAATGCCATCTTGGAAGACCATTCTACACTTCATTTATCACTTCTTCACTTTATCACTTAAACTTCAAAGAAACCAAACCAAGAAAACTCCATTTCTCTCCCAAAGTATGACCATTCGGCCAAGCACTCCAATCTTCTCCTCCATCACTCTTTAATTTCATACAACCTAGTTTCTTGAATCTTTACCTCATTCTAAACAACTTTCATGTTGAAGACTTTCTCTAAATCTTCCATCTTGAAGGACTTTCACTAAGATCAAGTTCTAGAGTTTTTGTTGGTGAAGTGTAAGAAAACTTCATTTATTCTTTTCTTTTTCGTGTTCTAAACCATGTTTGATCCATGGTTCTTCTTATTCAAGCTTAATATACTAAATTTCTTGTATTTGTTTCATGTTTAAGAACTTGTGTTGGTGGAGATATTGTTCAAACACAAATCAACAAGCTTTTTGGTGGTTCTTCAAGAGGTAAGAGGGAGATTCATCTCACCAACCAAGCATGGTGGTGAGAGATGGTTTTATATTTGATGGATGGTGAATCCATGTAAGGATTCCTATCCATAGTCATGTAATAATTTATGTGTGTTATGTGCTTTGATTATTTTTGCCTATGCTTGATATGCTTTGCATGATTTACTTGTGTATGCATGCTTAGTATGATTTTTATATTTTTATTTGTTTATATGGTATGCTTAAAATATGCATGATGATATATGTTGAATATATTATGATGGATGTATGTTGAAATAAGCAAAATTTTGGCTCCAAAGGCCATAGAGGAGGTCACGGTTTTGAACTTCCAAGACTAAGGTTTAATTTGAAATTTTTCAAGAATTATAGAATGAATTTTTAGTCCTTGAACTAAAATAAATTTCAGCCAACACATCAACCAAATTAGTGTTCACAAAATTATATTTTCATGAATGACAATATTGAATGATTTGAGAAGTAAGGAAATTAAATAAAAGGGTTTGTTTTACAAAAATAAGGCACATGTTTTTTTGAGTTATATTTTTATTAATTTATTTTGTGTAGAAAATAAGAATGGATCTTAGATGATTTACAAGAAAAATATTTGGTAGTTTCAAAGGCCATATATAAGGTTTTGACAATTTAGAAAAATATTTGATGTTATAAAATAAAAGAATTTTCAAATAAGGATTTTTGGAAAAAGGAATTAAAGTGTAATATATTTAGTGAAGTGGAATTTTTATAAATAAAAGGAAAAAGAAATTGAAAGTGTTGAATTTCAAATTATTTTAAAGAGAATTAATTTTAGAAGTGATTTAGAAATATAAAAGAAAACGTTCATAACTTAAATTTACTAACGTAGTATTCATTTATTGGGTTTTGGAAAACGTTAGAAAATTTAAAGTTAGAAACATAATTAAATCAACTAAATGTGATTTTGTAAGATTAAATCAATAAAAAATAATTTTTGAGAAAATATATTACGAAAAAGATTTTTGACTAAGAATAAGAAGGGAATAAATTAAGAAATTATATTATTGTAAGAAAAGTCTAAAATAATATTTTTAAAGTTAAGAAATATTTTACGAAGGGTAAAAACGGTGAAAAATGATTTACGTAACTCAAAAACATAATTTTTAAGTTACGCGATTTGAAAAAAAATGTTAAAATGTTTCTACGCGATTTTTAAAGCGTTTAAATATTTTACACGATCGAAATGTTGTAGAAAAATATCGCTAGGCGATTTAAAAATGAAAGAATATTTTACGCGTTTTAATACAGTAGAAAATTGTTACGCGAATTTTAAACGTAACAGAAATATTACAAATCATTGATTACGTAATAAAATATTACGTGACCGTGAAAATGTGACAAAAATATTTTTCGAATGAGAAAAACATGGTAATGTATTTTTGCTATTAATTATACAGTAAACTTTACAGTTAAAATCAGTATATGAATATTGTACAAGAAATTTAGAAGTTTACCTGAAATTGGCATTAATACATGAACGTAAAACAGCATTTGAACCTCGTATGAGAAATTATGTGATTTACCTTTGGTTGGTAATTGGTGCATTACACATGCATTGAAAATGGTCCGATGGACTGTATATGGCTAATTGCCTAGGAGAAACATACACATCTGGAGTGGGTGCGATACGCGTAGTGTAGGTCACTTGTTGACCTTGGGGGCATCGGGGTGCGGGTTGCTCGCAATGGGCAGTTAGTAGCTCTTCTGCACCGTGGGTTAGACCGATGCAACACATCTATGATCCGGACCGAGACACTATTCTTAATCGAGATCTGATAAAGATTGTCATGTATGTGCTAGATGTGCAAGATATAATTATAGCACTTGGTCTGAGGCACGTGGTACCGACAGATCTTTTCGATCAATTTCTCCGACTTGAGTATTAGCTCCATGGAGTAGGTCATTGAGTCTACGTGCGCATGCATGAAACTGAGCATCTATATCTATGTGATGGTGTTTGTGTAATTATTTTGTGATTTAAACAGTGATAGTGGCATGATGGTAATTATTATTCTATGATGATGGCATAATTGTGATCATGATATGATATTTTTGGTATAACATGTTGTTTATATTATCTCTGTGCCATTATGCTGGTATTGGCGTAGGTGATCTCACCTCTTTGTATGTATATCTGTATATTGTATTTATATTGGGTGAAGACGTTGAGAAAGATACGGTACTAGAAGGAGAAGAGGAATTACTTCTCACATCAGGAACCGCAGAGTTCTGACAGTATGACGTCAAGAGCCAGTTTCTTCGGATATGTACGTTTACAATTTCACGGAGGAGTTGGAGAATGGAGGACAAGTCCCGATGAGCGAGGACTTATTTACGAGGGGTACCTGACTGTTAGTATTAGTAGGTTGTATCGTGGGGATCCATTTTTCTGTGTGACTATCTTTGTTCATGTTGAATTTTCGTTGCATATCAGGCGACATTGGGACACTAGAAATTATGTCCCAACGGAAATCGATAGTGTCGTCGGCCGGACACACGTTCGTAGGGCTACTCGTCATAACGATTCCTACTGCCGAGGAACCCGAGGAGGACCCGTCTGAGGGGTCTTCTCGCTTAGTTAAACTTGAGCATGTTTGAACTCGATATAAATAATGTTTGTAATTATTTAAGTGTGTTTGTTGTTTCAAGAAATGGTCTGTAATAAATAAACCTGACAGCACTTGTGTAATATGTATAATGATGTACATTATGTGTGATGATGTATAATAATTTTATTTTTCGCTAAGTTTATTTTATTGTCAAAAAAAAATTTACAACTCGTATTTTATTATAACATCATATTTTATAACTTGGGGTAATTTGGTAACAAAGTAACATAAATGTGGCACCCTACGGTGGGTGTTACACTAGTTGGTATCAGAGCCCAAGTTAGAGTCTTTTGGGGTTGTGGTTAGGTCTGTCTTGCTTGTGTTGTGTGATTCTCTGTTATTGTTTTCTGAAAAGAAACAATATTGTTTGAAGATTGACTTTGCTTTCTTTGTATTGCTCAGTTTAAGTAGAGAAAGTAATGATATCTCGAGGACGTGGACGTGGAAATACTAGCAAAATATGGGCCGAATGGGAATGATAATGTGAACATGGCTGCAAGTTTATAAGTGTTAGCTATGCAAAGAATGGCGGAAGTGGTTGCACAACAAAATCAACGGGCTAATGAAAATGTGCACAGGTTTATCGGAGTTTGAAGGAAAATCCACTAAAGTTTCATGGAGAGTTTGATCCTGGAGAAAGCTGAACTTTGGATCCGAGAACTTGAAAAGATATTTGATGCTATGGGTTGTCTTGATGAACGGAAGCTTACATTGGCGCGCGTTTGTCTTTGGTAGGAGATGGTGAACGTTGGTGGGCGGGAGCTAGAAAATTTGTTGGAAGTTTGAAGGAAGGATGGTGACATGGCAACTTTTTAAACAAAGATTTTTGGAGAAATATTTTCCAAAAGTGTGAGGCATATGAAGGAAATGGAGTTTCTGAGTTTACGACAAGGATTGATGTCCATCAGTGAATATGCGGTAAAATTTGAAAGTTTGTCTCAGTTTTCAAGATATTTACAGATGAACCCAGATGAGAGTGGAAATGCAGGAAATTTGAGGAAGGATTAAAGTGGATATTAAAAGAGTCATATCGATGTTGGAGATTAATCAATTTCCAACTTTGATTGAAAAATGTCGTAAAGTTGAAGAGATCGATCATCAGCGAGCGGCAAGAAATAAGAATTTTGGACCTGCAAGGTTCCAAAAAGGGAAGAATAATCAAGCAAATCACTCTCAGCAAAGCCGTATGTGAAACCGGCAGGAGGTCAGATCAAGAAGCAATTTGTGGGAGGAAGTTTTAGTAATAATAAATCAAGTCAAGCTGGGACTCCTATTCGATGTTTCAAATGTGGGAAAGATCATCTCACGAAGGATTGTTAACATAAGGAAGTTGTTTGTTTTAAGTGTGGCAAGCTTAGACATTTCTCCAAAGACTGTGATCAGATAAAGAAGGAAACCTCTGTGGGAAACGTCCGTACTGCCAGACCACAGGTGGGTGGTCGTGTTTATACAATGAACGGAGAGGAAGCCGCTAAATCTGAGGACTTGATAATGGAGGAGGGTGCTATTGAAGGTAATCCATTAACCATACTTTATGATTCAGGAGCAACACATTCTTTCATTGCATGTGATTGTGTTAAGCATTTGGGATTGACTGTGACTACTTTGCCGTATGATTTGAGTGTTGCTACTCCTACTGATAAGCCAGTAGTTACCTCAACAGTAGTTGGAGCCATCTAGAGATCAGAGGAATCGGAATTTTGGACCGACAAGGTTTCAGAGAGGTGGAGGTGGTAATGCAAATCGATTTCAGCGTAAGCCGTATACCAGGCCAACAGGAAGTCAATCTCAACGACCATCTGTTAGTGGAGGTGCAAGTGGTAGTGGAGCTGGACAGAGGGTGGCGTTTACGCCAACATGTTTTAAGTGCGGGAAGAAAGGTCATATTTCTCCCGAGTGTACGGTTAAAGGTGCGCTTGTTTCAATTGTAAGCAACCTAGGCACATATCAAAGGATTGTCCACAAATGTAGGAGAGAAAACCTGTTGTTCGGTATGTTAAAGCTAATCGTGAGAAATCGGAAGTACTCAACCGAGATCCGGAGGACGAGTGTATACAATGATGGGATCTGAGATTTCTAAGTCTCGATGATCTTATTCGAGGAGAAGGAGCCCGTCTAAAGAAGAAGAAAGAAAAAGACAACGAGGTAAATTTCGACGATATCTCCTTATGACATTGGAGGTAACCTTAATTTCTATTGTATGACTCGGGTGCTACACACTCGTTTATTGCCTATGATTGTGTGGAAAGACCCGAAGTTGCTGTGTCTTCTCTGAATGTTAAGTTGAGTGTATCTACGCCAACTTGCTAAACCTGTAGTTACTTCTAAGATCTGTTTGAATTGTTCTATTGTTGTGAAGGGCCATTTGTTTTTGGTCAATTTGATTTGTTTGCCTCTCATTGAGATTGATGTAATCTTAGGGATGGATTGGTTATGTTCTAACTATATCCTCATAGATTGTGCAAAGAAAACTATAGTTTTTCCTAAGGAAGAAGAGTCTGGATTCTTAAGCTGCTTTGTTAAGGTCAAGTCTTTGTTGAGAAATGGAGCGCAGGATATCGGTATTGTCTTCTCTAGAAGTTAAGAATGAGAAGGATGTGAATACTATTCCCGTTGTCAACGATTTTCCTGATGTTTTTCCGAAGAAGATGTACCAGGTTTACTGCTTTGAGCGGAGATCGAGTTCTTAATTGATTTAGTACGGGAACGGTCCTATCTCAATTGCACCATATCGTATGTCACCGGTAGAGTTGGAGGAGCCGAAAAAGCAATTGGTGGAACTGTTGGAGAAAGAATTTGTACGACCTAGCGTTTCCCCATGGGGTGCACCATGTACTTTTGGTCAAGAAGAAGGATGGAACGTCACGACTTTGTGTGGACTATCGGCGGTTGAACAAGGTGACTATCAAGAATAAATATCCGCTTCCAAGAATCGACGATTTGATGGATCAATTGAGAGGAGCTGTGATATTTTCCAAGATAGATCTACGATCGAGGTTATCACCGGTTCGTGTAAGAGGGGAAGACGTGCCGAAAACGCTTTTTTCGAACTCGTTATGGACATTATGAGTATCAAGTGATGCCATTCGGGGTGACGAATGCTCTGCCATATTTATGGATTATATGAACAGGATATTTCGTCCGTATCTAGACAGTTTGTCGTTGTCTTTATCGATGACATTCTGATCTATTCTAGATCGAAGGAAGAGCATGCTGAACATCTGAAAGTTGTTCTTCAGATTTTGAGGGAGAAGCAGCTGTATGCAAAATTGGCTAAGTGTGAGTTTTGGTTGAAAGAAGTCCAATTTCTTGGTCACGTAATTTCTAAAGAAGGTATTGCGGTGGACCCATCGAAAGTGGAGACTGTTTTACAGTGGGAGAGACCTAAGACAGTAACAGAAGTTCAAAGTTTTGTTGGACTTGCTGGTTATTATCGGAGATTTATCGAAGGTTTTTCCAAGATTGCTTGGGACCACTTACACAACTGACGAGGAAAAGTCAAGCTTTTGAATGGACGGAAGAGCGTGAAGCCGGTTTTCAAGAGTTGAAGAAGAGGTTAACAAGCTGCACCTGTTAATCCTACCGGTCGAGGAAATCTTTCGATGTGTATTGTGACGCTTCTTATCAAGGACTAGGATGCGTGTTGATGCAAGATCGGAACGTGGTGGCATATGCTTCTCGACAATTGAAGGTTCATGAAAAGAATTATCCTATGCATGATTTGGAATTGGCTGCGGTAGTTTTTGCTTTGAAGATATGGAGACATTTTCTCTATGGAGCAACGTTCAACATCTTCAGTGATCACAAGAGTTTGAAGTACTTGTACGACCAAGGAAGCGAATATGAGGCAGCGAAGATGGTTAGAATTTCGAACGACTACGATTTTCAACTTTTGTACCACCCTGGTAAGGCGAATGTCGTGGCCGATGCCTTGAGTAGAAAGATTATCAGTGTTTCTGCACTGATGATTAAAGAAAAGGAACTCATTGAACAGTTTAGAGATGAGTGGTCATTTGTTGAGTTGAAACCGGAAAAGATCTGTATGAATATGGTTACTATCTCAAGTGAGCTGATGGAAGACATAAGGGAAAAGCAAAATGCCGATAAATTTTTGCAAGGAATAAGAAAACAAATGAAGCAAAACGAGGCAGTAGAATTCAAAGAAGGAACTGATGGAATTCTGAGGTTTCGGGGTAGAATCTGTATTCCTCGTGACCGAGAGCTGAGGCAATATATTGTGGAACATGCCCATACTAGTCTATTAAGTATGCATCCAGGCATAACAAAGATGTACCAAGACTTGAAGAAGTTATTCTGGTGGCATGGAATGAAAGGGGATGTAGTTAGATGCGTGTCAACTTGCCTAGTTTGTCAAAAATCGAAAGTTGAACACCAAAGACCAGCTGGGATGTTACAACCATTATCGATTCCAGAATGGAAATGGGACAGCATTTCTATGGATTTCGTTACTGGTTTGCCGAAGACAAAGAAAGGTCATGATGTAATATGGGTTATAGTTGATAGACTTACGAAATCGGCTCATTTCTTACCAATTAATATCAAATATTCATTGGAAAGATTAACCCAGTTGTACATCAGTGAAATTGTCAGACTACATGGTGTACCGACAAGTATAATTTCTAATCGTGATCCGAGGTTTACGTCAAGATTTTGGCGAAGTCTACAAGAAGCTATGGGAACTAAGTTACGGCGAGTTCGGCGTATCATCATGGGTGACGGTCGGTCCAGATTGAAAGAAGAACTATACAATTTTTGGAGGATTTATTGCGTGCTTGTGTTTTGGAACAACGGGGAAGTTGGGATGAATTTTTATCTTTGATAGAATTCACCTACAACAATAGTTTTCACGCAAGCATCGGAATGGCACCTTATGAGGCATTGTATGGAAGACGATGTCGAACGCCACTATGCTGGTATCAAGATGGGGAGAGTATGACTGTTGGACCGGAACTTGTACAACAGACTACGGATAAAGTCAAGATGATACAAGAGAAGATGAGGACGACGTAAAGCAGACAAAAGAGTTACGCGGACAAACGAAGACGATCTCTTGAGTTTAAGGAGGGTGAGCATGTGTTTTTAAGAGTTACTCCTACGACTGGTGTCGGAAGAGTGATTAAGTCGAAGAAGCTTACTCCTAAATTCATTGGACCATATCAAATTATCCGACGTATTGGTCCTGTAGCATATCAGATTGCTTTGCCGCCTTTTCTATCCAATTTGCACGACGTGTTTCATGTGTCTCAGTTACGGAAGTATATACCAGATCCGACACATGTTATACGACCAAAGTAATGACGTGCGATTAAAGGAGAATTTGACTTACGAAACTTTACCTGTCGGGATAGAGGACAGAAAAGGTAAAGCGCTTCAGGGAAGATGATCGAGCTAGTGAAGGTCATATGGAATGATGTGACGGTGAAGCTACTTGGGAACTGGAAGATAAAATGAAGGATCAATCTTATCCTCATTTGTTTGGATGAACATCGAATTTCGAGGACGAAATTTTTATTTGTTAAGGGAGAGTTGTAACGCCCCAATTTTTAGAAAATATTCAGAATGTCTTGTTTTACGTTTTTCATGCTTTTGTATGAATGACCGTTGTGTCCCTGTTTTTACGTTCTCGATTTACGTATGAAAACAATTACGATAATCTGAGGCTCAAATTTTATTTGATCGTTTTACGTAGTTTGCTTCGAGACGGTAAAATAAAAATTTTTCTAGCTCTTGTATTAATTTTTCTGAAAGATATACGGTATATAATCTTCTTTGGATATTTTATTTGAACGTTTTGGACGATTACCTACGTTGTGGGAAAAAATGGGAAAATGACCGTTACGTCCCACAACGTCTTGTTTTATTTGTTTTTCTGTTTTTAATTGTTTTCTTCTTGATTTAATGCCGAAAAATACCGTGCTGTGATTTTATATGGACTTTTTGTGTGATTTGCTCCGAGGCGGGAAAATAATATTTTCCCGGTAGGGAAAATCTTATTTTATTATTTAGAATTGGGGGATCTTACTTAACTTGGATCTGAATGAGACTAAAAATAATCTTTTAATTTTTAGGATTTAAGCTAATCAAAATAAAATAATTTTATATTATTATAATATTATTTTATTAGTCGAAGATAATTTAGTGACAAATGGACCCTAAAAATATTTTGCGGGACCCACAATTAGCGAAATCGGTTAGATCGGTAGCTTAATTAATCACCGTAGTATTTGTAGAACTTTCCAGAAAGTGACTCGGCGTGACTCAAGACCGAAAAATTAAATACAATCGTGTGACTCAATGACATGTGAGTCACCATAAGCCAACCAATGGAAATCAAGCTTGCTCACCAAGGCTTGATCTTGGCCTTTGATTCATCCAATGGCTTGGATGAAGCCAAGCAAGGTGCCCACCTTGCACCTCACTTAATGTTTACGGCCAAGAGGCCTTAGGAGACCAAAATTACCTTTCTCCTTCATCACTTTTCTCTCTTCTCTCTCATCAAAACCCTAGCCACCATTCTTGTCCATTTTCTTCACCATTTTCGGCCAAGAGCCATTCCTAACCATCCAACCATCCAAAAAATTTTCTAACCAAGTTTCCTTAACCTAAACACTATTCTAAGAACCTTTGTAGTTGGGAGTTTCTTCAAATTCTTCCATCTAGGGCTTGGAAACCAACCTTGAAAGTTTTACCTAGAAGGTGAAATTTCATGCTTTTCTTTTCTCTCTTTTTTTTCAAAGTTCTAAGCCATGATTTTTCCATGGTTTAGCTTCTTTTTCATGGTTAGTAACATGTAGATTTTGTTTGAGATTTCTAGGTATTTTTGGTGGTGAAAACTTGTGACCTAGGAGGTGTGAAAGCAAGCCTTTTGTCTTCATTTAAGGTAAGAGGAAGACAATTCTTATCATCTCTTGATGGTGGTAAGAAGATGGAGCCATTTGTGATGTTTGTAGAATCCATAAGGATTCGGTGGTCATGTGTTAATTATGTGTGTATTTGTTAATTTTTGTGGTTGCTAGTAGTTTATGTGGTAATTGTTATTAGCTTTCTTGTTTGATGATTGTAATAATTTTGCATGTCTATTAGCTTTTGAAAGCATGTCTACAAGCTTTAGTTTAGGTTGTATGTGTTAGAAAATATTTTTGCATGTGTTAGAAATATAATGCATGTGTTAGAATTGTATGATAAAGTATAGGATGTGAATAACATGTGTAAATTTTGCATGAGTGTTCCAAAGAACACATCCAATAGCTCACGGCAATGACAAGTTTGGAGGACCAAAATGTTCTCTTGATTTTTCCTAAAGTGTAACTTAATTAACCTAGGAGAATCAAGAAAGTTTCTAATTGATTTGATCAAAGAAAATGCATTTAGAAATCAAATGGTAAAAACTTAGTATTTTGGGCCAACATGCCTAAAGGATTAAATTGACTATTGTTAACTATTTTCTAAAATGATTTAATGAACTTAGACAATATAATACATTTGATATGATTTAAAAGGTGAAAGACATTTTGGAAATCAAATGCAAAAGTTTTATGAAATTTGGCCAACGTGCCACTATAGGTAATTATGATTTCTAAAACTTGATTCTAAACCTTTTTCAATTAAAAAGAAACAATACAAGTTAAGAAGAAATTTTCTATAATGATTTTTGAAGGAACCAATTGATTAGAAGTAAGTCTAAAGGGTTAAAAATTCATAATTTTATCATTAGGAAGGAAATACGATGTAATGTTAAGAAATTTTCTAACATATAGCTCACTTTTGGTTTTGAAGCATGTTAGAGATTTCAAAAAGAATTAAATGGAATGGTTAAAAATTAGGTAAATGGAAATTTTATGGATAAATTAGGAAACCATTATTATGATATTCTAAACAAAATACTGTCAATTTTTAGTAAAAATGAACCAATAAGATAGCAAAAATATCTAAAAGACAAGTGTGATTCACGGTATGAAAAATTATTCTACGTAGTTTAAATGTACTAAGTACTATTTACTGTTTGTTTAAACAAGAATTTTAAAGGCATTCGAATAAGAAAATGATTTAAAAATCCTACGCGATTGAGAAAACGTATTAAAAATGCTACACGATTTTAAAAACAGAAAAATATTTTTACCTGATTTTTAAACGTTTGTAAAAACGACGAGATTTCAAAAACGCGATAAAATTTCTACGCGATTGACCGTTACTATATTTATTTTTTCTTTGTCGGGAAAATGTGAACCCGTCTGAGCTTTTGAGGTTATTTCGCTGTCGGGAAAAAGTGAACCCGTACAGGCTTTTTGCCATTGAGGGCATATTTTTATCTTGAGGGCATTTTCGTAATTTCATATATTTGGAATTATGTTTTGTCTTTATACCAATTTTTGGTGTTTTGGTTGACGAGACGAATCACATCGTGTTGTCGATGCGATAAACGTAGTGTGGTTCATTGTTCTAATGAACTTGGAGACTTTAGTGTACGGGATCCCACATGTGGACAGTTGGTAGCTCCGCTGGGCCGTGGTAAACCGATAGCACACTAATGTACTCGACATTCACTATATTTAATCGAGGTTTGTAAAGTCTAGTAGTACATTGCCTATAGTGCCACAACGGGAGACCGTGAACTATACTACGCCTGGAGGGTGGATTCCCGGTCTTAGTAGGCTATTGGCAACGTGTGACCGCGTAATAGTTGGTTGGGCAGCCGTGGTACTAATAGATTTTGCAAGTCATTCTCTCGATATCTGTTTGGGTTTAGTTCCATGGAGTAGGGTTGTGTTTTGGTGTATTTGATTATATCTTGGATAATATTCCATTTTCTCTATTTATCTTTATCGGTAATATCTTGGATGTTTTTACATTCTCTCTATTTATATTTATCGATAATTCTTATGTTAGTTGTCCATTTCTTATCTTATTTTATCTGTGAGATTGATTTATCTATGTGGTTTTCTTTATTTGTGTTATATACGTGATGTTACGAAACACTAGGATATCTAATATGTACTCTATTCCATTATTATTATTGTTATAGCTTTTTCGTATTGTATGAACTGTATAGTTGTTATTTGTCGTCTTCTTATTGGCCGTGTTGTGATGATTTTATGTTGTCTTACCTCTTTATTGTATGTGTCTCTTGTCTATTTATTTTATGCGGTAAAGAGTTTGAAGAGGAAGAAGAGGAACAACCTCTTGAGATCGTGTACCACGAGGAAGAGGAAGGTCGGCAAAGCCGACGATCGGTTTACGATCAAGAACCATCCGATCATCCATATCCTCTGGATTGATTGTGTGGGATGGCGACGCCAGGATTTTTGGGATTCATAGAGCTGGTATTTCATGGAGGTGATCTGGCTTGGCATTTACGAGGAGATCGTGCTTCTTTACATATGCGGGACGTATGGCCGTGATTCTACGTCATCGCTTTGATGGAGATCCGATTATGACTACGACGTTATTTCGCACTTAGAGTTACCCTTATCCATTAGGCGTTATTGGGGTCTTGAAAACCACGAGCCTAGTGAGATAAGCATCGTATCGACCGCGCGATCCCGTTATCGCCGTGTGTCGAGACATCCGGATATCTATCTCCCGATGATCATTTTCGGTGAGAGTGATCCATCCGAGGATTAGATAACCATGATGTTTTTTTTTTTTTTGGGCGCGTCGGCGTATGTACGTATATATTAACTCTTTTATTGCTTTCTTTCTTGTTTTTGTTTAAATAGTTGTAGTCTTAGTTGTAAATTATTTGTACATCGTTTATAACTTAATCATATGTATATTATTAGTGATGATGTTTTTTTTTATTTCGTATTTTTCGCATTATCTTTTTATTACATATTTCTGTCTATCAGGAATTATTTTACAACCCGTAATAATATTTAACAAATGTTCCGCAACTTGGGTAGATTTTATTTCTATTTCTTTTATTTTCTTTTATGTGTGAAATCCTCCAAAGGGGTGTTACACTATTGACAATTGAACAAGGTTACAATAAAGAACAAATATCCACTTCCAAGGAAAGATGATCTGATGGATCAATTGCGAGGAGCCGCAATATTTTCTAAAATTGATCTGCGTTCTGGATATCACCAGATACGTGTGAAAGTGGAGGATATTCCCAAGACTGCATTCCGGACGCGCTATGGGCATTACGAGTATCTTGTGATGTCATTCGGTGTAACAAATGCACCAGCCATATTCATGGACTTCATGAATAGAATTTTTCGTTCATACTTGGATAAGTTTGTTGTCGTCTTTATTGATGACATTTTGATCTATTCTCGAAATCAGGAGGAACATGCTGAACATCTCAGAGTGGTTCTTCAGATTCTAAAGGAGAATAAGTTATATGCCAAGTTATCCAAATGTGAATTTTGGTTGAGCGAAGTTCAATTTTTGGGACACGTAATATCGAAGGATGGAATTGAGGTTGATGCTTCCAAGGTGGAGACAGTTTTGGAGTGGGAAAGACCAAAGACTGTAACAGAAATCCGTAGTTTTATCGGATTAGCTGGTTATTATAGACGGTTCATTGAGGGGTTTTCAAAGATTGTAGGACCTCTTACCCAACTTACACGAAAGAATCAACCGTTCGTGTGGACTGATGCATGCGAAGAAAGTTTTCAAGAGTTGAAAAGACGATTGACTACTTCACCGGTATTGATTCTACCTGATCCAAACGAACCTTTCAAAGTATATTGTGATGCTTCGTATCAAGGATTGGGTTGTGTAATTATGCAAAATCGTAAGGTGGTGGCTTATGCTTCAAGACAGTTGAAAAATCATAAGAGGAATTATCCGACTCATGACTTCGAGTTGGCAGCTGTGGTTTTTGCTTTGAAAATTTGGAGGCATATTCTCTATGGAGCTACATTCACTGTTTTTAGTGATCATAAAAGTTTAAAATATCTGTTTGACCAAAAAGAGTTGATCATGAGACAAAGGCGTTGGTTAGAGTTTCTGAAGGATTATGACTTTCAATTGCAGTATCATCTTGGAAAGGCGAATGTCGTAGCGGACGCATTGAGTAGAAAAATACTTGGTGCTTCTGTTATGATGATCAGAGAGAAGGAGTTGATAGAAGAATTTCGGGATATGCGATTATCTGTGAAATTGACGCCAGGTAAGATGCGTTTAAACATGATCACCATTTCAAATGATTTGATGGATAGAATTCGTGAAGGACAAAACAGTGACCAATATTTGCAAGAAGCAAAAGAAGCAAAGAGCCAAGGAGCAGTGTTGGAATTTAGCGAAGGTGCTAAAAGAATTTTGGAGTAGTTTACAAGACTCGATGGGAACAAAGTTTGTGTGCCTAATGATCCAGATCTTAGAAGATTGATTTTGGATGAAGCTCACGTGTTGGAGTAAAAATGCATCCGGGAGCCACAAAGATATACCATGATTTAACACAATTATATTGGTGGCAAGGAATGAAGAAAGATGTTGCAGAGTATGTATCATCCTGTTTGGTTTGTCAGAAGGCTAAGGTTGAACGCCAAAGACTTTCGGGAATGTTGCAACCTTTGCCTATTCCTGAATGGAAATGGGATGACATAGCAAAATCTCTTGAGTTTGAAGAAGGTGAACATGTATTTTTACGAGTGACGCCTATGACGGGTGTTGGGCGAGTGCTTAAATCTAAGAAGCTCACTCCAAAATTTATTGGGCCGTATCAAATTTTACGTCGAGTAGGTCCGGTGGCATATCGATATGCATTACCACCTTTTCTGTCAAATCTTCACAATGTATTTCACATATCACAATTACGGAAATATATTTCTGATCCTACTCATGTTATCAAGCCAGACACAGTACAGCTGAAGTAAAATTTAACCTATGAAACTTTTTCAGTAAAGATTGAGGATCGAAAGACAAAGCAACTTCGAGGTAAGGAAATTTCATTGGTTAAAATTATTTGGGATGATGTAAGCGGAGAAGCTACATGGGAACTAGAAGAAAAGATAAAAAACGATATCCCTATTTATTCGAGGATGTGAAATCAAGTTCATCAAGTTTCGAGGACGAAACTTTTGTAGAGGGAGAGTTGTAACACTCCAAACTTTCTATTTATTAAATAAATTTTGATAGCAACGAATTATCTTGTTTAGTGATTTCGTATATATCTTGTAAAGTTATTTTGAATATTAAATACGTATATTTAATCGTTTTGAGTAATTTGTTCCGTGTCAAGAAAATAATAATTTTCGGGCCGGAAAAATATACGTAAATTAATTTTTACTGTTTAGTCTTAATTAATTTACGTAATTTGATTTGATATTTGTGAATTTTCTAATTTTTGTGATTTTATACGTGATTTTGGAATTTTTACTGTGTTATGGGCACACGAGGTGTATGTGGGCCCAGGTGGCCATACGTGGGCCTAGGTGCGTCCCGCAAAATGAAATTTTTTTCTACGAATAAAAAATTTATCAATTTTTAGACGGAGATAGGGGATCTTACTAAACCCGAATCCTAAACAGCTTTTAAAAATTTCTTTATCTTTTTTTGTCGTATTTAATTAAAAATACAAAGTATTTAATTAAAATATATATATATATATATATATATATATATATATATATATATTTGTAAGGTTAGAACAGAAGATAAAAATAAAATTCTATATTGTTAAGATAACATTAGTGGTTTGAATATTCACTATCAATTTAATTATCGTTGGAGAATTAATCTTGATTTAATTTAACGATGGAGATTTGATCTTAAAAGTAAATAGGATCAATTATAACCGTTGGATGGAAATTAAATCAAGGGTAGGGATTTAATTTTATAAATGGCTATGACCATTATCAACCCTTGGATGTAAAATTAATCAATGGTGGAGATGGATCATTAATGACCATTGGATTTGGATTTAGATCAATGGTGGAGAATTGGTCATCAAAAATGATTACAACCATTTTGGACCCTTGGATGCAAAGTTTGAAGGTGTAATCTTGACTCTTCATTTTTGGAGACACATCTAAGGGATAGGGTTTAAAGAGAAAAGATCCAATGGCCCATAATAAGTCTTCTACCTATAATGCTTTTAATTAATACCTAAAATGACTAAAAACAAAAATGGCTCTCAAATTGTCACATTTTGGAGTGCATGATGAGGGGGGGACGGTTGAAGGAGCAAGGAAGAAGGAAGACCATTTTAGAATAGGTTTTTAGGCCAAAGAAAGAGGATGGAAAAGGATAAAGAAAATAGCCAAGTATTAAGACAAACTACTATTGATCATTAATGCTTATGTTTTTCAAATTTCACTTTGTATTTTTCTCCAAGGCATGCTACGGCAATGCCATCTTGGAAGACCATTCTACACTTCATTTATCACTTCTTCACTTTATCACTTAAACTTCAAAGAAACCAAACCAAGAAAACTCCATTTCTCTCCCAAAATATGACCATTCGGCCAAGCACTCCAATCTTCTCCTCCATCACTCTTTAATTTCATACAACCTAGTTTCTTGAATCTTTACCTCATTCTAAACAACTTTCATGTTGAAGACTTTCTCTAAATCTTCCATCTTGAAGGACTTTCACTAAGATCAAGTTCTAGAGTTTTTGTTGGTGAAGCGTAAGAAAACTTCATTTATTCTTTTCTTTTTCATGTTCTAAACCATGTTTGATCCATGGTTCTTCTTATTCAAGCTTAATATACTAAATTTCTTGTATTTGTTTCATGTTTAAGAACTTGTGTTGGTGGAGATATTGTTCAAACACAAATCAACAAGCTTTTTGGTGGTTCTTCAAGAGGTAAGAGGGAGATTCATCTCACCAACCAAGCATGGTGGTGAGAGATGGTTTTATATTTGATAGATGGTGAATCCATGTAAGGATTCCTATCCATAGTCATGTAATAATTTATGTGTGTTATGTGCTTTGATTATTTTTGTCTATGCTTGATATGCTTTGCATGATTTACTTGTGTATGCATGCTTAGTATGATTTTTATATTTTTATTTGTTTATATGGTATGCTTAAAATATGCATGATGATATATGTTGAATATATTATGATGGATGTATGTTGAAATAAGTAAAATTTTAGCTCCAAAGGCCATAGAGGAGGTCACGGTTGAACTTCCAAGACTAAGGTTTAATTTGAAATTTTTCAAGAATTATAGAATGAATTTTTAGTCCTTGAACTAAAATAAATTTCAGCCAAGACATCAACCAAATTAGTGTTCACAAAATTATATTTTCATGAATGACAATATTGAATGATTTGAGAAGTAAGGAAATTAAATAAAAGGGTTTGTTTTACAAAAATAAGGCACACGTTTTTTTTGAGTTATATTTTTATTAATTTATTTTGTGTAGAAAATAAGAATGGATCTTAGATGATTTACAAGAAAAATATTTGGTAGTTTCAAAGGCCATATATAAGGTTTTGACAATTTAGAAAAATATTTGATGTTATAAAATACAAGAATTTTCAAATAAGGAGTTTTGGAAAAAGGAATTAAAGTGTAATATATTTAGTGAAGTGGAATTTTTATAAATAAAAGGAAAAAGAAATTGAAAGTGTTGAATTTCAAATTATTTTAAAGAGAATTAATTTTAGAAGTGATTTAGAAATATAAAAGAAAATGTTCATAACTTAAATTTACTAACGTAGTATTCATTTATTGGGTTTTGAAAACGTTAGAAAATTTAAAGTTAGAAACATGAAATTAAATCAACTAAATGTGATTTTGTAAGATTAAATCAATAAAAAATAATTTTTGAGAAAATATATTACGGAAAAGATTTTTGACTAAGAATAAGAAGGGAATAAATTAAAAATTATATTATTGTAAGAAAAGTCTAAAATAATATTTTTAAAGTTAAGAAATATTTTACGAAGGGTAAAAACGGTGAAAAATGATTTACGTAACTCAAAAACATAATTTTTAAGTTACGCGATTTGAAAAAAAAAATGTTAAAATGTTTCTACGCGATTTTTAAAGCGTTTAAATATTTTACACGATTGAAATGTTGTAGAAAAATATCGCTAGGCGATTTAAAAATGAAAGAATATTTTACGCGTTTTAATACAGTAGAAAATTGTTACGCGAATTTTTAAACGTAACAGAAATATTACAAATCATTGATTACGTAATAAAATATTACGTGACAGTGAAAATGTGACAAAAATATTTTTCGAATGAGAAAAACATGGTAATGTATTTTTGTTGTTAATTATACAGTAAACTTTACAGTTAAAATCAGTATATGAATACTGTACAAGAAATTTAGAAGTTTGTCTGAAATTGGCATTAATACATGAACGTAAAACAGTATTTGAACCTCGTATGAGAAATTATGTGATTTACCTTTGGTTGGTAATTGGTGCATTACACATGCATTGAAAATGGTCCATGGACTGTATATGGCTAATTGCCTAGGAGAAACATACACCTCTTGAGTGGGTGCGATACGCGTAGTGTAGGTCACTTGTTGACCTTGGGGGCATCGGGGTGCGGGTTGCTCACAATGGGCAGTTGGTAGCTCTTATGCACCGTGGGTTAGACCGATGCAACACACCGATGATCCCACCGAGACACTATTCTTAATCGAGATCGATAAAGATTGTCATGTATGTGCTAGATGTGCAAGATATAATTATAGCACTTGGTCTGAGGCACGTGGTAACGACAGATCTTTTCGATCAATTTCTCCGACTTGAGTATTAGCTCCATGGAGTAGGTCATTGAGTCTACGTGCGCATGCATGAAACTGAGCATCTATATCTATGTGATGGTGTTTGTATAATTATTTTGTGATTTAAACAGTGATAGTGGCATGATGGTAATTATTATTCTATGATGATGGCATAATTGTGATCATGATATGATATTTTTGGTATAACATGTTGTTTATATTATCTCTGTGCCATTATCTGGTATTGGCGTAGGTGATCTCACCTCTTTGTATGTATATCTGTATATTGTATTTATATTGGGTGAAGACGTTGAGAAAGATACGGTACTAGAAGGAGAAGAGGAATTACTTCTCACATCAGGAACCGCAGAGTTCTGACAGTATGACGTCAAGAGCCAGTTTCTTCGGATATGTACGTTTACAATTTCACGGAGGAGCTGGAGAATGGAGGACAAGTCCCGATGAGCGAGGACTTATTTACGAGGGGTACCTGACTGTTAGTATTAGTAGGCTGTATCGTGGGGATCCATTTTTCTGTGTGACTATCTTTGTTCATGTTGAATTTCCATTGCATATCAGGCGACATTGGGACACTAGAAATTATGTCCCAACGGAAATCAGCATAGTGTCGTCAGCCCGGACACCTGTTCGTAGGGCTACTCGTCATAACGGATTCCTACCTGCTGAGGAACCCGAGGAGGACCCGTCTGAGGGGTCTTCTGCTTAGTTAAACTTGGGCATGTTTGAACTCTGATATAAATAATGTCTGTAATTATTTAAGTGTGTTTGTTGTTTCAAGAAATGGTCTGTAATAAATAAACCTGACAGCACTTGTGTAATATGTATAATGATGTACATTATGTGTGATGATGTATAATAGTTTTATTTTCCGCTAAGTTTATTTTATTGTTAAAAAAAAATTTACAACTCGTATTTTATTATAACATCATATTTTATAACTTGGGGTAATTTGGTAACAAAGTAACATAAATGTGGCACCCTACGGTGGGTGTTACATGTCCCACTCAGCCGTTGCGGTGGATTAGATTTTTCCACTGTTGATTTCTTAAAAGAATTTCAATCATGGCGAAATGGATGATCAAAAGGCAGAAATTGGCGATGGCAATCAAACCAGCAACATTTCCTACCGTGCTTCAATACAAATGACTTACTGTGATTCATACATAGCGAACAAGAAAGTTTTCCATGAGTGCTCCACCCAAACAGCATTCCATAAGCTGGAAAGTCACTTATTGTCCATAACAAAGCCTCCCTCATATCGAAATTTTGCTTCTTCCAGGCATCATAAGTTTGTACCCTGTCGTCCCACAATATCTTTAGATCGTCAATTAAGGGTCTAAGATAGACATCTAAACTTTTACCTGGTGACTTTGGTCCAGGAATCACAAGAATGAGGAATATGTATTCCCTTCTCATACACATACTTAGGGGTTAGATTGTACGGTGTGACAAAAACAGGCCAACATGAATATGGTGTGGCTGAACCGCCGAATGGATTAAAACCATCTGTACAAAGGCCAAGCCTAACATTTCGAGCGTCTAGCGCAAATGTTGAATGGGTATCGTCAAATCGTTTCCAAGCCTCAGCATCAGCTAGATGCCTAATCATTGATTCATCTTGACGCACTCCATTTGCATGCCAACTCATATGTTGTGCAGTGTTTTTGGACATAAACAGACATTGGAGTCTAGGCATAATGGGAAAATATCGCAACACTGAGTGCGACACATCCTTCTCATTCGATGAACGTCTCGCCTTCAGTTTGAATTGTGGGTGTCCACATACTAAGAAAACTGAGTGGAGTCTTTTGTCATTGTGTTCTTTGTAATACAACATGCACTGATTAGGACACGCATCTATTTTCTCATATCTTAATCCCAACTCACGAACCATTCTCTTCGATTTGTAAAAGTTTTCGGGTAACCTCTTAGGCTCTGGAAGCATGTTCTTAATTATGACAATCATTCTATCATAACAACTATCACTCATGTTAAACTTTGACTTCAAGTTCAAAAGTTGAGTTACAGCTGACAATTTCGTGTGCTTATGGCAACCATCCCATAAAGGTTCATCAACGTCTCTTAGCAAGTCATTAAACTTCGCAGTTGACGGATTTAGCTCATCTTCTAAATCTTGAGCTTCTGGATTTAATCTATCACCTGTGACATCCATAACCATATCCACGTATGGATTCTTAGGCTCCACTTCATCATCATGGACAATGGATGTTGAGCCGCTATCCCCCCATCTGTCCTCACCATGAATAGTCCAATTTACATAACCATCCACAAATCCATACTTATACAGATGTAGTTCTACCTCAAATACCTCCCTCCTAACACGATTCTTACATCTAGCACATGGACAAATGATGCAATTTAATGCATTAGTAACTGTGGGGTCTCCTTAAGTAACCCTAATGAAATCATCAACTCCATCCTTGAATTCTTCACTTACATAGCCAGTAGGATCATTTCTTCATAACATCCAACTTCGATCGGGTCTCATGATTGCTGAAATTGATTTAGCACATTAATACAATCTTTATTTCTCCATCTCCTGCTTAACATGGTATGGCCCTATCCCATTCGATAAGAAACTTTTTCAACACTTGGTTAATAGTTATTCCTTAAATCTCATATTTTATACTTGACAAAATTTCAGCAGCATTTCTCATTGGTCTCCAAGTGTAAGACTTGAACGCAGTGAGATCTACCGCGTTTAAGTATACACCCAGAGAACAAAAGGAAACATTGCAACCGAATTTCAATAAGTATAACATATGTGATTTAAAGAATAACTATTAACCAAGTGAAGAAAAAATTTCTTACCAAACTATTCCATTTGGACAATTCAAGATTCAATACAATGAGTAGTACCTTGAAAAGGTATGCGTGCTCATTAATGTAGAATCTCAAATAGGAAACTAAGGTTTTGCTTAATTTTTTACTCGAATAAGAAAGTAAAACTTTAACCATATGTTAGAGCACAATCAAAAGTTAAATCAAACCAACATTCTTAACACATAATGTGATTTGACATACATGTTTCTTTGTTCTGTTGTTTTCTGTTTTGCATAATTATTTACATGTTTGAGCATGGTATTTTGAGTGGTAGGGAGAGAATCCATTCTGGTATTGGTCTTGTGGTTTGAGAGGATACCAATCGAGTGCTCCTTGTTGGAGATTCAAGACCTAAAGCTTATAGTTATAAAAAAATCCTAGAATTAAAGTTTTATCTAATCAAGGGTCAGTTTCAGGTTGGAATCCAGGTGTCTTGTTTGCATTGTTTCCAAGTGTCTGGTTGGAGATTCAGGTGTCTTGTCTTGTTCTGGTTGGAAGTGACATAGTTTACACCATAGGATTTCTGTTTTAGTTCCCTTGGCTATGTTTCCTTTTTCTTTTGGGATTATGCATTTGAACGGATTGACGTTCCACACTGTAGTCGTCGGAGTTGCAGAGCTGAAGGTGAAGGTTGGGCTGCGCGGGTAGGAGAGTGAATAGTTAAAGGAAGGTCGAATGGAATGGGTTAGGGCAGGAAGGAGAATGAATAACTAAAGAAAAATGCCTCAAACGACTGTGTTTTTGGTAAAAAAAAAAATGGGCCAAGTCGTACCCAGCCGCTTAGGAGCCGTACCCAAATTCAAAAAAAAAAAAATTGGGTACGTACCCAACACGTACCCATCACATATCGGGTACCGGTACTCCTCCCTGGTAGGAGTACCCATGCTTCAGAGCCTATGTGCCAGTCACTATACTAAGGAAGTCGTGATTATTATGATTCGTGAATTTCAGTCGCCTGATGAAAAAATGAAGAAAATTGTTCTGAAAGTGGTGAAGCAATGTGTAAGCACTGAGGGTGTGGAAGCTGATTATATTAGAAATGATATTCTCCCTGACTTTTTCAATAACATCCGGGTTAGGAGGATGGCTTTGGATCAAAGAAACTATAAGCAACTTGTGGAGACTAATGTAGAGATAGCAAACATAACCGTTCATTGCCGAGGCGAATAGTTTTGGAAACTATTGAGAAAGTGGTCACTAAATTGGGAGCATCTGATATAGATGCATAAATAAGTTTGACTATGAATAGGCTATGTTTAGGTCCTATAAGCACATTTGGCATTGTAATTGTTAAAACAGGTAAGACACAAACCAAACCAAACTACATTATACTGATAAGACACGCTTGAAGTTAAACATGAGCAGAATTATATAATGTATCATTCAAAATGGCCAACCTTAGAAAAGATAACAAAAGTAATTGAAACCCTTCACAAATAGTACAATAATCACTGCACCAAGAGCTATAAAGTAAGCTATATCTTTTAGACACCAGTCCACAAACCTAAACTTCCAATAATGTAAAGAAGAAGACATACAGAGACTTTAAAAGAGAACAAAAAGAGAAACAAGTACACAAACAAGGAATAAGGTATCCATCTAAAAAAGAACAAAAAAATAAATCTTCATAGGATACATCACGTTTATGTTGATGTGTGTGTGAGAGAGAGAGAAAATATACTTACTTTCACTAATTTTTGTAATTAAATCTTCAACAGTTGTAACAACTCCTCCTGAAATGCCGCTTGCCCAGCTCCAATTCAATCTCAAGAACTTTTAAACTTGCAGTATCAGACTAATGAAACCAAAAAGACTATTCAGCCAATGTTTTGAAATCTCGAAAAAGAAATACATGTAACAAGTATGGAGAGATATAAACCATATTGCTAGGTCTAACGTCATATAAAAATTCTGTTTAAATGGTCAGACAAATAGAAAATCAACAGTGGACCTAGGATCAAAACAGAATGGAGAGAGAGACACTCCATGATTTCAAACCAAATAGAAAGCTTTATAGCTAAACCAACACTCAACCTCACTCACTGTCAACGACACAAAACAGAATACATATAACAATACCTTGACTTGGCCTTAGGCAAGTTACGTGATTCTGGTTCTAAATATTAAAAAAAAAAAACAGAACGGGCAATTAGACAAACATCACAGTAATAAGTAACAAAAAACAGGGATTATAACTTCCTTACATGCACATTTAAATTCAGATTTCACCTTTCTTGATATGCTTATGTCCTCCAACATGATTCATCCAATTCAGAGAAGTGAAGAAAGATTTGTGATTGACAAACCAATTAATTCCTCTCTCTTTTTTACCTTAAGAAATATAATTTGGGTAGGTAGTTTTCTCTCCCTTTCCCTCTCTCACTCCCTCTTTTAAAAATAATGAATTTTTGGTGGTCAAGAGTATTAATTTTTTATTACAAGTTTCAAAGTAAACACAAGTATGAACAGATCAGCAGCTAGCACCCTAGCACCAATGGAAGCTTCTATTCATGTTTCTCCTATATATTGCCTTTTGTCTGCTCCTCTTTTATTTTCCTCTTCTCTTTTTCATAATCTTTCATATGTGGTTCAAATACTAGAGATCTACTATGTGATTATAGAAGTCCATATCTACATTATATATCTACTTGTTAATGGCAGAACAAGTTCTTTTACTGATACAGCTACCTAAGGTCTTTAGGTCTTTAGGTCTTTTGGTCAGGAAGATCTCAGGCAGGATCTCATGAGCTTAAAAGAGAGTGAAAGAGATACATATGAAATATTCTAACATGAAGATTGACATTTCTTCCTCATTTTTGTACATTGTCCTAATTGCTCATCCCTCATAGGAAATGGTGAGCAAATCCAACTCAAGCTTTGACTCTATGATTCCCTTGTTCCTGTGGCACTGTTCAAGATCATTTCCTTCAAATATTGAGTCTTATTTCACTTGATTTTGTTTATGAACTTTTTCTTGGAACACTTTTTTTCCCCATAATCAATCGACCCATTTAATTTTTCAGCAAATGATCAATTTTGCAACTGCTCCTAGCCCTGTTTTTTCACCATGTTAAGTTTAACACCCCATGATCATCAAATTTTTTTCACTATGATATTAAAGATGGTAGTTTTGTTTGCTATATAAGATGCATCTAAGAAGGGGGTGTAGCTCCACAATATGGGTAAAAAAGGGATTGTTCATTGAAATGATAATATTTAAAGACCTATATGCTTTGTAGATTTTTTTTTATTCTCAATTATAAAATCATTAATGTCATATGTTAAATTTATAGTGTGCCAACGAGCTTTAGCTCAATCGGCATTGGCTCAAGTCTTTAAGACTTGAGTGTGATGTTGATGTTAGAGGTTCGCTCTTCCAGTAGATCACCTTGCCCCCTCCTCTACCGAGGTGCCTCTAATGTAATAAAGGCCCAGAAGAGGGAGAGAAAAGGTTTGAATTGCATATATTTGAAAACACTTGTATTAGGTTTCATTGGATTGATAAAATACTTAGTTAACTTATGATTTAGCTCAAAATCACTGAATACCATGTAGTGACATGCATGTCCGTGTGTTCATGGAATTGTCTGCTGTCACTTTACCCTCTTTGGCAATTGGAAGCATTTTTTTTTTGTTAGGTTACTTATCACCTGATAATAAATCCACCACATCATCAAATTCAGATCCATCATCAGCATCCACCTCAGCTTCAACTGTTGTCACGTAACTGTCACCAATCTTTTTGTTATAATATTTACCTACTTGAGTTAGTTATTTATTAGTTAAGTAGTTAGTTGTTAGTTAGCAGTCTTAGTTAGCAAGTTTGATGTATATAAAAGGTAGTTTGTACTTGAAGTTTGATAGTTTTTCGATTCATATCTTCTCTGATAATAAAGTTCTTCATTCAGCTAATGCTAGCTTCTTTTCGATTCTTTAGTTTCTTGTTATTACTTGGGTAGTGATGTTAAATAAATAATGGCATATTATCCTATTAATTTCTATTATTATTGTAGTTTAAAAGAATTGAGCTAGTAAGTATATATGTTTTTCCCAACCTCTTCTTTTGTAATCAAATTCATTTGGAAAGAATATAATACTTAACTGCTTATGATGTATAACAATAATTGTGTTTTGCCTTCTTGTAGTCTTTTCCCAACCTCTTCTTTTGTAATCAAATTCATTTGGAAAGAATATAATACTTAATTGACAAGTGGCTTATGTTTCATGTATTTATTATGGCTCTTGAAAAAAGAATCATTCCTTTAAATATTGCTATTTTCTTGCAATTTACTTGGTTGTAGTCTTTTTACAAACATGGCAATTAAGTAAAAAATAAAATAGGCTATTCCTATTTCTTCTTTATTTTAGGGTCAATTAATAAGTTATGGACAAGTAGGACATCTAGAGTGACAATATCTAAAGCTATTGAAATATTAAAGGAAGAGATGAGCATGGGTTTAACAGTGACTTTCTCTCATGGAAAATAGATTTTGAAATGATAATTGACAAGATTGCTTACCATATGAACAAAGTATGCAAAATATTTAAAAATGGTTTTCATGAAATATAAAGTTGCCTCGGGGTTTATTCGAATATAGCCGTGTAGGTGGCAATTTAGTCACCAAGATGGCAAAAATCTGATTTATGCTTAACTCACAAAAGAATCATTTTCCTTTAAATATTGCTATAATACTTCTTTGCTTTGTGGATTCAATGGTTCACAATAATGGTTGGTACACAATTTGAAGCTATTTACCACAAGAGGTACATTGGACACGAACGGCTATTTTTAGAAAGACTACCATTAAGCTTTTGGAAAGTGTACTTTTTTGCTTGTGCCAATCATTAAATGGTCTAGGTGCAAAGAGCAGCTTCCTAGTGCTTCAATTTGTAACTTTGCTCTTTGGAACTCCTTCTTCTTTTCTATTTTAGGGTCAATTAATAAGTTATGGACAAGTAGGACATCTAGAGTGACAATATAGTCACCACAAGTGCACAAAAGGTCTAGGTAAAGTGCACACCTGTTGTTAAGCATTGAATAGTGAAAAATCTCGAACCGTGTTTCTGGGACGTAGGCCACAAGTGGTTGGTGGTCAAACCAGAGATGATCTTCATCTCATTCACGACTTTTAATAATTAAATTCAAGATAATTTATTTGGGTTTAACTCAATTCACCCCCTGCTAACCTTTTGACTAAATTGGTGGATGGAATTATGATTGGGGGACCATTTGATGTCATGTATTCTTAGAGGACTAAATTGATGCCAGGTGCATCTTTGGGGGACCAAAATGACTCTGTACTCTTTTCAATATAACCTAACAGAAGAGCATCGCTAACAGCTAGAGAGTGTCAAGATATGAACAAGCATCATCACCAATACAATAAACACCATTCCCTCAAATCAGAACTAACCCAACCCAGAAACATCTCTTAAATCTACTGCATTCACAAGCAAAATTCAGACCACATGAAACAAAAAAACCCTACCACACATAATCTGCCATGCCCAAACTAAGCCCCCTGTCACAGAAATCCACCCACACCCGTCGTTTTCTAATTTATGTTCATAGAAGAGAATCAACCAAGATAAATAACTATTAACAAGCCACCAAATGATTCATAATTCCAACTGATACTTGGGTCATTCAAAGAACAGTCAATTTATAGCTGACAACAATTACAATTTGTTGATGAACATTCTGATTTAAGTACCAAATATCATTTAACAAAAAATAAGTTTTATATATATATATATATATATATAAAACCTAGACAATTTGCTCTGACTTCAAATAGAAGGACAACCAACTTTACATTTAAAACACCTAATAATCAAAGATGTAAAGACATAAGGAAAAATGGGCAAACACAATTTAGAAACACTGTTTCTGCATGTGTGTAATTGCAAAATGAACATCGTAATAGACACATAAGGAAGCACATAACATAAGGGAGAAATTTAAAGTTAACCACATAATATTATTGATCAATGAGCAATTTTGAATTAAAAATAAATACCTTCACCACAAGGCAGCTTTCGGGTAGTGATGCAAACCTTAGTGGGAATCCTCACAAGCCCCTTGACCTTGACTTGTTTGTCCTTGACACCACGAACCAAACCAAACCCTTTAGGCCTTTGAGTTCTTGAGTCCACAACTAGAGTAGCTGCAAACGAAGATTTGAAATAACCCACAACACAGAGAGTGAGCACAAAGTGATGGGGAAAAAGCACCATTTGAGAAGAGAAAAGAAAACATGGCACACCTTCTTTAACTACTCCGAATGGAGAAAACAATATTTTTCGCTGCTCCTTTGTAGTGAAAGACGATAATCCTGAGAAATGAAGAAATGCACACATGTTAAGGCTTTCGAAATTTCAACGTTACAGAAATTGGGCAAAGAAAGAACAAACCCAAATGCTGACAAACAGCATTGTCCCGTTTCTTTGGTCTCTGTCACGAACTATTATTTTAGCTCAATTTCCAGTGGTTCCAATGTGAGGGAACGAGTGGGAGAAAAAAGAAAACTAAAGAAGAAAAATGGAAGAAGGCTTACCTGGTGGTCGCGTCACGTCGCTGTGGCTACGTGGTTGCTCATCACCCGCGTCGCGTGGCTGTCCTGCTCAGAAGGAGGGGAAGGGCGTGGGTGGTGGAGGGGAAGGTCGTAGTGCTCGGCTGCTGAATGTGGGAAGGAGCTGTGGCTGTGGAGGGAAATGATTTCGTCTAACCTAGATTGTTTTGGCTCTTAATTTACTGAGTGGGTTGGGCTTTTTTAGCGAGGGAATTATTTCCCTCGTAATTCACTAGCTAAAATTAGCGCGGGAACAAATTCCCTCTCAATTCCCTCGCTAATTTTAGAGACAGAAAATATTTCTCGCAATTCCCTCGCTATTCAATCGTTGTTTTTCCATTGGAAATTATTTATGAAATTTAGCGAAGGTTTATATTTCCCTCGCTAATCCCTCGCAATTCCCTCTCTAATTTGCGAGGGAATTGCGAGGGAAATTTTTTCTTGCAAAATTCCATCGCTAAATCGAGAAATTCTTGTAGTTAGTGTGTGTGTGTGTGTGTGTGTGTGTGTGTGTGTGTGTGTGTGTGTGTGTGTGTGTGTGTGTGTGTGTGTGTGTGTGTGTGTGTGTGTGTGTGTGTGTGTGTGTGTGTGTGTGTGTGTGTGTGTGTGTGTGTGTGTGTGTGTGTGTGTGTGTGTGTGTGTGTGTGTGTGTGTGTGTGTGTGTGTGTGTGTGTGTGTGTGTGTGTGTGTGTGTGTGTGTGTGTGAGAGAGAGAGAGAGAGAGAGAGAGAATTGCTATATATATGTTACAAAATGAATGACTACAAATAACGTGGCTCATAAATAAGACTCTCTACATACATATTTAACGGATGGGTGATTTATTAAATAACACTTTTGAAGTGTTGATTTTAAATTTGTAAGTCGTATAATGAAATTGTTTTCATGAAAACAAGCATTTCTCTCTCACTCTCTCTCTCTTTATATATATATATATATATATATATATATATATATATATATATATATATATATATATATATATATATATAAGACATATCTATGAGATGAGTTTTTATTGTGAGAAGAATAAATCTTGACCATATTACCATTCATGGACAGTCAAGATTAAAAGTTACTTAATTAAAAATTAAAAATTTAATCAACTTTTACAAATATCAAATCAAATAAACAAATTTTGAATTAAATAAAGTCCAAAACTCATTAAGATTAATATTAACATCATCCAAAATCTAACGACAAATAATTTGTTGACAAAAAATTATAATTAAGCCCTAAAAAATTATCAATTGCATGCTTTGTTTTTCTTATCAACTGTAATTTCTCAAAAGCATCAATTAAATTTCTAAGTATAAATTACAATTGATATTTAATAACTTAACGTATAAGAAAAACATGATTAGATTCATCTACAAATTAATAAGTGATAAGAAAATAAATAATAAATATTAAATACCATAATTGTAATAAAAATATAATATTTCTTATAGAGTAATGCTACTCACATACATTTTCATTCACATCTCTATAATTTTCATCGTTTGATTATAACTGGATTATTTTATTTTTTGCACACTTATACTCTGATTTTTCCAAATATGCATATATGTGTGGTATTGATGTGTGAGTAGCATTTTGCTTTCTTGTGCCAAAAAAATTTAATAATATTTCATGCTAAAATACATAAAATATGTTGTTTTGGCAAGTTGTATTAGATCTAATAGAAAAAGTTAATACAATACATTATGATATTATCAGTTGTTTGGTATAAATACTGTATTGTATAATTTTATCCATTAAACTCTCTTATACATTCAAATGATGGATAACTTAATCAAGTTTTAGAGAGTAGAATTTATACCTGATTGAATTTTGATGTATAAACTCCTATAAATATTTTTTAATTTCAATTGTAAACATCTCGATATCCCTAATATTTATATATTAAACCTTATACTATTAGATCTTATATTATTTAATTTTATACTATCAAATTAAATACTATCAAATCTTATCTTATAATTCATACCCAACGAACTAAGGACAACATTAGTAGCGCCTCTACATGTTATGCATTTTTGCATCATTTCTACGTAATTCTTTTTAATTTGCTGATCTTTAACTTTTCAGACATTATAGGTATTACTGCAGCCTTACTTATGGAAGGTAAGTAACTATATATAAACAACAATTTCTATCTTTGATAATTTTGTTATTATCGATTAATTAAATTGCCTATGTGTGTATATGTAACAGAGTTTTAGAATTTGTCTTTTAATTTATATTTTGTTTTAAGGTTAATATATACCAATAGTATTAATTTTTTTAGGATAGAACTGGAGAATGTGCTTGAACAAATGAGCTTCTTTCCTCACTCAATTTTTGTCTCTTTGTTCTTCTACATTCTTCACACTCGGGGGTAGCCTCTACTGGATCAATCTTGCTGTGAGATCCAATAGGTCTCCTGACACTCACTGCCTTGAGATTCATCCGATCGAGTAGTGCTCAAATTAGATAGAATATTTGGTAGCTGTAACAGTACTGACATGACAGTCTTCAGTTCTTTAACACCAGTGTCATCCTTGCATTTTAGAAGATATTTTATTAGAAAGAACAATTTTCCACTGATCAATTGACACTGTAGAACCTCCATCTTTTGTTGAAGATGGACATTGGTTTTGCTTAAGAGCAGATAGATTGGCACTACTAGCAATGCCATGGTTCTCACTCGAAGAACCAAAGTATGAGGCGGCGTTCATTGAAGTAAATTTGTAAGGTTTCAATAAGCTGTGGCCCTTCAATAATCCCTGATTCTTCCAAAGCATCACGTATGAAGTTCCCAGGAAGTTGCTTAAAGATTCGACAATGTCTCCTGTCTCTCCAAGTCAACCACAATTACATTCATATCCATGATCCCGCTCACTATCAGCTCGCGTACATATGCCAAGGGGTAAAAGATGCCTGCACGTATGAGTTCCACTATAAATAGATGTAGGCGTTTGAGGCCTTCCCCTTTATGCACCACATGCTGATCAATCCAACAAACTATAATATCATGTAGAGGACCTGGGCCCACAAATATAACTGAAGAACAGGTATTTCGATCCACAGTTTTTGAACTAGATTTTATTTTGGGTACATTGTTCACAAGATTCCGATCAGTCTGCTGACTTGAATATTTTGATAAATAACTGACTCTCTCAGTGCTTCCATTCTTTTGTCTTGGTGAAATCTGCATATCCCTCAGCTTCATCTTTAAAAGTCTAACTGCTATATATGCACTTGGGAAAGGTCTTTCCTACCTGTGAACTTTATGTCACAAAGAGGAGCAGTCCGAAAATCCTTGAAATCACATGTTACCCACTCACAAGGGAAAAACACTAAATAAATAAGTGATGTATTTACAGTCCCAAACCACTTCAGAGATAACCTTAAAGCAAGGGCTGACTTTTGCAACCCAACCTTCAGATACAGTTCCATCACAAATATTTTCAAAAAGAAACTTGTATGCTCCTCGTATATCACCCAGCACAAGGGATTTATCCAAGGCCTATGCAGCTTTAGCCAGACAGTGACCTGGATAGCCTGGGCTTGTAGCCTTTGTGAGTTCTTCAGCATGTTTCAATTGAGACTTTTTATCAAGTCTTAAAAATATACGAGTCTTACAGTATATTTAATTAACCAAATACGAGATCGATTTTACATTAAAATTGATTTTAAGTATTGGAGAAAAAGTTTTAATCTAATTGCAAAAATTGATGAGTTAAATATATAAAAATTAAATTAATTAAATAATTAAAATAAGAAATAAATTATAAAAAAAACAAGTAAATAAATTTAATTTTAACTAAATATAAAAGGATCAAAGGTTAGAATTTATCAAAATTAATTTTAACATTAATTACGTCAAATTATTATTCTCAAATAATTTATCTCATAAACATCTAGTAATAAAATATGTGTTCACGTAAAATCTATCAATAAGTATTAAAAATAATAATCAAGTATATAATAAAATTTTTCTAATTAATAATAAATTATCAAATCATCAAATGTATTCTTAACAAAAAATCACAATTGATATCTAACAATTACTACTAATACTCAGATAACATAAATAAATTGTAAAGCATGAGAAAAGTATGACTGAACTAATCTAAAAATTCATTCATATAATCTGATAGGAAAATAGAATTAATGAGTATTAAATCTTGAAATTAAGTAACAATAATTTAACATAACAATATTAAAATAATCAAAATTTCTTCATTTCCTTAATATAAAAAATTTAACAAGTATAAAAAGATTAAAACACAATAAAATTATTCTACTAAAATTTTTCATTGATACTTCTCTTCTTCTCTTAGTCACTGGGCATTTGTCTGTCTTTGTTGTTCGTTCTTCAATTCTGTTCTTCTTGCTACATGCTTCTGCTTCCCCTCATGCGTTTTACTAATTATACATTATTGTGTCGTGCTTCAAATTATATTTACATTATATTTTTATTAATTATGTAGATGTCATCGTCACGAGGAGATAAAGGGAAAGGGAAGGAAAAGGAGAAGCAACAACTTCGGCGTCTTCGCATCAATTTAGGGAGGCCACCTAGGGGGTAATCGTCAGGATCATCTTCACCCTCTGTTACGATATCACCCACAACAGGTTTGCATCAGCCACCATCTGTTGAGTAGGTTATGATACCTACACCTGGACCTCAGCGTATTTTTGGTTAATTCGTTTTCAATCCTATTTACAAGCTTTGAACCGCCTGACTTGGGGTCTTACTTGAACATATTGTGCACACCATTTCACTTAAAACTGAGGATTGGACTTTTTTTTTCTCTTGAATGCTTGTGGGCCTAGCTTCTTTATTTCCTTTCTTCTATGTACGGATCTTCAAATTACCCTGTCTTCAAAGTCCTTGAGTCATAAACTTCCTTTTAATTGAATCATGGCTAACACATTACTTTTTATATTTTCTTTTGTCATTCTTTCTACATGGACCCCACGAACTTCACCCATTATGCTCCTCTGAGAACGTTGTAGAAGTGTAGAATGTGCATGCCTTCAGCTTCATCCTATTTCAGCAAACACTTCACATGATGCTTAATGGGCCGTGGGCCCAATTCACTTTATTTCGATCCAGAGTTTTTGAACTAGATTTTATTTTGGGTACATTGTTCACAAGATTTCGATCAGTCTGCTGACTTGAATATTTTTCTAAATAACTGACTCTCTGAGTGCTTCCATTCTTCTGTCTTTGTGAAATCTGCATATCCCTCAGCTTCATCTTTAAAAGTCTAATTGCTATATATGCACTTGGGAAAGATCTTTCCTACCTGTGAACTTTATCTCACAAAGAGGAGCAGTCCGAAAATCCCTGAAATCACATGTTACCCACTCACAAGGGAAAAACACTAAATAAATAAGTGATGTATTTAGGCTTCAGGTTTTGATTTTTCACACTAATGCTCCTTTCAGGAAAAGCAATTGCTTGAGATTTGGCAGCTGCTATTGCCTATTATATATGGCTTTTTAAAAATTGTTGTTCTATCTCAAACATATGTACGCACTCTTGCCGGAGTAGCTCTTCGAGTTATTCATGATCCTGCTCCTGGTGGATCAGATCTAGTAGATAATTCCCGGAGGGCATATACAACTTCTGCTCTGATTGAGATGCTCCGATATTTAATACTTGCAGCACCGGAGACTTTTGTTGCTTTGGATTGCTTTCCTTTACCATTCTCTGTAGTTTCATATACAATAAATGATGGGAATTTTGTACTAAAAGCAACTGAAGCTGCTGGAAAGATTAAAAATAGTTCAGAAGATGTTGTCTGTATATTTAGAAGTAAAGGACTTGATGCACAATACCAATCATTGGCATTTGATCATGTTATTTCGTGCAGTGATAATAACTTAATTTTTATATATTTTTTATAAAAAATAAGGAAGATTAACTTATATTAATATAAATTTTTTTTATATTTATTTTTAATTGTTAGATCTATTTTTATTTAATAATTATTTTTAAAGAAATAATTTCAATCATTAGATGAAAGTAGAAACTAACAGCTTAAAAATAAGTGTAAAAAAAAAAAAATTTACATTAAGATAAATTAATCTTCTCTCATAAAAAATAGATATTATTATATTTCATTATATTTGATTTTAGAGATTTTGTGATATTTTTATTTTATTTATTTAAAAATTATTAACTTAATTTTTGTGATAAATTTATAGACTATATATGTGAAATTATTTAGCTTCCTATTAACAAGTGCAGCTTACTACAAGAGATATAAAGTGAATTGGGCTCACGGCCCATTAAGCATCATGTGAAGTGTTTGCTGAAATAAGATGAAGCTAAAGGCATGCACATTCTACACTTCTACAACGTTATCAACGGTAGGGGTGTCCAGCGGGTTGGATTGACTTATAAATTTACGGATTTTGATTCAATCTAATTCATAAAATGTGAGTTGGGTTAAGTTCGTGAGTTGGGTCGGATTGAAAAATGTTCAACCTACAATATGTGGGTTGGGTAACGGGTTAGAACACTTCCAACCCGCACAACCCAACCCACCTACGACCCCATTTTATTTTTTTGTAAAATAAGTTTAACACCTACCACTCCTATTTCAATCCCTAAATCCATCACTTCACGTCTTCACCCACACAGTGACACGGCCACACCCACACTCACACCCCCTACTTTCCTCTCTCCCTCCACAGTCCACACTTTGTCTACGACAAAGCCTCCAAGCGTCTCCCTCTTGGCCCTCCACACTTTGTGTTTGCAATGCCGGTGTCGAAGCCGTACGGCTCCAGCTTCCATCCCGCTCCAGATTTAGTTTGTTGTGTCGTTTCCTTACCTAAGAATGTGGTTCGCGACCATCTTCCTTTTTTGCTATTAAGATCCTTGAGAAGAGCAAGATCATTGGCCTCAATAACGTTGATCAAGTCTAGTTCAACTACTACCTTGCCATTACTGGTTTCTTCTTATTTTTATATATTTCTCTCTCTTTTTGGTCTTTGATTTTCACTAATAGGAAAAAGTTTCCCAACTTGGAAAAACAATATGTCCTCCTACAACTGGGTTCATTTTAATAAATCTTGATTCAAATGCAATGTTATGAATTTTCAAATGCAATGGAAGTTAGTGTAGCGTTATGGGTGAGCTCACTAGATGGAGCAGAGGGCATTAGAGATTCTGTCATGTGGGTTCAAGTTCAAATGAGTAGAATTCAGCCTCAGGGGTTTAGCTTATAGAAGAAAAGAGAACAGTTTCCTTCAAAAGAAAAAAAAAAGGTGCATTCATGTTATTATCATATAAATTCATAATTCATATGAGAACTGTAGGGAGATTTCTTTTCCTTTCTCCTCATTTTTGTATTGTTCCAATCAAGTTTAAGTGTAGGCATTGTGGTGTCACTCTCAAAGTGAATAAAGAAAATAAGTTCATAAGACTCTAGACGCATCTAAGTGACAGTTGTGTTGAAAAACCAATAGACCGTTTAGATGATAAATGGTATATGAATAAAATAGACTGTGAAGTCAATGATTATGTCAATACATATGATATACGTGATGACACTGACTTCGATTGGTTAGACTAATTTATTGTTTAAGTTATGACTAGTTTTGTTTAATTTATTTCAGACTTAGTAAGACTTGTTAGTTGTTAATTTATTATGTACTTATTTACTTATAGTATTTAGTTTATTTGAGACTAAGACTTACAGTGTTAATTTGTTATATTTTATATTTTGACTTTATTTTTAGACTTTTTAAAAAAAAAATATGTCAGACCCATGATTTCGACCCAACTCAACTCACTCTTAAGCAGGTTGAGTCGAGTCGGGTTGAATGAAAAAAATCTCTTGAACAAGTAGGGTCCAAAATCAACGTTGAACCCAGTTAACCCAACTCACGGGTACTCCTACTCAGAGGAGCATAATGGGTGAAGTTCGTGGGACCCATGTAAAAAGAATGACAAAAGAAAATACAAAAAGTAATGTGTTGGCCATGGTTCAATTAAAAGGAAGTTTATGACTCAAACTTGAAGACATGGTAATTTGAAGATCCGTACAGAAGAAAGGAAATAGAGGAGCTAGGCCCACTAGCATTCAAGAGAAAAAAAAGTCCAATGCTCAGTTTAAGTGAAACGGTGTGCACAGTATGTTCAAGTAAGACCCCAAGTGAGGCGGTTCAAAGCTTAAAAATAGGATTGAAACGTAACAGAGGGGAACGGAAGCACAGCGCTACGGAGAACAGAATTGAAGAACGAACAACAGCAGCACAGCGGCGCAGTGACGAAGAGAAGTATCAATAAAAAATTTAGTAAAATAATTTTATTATGTTTTAATCTTTTTATGTCTTGTTAAATTATCTGTATTAAAAAAATAATAAAATATTGATTGTTTTGACATTGTTATATTAAATTATTGTTACCCAATTTTAGAATTTAATTATCATTAATTTTATTTTTTATCAAATTACATGAATGAATTTTTAAATGAGTTGAGGCATACATTGTAATTTATTTGTATTATCTAAGTGTTGGTGGAAAGTGTTGAATATCAACTGTGATTTCTTGTTATGAATACATTTGATGATTTGATAATTTATTATTAATTAGAAAAATTTTATCATATACTTGATTATTATTTTTAGTGCTTCATTAATAAACTTTATGTGAACACATTTTTTGTCGCTAAATATTCATGAAATAAATTATTTGGGTATAATAATTTGACATATTTAATGTTAATATTAATCTTGGTGGATTCTGACCCTTAGTCCTTTTACATCTGTTTGAAACTAAATGTATTTACTTGTTTTCTTTTAATTTGTTTCTTATTTTAGTTATTTATTTAATTTAATTTTTACATCTTTGACTCATCAATTTGTGCGACTAGATTAGAAAGAATTTTTTAATACTTAAAATTAATTCTAAGTCTTTATGGGATTGACCAGATTGCTTTGCAATCATTGTCTTGATGCGATTCTACAGACTTATTCTTGAGTATTTTTAAGGTTTAATAAAAAATCACAACAAGTTTTTAGCGTCATTGTCGGGGACTTAGTTAGTTAAAGTTAAGTATTTGTTAATTTTTTCTTCTACTAGCTGATTTTTTAAAAAATTTATTATTTTTATTTTCCTTATTTTATTTTTTATTTTTAATTTAATCGCTTTATTTTCTTTAATTTTATTTTTTGTTGTTTGAGTATTGCTTGACAGCTTGGGTTCATGATTATACACATAGATTAGTGAGAGTTGATATAGAATCCATAACAGAGATGAATGTGACTGTGCAAGGAGTTGATGTTAAAAACATAGTAGAGACAAATGTGGTTGTGCAAGGAGATGATGTTAGATCACTTATAGAATTTTTTTGCATAATATATGTGAATCCACCTTCATGCATTATTTTGTTTGCTATTACTACTACCCATTTTGAGATTAAATCTCAAGTTATTAATTTGCTTTCAATTTTTCATGGCTTAGATAGGGAAGATTCATACTTGCATGTCAAATAATTTTTAGAAATTTGTGAAACATTTAAATTTCAAATTTTTCTGCAGAATCTGTGCATTTGCATCTCTTTCCTTTTTCAGTGAAAGATAAAGCAAAAATTTAGTTGAATTCTTTACCTTCTTACTCTATTACATCATGGAAAATTTTGTACCAAAAGTTTTTATCTAAATTTTTTTCCACGTCCAAAACAAATTATGTGAGAAGGAAAATTTTAGATTTTTGTCAAGAAGACTATGAAAAATTCTTTGAAAGTTAGGAGAGATTTAAAGATTTGTTTGTGAGATGCCCTCACCATGGTTTTGAAAAATGATGCCTTGTGCAATATTTTTATAATGGGTTGAACAATCTAATAGAGGCTTGGTTAAGTTTATAATTTGTTGTTGATGTAGCTGTTTGTGTTGTTGTTTCTGTTATTTGTTGTTGTTGTTGTCTCTGTTTATATTTGTTGTTGCAACTGTTTGTGTTGCTGCTATTATTTATGACTATTGCTGCTGGATAGCAGCATGTTCAGCTGCTGTTGATGAACAGTAGAGTCGTGCTACTGTTCATGTTGTTTGGATTGTTGTTCCAACAATGAATTGGGAAGAAAATATGGAAATTATGCAAAGTATTGCTATTTTACACCTTATAAATGACTATAAGTATGAAAAGTTTCATGGAGAGTATGAAATTATATTTAAGTTTGTATATATAAAGATTAAAAGTTGTGATTAAGAATTGTGATGATTAGAATTAAATTGATTAGTATGTTCTTCATGCTTTACTTTCTTTAAATGTGAAGTTTTCACTTTCACTTAGATAAATGTGATTCTTGTGATGTGTCATGAAGAATTTGAAAGTTATGAAAGTGAGCATGAGTAACTCATAAAAAGTATGTACTTTTCATGAGTTCATTTATAATGTATTAAATGTTAAATTGAAAAGGATTCATAGAATTGATGTATAAATGAAAAGAAATGGATTACTTATGTTGTGATTCATTGTATTTGTTTTGTATGGGATCAACGAAAAATGTGAATGTGTTTGAAGGTATGTTGAAATATGTTATTTAAAGAATATTATTGATAAGCATGGTATTAGGAAGCGTATTAATGTAAAGAAAAAGGTAAATTGAGGTTAAAAGAGTAGAATTGCTCCTTCTCTACAATGAATCATAAGAATTAAGATTTTGTTTCCCTATTGTGCAAGAAAATGTGAAAGTGTGTTAAGTAATGGCTTTTCACAACTTTGCATGTTTTTAGTTTTTAAATTTGTCATTTGATGTTTTCATGTATTGTAAATTTATGACTTCGATAAAAGGGCTCCAAGTGAGTTAAAAATGTTTGGTAGTGCAAGAAACAAAAGGACACCCTGCCTACCCAGAAAACAATACAAGGAACAAAAGGACTTCTCAGAACAAAATGGCTTCTTGGAAATACTCAAATAACACGTGTTTTCTAAAATAAAATCTTTTCAAAAAATTATTATATGAGCACATTTTAGGATTCTCATTAGGCATAATCATACATTACCATGCATTACATAAAAATTGGTAATTGTATGGACAATTATCTTATTTTGATTCAATGTGAAGATTAAGGTTAAAAGCTTATTATAAAAGGTTGATAGTAGTATTTAAAGTGAATTAAGTGTTGTTTATAGTATGATGATAAATGTTTACAGTACATGCTGTTTAAGTTGTGATGTTTGAATTGATTTGTTATGATATCAATGAATTATTTTGTAATTAAATGAACTGTCTGTTTTGGGAAGGGAAATGACTGAGTTCTGGCTTATACCACCTTTCCAAACGATTAAGTACAAAGTATGTTTTACCCCAAATCAGCTGGATTTACCATGATGTTACGATTTCAAACTTACTACTGAGAATTATTATTTCTCACCCCAATCTTTTTATGTTTCCATGATAAATCCAAAGGAGAACCAAAGCACAAGGTGATAAAGATTTAGTTAAGTTGTTAAAGTAGTAGTTTTGGTTATGTAATTATATTTATGGTTCTGTAATTAAGTTCATGTAATTAATTTGTAAAAGTTTGTAATCTTAGATATATCAGATAGATTTCTAGTAAAGAGCAAGTTTCATGAGGTGTAAAATGTCTTGCTCTCTTGCTTCCTGAAAGGCTCTATATATTTATTCGTTAAATAAATATTGCACGGGTTGTTTATTACGCTAAAGTTAGTAAGTGGTATCCTAATTCCATTTACTTAGTATACGTACACTACTAGAAATTTCTTATTTAGAGACGAAATTTAGAGATAGAAAAATTTTTGTCTCTAATAGAGACAGAAACAGAGACAGATTTGATGCATTAGAGAGAAAAAATAAAATTTAAAATTTAGAGATGGAATTTAGAGATGGAAATGATCCGTCTCAGAATTTTTCGTCTCTAAGTCCGTATCTACTTCTGTCTCTATTCGGTCAATGTGACATTTTAAAAAAGTCAAATATATGTAGAGACGGATTAAATTTTTCGTCTCTAATTCCATATCTATTTAATTAAATAAGTATTTTAAAAAATCAAATATATATTAAATGTATATATTATTTAATTAATAATTTTTTTAAAGATAGAGACGGAATGTTGTTTCCGTATCTAATTTTTCTACCTAAATCCCCAATTCCCAACTGAAACCTCATTCTCTCGCTCCCTCTCTCAACCGGATCTCTCATCTCTATCTCTCAGCCTCCCTCTCTCAATCGTCGATCTCTCATCTCCGTCTCTGAGCTCGTTCTCGCTCAATCTCTGAGCTCGTTCTAGTTAGCCTAGCCCTCCCTCTCCGTCACTCTCTCATCGACCTACCGTGAGCCACCGCGACGAGCTCACTCTGTCGCCATGGTACTATTCTGGCCTTATGCTCAAATCTTCATCTGGTAAGTGTTTCCCTCACCTAGCAATAATTGTGATTATGATTTGGGGTTGGGGTTGGGGTTAGGGTTTGGTTGGTTATTCTCTTTAGATCTCTCTCTTTTTTTAATTCCTTTCTCCATTTTATTAAATTAATCTCGTCTTCACTTTGGTCATATCACATTTCCTTTATACGACGCTAGAAATTGGACGCGTTTATTCTGACAATTTGTGGGTTTTACTTGTATTGTAATGTTGTTATGTAACAACCTAAGCCTTTGTCACACTCAGTGGTTCCTCTAGGCCATTTCTACTGGGAAATAGTTTTGCTCGTCAAGTTTTAAATTTATTTTTTTATTATTTTTTTGGCCATATAATAGTTCTTATTAGCTAGGCGGTTCAATAGGAGGGGAAGGTCTCCCAATTAAACATGGGAATATTCTGGTGCTGATGCTTTATGTTGTTATGGTCAGCTAGGGCTAGGTGGCCATATGTGTAATACTCTACATAGGGCATCACATTTTCGACTAAAAACTTAAACCTAAAAAAAACATTTCATAAAAAATTTGAGTTCTAAAATATGAATTTTAAAATTTCTTTTTTTTTGGAAACATAAACTTACCGAAGTATAAGTAATACAAAAAATAAACTGAAAAGATTATTACACAGCTTTATTTATACCACATAATATCCAATAAATAAATAAAACATATAACTTACAGACTCAGAGAAACAGTAGCAAAACCCAATGACGGGTACTACTAATAGCACGGTAACAATACTAACGAGAAAAACCCAACATACATGTTCCGTTTCTCCACCAAACTGCATCCTGTTGAAACTGAGAAGATCACTACTCGACGCCGTCACCGACCACAGAACATTGCCTCCAAAAGTCTAAGAAACTTGCTTCGCCTACTATACGAATTTAAACAATACAAACACAACAAAACAATACAGTAAAGAGGTGAGATCCCCTTTCACCAATACCAATACGGCAGCAAAGAATGATACGAATGACAAAGTCATTCCATACACACAGATATCACAAATATAATCATGTTATCAATTTACAAATAATTCCAATAAACATATATTGTAATGAAATGAACAGCAATAATATTACCATAATAGATATAACAATTGATACAATAAACCATATAGTCACATCATGCATAATAACCCACATCAACACATCATACATAGTATCTCAACTTTAAATATAAATAACCGCATTAAGATGCAGACCACATATGCAAATATGCACAGACTCATTCTTACTCTATGGAGCTAGACACAGACATTAGAGAGAATGACCCGTAAAGAACTATAAGTACCTCAGGCTGCCCAACCAAACTATTGCACTGTCTTACGTTGTGTCTATAGTCCACTGTCCAATCATCGTGTAGTAGCACACAGTCCAAACATCGTGTAACTACAGGCATTGTACTAAAATAGTCTTTACAAGATCTTGATTAAGTATAGTGTGTGTCGAGATCACTAGTGTGTTGCCAGTTACCACGGCCCAGAGGAGCGATCAACTGTCCCCATGTGGAATACTCCTCACACTAATGCCTCCAAGTCCATACAAAGAAATGAACCACACTACGCTTATCACACCGACAACACGGTGTAATTCGCCTCGTCAATCAAATTACCAATTATCAATCAAATTGGCACAACTCAATGCATGAATAAAAATCATAATTATCAAATTACCCTTAGTCTCAAAATATTCTCATATTTACGCAAATGCCCTCAATGGCAAAAATCTCAAATACAGTACGCTCCCACCTGGCATACCATATTTTTCACATGTCCAAAATACAGTACGCTCCCACCTGACGTACCATATTTTCACATGTCCGGGTCCACCACTTTGGCCCGACAGTAAAACTCGTTTGTTCCAATTAATCGCGTAGAAATTTTATCGCGTTTTCACAATTTCGTTGTTTTTACAAATATTTTTAAATTGCGTACATATATTTTACTATTTTTAAAATCGCGTAGTATTTTTAAATCATTTTCTCAATTGCGTAAGATTTTTAAATTATTTTCTTAATTGTAAAGCTTTAAAATCATTATTTTAAAACCACGTAAGCTATTTTTAATACTTTTAAACTACGTAGAATATATTCCTTACGTTCAAATTTTATATTGAAACTTTCTTTATTATTAGTCCATTTTTAATTAATTTTGGCGACATTTTATCTAGAAAATTCATTAAGTGATATTTTCTACGTTTCCATCAAAAATTTACTTTTCTTAATCATAACTAATAATTACATCTTGAAACTTGCTAACGCGTTTCAAAACTCAACGAGTGAACTATACGTTAGTACATTTCAAGTATTTACACCATTGCTTAAATTCACTGATTTAACTCTAAAAATTAAATTACTTTCCATTATTTATCAAAAATCTATTTAATTAAGTTCTCATTAAATTAATTTCATAAGTCCACACTTTTAAAATAGTTTTGGATTAAAACATCATAAGTAGGCATGTTGGCCCAAAATCATTCTATGCATTAAAATCTTATTTAATTGTTTCTCATCATTTAATCTCTTATAAAAATTCTTAATCCAATTTGTTATCTTTAAAATCATTCTCTTTATATTTCTAAATTTATTAAATTGAGTTTCCCTTTATTAAATTATATAATCTACTCTTAGAAAATAATTTAAATCAAAAGTGTCTTAAATTGGCATGTTGGCCGAAATTCACTATGTTTAAATCATTTTTAAATTATCTTCTACTAACTAAGTTCTTGTAAAAATCATTACTAATTAAGTTTATTAATCCTTGCTTTAGAAAATAGTTGAGAACATTTTGGTTCTCTTTGGGATAGTAAAAATTGTGAGCTATATGTGTTCTTTGGAACACTCATGCAATTCTTCAACATATTATTCATGTCCTACAATAACTATCATGCATCTATGAACACATACCATATATTAAAGCAATCATAAAACACATACCATATATTTTAAAGCTATAGACATGCTTGCACACAAAATCAATCACAAATAAGAAACTTTAAACAATCAAGTGAATGAATCCTCATGGATTCTTCACCACAAACACATCCATTCCTCACCACCAATACATGACTGATGAAGGTAATCTCCCTCTTACTTCTTGAAGAAACCTCCAAAGTTCCTTGTATGTCCTTCTTGAATAAATCCTTCTACCACCACCAAGAGCTTCTTGAAAATCAAAGAAAACATGCAATATTAATATCTAAAGCTCTAAACTAAAATAATCATGGATTAAAATCATGATTAGAACTTTGAAATGGATAGAAACATGAAGGTTAAAGAACTCCACCTTCAAGGCTTCAAACTTGAGTTTTGAAGAACAAGATAGAAGATGGATGATTCAAGCTTAGGTTTCAACTACAAAGTATCTTGAGATGAAGTAAGGAAGCAAGATATAAGGTAGTTTAGAATTATAGAAGAGTGAATGATGGGGATGGGTGTGGAGGCCGTGAGGTTGAAGAAAATGACAAGGAAAATTTGTGAGCTTTTGCTAGTTTGATAATTTTAGAGAAAGATGAAGACTTTGATTTAATGAAAACAAGTTTCCTTTTTACTATGCATGGCCATAAACCACTTTGAGAGAAAGTGAGAAATATTTTTGTTTTGCTTCTTTGAATGATAGCTAGAAAAGTGACCAAATATATTTAAGTACGTAAATTAGCTTTCATTCAAATGCATGGCCGTAAATGCATTAGGAATGAAAATGAATTGAAGGGTAGAAATTGCCTTCCTAAAGGCATGCATTGCCGTAGAAACACATGAAGAAAAGCCACCAAAATTGACTTTGTCTTACTTTGTTCAATTAATGAAAGATCATAAGAATTAAATTATGATATTTTGGCTCACAAAAACTTGCTTGGCCGTGGGATACAACAACGAGGAGCCACCATTATTGACTAGTCTTCACTTGTTCAATTCTAAGCTTTCTAAATGAATATCACAAAGTGAATTGCTTATTTGAGCAATTTGCTCTTCCTTCACCGTAGAACCAACAAATTCAAGAAGTCCAAACTTTGTTTAATAGCTTGTTTCCTATTGGTCCTTAAAGAGTCAAGCCATTATTCTTGACCAATTTCTATTGGTTGAATATTTACTAACTTGGTTCCTATTGGTTGCTATTTTTTTGTTGACCAATTCTCATTAGTTCATTTCAAACAGACTAATTTTCTATTGGTGCACACCAAATATTTTTTAGTATACTTTAACCAATGAACAATAATTACTGTTTATAAAGTCAGTGTCTATTGTCTAATGGATAATAAAATATACCTAGATTTTTCTCTTGTTCTAGCTGGGTAGCAACTATTGTTGATCATTTTCTACTGATTGCCCTTGATGAGTCACAGAGTGAGTCATCAAAGAGAAGTTTCTAGAACATGTGACTCACTACGATGAGTCAGCATGATGAGTCAACATAGATATTTCTAGAACAGGTGAGTCAGCATGGCGAGTCATCAGCTGAGTCACTAGCTGAGTCAGCAATGGTGAGTTATAGCGCTGAGTCAGCATGGTGAGTCGTCAGGGAACCTTCTGGAACGTGTGACTCACTGCGGCGAGTCACATGGTGAGTCAGTGTTTCTACAACCTTCCAGAATATGGCGAGTCACTGCTTCTGGAACATGGCGAGTCACCGCTTCTGGAAGCTTCCTGAATATGCTGAGTCACAGGTGCTGAGGTGTCATGCCACGTGTCAAGTTCCTATTGGTCCTTCGCGATGAGTCACAGCCACCAACTTTGACCGGCTCCTTATTGGTCCACGTGTAAAGTGCTTGATGACTAGGCGCGTGACGATGCGTTTTCTAGAGTCTTCTAGAATAGTCTATAACATATGAATCACTAGGCTAGTCACCTAAGTGAGTCACCAAACGATGAGTCATCGTCTAGAACATTCTAGAGTGGGTGACTAGGCTTATGTCTAGAATCATCCACTAGATATTTTTCAAGAAAGATATTATCCAATGGATAATAAAACATACCCCGATTTTATTTGTCAGATAAAATCGTAGGGAAACAAAATGTCAAAACTGTTTCTGGTTTCAGGTTTAGTAAGATTCTCCGACTCCGAATCAACAGTACAAAGCTTTCTAGCTAATAAAAATTTTTATTTTTCCGGGTCCGCCCCGGGCTCGCATACGGCCCAAAATATCAGAAATATATTAAATATTCAAAATATACCAAAATATCAAAAATATAATATAATATTTCAAAATATCTCAAAATATCTTAAAATATCTCAAAATATCTAAAATATAATAAAATATTCAAAATATCTTAAAATATCTAAAATATATTAAGATATTCAAAATATCTGAAATATCACAAAAATTCACAAAAATCATAATAATTGTAAAACTCATGAAAATCAAATCAGATTAGTAAAAATAATTAAGGATTGAGAGAAAGAAATAAAATACGAAGCGCTTATATGCACAAATTTCAAAAATAATATGAAAATAATCAAAAACATAAAAACTCCCAAAAATTTCTAAAAATCACAAAAATCATAAAATTCACAGAAGTCGAGTCAAATTACTCAAAATAATTTTGAATCAACCAAAACAAATAAAATATGAATTCTTGGAGTGTTACAATATGAGTTGAGGAGACCCATCAAACCTCAAGTAATGTAATTTATTCATAAATCAATTTTACATGTTTAGTTTTGTTTCCTTTCTTTTTTATTGTTCATGACTATATATTCTTAACAAATTGTTGCCATGCAGATAAGGTTGTGTTTCAATAAATTGTAATTGTTGTTGGGGTCTCTAAAAATACAAAAAGACTGTAATTGCTGTTGGGGGAAACAAATGGTGCATTATTGCTAGCTTGGAGTTTTTCTTTGGTTTAGTTTTAGGTATTGATTAAATATTTAATAATTATGAGTATTTGGGTATTTTGCCTTGATTTTATAAGTTTTGATTTGAAGGTCAATACAATTTTCTCCTTTGTCTTTCTAATGGGTTTACTTTCTTGATAAATTTTCTCAGTTCAGAGGCACATGAAAGTGTTCTTGTTGAACACCTTGCAAGGCATAAAGGGCCTGTAAGTTTTCCTTTTTCTTTATGATCCATCTTGCAGAGTTTAATTGCTCCTTGTTCTATGCAGTTTGAATTGTTTGCTTGACATGTGAAATCCTGTGTTTGGCATGTATACTTCAGGTTCGTGGTCTTGAGTTTAATGCCATTGCGCCAAATCTTCTTGCATATGGTGCTAAGGATGGTGAAATTTGCATTTGGGATTTGGCCAATCCTTCAAAGGCTACGTATTTTCCACCACTCAAGGTCTGTTATCCTTTCCTCGAGAGTGTGTCTGTGAAATGCTAATGTGCACCTTTTTAATGGATTAATATGTTCTTTATCTTCAAATATCTACCTTTATAATTTATTTGTTTAACATGATGTTTAATTCAGTGCATTTGGTCATTACAGGGTAGTGGCTCTGCTTCCTAGGGGGAAATTTCCTTTTTATCTTGGAATAGTAAAGTCCAACACATATTAGCATCGACTTCATATAACGGGACCATTGGTGAGGAATGGAATCTATCAAACTTTTAGAGGCAGTTTGGCAACTCAAAATTGGTTCTGAACTGTTTAAGATAATCTGGTCATATAAATTCAAGTTATTTTGTAATTAGTTTTAATTTATTCCTAGTTTGGTTAAAATTTGTCTTAAACAAGTTTTAAAATCATAAAAGTTTATTTTTTTTCTTTTTTTGGTATATAACCAAGTTTGAAATTTAAATATTAAGATACAAACTAATTATGAGAGAGAATGAATAGGAGGAGAACGAGTCCACCAAAGTTTGGATTAGGAAAAAACCAACTTTGAGTTGGTTTTCTTAATAACCAATTTTATCTCAAATTCAATTTAGATATAAACTAGTTTTTTAAAATTTTTGTGATAACCAAACATAATTCATCTAAAAACTAGCTCCATACCTACATATCTTGTTTTTAAATGTTTCAACACCCCTATTATGTTCTGTTCTCGAGCTTATATTGTTTGGAATACTATATATTTTTTTCTTTTGTTATTTTTTCAGTGGTCTGGGACTTAACGAAGCAAAAGCCAGTGATAAGGTAACTTGTTTGCTAATAATTGGTTGGTCATATTTTGCCTTTTGTTTTGAAGAAGTCTGATGTTATATTATGAACAAAAAATCTAGTAGTAACCTTGTGTATCATATGTGAACTAACAGTTTTTCATATTCAGTTAGAAGACAGTGCTCAGTTTTGCAGTGGAATCCTGATATTGCCACGCAACTTGTTGTAGCGTCAGATGAAGATGGTTCTCCTTCTCTGAGGGTATAATCATTGCAGATTAATTGTGTCGATTTATGTTGGGGGCTATTATTTGTTGACCTTATGAGTATATTGATACAACTTTGGGATATGAGGAATATAATGACACCAATAAAGGAGTTTGTGGGACACAATAGAGGTAATGATGCCTGTATTATTTATCTTCCCTTGTTAATTTATGTATAATTCTTCATGGATGTTCTACAGGCTTCATTTGGTTGATTTTGTCTCCTTTGTCTACCTAGTTGTCAATGCTACCTTTTCTTTCTATTGCATATTTTCTTATTCCCCCTCACCCTGCCAATGAAAAAAAAAACATGAAGGAAACAAATGAACAAGAGTTGTTTGCTGTGAACAGGTGAGGGTAGGTAATTAAACTTTTGATGATTGTGAATTGCTTCTCTAGGATCCTTGGTGCTTTAGGAATGATGCATTGTGTGTTCACTTGTGTATATCACACTATAGATGTGTTGTTTTCTTGTTTAGGAGATATTGATTCAACAACAATGTTTTTTAAATCAAGTTGACGACTGATTAAGTGATTAGTTTAGAAACATCCAGTTATTATCTAAAAACTTGGATGATTAGGGTTGGATTGTCTACTTTGTATTGAGCTGTTTAACTCATCTAGGTAGTGGATTGTAACCTGTTACTACGTTGTGTTACTGTGGCAGTTTTCTCTGAAGGTAGTTTTACTACTATATACTTATCTAGGGTGCACTCAACAATAAAAAGTAAACCTTTGTATGGTGGTTTTGGATTTTCTGTGGGGACGGAACATTTATGGATTTATTTTTTATCATTTACTTTTTTATCTATGTTATGGTGCAGGTGATGAATTTGCTTTTAACTTTGAGTTGCGTTACTTGTAATTGTATAAGTTAGAGAGAAGTTTACTTATAAAATGTAATATCAAATAAAGGTATGCATAAGATATTGTATCTACTTCATATACTTTCAACTATTTTGATATCTTTTATAGTCACTTGGATAATTATAATGATTAATGATTTATTGTGATTTTTGGTAAATTTTGATTTTGGATAATTATATGCATAGGAAAATATAATTTTTTTAATAAAATGAAGGCGTCTAGTTATGGTAAATCACAACTAGAAGCCTATTTTTTTTAATATTTTTTAAAAATTTAGAGACGGATTTAGAGACAGAAAAATCTGTCTCTAATTTTAGAGACAGAATTAGAGATGGAACAATACCGTATCTAATTAGAGATGAAATTTTTTTAGTTAGAGACAGACCTTTTCCATCTCTAAATTAGAGACGGAACTCATTTTCCGTCTCTAAATATTTAGAGACACCAATTTTAGAAACGGAATAATTTTCATCTCTAATTCTGTCTCTAAATATTTAGAGACGAAAATTTATACATTTAGAGACAGAATCCATTCCGTCTCTAAATCTAAAAATTCTAGTAGTGGTAGGGTATACTACAGTATTTAAAATTAAGGTGTTACACAAATTCTTATAAGGATAGGATGAAAAGAGTGCATGATAGTTACATATTTAGGAAGTCTTTTCAACCTAGTCAAAAAGTTTTTTTGTACAATTCTCACTTGCATTTATTTCCAGGTAAATTAAGATTCAAGTGGTCTGGCTCATTTGTTGTGGGGACTAATTACCTTCATGGTGCTGTAGAGATAGAGAATCTCAAGGATTGTAATACTTTTAGGTTGTGTTTGGAATGAATAAAAATAAGAAATGATTTAATTTGAATTGAATTGATTTGATTTAAAAATCAAATTTTGTGTTTGGAACTTTTAAAAAAAATAGGATTTGAATTGATTTAGAAATCAAATTTTGTGTTTGGAATTCATTAAAATGAGAATTGATTTGATTTTATTATTTTACATTTTAACCCTTATGAAAGGTTGTTAGAGGTAGTTACTAAGGGTAAAATAGTCTATTTATTTCAAATCAAATCAAATCCTAACAAATCCTATCAAAATTAATAGAATTTCTAAAACAAAAGAAATGAAATCCATGAGATTTTAGAAATCAAATCATTTTTCATTTTTAAACATTCCAAACACAAAATTTAATTAAATTTGATTTACAAATCAAATCATTTCCTATTTTTTTACATTCTAAACACACTCATAAGGTAAATGGTCAGTGGTTGAAGCTATACCTTGAGTTAAAGGATCGAGATGTATAAGAGACTTTGGTAGATGATTCTGTCTACCAAAACTGAGGTGAGTTTTTAATTTGAGATTTGTTTTTATTGAGTTGGCTTAAGTGCCTTCCGGATTTCAGAGCCTTTGTATGTGGATGTAAATAGTATCGACCATAAAAAAATTTAAAAAATTCAAAATCCAAAATGAAAAAGATTTTTTTTTCAGTTTGCATACTTGTTTATTTCATTTTATTTTATGTTGTTTTTGTTATTTTTGTCATTGTTAACCATTATCAGAGTGTAGTTATCCTCTTCTTGTCTTCTCTTTTTCATTGCTAAGCATTTCAAGTATATAACTTCTCCTCATTACTCCATTTATTTTTGTTCCAATAATTTCTTTGATGCATATTTGTGATTATTTCTTAAGTCTAAATTTAATTTGAAACATTAAGGACAATGTTTGGTTTTGATTGGAGGTGAGAGTTACTTGAGTTTCAGTCATGTTATCATTATGCCACTTTTGTGAGGAAAATTTTTTTATCATCTTGCTCAACTTGTTTCACATTATTCATAGTTGCTTATGCATGTCTCTTTGTTGAAAAATTGAAATAATTAGAGAACTTCATGAAAGCATGTAGATACCATATCTTTGCCAAGTGAGTTTTAAGTCATTCATTTTTATTGTGAGTGTTTTCTTGGCCTTCTAATATTTCTTGTTAGTGCTCATAATTTTTTTTCTCTCACTAAATCATTTCATTATTGTTATTTTTGGCTAAAGAAAAGTTTTATAACACACTTGCATTTAATTTGATGTCAAGGAAGTTGGTAGAATTGTGTATTTCCTTGAGAGATGATATTAGGCCATGTTTCTTATATTGAGCCTTGAGATAATGCTTTTGTTCTTTCACATATTGTCGCTAGTTACCCCTTTGAGCCTATTTATTGATCCTTTCTTTCTTAATCCTTTTCCAAAGTATTTCAGGAAAAAAGTAGTATTATTGCAATATGGGAAGGTTAGAAAAAAAAAGAGAGAAAAATGAAAAAAAAAATGGCTAAGTGAAAGTGCAAGAAAAAAAGAAGAAAAGGAAGAAATTTTTTTTGAAAAGGTACAAAGTTGGAAAAAATTGAGAAAAAAAGTGAAAAAAAAAAGTCTGGTTCAAGAGTTTAAAAAAGTTATTTAAAGAAAGATAAGAAAATTGTGTTGAAAGTGTAGAAATCATGCTCCAAAATATTCTTGGAACACTTTTGATTTTTATTATTTCCCTTAGCCTTCATATTTTTCCCTTACTCACATTACAAGCTTAATAAAGTCCTATTTGATCTTAAGGGATTGCATAGTTCTTTCAATGTACATCACTAATTTTAAGGTATAATGTAAAGTCTTTTCTTGGCATCTTTTCATGAAACGATATTTGTTCTATTTTCACATCGTTCTTTCCATCATTTTATATGTGAGATATTTGTTTTGATTTGTACATACTACTCTACTCACATATGCTTGTTATGAGTGACATCATATTTCTGAGTGATTTTCATTGTTGAGTGTTACTCTTGTGAGAATTATTTATGGTTGAAAGATATTTTCTGACACGTGCAAAAGATACATTAAGAGCAAGTGCACTCTATCACCAAGTAATATAGGACTTTGAGTCCAGTTATCGATCCCACGAGGAATAAGTGATAATTACTAAAATTATAAAACTCTTTTGTTATTTAGACAGCCGAAAAGATATGCAAGATCCAAATTAAAATCAGAAAACTAATAAAGAACATAAAAATCAACTAAATAAAGAAAAGATAAATAAAGATAGAGAGGTACTAGAGCGCAAGATTCACTTGAGTTCCATTATTCAGATCTTCTTTCAATTATGATACAGGTAATTCTTTTGCCAATATTCTCTTATTTGCTATTGAATCCCAATGGTAATGGATGAAACAATATTTTATTCTTAATTTAACCCACCTATTTGGTCATTTAGTTAAATTAATCAAGAATGCATTAAGTTTCAATTCAAGAGATGAACCAATATCCCGTCAATTCCATTGGTAGGAAAAATTAATGTTTGGTCATTCACCAATATAATCCTAGGCTTATAATATAGATCCACTCATTGAGCGCGGATGGTCACCAGTTAAACAATGAATTAACAAATGCCACAAGTGATTAAGTTATGACAAGAATACAAGCAATATAATAAACCCACAAAGAAATTATCATCATTAAATTAGAAATTAGATCCACATAATTAAGAACTCAAGATCCCCCATAGCTCTAGCTATGAGTTTAACTACACATATTAACTACAAACAAACTCAAAATAAGACACAATTCCATGAAAAGAAAATTAAAGAAAGAAGAAAAACAAGAGAGAAATAAAAATTAAAATCCCTTTGCAGAGATTAAGAACTTTAAACCTACAAGAAATTCTCCATCTGAAGCCTTCCTACCGTAGAGAAACTGAGAGAAAATGAAAAACTAAAAATTAACTTAAAAGAGAATTTCAGAATTCGAACTGTTTTCCTTCAGTAGCTCAACCTCTAATTTATAGAAATCTAAGTGAACAGTACTCACACGACCGTGTCATTTGGAGACACGGTCGTGTCTCATTAAAATACGAAATTAGAAGCTTCCTATCCTTTAGACACGGTTGTGTGATTTGCTTGAACAGTGGAGACACAGTCGTGTGTCATGAGACACGGCAGTGTCTCATGACATCATGGCTTACGCAGGTTCCTTAATCACTAAGTTTTGGGAGACACGGCTGTGTGAGTGAGAGACATGGTTGTGTCTCTTGTAAAAATAGCTTTTCTACACGTTTTTGGATGGCACGACCATGTGAGTGGGAAACACGGTCGTGTCTCAAGTCAGAAGCTTCATCCAAGTTAGATATGGCTACGTCTAAGTCCTTAATCGCTCATAAACTGATACGGAACCCTACCAAAGATAGAATGAACCTCTTTTGCCTTAAAAACACATTATCTTCGCTTTCTTTTACTCCAAATGTATTACACCTTTCTAAATCTGCAAAAACGAAGATAAAAATAAGGATCCAACTAAAACTCGTCCGAAAATACAAGCAAATCACCACAATTTGTTCAATTAAATGTTATAAAATATAAGCTTATCATTTTCTGATAGGAATTCTAGTTGTGATATTTGGAGACAATGAGTATATGCCATAGTAGCTATATTATTCACACACTTTAAGCTTGATGATGGTAGAATTTTTGTGACAATTATGGTGATCTGACACATGACTGATATTCTCAAGTAAGATAATTTTTACTAAGTTTTGTTTTAAGTTACTTTTATTGTTAGGAATTAACAATAAGCTAATTAGGGATTGCGATAATAGCCTAATTTTTATATATTTTTCTTATAAAAAATAAATATTATTATATCTTATTATATTTGATTTTAATGACTTTGTGATATTATTTTTTTATTTATTTAAAAAATATTAACTTAATTTTTGTGATAAATTTTAAGACTATATATGTGAATTTATTTAACTTCCTATTAACAAGTGCAGCTTACCGCAAGAGAAATAAAGTGAATTTAGCCCACGGCCCATTAAGCATCATGTTAAGTGTTTGCTGAAATAGGATGAAGCAGAAGGCATGCACATTCTACACTTCTACAACGTTCTCAAAGGAGCATAATGGGTGAAGTTCGTGGGGCCCATGCAGAAAGAATGATAAAAGAAAATATAAAAAGTAATGTGCTAGCCATGGTTCAATTAAAAGGAAGCTTATGGGTCAAGGACTTGAAGACCTGGTAATTTGAAGATGCCTACATAGAATAGAGGAAATAAAGGAGCTAGCCCACAAGCATTCAAGAGAAAAAAATAAAAAGTCAAATGCTCAGTTTTAAGTGAGTGTTGGTGGTAATTGTTAAATATTAATTATTTTTTTTTAGAAATATATTTAATAATTTGATAATTTATTATTAATTAGAAAAATTTATTATACACTTGATTATTATTTTTAATTTTTTATTGATAAATTTTTTATGAACACATATTTTAGTGTTAGATATTCATGATATAAATTATTTGGATATAATAATTTAATATAGTTAATATTAAAATTAATTTTTATGAATTATGACTTTTAGTCTTTTTATATCTAGTTGAAATTAAATTTATTCACTTATTTTTTTTAATTTGTTTCTTATTTTAATTATTTATTTAATTTAATTTTTTTATTTTTGACTCATCAATTTATGTGATTAAATTAAAAAAAAATTGATATTTAAAATTAATTTTAAGTCTCTGTAAGATCAATATGATACTTGCCTAGACTTCGATATTGCTCGTACACTTGAGGATATTGTAAAAGCTTGATAAAAAGTGACAACAACATGCTGGAGAACTCACAAAGGCTACAAGCCCAGGCCATCCAGGTCACTGTCTGGCTAAAGCTGCACAGGCCTTGGATAAATCCCTTGTGCTGGGTGATATACGAGGAGCATACAAGTTTCTTTTTGAAGATCTTTGTGATGGAACTGTATCTGATGGTTGGGTTGCAAAAGTCAGCCCTTGCTTTAAGGTTATCTCGGAAGTGGTTTGGGACTGTAAATACATCACTTATTTATTTAGTGTATTTCCTTTGTGAGTGAGCAACATGTGATTTTAGGGATTTTCGGACTGCTCCTCTTTGTGAGATAAAGTTCACAGGTAGGAAAGATCTTTCCCAAGTGCATATATAGCAATTAGACTTTTAAAGATGAAGCTGAGGAATATGCAGATTTCACAAAGACAAAAGAATGGAAGCACTCAGAGAGTCAGTTATGTAGAAAAATATTCAAGTCAGCAGACTGATCGAAATCTTGTGAACAATGTACCAAAAATAAAATCTAGTTCAAAAACTGTGGATCGAAATAAAGTGCAGCTTACTACAAGAGAAATAAAGTGAATTGGGCCCACGGCCCATTAAGCATCATGTTAAGTGTTTGCTGAAATAGGATGAAGCTGAAGGCATGCACATTCTACACTTCTACAACGTTCTCAGAGGAGCATAATGGGTGAAGTTCGTGGAGCCCATGTAGAAAGAATACAACAACAACAACAATGGCTTTTCTCACTGGGGTGGGGTACATACGATGGATCGACGCTATCGTTGTGTCTATCACGAACCAAGTCTTGAAAAGCGAATTCAAATCTAGATCTTTTTAACCGTTTCACCTATAGTTTTCTTGGCCTTCCTCTACCTCTAACTATCGAAATTATTCTCCATCCGATCTACTCTTCTTACTGAGAACACAGGGTCTTCTCCTTACACGTCCAAACCACCTAAGCGCGAGATTCTCTCATCTTTTCTACAATAGGTCTTCCCTACTTTCTCTCTAATCGTTATTCATTCCTAATCCTATCTTTGTCTAGTATGGCCACACATCCAACGCAACATCCTCATCTCCGCGACACCGATCTTGTCTTTCTTGTTGGCTTTTTGACCGCCCAACATTCAAGACCATACAACATTCATGGGCCTTATAATTGTCGTGCAGTAAAATTTACCCTGCTTGAGAGACTTTCCTTTCCTATCACAAATAACTCCAAAGATACTTCCATTTCATCCATCCAAATTGAATCCTATGGTTTACATCTCCTTTCTATCTCTCCATCATTTTGTATGATGGATCCAAGATACTTAAACCGTGTAACTTGTGGTATGATATGATCTCTAATTTTTACCGCTAAGCTAGCGTTAGCGTGTTTAACTAACTTACATTCCATATACTTTCGTCTTACTCCTGCTTAGACGAAAGTCATGTTCTTCCAAAGCCCGTCTCCATAACTCTAGCTTCCCGTTTATTTCCTCTCTCGACTCTCCAACTAAGACTATATCATCTGCAAAAAGCATACATTGTGGCACTGGCTCTTGGATATAACAATGTGTTAGCCATGATTCAATTAAAAGGAAGTTTATGACTCAAGGACTTTGAAGACATGGTAATTTGAAGATCCGTACATAGAAGAAAGGAAATAAAGGAGCTAGGCCCACAAGCATTCAAGAGAAAAAAAAAAGTCCAATCCTCAGTTCTAAGTGAAATGGTGTGCACAGTATGTTCAAGTAAGCCCCAAGTCAGGCGGTTCAAAGCTTGTAAAAAGGATTGAAACGTAACAGAGGGGAACAGAAGCACAGCGCCGCAGAGAACAGAATTGAAGAACGAACAACAGCAGCACAGCGACCCGGTGACGAAGAGAAGTATCAATGAAAAATTTTAGTGAAATAATTTTATTGTATTTTAATCTTTTTATATTTGTTAAATTTTTTATATTAAGGGAAAGATGAAATTTTAATTATTTTAATATTATTATGTTAAATTATTGTTATTCAATTTTAAGATTTAATGTTTATTAATTTTATTTTTTTATCAGATTATATAAATGAATTTTAGATAAATTTAATTATATTTTTATCATATTTTATAATTTATTTATGTTATCTGAGTGTTAATGATAATTGTTAGATATCAACTGTGATTTTTTGTTAAGAATACATTTGATGATTTAATAATTTATTATTAATTAAAAAATTTTATCATACACTTGATTATTATTTTTAATGTTTTATTAATAGACTTTTTGTGAATACATATTTTACCGCTAAATATTTTTGAAATAAATTAATTGAATATAATAATTTGACATAATTAATATTAAAATAAATTTTGATAAATTCTTACTCTTAATTTTTTTACATTTAGTTAAAATTAAATTTATTTTTTTATTTTTTTAAATTTATTTCTTATTTTAATTATTTATTTAATTTAATTTTTAAATATTTGACTCATCAATATGTGTAATTAGATTAAAAAGAATTTTTATACTTAAAATTAATTTTAATGTAAAATCGATCTCGTAATTGGTTAAATATACTGTAAGACTCGTATATTTTTAAGACTTGATAAAAAGTCTCAATTGAAACATGCTGAAGAACTCACAAAGGCTGCAAGCCCAGGCTATCCAGGTCACTGTCTGGCTAAAGCTGCACAAGCCTTGGATAAATCCCTTGTTCTGGGTGATATACGAGAAGAATACAAGTTTCTTTTTGAAGATGTTTGTGATGGAACTGTATCTGAAGGTTGGGTTGCAAAAGTCAGCCCTTGCTTAAGGTTATCTCTGAAGTGGTTTGGGACTGTAAATACATCACTTATTTATTCAGTGTTTTTCCTTTGTGAGTGGGCAACATGTGATTTCAGGGATTTTCGGACTGCTCCTCTTTGTGACATAAAGTTAACAGGTAGGAAAGATCTTTCCCAAGTGCATATAGCTGTTAGACTTCTAAAGATGAAGCTGAGGGATATGCAGATTTCACCAAGACAAAAGAATGGAAGCACTCAGAGAGTCAGTTATTTAGCAAAATATTCAAGTCAGCAGAGTGATCAGAATCTTGTGAACAATGTACCCAAAATAAAATCTAGTTCAAAAACTGTGGATCGAAATACCTGTTCTTCAGTTATATTTGAAAGCCCAGGTCCTCTACATGATATTATAGTTTGTTGGATTGATCAGCATGTGGTGCATAAAGGGGAAGGCCTCAAACGCCTACATCTATTTATAGTGGAACTCATACGTGCAGGCATCTTTAACCCCTTGGCATATGTACGCCAGCTGATAGTGAGCGGGATCATGGATATGAATGTAAATGTGGTTGACTTGGAGAGACAGAAGAGACATTGTCAAATCTTGAAGCAGCTTCCTGGGAACTTCATGCGTGATGCTTTGGAAGAATCAGGGATTATTGAAGGGCCACAGCTCATTGAAACCTTGCAAATTTACTTGAATGAACGCCGCCTCATACTTCGTGGTTCTTTGAGTGAGAACCATGGCAATGCCAGTAGTGCCAATATATCTGCTCTTAAGCAAAACCATTGTCCATCATCAACAAAAGATGGAGCTTCTACAGTGTCAATTGATCAGTGGAAAAATGTTCTTTCTAATAAAATATCTTCTAAAAATGCAAAGGATGACACTGGTGTTGAAGAACTGAAGACTGTCATCTCAGTACTGTTACAGCTACCAAATAGTTTATCTAATTTGAGCTCTACTGGATCGGATGAATCTCAAGGCAGTGTCAGAAGACCTATTGGGTCTCACAGCAAGATTGATCCAGTAGAGGCTACATTCGGCTGTGAAGAATGTAGAAGAGCAAAGAGACAAAAATTGATTGAGCAAAGAAGCTCATTTGTTCAAGCACATTCTCCAGTTCTATATGATGATGAAGATACATGGTGGGTGAAGAAGGGACTAAAATCCTCAGAGCCTCTCAAAGCTGATCAACCACTTAAGTCAACCAAGCAGGTTACTAAGAGTCGGCAGAAGACTGTGCGTAAAACCCAGAGTCTTGCTCAACTGGCAGCTTCTAGAATTGAGGGTAGTCAAGGGGCGTCAACAAGCCATGTATGTGATAATAAGGTAAGCTGCCCACACCATAGAACTGATGGAGATATGGTGAGGTCTATTGATGGAATTCGAACAAGTCATTGCGAGGATATTGTTTCAACTGGAAAAGCACTAAAGCGGCTTCGCTTTGTTGAGAAAAAGGAAATAACAGTTTGGCTAATGACTGTAGTTATGCACCTTATTGAAGAGACTGAAAAAAATGTTGGTAAAGTTGGGCAGTTTGGCAGAACTTTTACTACTGTGGATGATAGAAGCTCAGTTCAGTGGAAACTTGGTGAGGATGAACTTTCTGCTTTACTTTATCTGATGGATATCTCAGACGATTTAGTATCAGCTGTTAAATTCCTGCTGTGGTTGCTGCCAAAGGTTTACAGTAGCCCCAATTCTACAATTCATAGTGGAAGGAATGTTCTGATGCTGCCAAGAAATGTGGAAAACCAAGTTTGTGATGTGGGAGAGGCTTTTCTGCTATCATCACTGAGAAGGTTTGCGCTCAGCTTAGTTTATGTACTGTTCTTGGCTGTCTTTGCCAAAATTTGTTATTTTGTCCCTTTTGTCAGTTTATTTGCTCTTCCTCCTCCAACTTTCCCTTCTAATTCATGTGGTGTTTGCTGCCTTGTTAATAACTTTGTGCCTTTTGAATATGTCATATAATATGACTTAAATTTAGAGAATGACTCACAGAAATTTAGAAGAAAGGTTTCTGAATCTGTTTAAGTGAATGACATTCAGTACACATGATATTTATATGTATCAAGAGATTAAATACATCACTTATTTACAAGATAATAATAATGAATTTAAGCTCTTTTTTATTACACTATCTTGACTATTGATACATGAAACCTAATTAATTCTTATTGTTTATTTCTAATATTCAAACACTATCCCTCAAACTGATGCATATATATCATATACACTAAGTTTGTTATATATATAATTAACTCGATGATCTCAGAGAGATTTGGTGAAAACATCGTTCAACTACTCATTGGAATTGACAAAAGCAGTAACAATTTCTTCGACTAAATCTTCTCCCTCACAAAGTAACAATTAATCTCAATGTGTTTTTTTCTTCAAATACTGGATTTGAAGTTATATGCAAAGTTACTTGATTATCACACACAAGCTTCATAGATTGCCCTTTACAAATACTTAACTCCTTTAGCAACTATTTTAGTTATATAAGTTCACATGTTGTCATTGTCATTGCTCGATACTCAGCTTCGACACTTGACCTTGTGTTTAAGTGGAATTTTGGTTTACACTTGACCTAAAGGCAACCACAATTTATTTCTTACGTTTTCAAGATATTAGATTACTTCCAAAAATAACACAATGTCCTCTGAGGTTTGATAAAGCCTTTGAATCTACAGCTTTGAGTTTCTGTGACTAGTCCCGTGTTATAGGAAGGCATTTTAGCCTTATTTGACATTAACTTTAACACTAATCTTCGTTAATATTTTGGGGTATTCTTTGACTGATAAAAAGTTCTGTAACTAATCAGAGTCTTAATTCAGTAAAACCTTAAATTGTTTTACAGATTTTTATAGAAACTCTAACTTCTTTTTGTTAATGGATAAGATGGAAATATGAGAAAAGTTTCTCCAAGACTGAAAAGTATTGAACATGATGTTTGACAAGATTTTCTTAGTCCCAGTCACTACTGCTAAAACTTTGCAACTGCTGAACAATTTTGGTTTTCATTTTTTCCCCTTTCCTTGTCCTGTTAGTAACCATTATTGTTTAACATATTTGGCAATCCGGAAATTTTATTCTTGATATCATATCTTAGGGATGACGTTGATTAGATGGCAGCATGTAGGCTTGTTGCTTGTCTAATGGTCTATTGTCTAATGCAGAATGACTTGGATCATATGCAACTGCCAAACACTATCTGTTGGCGTATCCAAGCTGCAATACTTGTACTCTTTGCCTCTATGCGATGCTCTTTTTCCTGCAATCCACCATCTGTTCCAATTTCTGCTTTTATTTCTCTTCAACCCATCATTACAAATCCTTCAATCCACATACTTTTCCTCTCTCATGCTATAGGTTCAAAGCAGTTCCAATTTCTGCTTTTATTTCTCTTCAACCCATCATTACAAATCCTGGGTTTAACTCCAGCAGTTCGACTGTTCCTCAGAGGAACCTGGTTCCAATATCAAGGACTGCAGCATCAGGGAGGTCAAAACAACAGGACATTGATTTGGAAGTTGACCCTTGGACGCTTTTAGAAGATATTAGACTTGTAATTGAGAGAGAATTATGAATTGATGAATTCACTGAAAATGTACAAGTCTGATATTAAACTCAGAGTTACAAGGATATATATAAGATAGATTAGCTACTATAATTAGCTAACTAAAAAGAACTACTCTTAACTAACTATCTTAACAAACTCTAACTGCCTAACTAACTTCTCTAACCGTAATACTCCCCCTCAAGTTTGGAGCATAGATGTCTAATGCACCTAACTTGGAAATTAAAACTGAAAATTTACAATGCGGGAGAGCTTTAGTAAAAACATCAGCTAATTGCTGCTGAGTTGGGAGATAGACCAAGTTCAGAAAACCAGAATTGACATATTGTCTTATAAAGTGGCAGTCAATGTCTATGTGTTTCGATCTCTCATTTGAAGTGGGATTAGCAGCAAGCTGGATTGCTGACTTATTGTCACACATGACCATGATAGATGAAACATCAATCTGGAATGCTCTAAGTAGTTGTTGCAACCAAAGGAGCTCACTGGTGAGACATGCCAGTGCTCTATATTCGGCTTCTGCAGAAGATCTTGCAACTGTAGGTTGCTTTTTTTATTTCCAAGAGATCAGAGAGGACCCCAGATAAACACAGAAACCTGTGGTTGATCTTCTAGTAACACTGCAATTGCCCCAGTCAGAATCAACATATGCAGTGACCTTGGTGTTTGGCTGAGCAGAGAAGAAAATTCCTTGACCTGGTGAAGTTTTGAGATACTGTAAGATATGATGCAAGGCCTTGAGATGAGGTGTCCGAGGCTTGGACATGAATTGACTCAGTTTGTTGACTGAGAAGATGATATCAGGCCTTGAAATAGTTAAGTACGTAAGTCTGCCAAGGAGTCTTCTATACAAAGAAGGATCAGAAAGAAGATCACCATCTGTGTCATTGAGCGGCAGGTTTGCTTCCATAGGAATGTTGGCAGGTTTTGAATCACTGAATCCAGTGTCTTCAAGTAGCTCCAGAGTATATTTCCTCTGACTCAAATGAATTCCCTTTGATGATTTGGCAATTTCTAAGCCCAAAAAATACTTCAAATTACCAAGAACTTTCAGTTTAAACTGAAGTTGCAAATCTGTGATGGCTCTGTCAACAAGAGACTTAGTTGGACTGACAATTATGATATCATCCACATAAACAAGGAGGATGATGAGGGAGTCATTGGATCCTTTATGGAACAAGGAATAGTCAAGAATTTGTGGGTACCGGTGGAAGCCAAGACAGTGATTCTTCTACTTGGCCATTCGCACAGAGAATTTATGGAACCATTGTCTTGAGGCTTGCCTTAATCCATAAAGAGACTTATGCAATTTGCATACTGAATGTGCTCCTTGTTTTGGATATCCTAGAGGCAAATCCATGTACACTTCTTCAAAAAGATCACCATTCAAGAAGGCATTGTTGATGTCTAATTGAGCCAAGTGCCAGTTCCTTTGTGCTGCCACAACAAGTAAGACTCTAACATCGTGGTTAACTTAGCCACAAGTGAGAAAGTCTCCAAAAAATCTATTCCCATTTGCTGTGTGAAACCTCTAGCAACTAATCGGGCCTTGTGTCTTTCCACTGAGCCATCTGACTTGAATTTTGTCTTGTAGATCCATCTACAACCAATGGTTTGCTTGCCTGGAGGTAGAGGAACCACAGACCATGTTTTATTGGCTTCTAGAGCCTCAATTTCATCTGCCATTCCTGCTCTCCATTGAGGAAACTTCACTGCTTGATGGTAAAATTGTGGCTCATATTGAGAGTCAACATTGGAAATGAATGTATGATATGATTGGGAAAGGTTTGTGTAGGTAATATGGTTGGTTAAGGGATATTTGGTATGATGAACATAATCCTGTAAATACTTGAGGTGGATTATGAGCACGGCTAGATCTTACGGGTTGGTTTGGTGCAAGGTCTATATGACCTTTGTTCGACCAGGGGATGTTTAGTTCATGTTCATTATTTATTTCAGGTGTAGGATCAAGGTTTGGTGTTTGTGGGGCATGATCAAATTCAGGTAGGATAGGTAAGGGAGGGTGATTTGGCACAATGTCCTTAACAGGAACAGGAAGTACAGTGGATTGGAAAGGGTCAGGAGCAGTGTGCAACTTTTCTGTTTCAAAAGGAAATTTATCCTCAAAGAAGGTAACATCTCTAGACACCACAAACTTCCTGGTGGACAGATCATAAACTCTGTAACCCTTGTATCCAGGTGGATATCCCATGAAAATAGCAGCGAATGTCCTTGGTGAGAATTTGTTTCTCTGTGAAACTGGAACAGCAGCAAAACATAAGCATCCAAAAACTCTGAATGAAGTATAACTAGGTAATTTGTTATACAGCAATTCATAAGGAGAACAGTTCTTCAGAGAAGGTGAAGGAACCCTATTTATCAGGAAGGTGGCAGCATTGACACACTTTCCCCAAAAGGTGATAGGAACCTTGGATTGAAATAACAAGTGCTCTTGCAACATTCGATGAAGTGCGATGCTTCCTCTCAACCACAAGATTCTTCTACTCGGGCACAGTAAGGACAGACTAAACGATGCACAGTGCCATGTTCTTGAAGGAAATCAGTCATCTGAAGTTCCTTAGCATTATCAGATCTAAGTTGTTTAATAGTCCTGCCAAAATTAGTTTTGACATAGCTAAAGAATTTTTTAATCACCACAGGTGCCTCAGATTTACATTGTAATAGGTACAACCAGGTAAACCTAATACAATCATCAACAATAGTTAAAAAGAACCTTTTGCCATCATAAGTAGATTGATGATAAGGGCCCCATATGTCTACATGAACAAGATCAAAAGGATTCTCAGAGTAATTGTTGTTTGAATTGAAGAACAAACGCCTAAACTTGGACAAGGGACATATCAAGCATTTATTACATGAATTGAATTGCAATTGCAAATCAAGTTTATTACAGAAAAGTTTTAAGACTTTTTCAGATACATGACCTAAACGTGCATGCCAAAGAATACAATCAGATGAACTAGACCTATGTGTAACATTGTAAATGTGTGAAACAGAATGGGATTTATTTCCTAACTGTTTACTGCTAACAGAATGAGAATGAAGAACATAGAGGCCTTGGTGGAGATCACCTCTGCCAATCGTCTTTTGGTGCAATATGTCCTGAATGATAAAAGAAGATTTGGTAAAAGAGACATGAAAAGGAATATTAGAAAGTAAACTACTGACAGAGAGTAGATTAACATGAAAGGAGGGTATGAAAAGCACATCATATATGACTAACTGAGAATTAAGTTGAACTGAACCAATTCCTACAACTTTAACCAAAGACTTATTTGGTAAAGTGACAAACCTATTATATAATTCTTGAAAGGTAAGAAAAACATGTTTATGACAGGTTATATGGGAAGTAGCCCCAGAGTCAAGAATCCAACAATTTGAACTCTTAAATGGAGAATTTAGGATGGACAGAGAGATACCGAGAGATGACTCACCTACAAAAGAATCATTTGGATCTTGAGCAGTAGCCAAAGGGACTCTTGCCAGCTGAGCTTGTAATTGGGCAAGAAGTTGCTTGACAATCTCGCCGAGGTGACCCCCCATTTGTATCTTCGATGTCATCGGTGATTGCCGAACTTTCTCCTCGATTGGAAAGTAGAAGCTTGATGCTTCTTGTGACCAGGGAGGATACCCAAGCAACTTGAAGCATTTGTCTTTGGTATGCCCTGTTATGCCACAGTGAGCACAGATTGGCCTATCTTTCTTCTGATTCTTGTTCTTGCCTGGCTGAACAGCATATGTTGCTTTAGTTACTGGGACAATTTGAAGTCCAACTTCTCTTTGAGTCTCATCTTGAAGAAGCATTGAGAAAACTTGAGAAATTGGGGGAATAGGATTCATCATTAGGATTTGTCCTCTAGCATGAGAGAAAGACTCATTGAGTCCCATCAGGAAATTCATAACAAACTCATCCTGGAGGAAATCGATCAAAGGTTGAACACCTCCACAATTACAATTGTGCACAGGCCTATACTCACCAAGTTCTTCCCACAACGATTTGAAACGAGTGAAATAGGCACTGATGGAGCTAGAATCTTGAGTACAATGAAGTAAAGCCTTCTTCAATTGAAAAATCCTAGGTCCATTTTTCTGCTTGAAACGATCTTCAAGATCTTTCCAAATTGCTGAAGAAGAGGTGCCATAAATCACACTTGTGCTGATTTCCTTGATGATTGAGTTCAAGAGCCAAGAAGCAACAATGCTATCGTTGCGTTTCCACAATCGAAAATTCGGATCATTAGCAAGGGGTTGAGGAACAGAGCCATCAACGAACCCTAGTTTGTTCTTCCCATCAAGAGCCAGCATCATTGAATGACGCCATGTGAGGTAATTTGTACCATCAAGTGTGGTACCATCTTTGAGTGGACTAGAAACAAGAACTAGGCCGTGCAAATTCGAAGAGTGAATGAAGAGAGGATTCTGTTCTTCCATTGTTTAGAATCACAAGTTTCAGCAAGAACAAGAAATGCAGAAAGGAAGAGAAAAAGGATCGAAGAAGAAAAGAGAAATCAGAGAGCGAAAGCATAAAAAACAACTGATACCATATTAGACTTGTAATTGAGAGAGAATTATGAATTGATGAATTCTCTGAAAATGTACAAGTCTGATATTAAACTCAGAGTTACAAGGATATATATAAGATAGATTAGCTACTATAATTAGCTAACTAAAAAGAACTACTCTTAACTAACTATCTTAACAAACTCTAACTGCCTAACTAACTTCTCTAACTATAAGAGAAGATGGCGCAGGATCTTGCTCTTCTGCAAGTAATACTGCCATCATAGGACCGTGTTAATATTCGAGCTGTCAGCTGGCTTAAAGGGGCTGTAAGGGTGAGACAGACAGACCTTACATATGTTGGTGCTGTGGATGATGATAGTTTATTAACAAGATTTTTTTATAAGTTTGTGTTAGAAATAAAAATTGAGAGATAAATATTAGTAATTTGAGTATATTTTTTAATTAATATATATAAGAAGATTAGTAAGGCGAGCCTTGGCGCCGTGGTGGGAGCGCTTGAGTTTGCACTCGGGGTTCAGGGTTTGAATCCTAGAAACGGTCTCTCCTTCGACGGTAAGGCAGCGTACATATGGGATTGATCTCTTCCGAGCCTGCCGTAGTGCGGGAGCCTCTTGGCAAAAGGGTTCGTCTTTATATAAGAATGGTTTTTATTTATAGAAGAAGGTTGATGTACAATAAAATAAAATAAAATATAATTATGTATTAAATCAATTACAGTCATTCTTAAAATTAATCGTAATCAATCATAATCTCAATTATTATTAATCACGCTAATATTCCTCCTCAACCTCAAGTGAGTATAAAAGAAACTAACTTGAGTTTGGAAACCACAGTGCGACATCGACTCTGATATCATGTGAGATTCTAACATAAAATCAATTGACATTATGTGGAGTGACCCAACAGATATATAAACTACACTTGAAATATTAAGACAAACGATGTGAGACTCTCAACACCCCTCCACAGATGTCTGGACGGAATAGGCGAGCCTAACGAAGTAGACAACAAAAATGAAATTTTGGCTTTGATACCATGTTAGAAACAAAAATAGAAAGACAAATATTAGTAATTTGTGTATATTTTTGAATTAATATATACAAGATGATTAGCTTCTATTTATAGAAGAAGACCGTTGTATAGAAAATAAAAATAATAAAATATAATTATATATTAAATCAATCTAATTTTATACTAAATCAATTATAATCATATCTAAAATTAATTATGATTAATCATAATTTCAATTATAATTAATCACACTATCAGTTTCGAGTATGCGAACCCCTCAGCAGGTGTATTTGTTGTTTCATTATCTATCATTGATGCATGACTAGCGTGAAGATGCCATTTTGTACTTCTTGTATTGAAGGGAAGTTGAGGGGACATCCTTCTGAGAAACAGGTGAAGGGATGGGTTCTTTGTTGGAGAGAAGTGAAGGTGATGTCCTCACACAGCCCATCCTATTGGTTCTGGCCTGGTTGACTACTAACCTGTTGATCACCTCCCCACCTGGACTGTGCACTTCCAGGCACAGTTCAGATGTTTGTTGTATGTATAGGATGATTGTTTCACTTTCCCAATTGATCTGAGTAATATATCTAAAGTGATCTGTAGCTATATCATGCTCATTCATGTCTTAATGCACACTAGTGTGAACTGTCTGTATCTTTTGGGGCCACAAGCACACACCAGGGCATGTGACCATTTTTTCTTTCTATATATTCAGATTATCAAAATTATTTGTGCTTTGATTTGAGCGTCAGCATGAAACGCAACATTCAATTATTTACTTCCAAGTTCAGAGAATTTTATAAAGAATCATATTAGCTGTTTTTTTTTTTTGGACAACAAGAATCATGTTAGCTTAAATACAACCTAGTACATATTATGCTGTAATATATAAACAAATCCAATCATGTGCCTCATTTAAGGTAAATTGGTTTGTTATATAGCAGCGCTTTAATTTTAATAGGAAAGAGTTTATCTTAAGATCAGCTACCAATCAATGATTTGATTTTGATGCCTACCTTAAAATGATTTTGGCCTCAATAAAATTGAGTGGAAGTTTGCGTTGAGATAAGACATTTAATTTGAAGTAATAAATTTTATGGAAACAAAATAAATTTAATTTTGTTTTACAGTTATAAATTCAAGAGTTGTGTTACTTGTACAAATTACACATGGTGTATAAAAATTTTGCATGTTCATCAAAACTAAACCTAAAGTATAATTCATAGCAACAAGTCAAGCCAAATATTTCATCGCATACTTGTTTTTTTTTTTTTTTGTTTTTGTGATCAGTAAACTTGAATGTTGATATAAATATAACTCTTTTTATTGCGAATGTGGTATTACAAATCCACTCATTAAAAATCTGGAAAGGTGTGAGATGAAGACACCCTAGGCTCCATGGAGAACACATGTAACTTAGGTCATTCATATATTTTATTCCCCGTTAGTTCTCATTTTTTTACTCTCCTTAATTCTCATTGTTAGGATTTCATGTAGTTTATGTAATATCCCTTTCAGATTGAATTTCTATACATTTAATTCAATTAGTTAATATTTTATTTGTGTTCTATACTTATAGGACATACGTATAATTTATCAAATTGTTAATAGGGACATACGTAAAATTAAAAATTTCTGCATACAAATTAAATTATTTATACAATGAGTCCGAAGGATTGACAGAAGATTTCCTAGAATGATAGAAATTATGAAAAATAATTATAAGGTATGATAAATGGAAATTTAGGAAAATTGAGAAAAACAAAACTCTAAAACCCTAAGTAATATACTAATTAGTTTAGTTAGTAATTTAGTTAGTTTATGTAACTAGATAGTTAACTAAGTTAGGTTAGTTTAGTCAGAGTAACTAAGTCATCATGATACAACTAAGAACTAATGAAAAGCTAGACATTTGGTAAGCTTCTAATTGGTTAGAAACTTGGAGAAAAATCACTTGGCTAATTTTCTATTGGATGGTTGGAAAATATAAAAAGAAAAGAATTGGAAAAAAAAAAGATGAACACTCCATGAAGACCTAGAGGTTTTGGCCAAGCTAGGAACAAGGAGGAAGAAGAGGAGAAAAAATAAGAGAAAATTGGAAGCAAGTAGAAATCTTCAAGCTAGTAAAGGAACGAGAAGTTTTCAAGGACTTTAAGCTAGAATCAAGCTTTAAGTCCTTCTTTGTTCAGGTTTCTTTCAAGAACAAGAGGTAGGGAATCATACCTTTTTCTCCAAATTTTCTTGAGTTGTTCTTGTTTTAGAAATGTTCTAATATGCTTCTTTAGTATGTTTTTGAATCAAAGAAGCCTTGCTTATGTTTGTTTTGTTGGATTAGAACCCTAGGTTAGTAAGACTTATGTTGAGCTCTTGAGATTTTGATTGAGTTTCAATGGAAGATCAATGAAGGATGAGGTTATTAATGAAGGAAGAACTATATGAATGATGTTAATTTTGAGAAAATATGGTCAAGAAACCAAGATCTAGAACTAGGGTTTCATTCAAATTAATTTGGGGATTTTAGTCTAATCTTTGATTTAAAGTGAAATTGATGTTAGAAATGGATTCTTGATGGAAGGAATTGTCTAGAAATGATTAGAATGAGAAGAAAAAACTTCCTAGTCACACATTGATGAATTCCACGAAGAATGATTATCTTGGATTAATTTGGTTGTTGATAATCCATTAAGTATTTTACTATTGTAATTATAAAAATAAATGAGATGGATTACGTTGATGTTATAAAAATATGATTAAATGATATGATTTATGATGGAAATGGTATAAATTATGATTAAATGATATGATCTATGATGGAAATGGTATGCCTTATGATTGAATGATATGATCAATGATGGAAATGATATGATCTATGATGGAAATGGTTTAAAATATCATGAAGTCTTACATGACTCATTTTATTGGGTTGTATATTTCCCTCCAAGGGCATGTGGAATGATTACCATTGTTGGGTTCCTTGATTTGAATGATCACCATGCTAGGAGATGCCCTAAAAAGTTCGAGATCTCGATTATGTTATGTTATGTCATTGGCCATGTAAGCAAAAGATAAAGAAATGTTAAAGTGTTTTATTAAATGGTATTATTTAGTATGTATTTTATTGATATAAAGTAATGTTATGTAGTACTCTGTTTGAAATTATTTTCTGCAGTGAATGCAGCTGGACATATCATAGTTCAAATGATAATGAGTTTATAATTGTATGATTGATCTACAAAAAATTATAAATTTATATCCCTTATCTATTATGTTCAGAGAATCAAGATGGTACGCATAACTCTATTAATTGACATTGATGCACATTTTGTGTTTCACCCTACTACTGAAGAGCTCCGTTTGGTGATAGATACCATCCACATCCATTACTTCATCATGCATAATTTTGACTGACAAAGCATGCATGATGAAGTTGTAGATAGATATATATAGCTGACTTGACTGCATCGTAGGTGTGCAATGTCTATTGATGTACTGACCAGATTTGTTCATTCAGACATTTGAGATGTCTTCTTTTTGTAATTTTGTACCTTTTTGAGATTTGTAAATACTTCTAGACAAATGTACTAACACACCTTATGTAACATAATATATAATATAAAGCAGCTACTGTGTATTTAAAATTTTCTGTTGTGTTTTCCTAGAATTATATTTCATTGATATGTTTGTCTTATAAAAAAAAATAAATAATATTATATAAGAACTTCAACCTAATTGATTTAAGAATTAAATTAATTCCATTAAATAATAAACCTATGCACGTATTTTATTAAATAAGAAATAATAAACGAAGTACGTAATATTCTATCAATAATATTAAAATATAAAAAAGTACTGTTAGGATGTTACAGTTTATGGTGTTATACTTGATTTGTTCATTCCTTATTTCCATCATATCTTATAGGAAGTGATCTTGGGACGTTCATTTTAAATAATGAATGAATATAAAGCAAGTATTGAACTAAGTATCCAAAAAAGTGTATTGCTAGCATTCATCTCTCAATCATTATCATGACCCCTATTTTTGTGGGACTCTAGGATCCTTTCCATTGATATCTAATTGATCGTTATCTTAGGAATAATGTCTATTTATAACTAATTTTTCATGAAACGAGGTTCATATGACTTGAAATATGTGTTTCTATTGATATGATAGAAAATATGTACAGAAAGTCTCTCTTTATAGGAGAGATATATACAATAAATAGAAAGTAAGAAATAAAGGAAACAAATACCTAAAAAATAGAAAACTATCAAACTAAATATTCTAACTTAGGAAACTAATCAGTTAACTAGAAAATAGAATATTTACAATAAATACAAGAAGATATGTACAATCAATTAAGATATTATTTTTAATATCTCAATCGACATTCTCCCTCAAGTTGGCTTGAAGATATCTTCCATGGATAATTTGTTCATTATATTGTCAAAATTCTTCTTGGGCAATCCTTTGGTCAGAATGTCTACAATCTGATCTGTTGTAGATAAGTATGGGATATAGATCTGCCCATTCTCCATTTTCTCTTTAATGAAATGTTTGTCAATTTTCACACATTTGGTTCAATCATGTAGAACTGGATCGTGAGCAATAGCAAGTACAAATTTATTATCACAATACAATTTCATTGGTGCTAGACTGTATACCTTTAATTCCTTTAATAGCTTGTCAACCCATAAGACCTCATAGATCCCTTGTGCCATTGACCTGTATTTGACTTCTGCACTACTTATAGCAACCACGTTTTATTTCTTACTTCTCCAAGTAACTAGATTTCCTCCAATAAAAGTACAATAGCCTAAAGTGGACCTCTGATCAGTAACACTACTAGCCCAGTCTGCATCAGTGTAGACTTCCATTATAAGGATCCACATTTTCTATAAAGTAGTCATCTTCCAAGAGATCCCTTTAGGTACCTCAGAATTCTGTTCACTACTTCAAAATGTTCAGGTTCAGGAGAATGCATAAATTGACTTACCATGCTTACAACAAAGGCTATATCTGGATGAGTGTGAGACAAATAAACCAGTCTCCCAACAAGCCCATGAAATTTTTCTTTATTCACTATTTCCTCAATCTTGTCTGGTTGGAGTTTAGTATTGGATTCAATGGGGGATTTCTATTGCTTTATATCCTAGCAAACCTATCTCACTTAACAAATCAAGAATATGTTTTTGCTAACTAATGAATATACCTTCTTTAGATCTAGCAAATTCTATTCCAAGAAAGTATTTTAAAAGACCAAGCTCCTTAATCTCAAAAACATCAACCAGTTTCTCTTTCAAAAATTTGATTTCACGGTCATCATCACCTGTTAAAATTATGTCATCTATATACATAATGAAGACAACAATTTTACCATTCAATGTATGCTTGTAGAACAGAGTGTGGTCAGCTTGACTTTGGAAGCAGTCAAGACCTTTAACTACAGTTTCAAAACATTCAAATCATGCTCTTAGGGATTGTTTCAGGCCATATAAAGATTTTTTTTAATTAGTTTGCATACTTTATTTCTATCTAGATTTCCCTCAAAGCCAGGGAGAAGATCTATGAAAACCTCTTCTTTCAAATCCCCATTTAGAAAAGTATTTTTTACATCTAATTGGTATAAAAGTCAATCAAAATTTACAATAAGGGACAACAAAATTCTGATTGAAGTAATTTTAGTCACTAGAGCAAAAGTTTCCTAATAATCGACTCCAAAGGTTTGAGCGAACCCTTTTGTAACTAGTCTTGCCTTATATCCTTTAACACTCCCATCAACATTGCATTTGATGGTAAAAACTCACTTACAACCTACTACCCTATTATCTCTTGGTAAGTCAACAATTTTCCAAGTACCATTCTTGTTTAAAGCATTCATTTCTTCCAAAACTACTAAATTTCAGTTTGGATCATCTAGAGCTTCCTGAATGTTTCTAGGGACAAATAGGTTGGTAATCCTAGAAGTGAAGACTTTATGGTTTTGAGACAAATTTTGATAGGAAACATATTTAGAAATAGGATGAGAGGTGCTGCAAATTCTGGCACCTTTTCTAGTGCAAGTTCTAACATCTTTCCTAAGGGCTATAAGAATATTAGAATCTAAAACAGAATCAGGGAACTCAATATTACTTGGAATTTTGAGAGAATTTGATTGTCCTTGTGTTAGGATGATGAGCTCAACAGTATTCCATTTCCAATTTCTCTGCGTAAAAACTCATAGCTCCATATTTAACCGTGATATTTCTCCCCCTGTTGGTGAATCATCTAATGTTGGCACTATTTTTTCATTTTCAGAAACTAAACCCTTGTTTCCACTTTGATTAGGAGTATAACCAGTAAAAATGCACTTGTCAGCTTTGAGATCAAGTTCTGAGCAAGAGTTACTATTTAAATGAACAAATTCTCAAAGGAAGTCAACATACATTCTGGAAGTAGGATAAACAAATTTGAATTTGTCAAAGGGTGTCACAAAATTCAAGACATGAGTAGACATTCTATTTATCAAATAAGATGCAGTTAGGACAGTTTCATTCCACAAATATTTAGGAACATTCATTTCAAACATAATAGCAAGAGCTACTTCAAGTAAATGTCTATTTTTGCTTTCAGCAAAACTATTTTGTTGGGGAGTATTAGGACATGTAGATTGATCTTGGATTCCTTTTTTATTTAAAAAATTTCCTAGGAACCTAATGAAGTACTCAGTTCCATTGTCAGTACGAAGAATACTTATTTTTGTATCAAATTGATTTTCAATCATATTGTATAAGGTTTCAAATAAACTTGCCACATCAAATTTATTATGCATTAAGTATACCCAACACAACCGTGTATGATCATAAAAAAAACTCACAAACCACTTCTTTCTAAACTGAGTGGTAATTTTTGAGAGACCCCAAACATCACTATGAATTAAATAAAATGGTTTAGATGCACTGTAGGGTTTAGAAATATAAAGAGTGTGATGACTTTTGCCAAGAACACAACTTTCACATTGAAAGATGAACAATCAATATTCTAAAATAGAGTTGGAAACAAATGTTTTAAATATTAAAAACTTGGATGTCCTAATCTATGGTGCAAAGCATTATTTGTTCTCGAATAGATTGAGAACTTATACCACTAAGACCTTTAGCTACTTTATCCTTGGAGAAATCATTACTGAAATAGTAGAGTCTATCCATCATCCTAGCACTGTTAATCATTTTCCTCGAGATCTAGTCATGAAACACACAATAAGAGTCTGAGAAAATGACTTGACAATTAGAATCTTTATAGAGTTTACTTATGGATAAAAGATTATAGGAGAGTTTTGGAATATGGAGGGCACATTTTAAGTCTATGGCCTTGGATATAGTGATAATACCTTTCCCTGCAATAGAAGAGAAACTACTATCTACTATTCTGACTTTTTCATTACTAGAATAAGGACAATAAGTTTGAATAAAGAAGACAGACTTGTCATATAATCCGATGCACCTGAATTAATGATCCAAGGTACTGGATTTAAAGTACAGGATAAAGCACTAGAGTTAATGAAAATATCTTTTTGTGCTAGAGAGCCACTAGGAGTACTAGATGATGAACTGGACTTTATAAGTTTTAAAAGTTGATCAATCTACTCTTTGCTAATAGAGCTCGTTTCGGCCTCATGAGCAGTAGGAAAAACTCGGTTGGGTTTAAGACCTATTTTGTTGCCCTTTAAATGTAATGGTTTGCCATAAATTTTCTAACAAGTCTCTTTGGTATGGCGAGACTTGTTGCAGTACTCACATTATACACAATTTGGTCTATCTGTCCTTCTCGGGTTGGAATAGCTACTCTTGTTAGTAGAGGCATCAGTAACCACCAATGCAGTGGTGTCAGTTAATACAGTCTCTATTTTCTTGTGTTTCCCAAGCATAACGCTTCTTCTAGTTTCTTCTCTTCTTACTTATGAGAATACCTCACCAAGTGAAGAGAGAGTCTGCTTTCCAATGATTCAAGCCTGAACTTCATCTAATTCATCATCAAGTCCAGCCAAGAACTTGAGAATTCTTCCTTCTTCCACAATCTGATTATGATGTTTGGCATCATCAAGTGATTTCTATTCATAATTACTATATAGATCCAGATCTTGCCATACCCGTTTCAGGGTATTGAAGTACTTGGTGACGCTGTCTCCTCCTTGCTTGATCTCTCCAATCTTCAAGGTCAATTCATAAACCTGAGATTTATTATCCATATCAGATTACATCTCATTAACATTGTCCTATAGTTCCTTGACTGTAGAATAACACATGTAGTTAGAATCAATGTCTTCATCCATGGAGTTGACCAACTAGGTCATGATCATAGAGTTTTCAACATTCTAAACAGCCTATAGAAGGCTAGTATGGGCTAGTGACTATATGTCACCAGTCAAGTACCCAATTTTCCCTCTACCACGAATATACATGAGGACAAATTATGGCCAACATAGGAAGAGGCGAATTGTAGTGATTTGAATCGAGTGAGAATCACCCATAAGTAATTTGGGTGCAAAACTCGGATTCGGTTGGCTGGTCTGATCTAGAACAGAGACGTCATTCCTTTGGAGGCCATTGAAGCCATCAGAACTTGAGGAAATGTCAGACATCTCGACGGGACATATTAGGGCCGGCAGTGCTATACACTGTTCTGATACTAACTTGAAATATATGTTTTTATTGATATGATAGAAAATGCGTACAAAAAGTCTCTCTTTATAGGAGAGATATATACAATAAACAAAAAATAGGAAATAAAGGAAACAAATCTCTAAAAAATAGAAAACTATCAAACTGAATATTTTAACTTAAAACTAATCACCGATTAAAAAAATAAAATATTTACAATAAATATAAGAAAATATATACAATCTATTAAAATATTATTTTTTATATCTCAATCGATATTATACATTAAGTGTTAGTGGGATCAAGCTCACACTAAATGAGACTGGGCTTTAACCCTTTGGGTAGTGGCTAGAATCCATTCCGGGACATTTATTGTCCAATTTAGTAATATATAAACTTTGTTACTAAATTGATATTACTAAACTGATGTTACTAAGTGTGTGTTTGATTTGTAGTTAGAGTATCTTAAAAGTAAGTTTGAAGCATTGAAAGATGTGCCAACATATTTGGTAAAAATTTTCGTTAGCAAAATTCAGTTAACTTCAACGAAAAATGATTTTCAAACCTCAGTTAGAGTGAAAGCAAGAATTTCTTGCTTTTCTATTGAGCAAAAGTTCATTGGAGAGTATTTTCTCTTTCAATCATGCTTCAAAAATGTTTTTAATCTTTAATCTAAACAACATTCATTTTGTCAAACTCACTTTTGAGATAAAAGTTTCCAAACATAAATTACGTTACTACAAATTCACTTTCAACTAAACTTAAGTTTACAAAATTAAGTTGACTCAAACTTAAATTTACTAACTCTAATCCAAACCCACACTAAAATGGAATTCTCATTTCTAAATAATAGAGAGGACAAGAGATTTATGTTCTTTTTTCTTGGTTTTACTAATAATGTACAAAGGAGACAACTAATCATCATGCTTTGACTCAAAGAAATTTTAACAGCACAATCTTTTAGATAATTCTTATAATATTTATTTTATTATTAATTTATTTCATATATTTTAAAAAATTATTAAAAAAATATTAATAACACTTATTTTTAAATTAATAATAAAATAAATATTAAAAAATATCTTAAAGAATATTACTATCATTTCTCTTTACTCATATCAAGACTAGCATGCAGAAATAATAATTTTTTTTTGTTTTAAATTTTTTTATGGCATCAGATACAAATAGTTCTCGTGTTTCAATAATATTTTACTTTTCATTTTCCTCCAAGATGTTGCCTTTTTATTTTCGTAACCGTCCCAAGTGATTGTTCTAAAATACACGCTCAAACCAAGAATGACCTTGAGTGGTCAGAGGAACAAGGGGCCCAAGGTTGCCACAGCCCGCAGGACAATGGTTGGGGAGTACTGCTACCAGCCTCTTATCACAAAAAGCGAAAAGCGACCTTTTTACTCTAGTATTTTTCATAGACTCATTCCAGGAAGGAGTGGAAACCACATTGAGCCTCCCTTGTTATGAAATTCTGGTAATTGATGTTAAGCCTTATAATAACAACCATTATTTTTTTAAATTATTTTTTTATATCATTTTTTATATTATTTTTTATACTATTAAATATATTATTTTTTTATTATTTTCTCTTATTTAATCATAATAATTAAAAAATAATATAAAAAAAGTATACAAAGAAAAATAATATAAAAATATCATTTTTTTATAATAATGTTCTACTATGACATATTTGTGACAGTTGACTTTCAATATCATTTTTAAGGCCTTGACTTTGGCACTCCCTTTTTTTGAAATGCTTTGTATACTTACGGTCCAATATTGACATTGCTGCTCATGCTCTACCGTCATTTTGGGTGCTTGGTTGTTTCAGTTTCTTTGGATGAATGGGTCAAAGAACAGAGAAACTCCATAGTTTTTTTTTTTATATTTTTTTTTTGTTTTTGCAGTTATTATTGTCCTTCTGAACTGCATATTTTTGGGATGGAGATATCTCTGAACCTTGGAAAGGTGTTATAATGTTAGTTTTAACACAACAGTGCATATCACATGCCTTCTCGGCTTCTAGTCCAATTGAGGATGAGATATATTTATAAGTGTGTGATTGAGATAGTTATAAAAATTTGATTATTTTAATAATTGATTATTTTAATTATTAAATTATAAAAATTTAATTATTTCAATAATTAATTATATTTTGGATATGTTAATTGAAAAATAATTTTAAATTAATCTGTTTTATTTAGAATGGTATAAAAAAATAATTTTTATGTGTTAAATTATCAAAATATGTGTAAAATAATTTAAAAAAATATTTGATTAATTAAAAAAATTATTTGATTGAAGACAAAATAATATTTATATATCACTGTTTGACAATAATTTTAATAACTTTTTTATATAATGTCCAAATTTTAGCTTATTCACCAACAGTTTTTACCTCTAAAGGTAAAAGCTGTTGATGTTTTTTTTCTTCAAACCCAAACTTGAAGGGTTATACACCGAACAGATTTTTTGCTAAAAAAAGCTGTTGAAGGGAGGATTTAATCTGAAACAAACACCCCCTAAATCAATTATACCGATTAGACTTTTTTATTTTTTTAAAAAAAAGCTGCTATAAATTATGCTTAAAACTTCCACTCAAAGTGAAACTGTCTTCTGTAGACCCTAGTACGCTTCATACAGGTGTAAGTGAATATCTTTCCATACAATCACTACTACCTTTCTACATTCTCTTAAAAGCTATAGTTTACAAAGATTTGTGGATGAAAGAGCAACAGTGTCAGGATGCCGGTGTAAAACCCAGTTGTGGTTTCTAGACATCTCGATTCCTCATTGATTTATCTACATAAAGAACATCTTCAATCCAAGCAACAATATTGAATGCTAGGCCTTCTAAAACTCTTGAATAACTCTCTAGTACGGCTTTCCCTACATCCTGCAAAAGGTAATTGTCATTCTTAGTCAATGTGCTCACAATTTAAATATCTGTTAGTTTACATCTATTCTTCTTCACTCTTTTTGCAATGACAGACATCCATATAATGGTGTCCTAAAATGTTCTTCGTTTGGTTAGGAAAATGACAATGTCTTGGCCTTCTGCTATTTCTCAATGCTGCACATTTGACATGACTTTATAGATTGCTAAACTTACCCGGTTGTATTGAATCTTGCATGTGTCCAAAGAAGTTTGTGAAAGTTCAGGATATCTTTGCTTCAGGCAAAACAACAAAGTCTCAGCTCTCTCGGCAAAGGTGTAGTTTTTGTCCCTCCGGTCAGTGTCAGCCATGAGATCCTTTACTTTGTTCCATGATGATTTCGAATGGCTCAGACAAGCTTTACGTCTCCATGTGTACATTGATGATTCAACCCTGTCTGCCAGCTCAAGTGCCTCATGTTCAGAACTTATTTTGAGACAGTCAAGAAGGTGATCAGGTGAAAATTTGTCTGCAGCATACATATAGTGGTAAATTGTGTCCCCCAGACTTGCTCTTCCACTCTAAAGAAATTAATGTTTGAAAAAAAAAAAATTAAGTAAGATTAAATTTTAGTCATTTTGATAAGACTATGTAAATGGAAACTAGTAGCACGAAAACAATTCTTCTCCTGCATTAACTTTATTAGTCTTAAGTTATTATAATTAATTTCAAGGGAATAGGCATAAGATTAATAGATCTCATCGGATTTGCATGCTACCGGTACCTTATATGAAATTATATCATCCCGTTTTCTACAAGACTCAGCTGCTATCATTGGCTTCCATAAAAGGCTTATGAAATTTGATGATAAATTCCAAGACATTTGCTTTATGGGATCACATTTAATGGAATCCTCAATCACTTGGCAATAGATTTTCAGCTGGGAAAAAAAAAATGTAGACTCATTCTTAGACTTCAACAGAAACTTTCAGACTGAGACTTACAGAAACAGAAATAGTGTTTAAATATAGGGATCACCAATGAGGACTAACCTTGGGAAGATTTTCCATATATGTTTCTGGGATATCAATCTCTGCAAGAACATTGCTATTTATTGCCATGGCTGCTTTATGAATTTGATTAGCACAATCCCGTTTCTCTATCAAGTGCTTCCTTGACTTATCAGATAGGCCACCAGGGAGAACACAAGGAACTGGCACCCACCATTTGTCATCTTTCCTCTGAACAATCCTTCGAAATGAGGCTGCACGTAAACGTGTTGAACTCCCTGATAAGTTCTCTGCATACCAAAATTCAATATCGTGGAAAGTATCTAATATTTCCTGCAAAAAAATATTCATGTTTATAAGCCACAAGGCGTCTTGATGAAAACTGTGCTGTTACATTCAAGAAGCAATTGAGGTTTGTCTTACTATGAGCATTGTATCAAGCTTCTGCAGAGCAGGGAGGTTGATATAGATATCTGACCTTGGTCTGCTTTTCATCATCTGAGAGACATCATCAGATCATATTAGACTCATTTGGAGATGCCAAACAAGCTCCATTAAAGTTATAGCAATGATTTAACAAAAGTTCACCTCCACAATTGTGCCATCTTCTAAATATTGTGCAGTTGGGGCAAATTCCACTATGTAATCACACATTGATAGAAGAACCTTCATTTCCCTTCTCCACATAGCCTTCTTCTCAGGCTTCAGTGGCTCCAACTTTAAATTTTGTCCAAATACAGTTGCTGCAGAATTCCCAATCCAAATATGTTTAATGAGTAATGACAATAAATTTGACAAACAAATAACCTTTATATCAGACTATGCTATTGCTACTGTTAAAACTTGAAAGAATTACCATAGAGATTGGTAATGGCATTTGAGATGGTAACTGCAGTGCAAACACCTTTCCCACCACCAGACATGTCTTCTCCCAGCAGAAGCTTTGCAAATCTTTCCTTCATCATTTCAAGCTCAGCTAATGTCCACAAAATTTATTTAGTTACTATTGAAGATCGTATTTATTCAAAGAGGAAAAGTTCACAAAAAATTACACAAGCTAAGCAAACCAACTCACAGTCATCAAGTTTATCATCCACTGAATGCTTGCGCAGCTTCATTCCTAGCTTTGAAAGAGCAGCTTGTTTAGCCCCAGGTTTAACAGCTGTCCACCGAGAAGGTGAAGGTTCACTGGCATAGCTGCTGTCGTCTATAGTCTCTGAAAAGTTTGATGCCTCTGAACTTGTCCAGGTCCGGTAGTATGCAAAAGAATCATCACTCAATGTGGAGAAAGGAGGAGTTTCCGTGGCTGAATGATCCACAGAAGGTGAAGGGTGATAACCCACATCAGAATTTTCATTAAAGTTGGGTGATTTGTCCATCTTAGCTCAAGAATCAGTGATCAACTTACTCAACACCTGCACATGAACATTATGGCTGAGTCACAAATGGAGCTTGTGGGCTCCAATTTCAGTACTTCATGATCACTTTGAGACATACTAGGATATAAAAGCATGACATAGAACTTAGCTTAAAATGTACAATTTTTATTGAAATCAAACTACAGATATAATAGAACACAAAAGGAAAAAAAGGAGATCAAAAGAAAAAGCAGAAAATTTGAATGTTCTAGTCCTGTACAAACCAAAAAAAAAAAAAGGCAAAAGCTCGCAAAGAATGATTCTGCTATTGAGACTCAAAATAATTCAGTGAAAAACGCAGCAAAGTGTTGTGAAAAAAGCATTCTTTGACAACACTAACTGAAATTTAAAACTTCAAAACAAATGGTTGGAAAAAAAACAACGGTCCCCAGCATTCTTTTCTATGTTGTTACCTTTTCATGTGCCAGATTTGAATTTGAAGTTTGAACTATAACTAGCCAAGAACGTTTGAAACAGTTCCCTCCTAAGCGTTGGTGCATTTATCTTCTTCCCTGAAGACTTTCCACGCAAAAGAAAGAAAGCCTTCTTTGAACAAAAACAAGAGGCAAAAGTATTGGCCTTCGCATACTGCTGCTACTGTAATAATAAATTAATAATAATCCAATTAAAGAAGGAAGACCCAGTTGCAGAAATGGCCAAATTCTTATGTAGACTCAGAACGAATGGAAAGAAGTTTGGAAAAAGACGGTAGAACATCACATGAAAGTTGTGTACTAGCTGAAAATGAAACAGAGTTGAGAATCTTGGTACTCTTCTTTGGCATTTCATTTTTTTTTTTAAATAACTTCAAAATACATTTTTATTAAATTTTAACATTTTATTCCTTGTGATTTCTCTACATTTGCCATCTTCCCATTCAACTATTGAACATACTTTCGCTTCAGGGGATTATTACTGTGTAAAATTAAAAAACATATATTATAATATAAAAGTTGGAAAGTTTAATAAATTGTATTTAAATAAACTTAGATAAAAGTTAGAGGGAAATAATATTATTTAACTCAATTAAATTTTTATTAAAATCTTGTAAAACTCTGCATAATGCCAAAAAAAAAAAAAAAGAAAGCAAGAACAGTCCTAGCATAGTAGGTATCATTAAAGAACATAGTTTGGACTTCTGAATTGGAAGATAGTGAAAAGTAGTGTGCAATGTGTTTGATTATGAAAGGCAACCCACCAAAGCACAAAACCGCTACTTTTAGTCTGAAATTAAATACTTTGGATGATATTTCATTGGGAGGATTCACAAGTGAAAAAATTTTACACTTAATTTTATATTTTATATTTTATTTTAATTTTGTGACTATTTAGTGAAATAAATAATAATCATATGATCAAAATAAAATATAAATTATTTTTGTTTACACTAAGTGTAAATAAATCTCCATCTATTTTATTTATTTTTTTAACTGAAGAATTTTTTTATGACATTTAACTTCCCAATATTATGCTAATGTAGTTGGCTTCATTCGCTGAATTTTTATCACAGCTATATGATTTGAGTTCTATTAATGTAGGAATCTCTTATTAGTAGGAGAAGATATGTGATCTTATTATATTCTGGTTGAAATTGATAGTTTACTCTAGATTTGAATTAGGAAAAGCCTTTCATCACTATGATATTTTTATTTTTATTTTTAAAACATAAATCTTCTTAACTTTAATCCTTTTACAAATTATAACTATAAATTTTAGAACTTTTCAAATTAGCACTTAAACTTTAACTAATATCCCAATAAATCTTCATGTTTAAGATCCATCAACTCACTAATGATCATACCATGTGACAACATTTTATTTGTCTATTTATATTAAATATGTATTATTTATTAATTTATTCATCAAAACCTTATTTTAAATATATTTTATTCATCATCAAATAAATAAAAATAAAAATTATTTTAAAATAAAATTTGTTTTTTTTAAATTTTATAAAGAATAAAATATATTTAAAATCAAGTTTTCATAAAATAAATTAATAAATAGTCAAGAATTGATGAATCAAAAGATATGATGTTGTTACGTAGTATCATCATTAGTGGATGAATATATATGAATTGTTCTGAACGAGCCAGAAAGGTTTACTTGAAAGGATCTTTAGTGAATAGGTGGTGGTATTTTCCTCCATAGTGTGGCTGCCAAAGTGGTGGAGCAGAGGAGAGGGTGTACCTACAAAAGGTGTTTGTCCCTTCGTGTACCACAAGTGCACATGTCACACAAGTAATAAAATGATAAGTAGGATATCGTTCCCACGAAGATACGATCTAATTCTAATGCTAAATATCAACTAATAACTTAAGTAATTTTCTTCAAGAACATTCAATAAGGGAAATGTGTGTATAAGTTAACTATGGATTAAAGACTTAAATGCTGTAAATTTGGAATAAAAGATAATGATTAAAGAATAGAGAATCCTTCTTCACCCCCTACTTCAATTGGTAATATGCAATCCTCTTAAGCAACATAAATGAAAGGGATTTGTTAGCTTGAGAAACAAACTTAGTTAAAAACCTATGTCTAGGTCAATTAACCATGTTTCAATTGTCTAGTTCATTATGTTTTCATGAGAGCTAGTGCACACTCCACTCTTTAAGAACTATTTTCAACTCTTGCTATGCATGACCATGGGGTATATGTCTATCCTATTAACTAATTAACTCACCCTACCATTAGAATGAAATTAAACATGCATCAACCATATCCATGATCTCATATCTAAATCCCTATGTCTAGTTCAATAGATTTAATCAAATCACATTAAATGTTGGGCAAACAATCAAGAGCATTAAGAAAAATATGGTTAAACAAATCTAAATCATCATTGTTAACTCAAGAAGTTACAAAATCACCAATATTCATAGAAGGATCCAAAGAAATTCCTAAATACAGCTTAGCTATCCATAAAACACGAAAATCTATCACAAATTATCATGTTCATGACAAAAGAAGAGAGAAAGTAAAAGGAATGGGAAGGAAGCTCAATGATTGTTGATCCTTGAAGCTTGAATCTCCTCCTTGAAGATGACCTCCAACTTTAGCTACCTTTGCTTCCTCTCAGTCTCAAAATGAAACCTTAGCAATTATGTTATGTTTTTCCAAAAAGTTCTCTAGCTGAATTGTCTTAAATCAGTATTTATAGGCCCAACATTTAGTTTCACGCCGTGACATGACACACTTTATGCCATGACACGTATTAATTTAGGTCACAACGCTGCGACATGAACTCCTTTGCGCCGCGGTGTGCTATCTTAGGGTTTAAGTATGTAGCAAGGCTGATGCCACCACACCGCGACATGAACATGCCTGCGCCGCATAGTGATTTGCTGAATTACTCCTTAGGCTTTCTCTTCTAATATTGGTCTAAATCTTCATCAAATATGCTTGTTTGGAGCCCTTCCTGCAATAGAGAAATTACTAAGTTAATAACAATTGCAAATTCACTTAATCACTTGAAGAATCATCAATATTTTCTCAAGATCATATAGAAAGATATCAAATTGAATTCGATGAATATAAGCCTACAATCTTCCATATATGCTTAATAACAAGGACTAAGCTATCTATAGAGCATAGATATAAGGCATAAATAACTACATTTTATGGAGTTATCACACCCTCAAACCTAGATTTTTGCTAGTCCTTGAGCCAAACAAAGTATGATTAAGTACACTTGCATTAATGGATCATGCTCAACATATATTCTGCAACTATTATGAATTCTATTTTTACTTAAACCACAACCAGTGTGTAATGATTGTATAAGTCCTCAAAGAATGTTAATGTCTCACAATTAACTCTATAGATACACAATCTTTAGTATGCTAACATTCAAGGCCTCTTTTTATGAAAATCACATCTCCTACTAACATGCAAGCTAATCTTCTCCTATTCAAGTCATACTTATCCGGATAAGTTTATGAGTATATTTGTATATGAATCATTATCTTTAAACTTTCTCTCCACTAATATAAATCACACATTACTGAGGATTAAAAAGGACTTCAACAGCTTGTAATGTAAGGTCAATGGTTATAGGCAGATGAACAAAGAGGGAAAGAATTCAGTACAAACATTGAGAATCATAAACATGTTATTTCAAGACTTGAGCCTCCAACTGATACTATTAGCGTATTAAAAAAAATGAACTCACAAGGCTTTGCAGAACCACTCATTACTTCTTGTATTTTTATTATTTTTAAGACAAAGCAATGCTTTTTCTTATACTGTATATGGTTCTTTCAAGCTCATTTTGTGTTGAACATGCATTAATACCTCAAATCACTGGATTCACTTCAAGAAATAACATGTTATATACTCAACAAACATTGAAGGTAGGATGCAAATGCAATGCTTTCACATGCATGAAAATGGTTAACATGGTAGGGAATATGAGGGTGGTTGAAAAACATATAAGGTCGAACATTTAATAAGCTTCAAAGGGGACCTATTGATATAATCTTATACAGGTAAGCTTAAAAGGCTCAATCGGTCCAAACAATGCCCTAATCATTTCTTCAATCATGCATCATCTAGGATTTCACTTCAAGAGAGTTTTAAAAACAATTTCTAGGATACTCGAAATCTTTACATGTACATTCCATAAACTTTTCTCTAGACATGCACTCTTATCATTTTCAAAGTTACACGTGCATACGAGTGAGACATAAACCATGCATAAAAAAATGACTAGATTATTTCAACATGCTTCTAAGATCGCATATGGTTTCGCTAAAAGAGGTCAAATCACAAACATTTTTATCATAGGACAAACAATTCCACACTAGCAATTGGCAACATTTTATGCATTCTAATAGATTCATCTTTGTTTTTCAATTCAAGCACGCAAACATCATGTGCCAAAAAAATGAAAATTTATCATCAACACCCAACAGTAATAGCCAAAGCAATATATAATCATCATAATATGTTACTACCGCATACTTTACAAATAAAAACATATTATACATTAAACTCAATAATATCTAAAAACATATCCAAAACATGTTATCACATGTTACCTGTAACATCCTCCCTAACCTAATAGTCCTAATCAGAGTTATAGAAGTTCAACACTGCTGGTAATAATTATATGTTAATTCAAATAATTTTCTGAAGTAGTTTAAATGTAATTCTATAATACTAAATACAAGATAATAATTAAAGTATTTGCTGAATCGGTTGATATGATGAAAATAAATATAAAAAATTTATTTCTTAGTTAAGAACCATTGATAAGACTTGTAGAAAATTTTGAAGAATCAACAAAGCAAGTTCGGTATTTTTAAGGATATTGCCAAAAAATAGCTGGAACAACTAAGTATCTAAAAAAAAGTATGAAATTTCATGAAAATGATAAGTAAAATATTGGTAATATTTTGGCATAAAATACCAACTAAAATAACTATTAATAAGCATATTTACTCAATCCCACAGTTTAATTTAACTTGGGATCGGGTAATGAAGCGTAACTGATAAATAGCGGTATATGACAAATTGTGAAAAAATGGATCTAAGGACTAAGTTGAGTCCTAAAATTTTCTATAATATTTATGGTAACTTGAAAACTTAGTTTTGAAAGATTAAAGTGTGCTTACAGATACAAAAGTTCTAGTATAAAAATTTTAGTCATTCTTTGACTAATTTTCAACCGTAGCTTTTGTCTAGAATTGTCTGGACAATTTCTCATTTCTCTTCATGTTTTACACAACCAAATACAAGGCAAAAATAGAACCATAGACAGCAGCTCCAACGTGAAGAAGAGGAAGGAAAAAGGAAGAGAAAAAGGAAGGAAAAACAAGAGAAAAAGGAAGGAAGCTCAAGGAACCAAGACTAGGATTTAAGGTAGGGGTTCTTTCCTTCAAACCACCCTTGTTCTTTCATTTAATTTGAAATAGAAATTCTGGTTTTTGTGTTGTGAAGCTCATGGCCAACTACAAAAAAAGAAGATGAATTCATTGTTAATTTATGTTTTAGTTCCTACCTTTATCTTGTTCTTCTTCTATTGATTTTTGAATCAATTTTGGTGACCTTGGAGCTTATGGAACTCATGGCTAAGGCATGAATTTGATAAGGATTCTTTATTTGAATTCATTCTTTTCTCCTATTGATTCTTGTCTTGAAATTATGATATTGGTTGTGATTAGAAAATTGAAAATTATGAAATGGGAAGGGCATGGCCTAATCCTAACCCTAACCTTAATTATGCAAGTAAAATTTTGTCTTAATTTTATTTGTATTATGTATTTATAATTCTAACGACTTTGTGAAAGAATTTAGCATTTTTGTATTTTGCTTGGTTTCTAACCATATGAAGCTCATAGCCATACCCTAGAAAGCAATGAAATTTGTTGATTAATTTGACATTTTATGTTTCTATTCTCATTTGTTAATTAAATTGATTAAATAAATGATAAATAGTGGATGAATTTGTGAAGATAACAACTAAATTGCATTATGGTCGTGACTTGCTCTTGGTTATACATACTTGAATTAATGTGTTATATAACTTGTATATGATTTGTTATGCTTGATAGTGCATCTTTGGACTACTAAGAATTTATGAAAAAACTTTGATATTTGTAAAGGCCATATAGGCCAAATTGAAAGCCAAATGATATATGGTAATCTCCAAGTAGTAATTGATGTGTAAGTAAGTGAATTGTGTTTTATGGAAAATTATTGAATATGTGATTGTATATCAAATGAGTTGGAATCGTAAATTTGTTGAAGATTGTGAACTTCTTGAGAATGTATGGAATGTGATGATGAAATTTATTGGTATTGCTCCTTGATTGTTCAAGTTGAGTTAGGCTTTGTATTGAATGTGCTCCCTTAATTCATAAGGTTGAGCTGGAAATATGTATTGAATGAATGCTTGAATAATTAGTGCTCAATGAATTTGTAAATGAATTGAGAATGAGAATTGGACAATTATCCTTAAACGGGAAGGTAATTAGTTCATAATGTCCCACTCAGTATCCTTTTGTTTTATGAGAACCATGTTTCACTTAGTATGGTGGATTTCAGAGACGATTCTGTATGAGGGCATGGTATTCAAAATTCCATTAAAATCATGGAAACGATCTCTTATAAGGAAGGGGGATCCTGTGTTCTTAAATATATTCCTCATAGTATTCGTATAATCCTCACGTTTTAATTCCCTCATAGGATACTAGTGGTAGTGTGAGGCCCTGAATCACTCCTTACCACGAGGATGTAGAACCCAAGCTATATGAGGTGGCTCTCATCCTTGTGATGCTTGAGATACAGGTTCTGTGGGATAAGCGACTATTTGAATAAGTATTTGATTGAGCTAAGAAGGAATTTAATTTGTATGATATATTATAACTTGAACGAGTATATGAATCATTGAATGAATTTGATATCATAGTATTTGTATTTGAAGACATTTCCTGAAATTATTTGTAATTGAAATTTGTATTATTTGATAAGGAATATTTTTTAAAATAACTATTAAATTGAATTCTGTTTCAGGAAAAGAAAGGACTAGATTTGACATTTTGCTACCCTTCTAACTAACTAACTAACTAACTAACTATATATATATATATTCAAATTAAATTTCAAAGAAATGTATTCTTTCTTGAAACAACTGGAATTATTGTGATGACACATTTTCATAACAGAACTATTGAGAATTAGTATTCTCACCCCATTCTTGTATTTTATTCCATGATACTCCAGGATCTGATTTTACAACACTACAATCGTAGCAAAAGTTGGAGATTATTTTTTTTAGAATTGAAGTTTTGTTTAAAAGATGTATGAATAGTGTCGTAAAGGCAATTGTTGTATTTTTGTATTATGAAGTACTCTTTGTATAAACATCCTATTAGTATGTTATATTCTTCACCCATCGAGGTTCATATTTTGATATATCAATGAAATTATGTTTTAAAAAAATTTAAGTGATGTGCTTACTATTAATTACTATGGTGTAATTCCGGATACACTTTAGTATTAGTGGTAAGGATGTTACATTTTGGTATCAGAACAGTTCATCTTATTGAACCTAGGTATGGACTAGCTATGCTTTGTTATGCATTTGTCTTGTCTTAATGATCAGATACATAGGTAGAATTACATAACAACCTTGAATTTGTATGTTATGGTTAACTATCATACTGTTACATAACATTGAAACTGATCAAGTCAGTATATAATATGCGATATGTGCAAGAGATTATAGCATCGACTAGGCGAACACGAAATGGTAGAACCCCTGCTGGTAATAATGTGCCAAACATGTTAGAGACATAAAAAAAAAGAACATAGTTGACATTGTGAGAAAACAGGCAGTTATGAATACTAGAAAATTAGAGAAGATAATTGTAGTGATAAGATGCGTGGATGACTTGAATGTGTCATTTACTATTTAAATATTAAACGAAGAAGTTGAGTATTGGTGGGCTAGTGCCAGAAGTGTAGAGTAAAGTATAGAGGTTGAGATAACATGACTTAGACTAGTATTTTCTACAGAAGTTGCAAGAAGAGAAAAAGTCAGAATTCCTAGAACTTAAGCAAGGAGATATGACCGTCAAGTAGTACGAAGTAAAGTTTGAGAAACTGTTTAAATTTTCTTCATATATTAGATATAATCTAGACAAGAATTAGAAATGTATTAAATTTGAGGTTGGAGTGAGAGAATAGATAATAAAAGTAGTTAGGCCTCTAGAGATCGAAGATTTTTCTAATGATAGTAAACAAATGCAGTTTCGTGGAATCATAGAATTTAAGGTTGTAGCAGAAGTTTAGATGGTGAGGTTTCCATAAATGAAAAAGAGAAGATAAGAAATCTAAAAGAAACATTTTAAGGTCAAAGATTTAACAAGATAAGGGAGAAAATAAGAAGCAATAAAAGAAAAAAAAAGGGATGTAACCCTTTGTAAGCTAAAGAAGGTAGATAGGAGTGATTGTTTTTATCTATTTCATTATTCTTGTCTTTATGCTTAAGAATAGCATGTATGAGTTTGAAAATAGTTTGAGTGGTTTTCTATGACTTTATGTTTTACAAATAGACTTGGGTTTGAATAAGATGTTTTTGAGTTTGGTTGTAAATCCACTATATAGTGGTTTTGAGATTTGTTTAGGAATGTTTTCAGAAAGTATAAAGATCTTTTATGAGATTAGAAACCCCTATAAATCCATGCTTGAAGGGTTGAAAGTAGATTTGGAAACTAACAAAACAGAGAACGAATTACGCCAGCAGTTGGGTGTCTAAGCGCCCATTGTGTAGTGCCTGAGCGCCCAGGTATTGCTAAAAGGCTAATGCCTGAAAGTTAATGATAACATGAAATGAGGCATTTTCTAGTGCCTAAGTGCCTAGTGCCCAGCACCCAAGTGCCCAAAGAGCAGAATAATTTTTATGTTATGCTATTATAAGAATAGAAGATTTCCAATGTAGTTTAATGCTATTTGATGGTATATTGAATGAGGATTTGAGATTATACAATGAATAAGTATTGAATATAACTGTGAAATGAAATGTATAGTAAGTTGGGGTATGTAAATGATGATATATACTATGATTGAATGTTTGAAAAATGAGAAAGAATGGAGTTGTGCAGTAGACAAGAGTAATGGATTTGTTCAATGGATGAACAAAAGTAAATTAAAGTTGAGTGAGTCACTCCCTCTCTACTTAGAATATGAATTGATTGAATGGCTTTATATGTAATGTATTGTATGAATAATAAACTTGATGATTAAAAGGTAAAGAAAGAATCACATAATGAATAATATGGGCAACCCATCATCTAGGATTATCCTCATACTTGGGGTGAGACTTGAAGAATGGTGGTTAAGGATGGTATTTCCCTTACCACCAGAGTTGTTGAGGTTGAGGATGGATGATGCCCCCTTCCTCTTCACTCAAGTTTTTCCTAGTTGGCAGAGGTAATCCTAGAATGAATAGTATTGTAAGAATGGTATTTCCCTCAATTACCACTGAATATGATTGAGAATGAAATGATAATGTAAGGATGGTATTTCCTTCCCTATCATAGTATATGAGGATGGTATTTCCCTTATACCCACAACTTTGAAATGAGGATAGGCATTCCCTCATAAGCTGTGGTTTAGGTTACTCATAATATGGAGTAATTCTGTGTGACTGGCAAATGATCATGAATATTGATGATCACGTATTTTATACATCAATAAACTCTTATTTTTAGTCATTTACACTCTCCATGTACTTAATTGATTAAGCCTAGTTATGTTTTGTAAGTTTGGACTCAAATTGGACTTAATTGATTTTTTCAGCACTATTTTGGTCTTACGCTGTTTCTGTATTTCGGTCATATCTTGAGTTCTAAATGTCTTATAATTATGAATTTTACCTTGTAGGAAAGATAAGAGAGAGCTCTACAACTTTGATGAAGAGCTCAAAGTCTCAATCAGACATCTAATAGAGCTAATTGGGCTTGGAAGACATAACACGAGTTTTGTGTCTGAAACCTAAACAGTGTACAGTAATCAGAGCATAATTTGAGTTTGGGCTTATAAAATGGGCTGAAATTTGGAATAAGACCCATATCTACAACTTTCATGTTGAACACAAAACTTGATTCGGACTCCTTGATGGTGATATTGGGTCTGAAAGTCAAAACAGAGGTGCTGAAACTGGGCCTGAACAGTCTGTAGTACTTGGGTCATATCTTGGGCTGTAGGACGAATTTTTGGGTGATTCTAAAGCCATTGGAAAGCTTAGACAATTTCCTAGAACTTTCATGAAGACCACTTGGCTAAAAAATGACGGAATCAATGACTTAAGCAATAAATTATTTCAGAGACAAAGAATCTTAATAATCCAACTACTCATCCAATCATCCAACCACTCAACCACTCATCCAACTACTCCACCCACTCAACTACTCATCCAACTACTCCACCCACTCATCCACCTACTCTTAATCATTCTCCTTGTCATTTTGTATCCCTACTCTTCTATAAAAGAAGCTTAGTGTTAGGCTCTTGGGGGAGGCTTAGTTTTTACAAGTTGTGGTTATGCTTGTTTATTGTTTTCCTTTATTGTAATTTTTCTTGTTCCAAATTGAAGCTATGTTCATCTTTCTCTTCTTCTCTCTTTCTTTCTTCTTATCCATGAGTAACTAAATCTTCATTTTGCTTGGGCGAAAGAGTGAAGCTCTTGGTAATAAAATAAGGTTAGATTATTCTATTTCTTGTGCTTAAATGATATATTATTAAATGAACATTATATGTGTTGTATTTTGTTTCCAATCAATTTAGAAACCTTCTTTGTTAATGGAGATCTTGATTTATTGTAGACAATAGGATTGACACAGTGAATGCTTGAACTCATTTACAAATGTTGGTAGATAATTAAAGGAATCATAATATGATTACATATATAATTGAACTTTGAATGTTATATTTTCTGATTGGAACCTCCGTTGTATGTGGATTTCAATTGAGTTAAAAAGAGAAATAATCCTACCTTTAATTTATTACCAAGAGTGGATCTCCTAACCCAAGCAAGCCCTTAAATTCATTTTTTAACTTGTTTTATTACTTTTGGTGTTGTGACAAATCCTCTTCTTACCTCAATTAATTTTTCTTCATCAATTCCCTGTAGATCGACCTCGGACTCCGAGAAATTTATTACTTGAGATAACCTGCACTTGGGTTTGCATCCTTAAATCCTGCAGTCAAGTTTTTGGCGTCGTTGCCAGGGACTTGATTTGAAGTTTTGATTTATTGAGGTTTGTTTTCTTTAATAAAATCTATTCTCTCTTCTCCCTCACCGGAGCAAAAGATCGGCTTGCCGATCCTTCAGTTTCTTTACTAACTCTTTAACTTTCTAACTATCTAACTCTAACTTACTAACTTGCTAACATACTAACTTTCTAACTTTTATATTTATATCATTTATTTTTGTTTTTTAATTTTATTTGTTTATTTTCATCATTTTTTTTTCGTCGGTGGGGTAACTCTCCCTTTTATTTTACGCACTAACTTAGTGGGGAAACTTTCCTTTTACTTTTCTCGTTATTTATTTTTCCGCAATCTAACTTAATAAAATAATATTTCTTCTTCTCTTCTCTTTCCGGCTCTGGTGGGGCTTTGCCTCTCTCCGATTTTCATATTTTAAATTTACGTTCAGTACTTTATTTTCTGTATTTTAATTTTTGCACTTTATTTTTCGTATTTTATTTTTATTTTTATTTTTGGGTGGTTGGTTTATACCACATCCCTGTTAATATTTAATGGTGGGTGACATCTCCAACTTGTACATTATTTTTGTTTATTTATTTTAAGTTATTTATGTATTTATGCTTAATTGGTATCGTGATTTAAATTCTGGTCGTTTAGTTAAAATTAATTCTGGTACTTTATATATTGACTTGTTTGAATCACAATCACACACAATTGATACAATGGCTAACAATGAAAGTATACATGATGAACATGAAAATCAACCGTTGTGAACTATGCGTGAATATTTGCAACCATCTCGAAGTTCTAGTCCATCATGTTTTATCTTTCCACTCAATGCCAACAATTTTAGATTTAAGCCAGGTATGATTTCTTTACTTCCTAATTTTCATGGTTTAGAATCTAAAATTCCATATTTACATCTGAAAGAATTTGAGGAAGTATGTATTGCCTTCAATGATCAAAATTGTACTGAAGAGATTGTTAAGCTTAAATTGTTTTCTTTTTCTTCAAAAGATAAAGCAAAATCTTGGCTTAACACTTTGAATCTAAGATCAATTGGAACATGGTAAGAAATGCAAGGTGAGTTCTTGAAGAAATTTTTTCCAATACATAAAACCAATGCTATGAAAAGACAAATCCATAATTTTTCCCAAAATTCAAATGAAGCATATTTTCAATGTTGGGAACGATTTAAAGATTTGTTAAATTCTTGCCCACATCATGGTTTTGAAAAATGGCGTAGTGTAAGCTTCTTTTATGAAGGTTTAACACTTGAAACTAAACAATTTGTGGAAACAATGTGCAATGGTGAGTTTCTGGATAAAGAACCTGATGAAGCTTTAGACTATTTGAACCAGTTGGCTGAAAATTCTCAATCTTGGCATAGTACTAACCCTTCTGGAAATTCAATTAGATCTAACCTTACAAGTGCTAATAAAGGAAAATATCACCTTAGTCAAGAGGAAGATCTAAATGCTAGATTTGCCAGTTTGGCTAGAAAGGTTGAAGCCATGGAATTAAGAAAAGCAAAAGAAATCAAATCTGTGCAACATGAAGAAATTTGTGGCATTTGTGATGACTTAGGACACTCAACACATGAATGTCCTAAGATACCTGTTTTTAAAGAAGTTGTACATGAGCAGGTAAATACAATGAATAATTTTAACAAGCCATTTACTTCTTCTTTTTCAGATACATATAATCCGGGATGGAGAAATTACCCGAATTTCAGTTGGAGGAATAATAATCAGTCACAATTTGTGCAATCACCACCTCCTCAGGCACAACAGGACTCTCAAAATTCTCAAGGATATGCACCTTATGTCCCACCATATAGGAAAAACCTTGAAGACACACTACATGCATTCATGGAAAAGCAAGAGGCCATTAATAAACAAAACAATCAAACCATGAATGACATAAAAGACACTCTTGCTAAACTTTCTTCTGCACTCACCATTCACGAGAAAGGAAAATTTCCTTCTCAACCTCAACCAAATCCCAAGGGTCAATACAGTCTAAATGAGGGGAGTTCAGAAAACCAGCAAATAGACCAAGTCCAGTCAGTGATAACTCTTAGGAGTGGAAAGGTTGTTGAAAAACAAATCCTCGAATCTTGTGAGACAGAAGATGAACCAATTCCCCAAGAAAATGAAGAAGTTGACCAAAAGGAGACCAAACTCTCGCCTTCACCCCCATTTCCTCAAGCATTGAAAAATCCAAAGAAATTGGACCATAACACTGGAATTTTTGAAATTTTGAAACAAGTGAAAATCAATATTCCTCTGTTAGATGCTATCAAACAGATTTCTTCTTATGCCAAATATTTGACGGACTTGTGCACTGTTAAAAGGAAACTAAATGTGAAAAAAAAAAGTATTTTTGGTTGAACAGGTAAGCTACATTCTTCAGAATAATAATGTGTTGAACTATAAAGACCCTGGTTGTCCTACAATTTCATGCATTATTGGAGAACATAAAATTGAAAAAGCTTTACTTGATCTTGGTGTTAGTGTCAATTTGCTTCCATATTCAGTTTATCAGCAACTCAATTTAGGTGAGTTAAAACTAACTTCTGTAACTCTTCTACTTGCCGATAGATCAATTAAAATTCCAAGAGGAATAGTGGAAGATGTGTTAGTTCAAGTTGATAAATTCATATATCCTGTGGATTTTATTGTCTTGGATACTGAACCTATGGTTGATAATTACAAGTCAATTCCTGTTATTTTAGGCCGTCCATTTTTAACAACATCAAATGCTTTGATAAATTACAGAAATGGAGTGGTGAAGCTAACATTTGAAAACATGACACTGGATCTTAATGTTTTTAACATGTGCAAGCAACCACAGGAAATCCTTGATGAAAATGAGGAAGTGGAAGGAATTGAAGCTATTATAGATGATCATCTTCAAAAAGGGAGTTCTTATGACCCATTAGAAATTTGTTTAATTAATTCATTTGATTTGCTTGATTGTACAGAGGAAATAGAATACAAAGGAAGAAAGCCAAAATTTGAAGAGCTAAAACCCATGAATGATAATGCCCATGAAGAAGTACCCACACCGGAACTAAAGCCATTACCTACTAGGTTGAAGTACACATTTTTGGGAGAAAAGCAAAGTTTTCTTGTGGTAATTTCTTCGTCTCTTACTGAAGAACAAGAAGGAAAGATGTCGCCTCAATGGACGCACCAAGATAGGAAGAAATTTTTAACAGAGGTGAAAAACTTTTATTGGGATGACCCATACTTGTTCAAATATTGTCCTGACCAAATCTTTCGGAGATGTGTGCCTGACAGTGAGGTAGGTAGTATCATTAAATTTTGTCACTCAGAAGCATGTGGAGGTCACTTTTCTTCAAAGAAAACAGCTGCGAAAATCTTGCAGTGTGAATTTTATTGGCCCACTTTATTTAAAGACTGCTATACTTTTTGCAAAAGTTGTGAAAATTATCAAAAGTTGGGCTCAATTTCAAAAAGAAACTTGATGCCTCTGAATACTGCAATCATGATGAAGAAAAACACTACAGTCTTGGGAATCTGACTCTAAAAGACCCTGTTTGCCAATTTATAAGAAAATTGGATAGGAAGCTTATCCTCGACTCATAGAAGGCGTTTAAGCCGTTATTGGACGTTAAACCAGAGGCAGATGTGAGCCATATCCATAACAATCTATACATATTATCTTCTTCTTCATGTTTTCTTTTAAAAAAAATGAAAAAAAATGAAAAAAAAAGAAAAAAAAGATAAAAAAAATGTTTGAACAAGGGCGATCCGGAAGGAGTACCATGACTTTAATTAGTTGTGGAGCCCCAGCCTTTGGCTGACCCATCATTGACTCGGGTGGACCTTTGCACGCTGGTCCTTAAAAAAAATTCGTGAGTGTCTACTGCACTGGTGACACGCAATATAAAGATATGCCACTACTGCACTCATGACGCGTAATATAAAGATACGGCATGAAAGCTGTACATACAGGTATGTCATCATTTGCTATTATATTTCTTTTATCTTTGTATGATTTTGCTGTATTTTGGTTTTGGACAGACGATCCTTTGAGCAGGGTCCTTCAGGGGTTTCTAGACTTCTTTACCCTGATGGTTTTCCTGAAGTCACACACAAAAAAAAAAAAAATTCCTTTACCTTTGATCTTTGATCCTGATCCAGCAATAACTCAGATAGATTGGTCAGCAGGAGGCAGTGAAGGAAACAGGATGAAAAAGGAGCCAAATTTGACACTTCGTTTATAGCTTTTCTTTACTTTTGATTTTATTTATCATACTTTGTTTTTGTTTAAATTTGTGTCAGATTGCTCCAACAGGTAATATCTTCTATCCTTTACTCATCTATATTTTAACATTGAGGACAATGTTGTGATCTAGTTGCGGGGAAGGATAGTTGACCTAAAAAATTTTTTGTTTTGTTTTGTTTGGGAAGTATGATATGATTGTCATGGACTTACTAAACCAATTAGTGATGGCAGAGTCAAGAGTAATTTTACTTCTGAGACGCATCTTAATTGGTGGCAGAGTAAGGAGTTTTTTAGGTAGTAATTAATTGGTATTGATTTGTGGAAGTAACAAAGTTTTTGTCTTTTGATTTCCTTTGAAAGATTCAAGCGAATGCACTCTCACATCCTTGGAAGCAATTGAAATTCAAGAATCATAGCATGATTGAATAAATTATCTTCTTTCTTAAATTTCATATGCTTGGTTATGGATGTTGAATTGGTGGATAGAGAATGATAGAAATATGCCTTGTGAGATTTTGAGCCTATTGATGAATGGATTGAATATCTGTACCATTCTCTTCTTTCTTATGTGATTTTTACTCATGGAATTGTTACTCTAGAACTTGCTTTGATTCTTTTTGAGGCTACATTTTCACATGTATACATTAATATGATTGAGACATTTTAAAATAGCTACTTTGACCAAATAGCCATCCTTGTATATTTTCCATTATGTAACCCCTTTGAACTTGTTTGACCATTCCTTGTTTTTAGCTCATCTCATCCTTCAAAAAAAATTTTTTTTTAAAAATGTTTTAACCCAACCTTAGGGAATAAGAGAGCATTGACCTTGTTCTTGAACAAGTGTGGGGGTCTGTGTGCAAAATGATCCAAAAAAAAAATTTTGAATACCGTTGCAATCAAAGGATTATCAGAATAAAGGTGGATGCTTGGAAACAACAGGAAGAAAAGGAGAATGTTCAAGTCTAACAATGAATTCAATTCACCAATTTGGGATTAATCTTCAACAAAACTTTAGTCAAATGTTGGTGATTGTCCTTTATGATGAATGTTCTCAAACATTTTCTCCACTCTAACTGTACCATAATGCTCTTTTATTCTCTTCAGTATTTATCTTTTCATATCCATATTATCCCTTCTCCTTTGCCATGACCCCATTACAACCTTGAATAAAGTCTTCTTGATTTTTGTATGCATGTGTTTTGAGTAGCAGAGAAGTAGAAGATAAGCAAGCTTATGGTAGTGCAATTGTTCATGGGTTGAATAGAGTGAAATACTTACCTTTTAAACACTTGAGAGATTGAGAGTGAATTCTGTGAGGATCTATCATTCTTGATTCATTCTTTTCAACTGAAGTTTCCTTGCTTATTGGTTTGAGATGTGAAGAAATGTTACCTCATTAATGCTTTGATCCCTTGAATTTCTTGTTGCTCTTCTTGCTTCATCGAGTCTTTTAGAGTTTTTAGCTTTTGAGTCTGTGTCATTTTTCTTTGTCTCCTAACTTTGGTCTTATGTGTTTTGCTCAGGAGTGCAAAAAGCTAAGTGTGGAGGAATTTGATGATCACGTATTTTATACATTAATAAACCCTTATTTTTAGTCATTTACACTCTTCATGTACTTAATTGATTAAGCCTAGTTATGTTTTGTAAGTTTGGACTCAAATTGGACTTAATTGATTTTTTCAGCACTATTTTGGTCTTACGCTATTTCTGTATTTCGGTCATATCTTGAGTTCTAAATGTCTGATAATTATGAATTTTACCTTATAGGAAAGATAAGAGAGAGCTCTACAACTTTGATGAAGAGCTCAAAGTCTCAATCAGACATCTAGTAGAGCTAATTGGGCTTGGAAGACAGAACACGAGTTTTGTGTCTAAAACCTGAACAATAAACCGTAATCAGAGCATAATTTGAGTTTGGGTTTATAAAATAGGCTGAAAATTTGGAATCTGAAAGTTAAGACCCATATCTACAACTTTCATGTTGAACACACAACTTGATTCGGGCTCCTTGATGGTGATATTGGGTCTGAAAGTCAAAACAGAGGTGCTGAAACTGGGCCTGAACAGTCTGTAGTAATTGGGTCATATCTTGGGCTGTAGGACGAATTTTTGGGTGATTCTAGAGCCATTGGAAACTTAGACAATTTCCTAGAACTTTCATGAAGACCACTTGGCTCAAAAATGACGGAATCAATGACTTAAGCAATGAATTATTTCAGAGACAAAGAGTCTGAATAATCCAACTACTCATCCAATCATCCAACCACTCAACCACTCATCCAACTACTCCACCCACTCATCCACCTACTCTTAATCATTCTCCTTGTCATTTTGTATCCCTACTCTTCTATAAAAGGAGCTTAGTGTTAGGCTCTTGGGGGAGGCTTAGTTTTTACAAGTTGTGGTTATGCTTGTTTATTGTTTTCCTTTATTGTAATTTTTCTTGTTCCAAATTGAAGCTATGTTCATCTTTCTCTTCTTCTCTCTTTCTTTCTCCTTATCCATGAGTAACTAAATCTTCATTTTGCTTGGGTGAAAGAGTGAAGCTCTTGGTAATGAAATAAGGTTAGATTATTCTATTTCTTGTGCTTAAATGATATATTATTAAATGAATATTATATGTGTTGTATTTTGTTTCCAATCAATTTAGAAACCTTCTTTGTTAATGGAGATCTTGATTTATTGTAGACAATAGGATTGGCACAGTGAATACTTGAACTCATTTACAAATGTTAGTAGATAATTAAAGGAATCATAATATGATTACATATATAATTGAACTTTGAATGTTATATTTTCCGATTGGAACCTCCGTTGTATGTGGATTTCAATTGAGTTAAAAAGAGAAATAATCCTACCTTTAATTTATTACCAAGAGTGGATCTCCTAACCTAAGCAAGCCCTTAAATTCATTTGTTAACTTGTTTTATTACTTTTGGTGTTGTGATAAATCCTCTTCTTACCTCAATTAATTTTTCTTCATCAATTCCCTGTGGATCAGCCTCGGACTCTCGAGAAATTTACTACTTGAGACAACTTGTACTTGGGTTTGCATCCTTAAATCCCGCAGTCAAATATAATGAAGTGTATCAACCTGAAAGTAGACTGCTACTAAGTGAATGTGAATGGTATTGTGAGGAAGGACACTCCCTCCTTACCTTTTCGAATAATGATGAATATGCAAGTTACTAGTAAAGGAGGATGGACATTCCCTCAGTACCCTTTTGAATAATAATAAGATATGAATAAAATAAGATATAGTAAAGAATGAAAGAATGAAATATGATTAAAGATGAGGCGTTTCATTTATGATATAAAAGATATGAAGAGTATTATGTTGAATTATGGAACTTGAAGAATGATGTAATAATGTGTTGAACATGAGATTGATGAGACATAAAATGATATTATGAGTAATGAATAAATATAATGGATATACGATATAATGGAATATATGACTTGTGAAGAATGGTGAAAGATGAAAAAGAAAACTATCCTACCACGATATAAAATTAGCAGCAGTGATTTATGCATTGAAGATTTAGAGATGCATTGAAGACTAAAGACATTATCTGTAAGGTGTTAAGTTTAAGGTCTTTAATGACCATAAAAATTTAAAATATTTGTTTGATCAAAAGGAATCGAATATGAGGTAAAGGAGATGGAAGGAGTTTTTGAAAGATTATGATTATGAATTGTGGTGTCATTTGGATAAAGCTAATGTAGTGGCCAATACACTAAGCAAAAAACTTCTACATGTATATCATATGATGATGCAAGAAACGAAATTATAAGAAAGTTTTAGAAACTTGAGTTAGGCAGCGACTATGTTACCCCGTAGTCTTGATTTGAATAAATTGGAAATTCAAAATAATTTGAGATCTCATATTAAAGTTGCATAAGAAGAAGTCCATAAAAGCAAGTTTATCATCTATTTTGGAATGGCATAAATGTATCAAGGCCTCAAAAGGATGTTTTCATGGCCAAGTATGAAAAACGAAATATCAGAATGTGTGTCCAAATGTCTTATATATCAAAAGGTCAAGGTAGAATATCAAGGGTCTTTTAGACCCTAACAACTCTTAGAAATCTCGGAATGAAAATGAGAGAGTATTTATGTGAATCTCATAACAGAATTGCAAAGTTCTGAAGATCTAGGATGAAGTAGAGAAAAAGTTTAGAAAGAAAATAAATCCCTCAAATAAAGGTATTTTGGAATGGTAGTGACTTAAGTCCATTATAATGTAAAGTTACTTGGAGCTTTTGAATAAGACATGCAAATTTTGAGGAAAAAATTAAAAAAAAAAGGGGTGGGAATTGTAACATCCTCCTTAACCTAATAGTCCTAATAAGAGTTATAGAAGCTCAATAATGCTAGAAAGAATTATCTATTAATTAGGATAATTTTCTAAAGTAGTTTAAGCGTAATTCTATAACACCGAATACAAGAGAATAATTAAAGTATCTGTTGAATCGGTTGATATAATGGAAATAAATATGAAAAATTTATTCCCTAGTTAAGAACTATTGATAAAACTTGTAGAAAATTTTGGAGAACCAACAGAGCAAGTTTGATATTTTTAAGGATATTGCTGAAAAATAGTCAGAACAACTAAGTATCTCAAAAAATTATGAAATTTCATAAAAATTATAAGTAAAATATGGGTAATATTTTGGTATAAAATACCAACTAAAATAAGTATTAATAAGCATATTTACTCAATCTCACAGTTTAATTTAACTTGGCACCGAGTAATGAAGCTTAACTGATAAATAGCGGTATATAAAAAATTGTGGAAAAATTGATCCAAAAACTAAGTTGAGTCCTAAAATTTTTCATAATACTTATGGTAACTTGAAAACTTAGTTTTGGAAAATTAAAGTGTGTTTAACAGCTACAAAAGTTCTAGCATAAAAATTTTAGTCATTCTTTGACTAATGTTCAACCGTAACTTTTGTCTAGAATTGTCTAGACAATTTCTCATTTCTCTTCATGTTTTACACAGCCAAATACAAGGCAAAAATAGAACCATAGGTAGCAGCTCCAACGTGAAGAAGAGGAAGGAAAATGGAAGAGAAAAAGGAAGGAAAAACAACAAAAAAAGGAAGAAAGCTCAAGGAATCAAGGCTGAGATTTAAGGTGGGGGTTCGTTCCTTCAAACCACCCTTGTTCTTTTATTGAATTTGAAATAGAAATTCTGGTTTTTGTGTTGTGAAGCTCATGGCTAACCATAAAAAAAGAAGAGGAATTCTTTGTTAATTTGTGTTTTAGTTCCTACCTTTATCTTATTCTTCTATTGATTTTTGAATCAATTTTGGTGACCTTGGAGCTTATGGAACTCATGGCTAAGGTACATATTTGATAAGGATTCTTTGTTTGAATTCATTCTTTTCTCCTATTGATTCTTGTCTTGAAATTATGATATTGGTTGTGATTAGAAAATTGAAATTTATGAAATGGGAAGGGCATGACCTAACCTTAACCTTAACCCTAACCCTATCCCTAACCTTAATCATGCAAATAAAACTTTTTCTAGCTTTTATTTGAATTATATATTTATAATTCTAAGGACTTTGTGAAAGAATTTTGCATATAAGTATTTTGCTTGGTTTCTAACCTTATGAAGCTCACGACCATACCCTAGAAAGCAATGAAATTTGTTGATTAATTCGACTCTTTATGTTTCAATACTCATTTGTTAATTAAAGATAAATAGTGGATAAATTTGTGAAGATAGCAACTAAATTGCATTATGGTCATGACTTGCTCTTGGTTATACATACTTGAATTAATGTGTTATATAACTTATATATGATTTGTTATGCTTGATAGTGCATATTTGGACTACTAAGAATTTGTGGAAAAACTTTGATATTTGTAAAGGCCGTATAGGCCAAATTGAAAGCCAAAGGAGATATGGTAATCTCCAAGTAGTAATTGATGTTTAAGTAAGTGAATTGTGTTGTATGGAAAATTATTGAATATGTGATTGTGTATCAAATGAGTTGGAATTGTACATTTGTCGAAGATTGTGAACTTATTGAGAATGTATAGAATGTGATGATGAAATTTATTGGTATTGCTCCTTGATTGTTCAAGTTGAGCTAGGCTTCATATTGAATGTGCTCCCTTAATTCATAAGGTTGAGCTGGAAATATGTATTGAATGAATGCTTGAATAATCAGTGCTCAATGAATTTGTAATTGAATTGAGAATGAGAATTGGACTATTATTCTTGAACGAGAAGGTAATTAGTCCAAGCATTTCCACTCAATATCCTTTTGTTTTATGTGAAATGTTTCACTTAGTATAGTAGATTTCGGAGACGATTCTGTATGAAGGTAGGGTATTCGAAATTCAATTAGAACCATGGAAACGACCTGTTGTGAGGAAGGGGAATCCTGTGTTCTTAAATAAATTCCTTATAGTTTTAGTATAATCCTTACGTATTAATTCCCTCATAGGATACTAGTGGTAGTGTGAGACCCTGAATCACTCCCTACTGTGAGTATATATAACCCGAGCTATATGTGGTGACTCCCATCCTTGTGATGCTTGAGATACGGGTTCTGTGGGATAAACGAGTGTTTGAATAAGTATTTGATTGAACACTAAGAAGGAATTGAATTTGTATGATATATTATGACTTGAACGAGTATATGAATCATTGAATGAATTTGATTTCGTAGTATTTGTGTTTGAAGACATTTCCTGAAATTATTTGTAATTGAAATTTGTATTATTTGATATGGAACATTTTTGAAAATTACTTTTAAATGGAATTTTGTTTTGGAAAGAGAAGGGACCAAATTTGACATTTTGCTACCTTTCTAACTAACTAACTAACTAACTAACTAACTAACTAACTAACTAACTAACTAACTAACTAACTATATATATATATATATATATATATATATATATATATATATATATATATATATATATATATATATCTGTGTGTGTGTGTGTGTGTATGTTTAAATTGAATTTCAAAGAAATGTGTTTTTTCCCCAAAATAGTTAGAATTATTGTGATGACATGTTTTCATAATAGAACTACTGAGAATGAGTATTCTCACCCTATTTTTGTATTTTATTGCTTGATAATTACAGGATCAGATCTTACAACACTACGGTCACAGTAGAAGTTGGAGATTTTTTTTTAAATTGAAGTTTTGTATAAAAGATGTATGAATAGTGACTTGAAGGCAGTTGTTGTATTTTTGTAGTTTGAAGTATTCTCTGTATAAACATCATATCAGTATATTATATTCTTCACACCACGAGGCTCATATTTTGATATATCAATGAAATTGTGTTTTAAAAAAATTTAAGTGATGTGCTTACTATTAATTACTATGGTGTAATTCCAGATACACTTTAGTATTAGTGGTAAGGACGTTATATTTTGGTATCAGAGCTATTCATCCTGTTGAGCCTGGTATGGACTAACTATACTTTGTTATGCATTTGTCTTGTCTTAATGATGAGATGCATAGGTAGAATTGCATAACAGCCTTGAGTTTGTATGTTACGGTTAACTATCATACTGTTACATAATATTGAGCTTGAACAACTCAATATATTTGTGTGCAGGAGATTATAGCATCGACCAGGCGAACCCAAAATGGTAGAGCCCTCGCTGGCAATAGTGTGCCAAACTTGTTAGAGACTTAAAAAGAAAACATAGTTGACACTGTGAGAAATCAGACAACTATGAATACTAGAAAGTTAGAGAAGATAATTGTAGTGATGAGATGTGTGGATGACTTGAATGTGTCATTTGCTATTTAAATGTTAAACGAAGAAGTTGAGTATTAGTGGGCTAGTGCCAGAAGTGTAAAGGAAAGTATAGAGGTTGAGATAACATGGCTTGGACCAATATTTTCTAAAGAAGTTGCAAGAAGAGTGGAATTCTAAGAACTTAAGCAAGGAGATATGACCGTGAAGTAGTATGATGTAAAGTTTGAGAAACTGTTTAAATTTTCTTCATATATTAGATATAATCTAGATGATAATTAGAAATGTATTAAATTTAAGGTTGGATTGAGAGAAGAGATAAGAAAAGTAGTTAGGCCTCTAGAGATCGAAGATTCTTCTAATGATAGTAAACAAATGCAGTATTATAGAATCATAGAATTTAAGGTTGTAGCAAAGGTTTAGATGGTGAGGTTTCCAGAAATGAAAAAGGGAAGATAATAAATCTAAAGAAACATTTTACAATCAAAGATTTAGCAAGATAAGGGAGAAAATGAGAAGCAATAAAAGAATGAAAAATGGAAGTAACCCTTAGCAAGCTAAAGAAGGTAGACAAGGGTGATTGTTTTTATCTATTTTATTATTCTTGTCTTCATGCCTATGAATAACATGTATGAATTTGAAAATGGTTTGAGTGGTTTTCTATGACTTTATGTTTTACAAATGGACTTGGGTTTGAATAAGATGTTTTTGAGTTTGGTTGTAAATCCACTATGTAGTGGTTTTGAGATTTGTTTAGGAATGTTTTTAGAAAGTATAAAGATCTTTTATGAGATTAGAAACCCTTATAAATCCATGCTTGAAAGGTTGGAAGTTGATTTGGAAACCAACAAAATAGAGAATGAATTACACCAACAGTTAGGTGTCTGATCGCCCATTGTGTAGTGCCTGATCGCCCGGCTAATGCCTAAGTGCTGAAAGGTTAATGTCTGAACGTTAGTTATAGTATAGAACAAGGAATTTTTTGTTGCCTGAGTGCCTAGTGCCCAGTGTAATGATAATCTGCTAGATTATCTGTTTTTCCAAAGCCTTTTGAGGGGATTTCACTGCTTAAGCCCAGCTTTTGACGTTGTTTTGACCTTAAAACAATTTTATTTTGTCTTTTTAGTTGATTTATGTTAGTTTGTTAGATTTAGTTCATTTTGATTAGAATTATTGGTGCTTTAGCTCATTTATTGTTGTTTTGATTGCAGGCACCAAGAGAAATATGATGAAGCTCAATGTGGCAAAGAAAAGCACTCAAGAAGAGAGGACTTAAAGCCTCCAAGGAAGATTAAGAGTAAGTTTGCTGAGCCCCTAGCGCCCAGGCGCTATAGAAGGAGCGCCTAAGCGCCCTTAAGCTTCAAAGGAGACACGTTGGATGTTTAGCGCCTAGGCGCTCAAAACGAAGCGCCTAGGCGCTCACGCTCATGACAGCAAATGCGTTCTGGACGTTCAGCGCCCAGGCGCTCCAGACGAAGCGCCTAGGCGCCCATACCAGAGTTTAAATTCATATTTTCTGACCTAAATGAGGTGTGCTGCGTGGAGAGAAGAGTGGGGAGCCGTTTTGGAGCAGAGAAACACCCTATCTTGGGAGCTCTATGACGAGCGCCGAACTCAATCAAAATTATAACCGAAGTTATTACCTAAACTTGTAGTATAGTGAACAACACCGGATCGTCTCCTCAAGGATCGTAGATGCAATTTGATCAAATCAAGTGAAAGTTAGAAAAAGGGGGGTTTTGATGGTTCAAGGATCGCAGTGACAAGATTTAAAGAGAAATAACAATTAGAAAAACAGTCAATTCAGAAATCTATCCGAGATTGGGTGGATTCAATCATAGACCTTTCAACAAACATTTGAAGCACATTTGAATGGTTAACTTGGATCTAACCGAGATCTCAAAGATCGATCCGTAATTCATACTAGACAATCGTCCGAATTCAATTGACAAGTAATAAACATAAATCTGCAATCGCACCATTCATGTAGATATATATCAATTTAAGCACCGAATTCAATTAACCTAGGTACCAATCGGTAACCTAACCTCTTCAATTACGTGATTAGTTCGATCAATCGCTTCTAAATTTCATCACGATACTTAATCTTAAACCAAGATCAAATCGATCAAACATAAACAAATCACCATTCATGCATTCAAGATCAAGAGAACAGAAGAAGAAGAGAAGAGGAATTCAAATATAAATCAAATACATTACATAACCAAGGTCTCAAGAATCCAAGCCACAATCTCTTCAAGAGTCCCGAATTGACTAGAAGTGACTTAGCTCTCCATTACAATGAAGGAAAAATATACAAGAACTATGAAAAGCTATTTCTAACACCAAGTGTATGTTGTGTTTAGAGCTCTCCTCATGCTTCCTTTTATAGAGGATTCAGAGTAGTAGTAGATGGGTAGATGAGATTAGTAGGTGGAATTAGTAGGTGAGCTTGGTAGGTGAGCTTGATAGGTGAACTTGGTAGGTGAGCTTCCTTGTCTCCGAAAGTATTCATTGCTGAACTCATTGATTTCGTCATTTTTGAGCCAAGTGGTCTTCATGAAAGTTCTAGGAAATTGTCTAAGCTTTCCAATGGCTCTGGAAGCACCCAAAAATTCGTCCTACAGCCCAAGATATGACCCAATTACTACAGACTGCTCAGGACCAGTTTCAGCACCTCTGTTTTGACTTTCAGACCCAATATCTCCATCAAGGAGCCCGAATCAAGTTTTGTGTTTGTCATGAAAGTTGTACATATGGGTCTTAACTTTCAGATCACCAATTTTCAGCCCATTCTATAAACCCAAACTCGAATTATGTTCTGGTTACTATACACTGTTCGGGTTCCAGTCACAAATCCCGCATTCTGATTTCCATGCCCAATTAGCTCCACTAGATGTCTGAATATGACTTCGAGCTCTTCATCAAAGTTGTAGAGCTCTCTTTTATCTTTCCTACAAGGTAAAATTCATAATTATCAGACATTTAGAACTCAAGATATGGCCAAAATACAGAAACAGTGTAAGACTCGAATAATGCTGAAAAATCAATTAAGTCCGATTCGAGTTCAAACTTACAAAACATAATCAAATTCAGTCAATTAAGTACATGAAGAGTGTAAATGACTAATAATGAGGGTTTCTTAATGAATAAAATATGTGATTATCAAATTCCCCACACTTAGCTTTTTGCACTCCTGGGCAAAACATATAAAACTAAAGTTAGAAGACAAAGACAAACGACACAAACTTAAAAATTAAAAACTCTAAAGGACTCAATGAAGCAAGAAGAGCAACAAGAAATTCAAGGGATCAAAGCATAAATGAGGTAACATTTCTTCACATCTCAAACCAACAAGCAAGGAAACTTCCGTTGAAAAGAATGAATTAAGAATGATGGATCTTCACAAGATTCCCTCTCAATCTCTCAAGTGTTTAAAAGGTAGGTATTTCACTCAATTCAACCCATGAAAATTGCACTACCATAAGCTTGCTTATCTTCTACTTCTCCACTACTCAAAACACATGCACACACAAATCATGAGGACTTTATTCAAGGTTGTAGTGAGGTCAAGGTAACGAAGATGATAAAATGGATATGAGAAGATAAATACCAAAGAGAATAAAAGCAAATGAGAGGTGAGTTCAAATAACGAGCATAAAAGTTCATCTCAACTCTAATGTATATCCCTTTACATATTCATTTCCCAATCCTTTTCTCTCTTTTTTTTTTTTTTTATATATATGAACATAACTATATACATACATTTCTCTTTTTTTTTTTTTTTTTTGGCACTCTTTCTTTTCTTTTTTTTTCAACAACCATTTTGTACACACACCCCCACACTTGTTCAAAAACTCATCCATTAACCAGGCTAATGTTCTTTTATTTCCTAAGGTACAGTAAGAACATGATTTTTCATTTAAGGCACATAATGAGCTAGAAACAAGGAATGGTCAAATAAGCTCAAAGGGGTTAAGCAAAGGAAAATATAAAAGGTTGGCAGGAATTAGAGAATTTTCGAGAGGTCAAAAGAGTGCTTGATATCATATTGAAAACAAGGTTGGCTATTTGGTTAAACTAGCTAAGAAAGAGGGCCTCAATCATGTTCATGCATGCAAGTGAAATGTAGCCTCAAAAAGAATCAAAGCAAGTTCTAGAGTGGTCATTAACATGAGTGAAAATCACACAAGAAAGAAGAGAATGGCATAAATGTTGAATCCATCCATTAGGCTCAAAATCTCACAAGGTATGCATTCATCAAACTCAATTCATCAATTCAATCATCCATCACCAAGCATATCAGTTCAAGAAGGGAGAAAAATTATTCAATCATGCAATGAACCCCTTTTTTATTATTTTTTTTTTTTTTTTTTTGAATTTTTTTTTTAAATTTTTTTTTTAACAAACGAAAAGAAACAGAAACATGCTAAAATCTCTCCCCCACACTTAATGTAACATTGTCCTCAATGTGAAAGAAAGAGATAGAAAAGAGCAACACAACCTGATAAGAAGTGAATCAACGCCTAGCAGAAAAGAAACACACTGTGTCGGTCGCATCGTGACCACGAAAAGAAATCAAACAAGAAAACGTTAGTACTTCCACAAGTCAATACTAATTAATTACTACCTAAAAAACTCCTTACTCTGCCACCAATTAAGATGCGTCTCAAGAGTAAAATGACTCCTTACTCTGCCATCACTAATTGGTTTAATAAGTCCATGACAATCATATCATACTAAACAAAACAACAACAATTTTTTTTTTTTAAATCAAACCCTTTAAAGAGAAAGTTTCAGATCGGGCTCTTGTTTCTTGTTACTTCCTTCGCTGCTTCCTGTTGACCAATCTATCTGAGCTAATACCTGATCAGGTACATACTCAAAAGCTTCTAATTTATCAATGAGCTCATCAATAGTGGAGGCAGAGATAAGAAGTTGTCTTGCCGAAGGAGTGATAAATTTCTGTTCCACAGCTTTGTCAAGAAAAAATAACAGAAGATCAAAGAAATTATTAACATTCAACAAACCAATGGGTTTATGGTGGATGTTCAGTTTGGCCCAAGAGACAATTTGAAAAATTTCTTCCAAAGTACCAAAACCACCTGGTAAGGCAATGAATGCATCAGAGTTTTCAAGCATTATCTTCATGCGTTCATGCATTGATGATACCTTAAGTTCCTCCCCAATTGTCTTTCCAGTGATGTTCTGTTGAGCTAAAGTTTCAGGAATGATACCTAGAACCTGACTGTCTCTTACAAAGGCAGCAAGTGATACAGCCCCCATTAACCCACGACAACCTCCCCCATATACAAGATGAATATTCCTCGCAGCAAGTGATCGACCAAGAGTGCTAGCTGCGTTTACAAACTCTAATCCCTTCCCATAACTCGACCCACAAAAAACACAAACATTTTTGAGGTTACGAATAGAAGGCCCCATTCTATACTCTTCCTCCCTTTGAGTGTTTCTGAGTGTGAAGGAAAATGGAGAAAATGGAGTGTTTAAATAAGAAAAAGAATGGAAAGGGAAATAATTGCACCTATAAGGGTAGGTTGGCTGTTGTCAGAAAAGGTTGAAATTAAGAGACACATAATTTTTTTTTTTTCGACTTCAAGAAAAACCATCAAGGTAAAGAAGTCTAGAAACCCCTGAAGGACCCTGCTCAAAGGATCGTCTGTACAAAAATCAAAATACAACAAAATGATACAAAGATAATAGAAAATGATGACATACCTGTATGTACAGGTCTCCATGGCGTATCTTTATACTTGCGCGTCATGAGTGCAAGAGACATCACGTCCTTTTTTTTTTTTTTTTTTTTTGAAATTGTTAGAAAAATTTGATGAAAGATGAGTGTATACTTACTTAAGATTGGGATGGAGGTAGTCTGCTTTTTTCGGCTTTGTGCCAAAGCATTGTTGACCAATATTCGACCCATTCAAGACCAAATAAACATAGGGCTCTCAGAAGGGACAAGTGGCCATAATACGACTGGCTACCTCACATGTGGGATACAATCTACCTTCTTTGTTTTTCAATTAAGAAGGCTGGATCAGGATGCATGCATTTCCCCCATTCACGGTTTGTGTTACCAAAGCCAACCCTAAGAAGTATACATTTTTTTTTTCATTTTTTTTTTCATTTTTTTTTCATTTTTTTTTCATTTTTTTTCATTTTTTTTTGTAAAATGCCATGAAGAAGAAGAAGAAGAAGATGATATGTACAGATTGTTTGTGGATATGGCTCACATCTGCCTCTGGTTTAACGTCCAGTAACGGCTTAAACGTCTTCTATGAGTCGAGGATAAGCTTCCCATCCAATTTTCTTATAAATTGGCAAACAGGGTCTTTTAGAGTCAGATTCCCAAGACTGTAGCGTTGTTCTTCATCCTTGAAGAGATTCCACAATTTAAGAATTTCACGATGCACCAATCCACAAGAATGCGTCTCAAGAGTCAATAAGATATCATCTAATGACTCCTTACTCGATCCATTCTTAATGAAGAAAATTTTATCTTCTCTATTTGCGGAAACCATCCCCTTAGTACGACATCGCTTGTTACGGTTCCATCGTCCACATTTGTGACAGACTTGTAACCTTTTTGCTCTTCTCCTTTTAGAATATGAACTTCTTCCAAGACCGGGCATATATGAGTCAAATGAAATGAGGACTCACCGCTAATCGGACCTTTGCTTCAATTATCCAACAGTACATCTTCTCGCATACCCTTGTGCATTAACATTCTCAATCTCTCACATCGAACTTTGTAGATTTTTCTCGAGAGCATTTTGAGGAAGAGAAGGAAAATGTTTTCTCGTGTTTGAAAGAATGACATCCATTTTGAAGGAGAAGAAGGGTTCGGTTATTTTGGGAAACCGAAGAATAAACCGACTCAAGAGTCACGAGTACCGTATCCGCCACTTAACCGGCAACACAAAGAACTCAAGAACTTGGTTTTCCAGAATGATTGAGTCTTTGTCCATTAACCTTAAGCGCATTACCATTCCTAGGATCCTCGATATCGATGCTTTGAGAGGATACGCGTGTCGACAACAAAAGAACCACGCCACCTAGATCTCAATTTTCCAAGGAGTAGGTGCGGATGATAATCTCAAAGCGAACTTTTTGACCAATTTCCGCAGCTTTTGCAAAAGGTGTAACAGACCTTTAATAAAGTAGGCCAATAAAATCCATACCGCAAGATTTTCGCAGATTGTTGTCGCCGAAGAAAAAAATGACCTCCACATGCTTCGAGCGACTCTACCTACCTCATTGTCGGGCACACAAATTTTTTTTTTTTTTTTTTTTTTTTTTTTTTTTTTTTTTATTCATAATGCGGATGGAGAAGGTTCATCACCTCCACTTCGCATTCTCTGGAAGTTCATGATCTTGTTTGAGGCGGTGTCCATTTACGATGAAAGCTTTGGCGGTGACTTCACTTTTAATCCGAACGACACCCGAAGGAAAAACATTAGTAACAATAAATGGTCCATCCCATCTAGACCTTAATTTGCCATGCATGAGTCGGAGGCGGGAGTTATAGAGGAGAACTTTTTGACCAATCTCAAATGTTTTCCTCAGAATTAACTTATCATGGAAGGCTTTGGTCTTCTCCTTATAAAGTTTGGAACTTTCATAAGCCTCCAAGCGGATCTCCTCCAATTGCTGCAGCTGCAGCTTCCTCTCCAAACCTGCTTGATCTAGGTCCAAGTTGCACCTTTTCACCGCCCATAATGCTCGATGCTCAATTTCCACCGGTAGGTGGCAGGCTTTTCCAAAAATAATCCGATACGGAGACATCCCGATTGGTGTCTTATAAGCAGTCTGGTAAGCCCATAAAGCATCCTCAAGCCTCTTGCTCCAGTCCTTTCTGTTAGGTTGAACTGTCTTCTGGAGTATCTGCTTAATTTCTCTGTTGGAGACCTCGGCTTGCCCATTGGTTTGGGGGTGGTAAGGTGTAGAAACCTTGTGTTGGACTCCATACTTCTTCATCAAAGCCTCCATGCTTCGATTGCAAAAATGTGAACTTTGATCACTAATGATGGATCTCGGGACTCCAAACCTACATAAAATCATGATCTAATAAAATCCACAACAACTTTAGAATCATCGGTCCGAGTGGCCTTAGCCTCCACCCATTTAGATACATAATCCACAAAGTGCGAATGTAAACAAAACCAAATGATACAGAAAAGGACCCATAAAGTCAATACCCCAAACATAAAAAATCTCACGAATAATAAGGGTTTCTGGGGCATTTCATTCCTACGAGAAGTATTCCCCGTTTCTCTAGCATTGATCACAAGATTTGCAAAACATATATACATCATGAAATAGAGTGGGCCAATATAATCCGAGTCTAAAACTTTCCTAGCAGTCCGTTGAGGACCGAAGTGGCCGCCACATGCAAGTTTATGACAAAAGCTAAGAATGGAATGGAATTCATCATCGCACACACCTCCTAATTACTTGGTCACCGCAAAATCTCCATAAGTAAGGATCATCCCACACATAATACTTTGACTCACTTTTCAATTTATCAATCTTAGCCTTAGTGAAATGTGCGGTATTGCGTTAGCAACCAAGAAATTAATCAAATCAAAGAAACCAAGGGATGTTGCCTTGCGCTTGAAAAGCGCTTATCGTGGAAAACATCATGGATGGGAAAAACATCTGCCTCCCTTTCAATTCGACTCAAGTGATCACCACCAAATTCTCCGCTCCACTCTTGTCACGGATCTCAATATCAAACTCCCGGAGGAGCAACATCCACCTAATCAACCGGCTTGGCATTGGGCTTCTTCGGAGAAACTTCAATGCCGCATGATCTGAAAACACAACCACTCGGAACCAAGCAAATATGATCGAAATTTATCTAAAGCAAAAACAATTGCTAAAAGTTCCTTTTCGGTTGTGGTGTAGTTGATTTGTGCGGGATCTAAAGTTCTCGAAGCATAGGAAATGACATGAGATACTTTACCGACCCTTTGTGCAAGAACAGCTCCCAATGCATAATTAGAGGCATCACACATCGGTTCAAATGGAAGTGTCCAATCCGGCGGTTGGATGATAGGTGTACTTGGTCAATGCCTCGCTTCAATTGATTGAAGGCATCCCGACACTTCTTGTCAAAGTGAAACTCCACATCTTTTTGCGGTAAGTTGGATAGCGGAAGTGCAATTTTGCTTTGAAATCCTTTATGAACCGCCGATAGAAACCTCGCATGACCAAGGAAAGAACGAATCTCCCGCACGCATGTGGGGTAAGATAGGCATGAAATAACATCTATTTTTGCAGGATCTACCTCAATACCCTCACGAGATATCACATGCCCTAAGACTATACCTTGTTCTACCATGAAATGACATTTCTCAAAATTTAGAACGAGGTTAGTCTTAATGCATCTATGCAAGACCTGAGCCAGACTATCTAAACATGCATCAAAGGAAAATCCATAGACAGTAAAATCATCCATGAATACGTCCATGCAATTTTCTAAAAAATCAGAAAAGATACTTACCATACACCTCTGAAAGGTGCCTGGAGCATTGCGTAGACCAAAGGGCATCCTCCTGTATGCAAATGTGCCAAATGGACAAGTGAAAGTAGTCTTCTCTTGGTCTTCTGGGGCTATATGAATCTGAAAATAGCCCGAATATCCATCCAGAAACAATAATGTGACTTGCCACCTAACCGCTCCAACATCCGATCAATGAAGGGCAGCGGGAAATGATCCTTTCTCGGTAGCCTGGTTGAGCGCCTATAATCAATGCAAACTCGCCAACCGTTTTTTTAACTCGTGTGGGCACAAGCTCATTGTTCGATTCGCAACCACCGTGACCCCGCATTTCTTGGGAACCACTTGCACCTGCTCACCCATTGACCGTCGGATATGGGATAAATAATGCCGCACTTGAAGTAGCTTTGTAACTTCCTTCTTCACCACATCTAGAATCGGGGGATTTAGTCTCCTTTGGGGCTGTCTAACCGGTTTGATCCCTTCTTCCAATAAAATCTTATGCATGCATGTGGAGGGACTAATACCAGGAATATCCGCAAGAGTCCATCCGATGGCTTGCCTATTCGCCTCAAAATCTGCGGTAACTTTTCTTCTTGATCGGGTTGTAGGTTTTTAGCAATGATCACCTAAGTGTCTCACCATCTCCCAAATATGCATATTTAAGATGGTCTCAGTAAAGTCTTCAACTCCAAAGATGGAGGTTGCACAATGGAAGGTAACAAGTGATCAAACAACTATCTCAAAGAACATTAATTTTAGCATGGTACTGACTCTCATTCTCAATTGTTGCATCATCGCATTATTGTATCATTACTCATAACAGAATAAATCTCAGGACATGCAAAGACATGGTTCAACATCACAAGTGGCACATGTATCACAAGAAATAGAACCAAGATAGTCAACAATATCGTGGAATTCAACATATAAATCAGTATAGACATCATCAACCAAAGATCTCAATCATATCAACATGGAAAACAGAATGCTCCTCTAGGGGGTGTCTCATGGCATCAAAAATGTTAAATTGTACCAAATCGTCGCCAAACTCCATAGAAAGGGTGCCAGCATGCACGTCTATCTTGGTCTTGGCGGTCTTGAGGAATGGTCTCCGCTAGAATCAATGGAGCATGGTTTGTTGGAGACTCATCTTCCATGTCCATAATGTAGAAATCTGGAAAAATTAACTCATTCACCCGAACTAACACATCTTCCAGCACACCTGCAGGATGAGCAGTGGCTCTATTTGCCAACTGAATCACGATACCAGTGGGTTGCAAAGTACCAATGTTTAAACACTTATACACTGACATGGGCATGACATTGATCGAAGCACCCAAATCTAGCATTGCATGCTCAAATCTAGAGTTGCCAATTGTGCAAGAAATTATGAAAGTTCCAGGATCTTTGCATTTCTGTGGCATGCTTGGCATAATCATTGCGAAACATTTCTACCCATGCTTTGATCTTCTCATCTCCTTTCAACCTTCTCTTATGAGTGCACAACTCCTTGAGAAATTTAGCATATTTTGGAATTTGCTTGATTGCATCTAGGAGGGAATATTGATTTCCACTTTCCTGAATGTTTCCATGACTTCTTTTTCCATTTCCGCTTGCATTGTTCTCTTGGATTGTGTGATCCTATTTGGAAAAGGTAATGGAATGGTAACATCTGAATTCTCTGCAATTTTCTTCGATGGCACAGATTTACGACCGAATTATCCATTTCCTGCCGTTTTTGGTCAATTTCTGATTGCTGTAAGGTTGGAACATCAACTTCTTTGCCACTTCTCAAGGTAATTGCACTTACGTTGCCTCTTGGATTGTTGACTGTTTGTGAAGGCAATTGGCTAGAACCTTGACTCTTTAGCTCGCTCACAGTGGTTGCTAGCTGCCCGATTTGAGTTTGTAAATTCTGAATGTTGGCACTGACGTTCTGCTGGAACTGAATGTTATTTGTGGCCATTTGTTTCATCGTCTTCCAATGATGACTCACCGGAGTGGATTGGACAGATCGCCGAACAGTTGAGCAGTTCTTTGTTAATCGAATGCGGGGGTATTTGTTGGTATTTGTTGCTTGGACCTGCACTTGGTATCTAAATTGTTGTTACTTCGCTGTGGGGCCGTTGTTGCTTCTTTGGGGGAAATTTGTTGTTCTTGGCTAGGATTCCCATATCTCAAATTGGGATGGTCTCGCCAACCAGGATTATAAGTACTAGAAAATGGATCATATCTAGATTGTTCTTGTTGTTCTTGATATTGGGGTCTACCAGGAAAAACACCACCGCAGCAACACACATTGATCTGGAAAGGCGGGACCATCTTCCCGAAGTGTAGGGCATGAATCGGTAGGATGAGATGAATTAGAGCAAATTCCACACACCGATACTGGGTCATCTGCATGGGTGGTTGTTGACCCACTGCTATCTGTCTTACCAAAGAAGTCAATTCATCTAGTCTCGTGTTCCATTCTTTGTTGGTCCATATGAGATGCTTGAATTTCATTAACTCCTCTGGTTGCGGTGATGATCCGCGAGCCAAACCGTTGGGTATTGGCTGCCATGTTTGCTATCGATCTCTTGCGGCGGTAGGAGTTTTGTCTACTAAGGCTCCTCCGAGGCAAATCGATCATGCTTCTATCTATCATTTGGCAAAGAAACCCTCATAAAAGTATTGAATCAAGAGTTGGTCACTAATTTGGTGATGAGGGCGGCTTGAACACAACTTCTTGAATCTCTCCCAAGTATTCATGCAAAGTCTCACCGGACATCCGTCGATGCCACATATATCCTTCCTAATTGCGGCGGCTCTCGAGGCGGGAAGAATCTCTCCAGAACAACCTCTTCATGTCATTCCAACTTCGGACCGAACCTGGTGAAAGATAAAACAACCAATCTTTGGTCGCATCGACAAGTGAGAAGGGAAATGCCCTTAACTTGATGTGTTCCTCGGAGATGCCTTGTGGCTTCATGGTTGAACACACAACATGGAACTCTTTCGGTGCTTATGAGGATCTTCACCCGCAAGACCATGAAACTTTGGTAACAAGTGTATCAAACCAGATTTTAACTCAAAATCTGCATCAAGATCAGGATATTGAATGCACAAAGATTGGTACGATACATCAGGAGCAAGCAAGTTCCTTAAGGGTTCTATTATGCATGTTATCAGCCATGATTTCAGGATTACTTAAGTTATCAGGTTCACTCCCAAAATTAGGTTCAGAATTAACTCTGGAATTTATCACACGAGCTCTAATTAATCTATGCAAGATCCTATCAATCTCAGGATCAAGATCAAGCAAGATATCAGGATTGGACCTAGTCATGCATCAACTAAAGCATAAAAACACAAAAACTACAACTAAGCAAAATACACTAAACAACACTCAAAATATGCAAAAATAAATCTAGTTAATATGTCTAAACATTTTTAAAAATTATGGAATCAACACAGAACAAAATCTACATAAAAATGAAACTAGAAAATGCAATAAAAAATATTAAAAAATTAAAAAAGTGGTCTAAATGATAGAATTTCGAAAAACCAGGGGTGACCTCACAGTTTACTGTGAGTCTTGTTTATCAGGCTGTTTTCCTTCAACCGACCAAGTTTCAGCTCATTCTGGGCATGTTGCAGTTCGAAAATTGCAATAGTTACCCGTAATCACTGTTTTCCGTCTTTCCTAAATCGAAAAAATTCAAAAGCTAGGATAAAAATGTTAGTATGGTATGAACACTGTTAGTAAATGAAAAATAACTGTTAGAATAGGTAAGAAAGAACAAAAATTAGTAAGGTTACTCAAAATGAAAAGATTACACCTACGAGATCCCCAAGAATGCGCCCAAAATTTTGACGAGCGCCGAACTCAATCAAAATTATAACCGAAGTTATTACCTAAACTTGTAGTATAGTGAACAACACCGGATCGTCTCCTCAAGGATCGTAGATGCAATTTGATCAAATCAAGTGAAAGTTAGAAAAAGGGGGTTTTGATGGTTCAAGGATCGCGATGACAAGATTTAAAGAGAAATAACAATTAGAAAAACAAATCAATTCAGAAATCTATCCGAGATTGGGTGGATTCAATCATAGACCTTTCAACAAACATTTGAAGCAGATTTGAATGGTTAACTTGGATCTAACCGAGATCTCAGCATCAGATCCAGAATTCATACTAGACAATCGTCCAGAATTCAATTGACAAGTAATAAACATAAATCTGCAATCGCACCATTCATGTAGATATATATCAATTTAAGCACCGAATTCAATTAACCTAGGTACCAATCAGTAACCTAACCTCTTCAATTACGTGATTAGTTCAGATCAATCAGTTCTAAATTTCATCACGATACTTAATCTTAAACCAAGATCAAATCAGATCAAACATAAACAGAATCACCATTCATGCATTCAAGATCAAGAGAACAGAAGAAGAAGAGAAGAGGAATTCAAATATAAATCAAATACATTACATAACCAAGGTCTCAAGAATCCAAGCCACAATCTCTTCAAGAGTCCCGAATTGACTAGAAGTGACTTAGCTCTCCATTACAATGAAGGAAAAATATACAAGAACTATGAAAAGCTATTTCTAACACCAAGTGTATGTTGTGTTTAGAGCTCTCCTCATGCTTCCTTTTATAGAGGATTCAGAGTAGTAGTAGATGGGTAGATGAGATTAGTAGGTGGAATTAGTAGGTGAGCTTGGTAGGTGAGCTTGGTAGGTGAGCTTCCTTGTCTCCGAAAGTATTCATTGCTGAACTCATTGATTTCGTCATTTTTGAGCCAAGTGGTCTTCATGAAAGTTCTAGGAAATTGTCTAAGCTTTCCAATGGCTCTAGAAGCACCCAAAAATTCGTCCTACAGCCCAAGATATGACCCAATTACTACAGACTGCTCAGGACCAGTTTCAGCACCTCTGTTTTGACTTTCAGACCCAATATCTCCATCAAGGAGCCCGAATCAAGTTTTGTGTTTGTCATGAAAGTTGTACATATGGGTCTTAACTTTCAGATCACCAATTTTCAGCCCATTCTATAAACCCAAACTCGAATTATGTTCTGGTTACTATACACTGTTCGGGTTCCAGTCACAAATCCCGCATTCTGATTTCCATGCCCAATTAGCTCCACTAGATGTCTGAATTTGACTTCGAGCTCTTCATCAAAGTTGTAGAGCTCTCTTTTATCTTTCCTACAAGGTAAAATTCATAATTATCAGACATTTAGAACTCAAGATATGGCTAAAATACAGAAACAGTGTAAGACTCGAATAATGCTGAAAAATCAATTAAGTCCGATTCGAGTTCAAACTTACAAAACATAATCAAATTCAGTCAATTAAGTACATGAAGAGTGTAAATGACTAATAATGAGGGTTTCTTAATGAATAAAATATGTGATTATCACTCTACGGTGGATTTGAAGAGAAGAAGAGTGGGAGCTCAGATTTTCTTCAATCTTCCATGGAGTCTTGCATCTTCTTCTCTATTGTTCTAGTTTTTACATTTATTTCCATGTCTAGCTAAACTCTCCCTTGTTGGGATTAGGTGGATTTTGATGGATCTTGATTGTTATTGATGTTGGATTTAATTAATATAAGTTGCTATCTCTATTTTGAGTTTATGATCTCTTCTCTTAATGCTTTCTAAGGATTGATCCTCTTTGGAATGATTTTAAGGTTGTATGTTGAATGGAAATTTGATATATGATTTGTGTTATGAGATTATGAACCTTGCTTATCTCTAGGCTAGGAATAGTCATTGATTTGCTTGTTACCTCTTTGAATTCTAAATCGTAATGTTTGTTTTCTCTTAGATTCACCTAAGGAATTAGGGTTTTTAATTGGGAACAAAGGGTCAATCGCCTAAGGAATTAGGGTTTGATTAAATTAGAGAATTCGGTAACAAAATAGGATTAGTAGCTTATATTAATTCCAATTGATATGCAACAAGTGAAATCAAATGAAGCTTGATCCCAACTCTTTCATTAATTGATTGTTTTTCATCTTGTACACCAAGTGTTTGATAAATTGTCAACTAGAAAAACCCAAAAATATTGTCATTGCTTTTGTTTCTTTTGATTTTGTTATTGTTATTGGAACTCATTTTAATTCAAATCTTGGTTTAAATAGTAGCTAACTTCGTGAATTGGTACTTGGCCATCGATCCTTGAGAACGATATCCTGGTTTCTCACCGTTTTTATTACTTGACGATCCGGTACACTTACCATGGTCACATCAAGTTTTTGGCGCCGTTGCCGGGGATCGATTTTACCAATATTGGTAATATCGAAGGCAGCCACTAGTTTAAACATTTTTTTTCTTTCTTTTTGTTTGTTTATTGTAGTTTTTAGTTTCTTTAGTTTTCTTATTTCATTGAGTTATTTTTGCTCTGATATTTTGTCTCAAGTGCATGCGAGGTACCATTCATTCGGACAACCTTCTCTTTGACTCTGAGATAGAAAGAACTGCAAGAGCTTTGAGGAAGCAAGCAAGAGAACGAAGAAGGAATTTGGGTGATACTCACATTGTTATTGAAGATATGGCAGACAATGGAGAAAATCAAACCCACAACATGCATGGAGAAAATGTAGATCCTCCACCACCACAACCACCTGTTAGGACTCTCATGGATTATTCTATTCCTAACATGGATGGGTGTGGAACAAGCATAACAAGACCCCCATTTCAAGCAAATAATTTTGAGTTGAAGCCAGCTCTACTCCATTTGGTGCAGAACAATCAGTTTGGAGGATTTGACAATGAAGACCCACATGCACATATAGCGGGTTTCTTGCAAATTTGTGATACTGTGAAACTCAATGGGGTGAGTGAAGATGCTATTCGTCTGAGATTGTTCCCTTTCTCCGTGAGGGACAGAGCTAAGAACTGGTTGGACTCATTGGCAAGAGGAAGCATAACTACTTGGGCAATTTTGGTTCAGAAATTTTTGACAAGGTATTTCCCTCCGTCCAAGGCTGCAAAGTTGCGAAGTGAAATCACATCATTCAGGCAGGTTGATGGGGAGTCTCTTAGTGAAGCGTGGGAGAGATACAATGAAATATTGAGAAATTGCCCACACCACTATTTTGATTTCTGGATCCAAGTGCAAAGCTTCTATAATGGCATGTTGCCTCAAACTAGAGCAATGGTTGATGCTGCAGCAGGTGGGGCATTGAATTATAAGACCCCAGAAGAAGCTTAGGAGTTATTTGAAATAATGGCCAATAATGACTACCAGTAGGTTGGAGAAAGAGCTGTAATGAAGAAAGGGTACTTAGAGATCGATTCTATGAATGCACTGTTGGCTCAAAACAAAATTTTGACTCAACAGCTTGAGAATCTCACAAAGAAGGTCGATACTCTTAGTGTGAATGCGGTGCGCAATGCTCCTATGGCCTGTGACTTTTGTGGAGGTGAACACAAGAGTGTGGATTGTCCAGGAAACATGTTTGGACCTTCAGCTCAAGAGCAAGTGAACTTCATGAACAATCCTCCAAGGCAACAGAATAATCCTTACTCCAACACGTACAACCCAGGGTGGAGGAATCACCCAAATTTTTCATGGAGTAATCAAGAGAATCATGCTCAACCAAGACAGCAATTGGGATATCAAGGACACCCTCAACAGTCATCATATCAAGGTCCTTCATCTTCCCAACCTCAGTCTAATGAGAAGAAGGTTTCTTGGGAGTTAGCCTTAGAGAAGTTGGCTACACAAACCTCATCTTTTGTCAAAATAACTACTGATTTTATGGAGGAAACAAGAGTGGGGTTCAGAAATCAAGATTCCTCAATCCACAATCTAGAAACTCAGGTGGGCCAGCTTGCAAAATAGATTTCGGAAAGGTCCCCAGGTTCATTGCCAAGTGACACAATCCCAAATCCTAGAGGAAATGAACATGTTTTAGCCATAACAACTAGGAGTGGGAAGGTACTTGAGCCTCAACCAAGGAAGGAGAAAACCAGTGAAGAAGTGCCACACAAGCAAGTTGAAGTAGCTCACGGTGGTTTGTCCAATGACTCTAATGAAAAGGAGTCACAAAAGGAACAAGCAGTGAAGATGCCATTGCCAACTATCAAACTGCCATTTCCCCAAAGACTCAAAAAGGAACAAGATAAAAAATAGTTTGGAAAGTTTCTAGAGGTGTTTAAGAAGCTGCAGATTAACATTCCTTTTGCTGAGGCACTTGAGCATATGCCATCTTATGCTCGATTTATGAAGGATTTGCTGTCAAAGAAAAAGAAGCTGAAGGAAGATGAGATTGTGGCACTTACTGAAGAGTGCAGTGCTATAATTCAGAGGAAACTACCACCTAAATTGAAAGATCCAGGTAGTTTCTCCATTCCTTGCACCATTGGTAAGCTGAACATTGAGAAAGCTCTTTGTGACCTTGGGGCAAGTGTTAATCTCATGCCGCTTTCTATCATGCACAAACTTGGGATTAGAGAGGTTAAGCCTACTATGATCTCCCTTCAATTAGCAGATCGATCTGTCAGACATCCATATGGTATTATGGAAGACGTGCTAGTGAAGGTTGACAGATTCTTCTTTCCAGTAGATTTTGTGGTCTTAGACATGGAAGAGGATACTGATATCCCTTTGATTCTAGGAAGACCATTCCTAGCAACTTCAGGAGCATTGATTGATGTGCCGAGAGGTGAACTGATTTTGAGGGTGGATGGAGATCAGGTGACCATCAACGTTTTTGATAAATCTGCACTAACATCTGATCTTTATGCCCCTGTCAATTGCATCCAAGATAAAGCTCAAAAGGAGTCAGTTGGTCCTCCAATTTCTCATAATTCATTGCACAAAGGGCCAAAATCTTCTGTTAAGTTGAAACCTGATCTGTCATCTGTTGATAAATTGAGACCTCCATGGGCTGATGAAATCTCACATGCGAAGGTTTATTCAGAACACTCAGGTTCAAGTCAAGTCCCACACACCTTTGGAGGGGATTGCAAGGCCAGTGACCAAGTATGGAGGCAAAGATTTGATAGAAGAAAAGTGTCATCCTACTTCTCCTGTTTCAAGCCACCTTGATGAGTTGTGAAGCAACGTCGAGCTAATGACGTTAAACAAGCGCTTCATGGGAGGCAACCCATGCTCAGGCTCTTCTATCTCTACTTTTTCATTTTAGTCATTTTTGTTTGATTTTTATTTGGTTAATGTGTCTGTGTGCATTTTACTTAATTTCTTTGTTTAGTTTTAACTTCTTGTTAATTTGAGTTTATTGCCTTTGTGAGTCAAGCCAATGTTGAACTATTTGGAGTTTACTTTTGTGGGTTCCCATGTTTGATAATATCATTGTTATGTGAGTCAACCATGCATGCACTGCCTGTTAAGGAAACTTGAAAGCTTTGTGGACTTATTTATTAGATTGTGGTACTTGAATGAGGATTATGATTTCCATGCATGAATCTTATAGCTTATTGTTAATGTACTTGGTGATTTTTGCGAGTGGATTTCATAATTCATCTTTGGGGAGTTGTTTTGAGCCTTCAACATTTTTACTTTGATGAGAGGTCACTCATGAGTTTCTATTCTCCTATCTTTGCTTGAATCTCATTTGCATGTCATGATTTGCACAATGCATCAACATGATTAAGGCAGTTTTGTTGTTGAGCCAGATAGCCATATAGCTAACCAAACGATGTTTGTTTCCTTTGTGTTGCCCCTTTGAGCCTAATACACTGAATTCTTTGTTTGCCCATACAGCATGCCATAGCCAAAATAATGAATGTCTTATCCACCTGAAAGGGGTAATTGAGCATTGAATTTATTGAAGGTGTGGGTTAGCAATGTACTAAGTTTGGGGTGGCCGTTGTTGAAAAAAAAAGTTGGCTTGTTGAATAGGCACCCCTTTGAGATCGATGGGTTACTGGAAAAATACTTGATACAATGGTCAGGTACCCCTTTGAGACCATGTAGGTTACTGGGGAAATATAAAAGAAAGAGAAAATGTGAAAGGTATGAGATTTGTGTGTTGAAGATTTGTTGGAAGTACCAATGCTCACTTGCTCTCTAAGGTAGCAGTTTATATGTTCATTTTATCTACCTTGTACCTTGGCACCAAAGCGACCTTGAATAAAGTCCTTTTGATTGTTGCATTTGTGAGTGGCGTGCATGCATGTTTGAGATGAAAAGCAAATCTAAGGAGGATGAGCTCAATAAGTGATGACTAAGGGAAACACAAGCCCAAATACAAGAGTTTAAGTGACCCAATTATCAGGTGTATTTTGATGCCATGTTCATTAACTTTCAAGCTGTGATTGATCAGTGCATGGTTGTGATGTCTCTTATTTTTGACCTTCTGAGTTTCAGCTACATAGTTGAGAGTTCTACTTTCAAGAATGCATATATGAATTGATTTGCTGTGACTTTGATGCTTTTGAGTTGTGGGACACTCTTGGTTTATTTTACTCAGTTCATCATTGGTGTTTGAGTTGTAGAGTTGTCTTTTCTTTTAGCTTATTTGTTATTTTATTTTGCTTGAGGACAAGCAAAGTTTTAAGTTTGGGGTGGTGATAATCTGCTAGATTATCTGTTTTTCCAAAGCCTTTTGAGGGGATTTCATTGCTTAAGCCCAGCTTTTGACGTTGTTTTGACCTTAAAACAATTTTATTTTGTCTTTTTAGTTGATTTATGTTAGTTTGTTAGATTTAGTTCATTTTGATTAGAATTATTAGTGCTTTAGCTCATTTATTATTGTTTTGATTGCAGGCACCAAGAGAAATATGATGAAGCTCAATGTGGCGAAGAAAAGCACTCAAGAAGAGAGGACTTAAAGCCTCCAAGGAAGATTAAGAGCAAGTCTGCTGAGCCCCTAGCGCCCAGGCGCTACAGAAGGAGCGCCTAAGCGCCCTTAAGCTTCAAAGGAGACACGCTGGATGTTTAGCGCCTAGGCGCTCAAAACGAAGCGCCTAGGCGCTCACGCTCATGACAGCAAATGCGTTCTGGACGTTCAACGCCTATGCGCTCCAGACGAAGCGCCTAGGCGCCCATACCAGAGTTTAAATTCATATTTTTTGACCTAAATGAGGTGTGCTGCGTGGAGAGAAGAGTGGGGAGCCGTTTTGGAGCAGAGAAACACCCTATCTTGGGAGCTCTACGGTGGATTTGAAGAGAAGAAGAGTGGGAGCTCAGATTTTCTTCAATCTTCCATGGAGTCTTGCATCTTCTTCCCTATTGTTCTAGTTTTTACATTTATTTCCATGTCTAGCTAAACTCTCCCTTGTTGGGATTAGGTGGATTTTGATGGATCTTGATTGTTATTGATGTTGGATTTAATTAATATAAGTTGCTATCTCCATTTTGAGTTTATGATCTCTTCTCTTAATGCTTTCTAAGGATTGATCCTCTTTGGAATGATTTTAAGGTTGTATGTTGAATGGAAATTTGATATATGATTTGTGTTATGAGATTATGAACCTTGCTTATCTCTAGGCTAGGAATAGTCATTGATTTGCTTGTTACCTCTTTGAATTCTAAATCGTAATGTTTGTTTTCTCTTAGATTCACCTAAGGAATTAGAGTTTTTAATTGGGAACAAAGGGTCAATCGCCTAAGGAATTAGGGTTTGATTAAATTAGAGAATTCGGTAACAAAATAGGATTAGTAGCTTATATTAATTCCAATTGATATGCAACAAGTGAAATCAAATGAAGCTTGATCCCAACTCTTTCATTAATTGATTGTTTTTCATCTTGTACACCAAGTGTTTGATAAATTGTCAACTAGAAAAACCCAAAAATATTGTCATTGCTTTTGTTTCTTTTGATTTTGTTATTGTTATTGGAACTCATTTTAATTCAAATCTTGGTTTAAATAGTAGCGAACTTCGTGAATTGGTACTTGGCCATCGATCCCTGAGAACGATATCCGGTTTCTCACCGTTTTTATTACTTGACGATTCGGTACACTTGCCGTGGTCACATCATGTAACATCCTTGATAACATGATAGGCTTGTAAAGGGTTACTGAGGTAGCCTAATACTAGTATAACATGCTTGTAAAGTTTCATGACAAACTGAGTTAGTTCAGGCACTTTGTCGCAACACTGAATGTGGAAAGTGACCTAAAATAACACAGAATATGACATAAATTACCTAGATAGGAGAAATAATTTTGGATAAGTTATTTTTAAGTCATAAATGTGTTAAGAAAGTTGTAATTAAAATTTGAAGGTAAACTGAGTTTGTTTAGTATTTTTAAGCACACCGAGTATGTGTTTTGATACTGAATGGACTCAACGCAGATATGAAAAATGAAGGAAACTGTGAAATAAGTATTAAGGTAAATCTTAGAATTTATTTTAATATTTATGGAGGTTAGAAAACTTGAAATAATTAGATCAAAGTATTCCTAAGAGATAGAAAATTTCAGTAAAAGGACAAAATGCCCTTAATGTTAACATTTAAAGTGAGAGTTTCTCATTTTTTTCTCTCCTTCTTTCACGTGGTCATGGTCCAAAAATGAAGAAAAGAAACAGAAACAAAACAAAGAAGAGGGAAACAAAGACGAAGGAGAAAATGGAGAGAGTAAAGGGGGGAAAATGGAGCAAAGCCAAGATTTGCACTCAATCTTCATCAAGAGGTAGGGGGTATCTTTCCTTTCTTTCTCTCTTTATTTTTTGTCCATTAGCTACAACGTTTGGTGCTAAAATGAGAAATGGGTTGAGTGCTAAAAAGTTATTTTTATGCTTAATTATCATGTTTTTAAGCTTAATGGTAGTTTGTTTGATTATGGTTGAGGTTTAGAACAAGATTATATTCTTGTTTTCCATTGATTTAGGGAAAACAAAAAAATGGGTTTTTCATGGATGAGGGGTTGAGCTTTAATTCAAGTTTAATGTGTTTAAGAATGTATTATGGTGATACAATATGATTGTGGTGTTGAGAGGCATTTAGAAATTGTTTTGAATGAATAAAATTTGAAAGAGATGTGTAATGCTAAGTAAGGATATTTTATGCTATCCTAGATATAGACTAGCATGATTAATTCATGAAAAGTATAAAATATACTTATGGTTGTTATAACGATTAAATGATTATATATATATATATATATATATATATATATATATATATATATATATATATATATATATATATATATATATATATATATATATATATATATATATATATTGAGTATTGAAATGAAATAATTGAACATTTGAGAATTGAAGAACATGATTTGTGACTTGTTTTCTATGATTTTTGGATGCATTAAAAATGGATTGCATTTTGATGTTATTAAGTGATTGAAGTGTTGGAAATTAGTTGAAAGCAAGATTAGATTGAAGGAAAAATGGTTGGAATGGGATGATGTAGCAGTCGTGAGGTTGCTATTGAGCTGCTGCCAATTGTGAGGGTGCTGCTGAGTTACTGTTCATATGTGAACAGTAGACATTTCAGCCGTGCAGCTGGCTGCCCATCCGAGAATGATGATGGGAAATTGATCCTTATAACTTGCTTTGTGGTAATTGTGATTTAGTTAAGATATAATATGTCAAAATGGGATTTTGAGGTATATTGAGTGTTTTCTTACTTGAATGTGTTTTCAATGGGTGATTATGACTTGTTCATGGTAGGAGTTTGAGTTAGAAACTTGGGACTCTTCATTTAGACCTTTGATGCACAACGTGAGAAAAATGATATTTTTCTTACTTAATTGAGTTTAAATCTATGATTGATGGGTTGAATTTAGTATTTAATGATCCTAACATGATTAGAGACCATGATTAGGGTTGAGGAGTACGTAGAATTCATGAGTTGAGGATTAGAACATGGTTAGAAACCAAGTTCATGAAGAACCCGAATTATGCAGAAACAGTGTAGCATTCGAGTAGTCTGTTATGTTTGTTGCATAACTTGAGATACATACATCGGATTGACTTGATTCTAGTGACATTTGAAAGATAAGACATAAGGTTTTATGTAGTAAAAATTTTAGAATTTTAGAGCAAGCCAATCAGTACCAGTTTCTGTTTGAATTCAAGGCAGATTCGGCAGAAAATGCATTCTAGTAGTCAGTAAACCATATTGCATAATTTCTTGCTCTGATGTCGTTTTGACATGAAATCAGTGGCATTTGAAAGTTAACATGTAAGGCTAGTTGAGTGTTAAATTTCAGAAATTTTGAGTTCTTAGTTTATTCCGAGTTTCATTTCAAAGTCAAGTCATTTTCTGGTAAAATAGAGAATGCCCTGTTTCAGCTTCTGCATAATGTCGCATAACTATGGCTACATTTATCCAAATGAGGTGAGGTTTATGACATGTGAAAGATATGGGGGAAGGCTATTTGATTGTAAAATCTCAGAATTTTTGAAGTTAGTATGTGCATTTGGTGCACTCAAGAAAAATAACCTTTTTAGGCAAAAATTGAGGTGTTTTTGAGAAAGTTTTGGACCATAGAAACTTTAGTAGCTTCTTTAATAGTTAAAGTTAAATAAGGAAAGTGTAGTAGAAATGTGTTTGCTCCTTTATAGGTTAAACTTGAATTAATTGCTCATTTATTGAGCTTGAAATGAAATGTATGCATGATACTGGCAAATAATATAAAAGGAACAATGAAGGTAGATAAGGTTGAATGAGTCCCTCTCTACTAGCATGTATGATAATGTATTAAGAAAAGTTTAATGATTATGATATTTCTTCTCTATTGTATATGGAAAAGTATGATTATGTAAAAAGTGAAAGAAAGAAATGTTTTTAATACTTCTGCATGTTTTGTTTTGTTTTTTTAAACTTGTTATTTGATGTTTCCATGTATTGTAAACTTATGCTTGGACAAAAGGGCTCTAAGTGACTTAGATAAAAGGGATCCAAATGCCAAAATTATGAATGTTTGGTAGTGCAAAGAACAAAAAGACGTCCTGCCTACCTAGAAAACAATACAAGGAACAAAGAGTTTCCTAGAAATATTCAAATAACATGTGTTTTCTAAAATAAAATTTTTTCAAAGAATCATTACATGAGCATACTTTAAGATTCTCATTAGGCATAATCATTGATAAACCTGTATTTTGTAACCCTAAAATGATAAATTGTGATGATTTGATTGTGTTTATTGATAAACCTTGAAATTATTCTTATCAATCATCTTCATTTGTGCAGAATTGAGAGATAAAACGTATTTGGGGAGAAAATTAGTGAAGTAACCGTGTTTCTGGGAAAAAAGGAGACCATTTTGGGCTTCAGACCAGGAGACACGGCCGTGTCTCCCTTAAGAACGGCCGTGTCTCATCCCAAAATTGGAATTTCGCATTCTGGAGCTTAGACACGGCCGTGTCTAACATTTGGAAAGCTTCTGGAACTTAGGCACGGCCGTGCCTAAGACAAGCACGGCCGTGCCTCCCTGCAAAACTTCTGAAACACGTTTTTGACCATTTGTACGCGTTTTTGACCACTTTAATTATTAGGCACGGCCGTGCCTAATTCAAGCACGGCCGTGCTTGACTTTTTGGATGATATATACGCAAAGGAAGGCTGCAGAACGCAGCAGAGGAGATTTTAGGGCCATTTTGGAGGCCCTTTGAGCAGAGAAAAGCTGGAGAACTTGAGAGGAAGCTAGATTGAAGGCATAGATCAAGACAAGATCAAGAACAAGATCAATCATAGAGTTCTCTACTTCATCTTCTTCATTTGCTTGGGATTATGGTTGTATCTTTCCTCTTTAATCTTGTTTGTGCTATAATGGCCATGAGTGGCTAAACTATTTTCTAGGACAAGGATGAAACTCTCTATTTCCCTATTATGAATTGTTGATTTGGTTTTCTGTTGATGAAATTATTGTTCTTGATTCATTCTTGGTATGCTTAATGCTTGTGGTATGTTGCGCGCCATATTTACATGATTTTAGGCTTTAGATGAAGGATCGAAAGATGAAATCTAATTGCTTGATAATCCAAGAATTGAACTTAGGAATTATTGCCTAGACATAGGGTTAAGTCCTTCGAGGGTAAAACGATTGTCATGAATCTTAATGGGTTAGAATTTGGATTAATTGCCATGAGAATGGGATTGATGAAGTTTTAACACGTTTTTAGTGCCAAGACATTGGGCTTTAAATAATTTAGGACAATTCACCTTCAAGAACGTAATTTAACATTAACAGAGATATAATCACAATTTATTATAGGGGATAGTGTAGTGGATTCTGAGTCCTAGAGCTTTAATCCTTGCGGATCTCATATTTTCTAGTTTTAATTGCTTACTTTGATATTTAATTCTTCGCATTAAATTAAATATAGCTTCCACCATTATTTTTATATGCTTAAACAATCGAAATAGCCGTAAGAGTTAGTAATTAATCGATCCTCGTGGGAACGATCATTATTTTACTACTTGTACGACCCGTGCGCTTGCGGAAATCACACAACAAGTTTTTGGCGCCGTTGCCGGGGACCGTGTTGATATTAACACGAGTGGCAAAATTTGGTTGATTTAAGCAATTTTTCTGATTTCTTTATCTTGTTTTATTTTTATCTTAAGTTTTTCTCACTTTTCTTTCTTTGAATTTTCTGGTGTTGTTTCTTTCTTATGCGCAGGATGAGGAGTCAAGGAGATATTGTCACCCCAATTGATCCAGAGATCGAGAGGACACTTCGTAATATCAGAAGAGAAAGAAGGACACATAATTTTCAAGAAAACAGCATGGCAGATAACACTAATCAAGATGCCAATGCAGAGCGTAGTCTGAGGGATTATGGAGCTCCCAGTGCTAATGCTCGTCAGTCTTCCATTGTCAGGCCACGGGTAGAGGCCAACAACTTTGAATTGAAGACATCATTGATCCAGATGGTTGAACAGTTGCATTTTGGCGGGTCACCAACTGAAGACCCAAATCAGCACTTGGATGAGTTCTTGGAACTGTGTGACACTATCAAGATCAATGGAGTTTCAACTGATGCTATAAGGATCAGACTTTTTCCCTTTTCTCTTAGGGGGAAAGCCAAGAAATGGATTCATTCAGAGGCTCCTAATTCACTCACCACTTGGAATTTGATGGAGCAATCCTTCTTGGATAAATACTACCCGATTGGAAAGACAATCAAGCTCCGCCAAGACATCACTACCTTCTCTCAAAAGGATGACGAATCTCTTTATGAAGCATGGGAGAGGTATAATGATCTTATTCGTCAGTGTCCACATCATGGCCTTCAGGATTTTGTTATCATCCAGACATTCTATGCAGGGTTGTCTTTCTCTACAAAGGCAGCTCTTGATGCCGCAGCTGGCGGTGCTTTGATGGCCAAGACTCCAACAGAAGCAAGATGTTTGATCAATGAAGTGGCCTCAAACATTTATTTATGGCCAAGTGAGAGATCTTCTGCAAAGAAGCAGGCCGGAATGATAGAACTTGATGCCATTACCATGCTGAATGCCAAGTTCGATGCCTTGACCAAGTCACTTGAGAAGATGAATGTCAATGTCGTTGCCGCCCCTTCTGCAACTTGTGACTCATGTGGAGGAGGACATTTGACTTCAGATTGCAACTCAGTAGAGACCTATTCTCAAGACCCATCTGTGGAGCAAATGAATTTTTTGCAGAATAGCAATTTCAAGGCTCAAGGTAACCCCTTCTCCAACACGTACAATCCAGGATGGAGAAACCACCCAAACTTCTCCTACGGTAACCAGCAGAATAGAGGAGCTCCTTCCAACATTAGACCACCACCTGGATTCCAACAACCTCAGCAATCTTCTCAGGGTTCAAAGTCTAATTTGGAAACTCTTATAGAAACTTTCATAGTTACACAGAAGGAGCAGAATCAAGCTATTCAATCTCAAGTCCAACAACATGGGGAATCAATCAAGCAGATTCATAATCGTCTTGATCAAATGGCCACTCACTCTAAGATGCTTGAAACTCAAATAGCCCAACAAGCAAGCTTATTCAATATGGTTCAAGGGTGAATCCCAAGTCAACCGGAGACTAGCCCAAGGGAGCAAGTGGATGCAATTTTCTTGAGAAGTAACAAACAAGTTAAAAGCCCCACAAAGGAAGAAAAGCCTAAAGATGAGGAAACTCAAGAAAAGAAAGAGAAGCAAGAGAAGAGCGAAGCCAAGAAAGAAGAAGAAGATAGCGTTAAAAAGTATGTTCCTCCACCAGCATATGTTCCACCTTTGCCCTTTCCTCAAAAATCGCAAAGGGCAAAGCTTGATGAGCAATTTGGAAAGTTCTTGGAGGTTCTTAAAAAGTTGTATATAAACATTCCTTTTACGGAAGTGCTCTTTCAAATGCCCACCTATGCAAAATTCTTGAAAGAGATCCTCTCTAATAAGAGGAAGCTTGAGGATTATGAAACTATTGCTTTAACTGAGGAATGCAGTGCACTCATTCAGAACAAGCTTCCTACTAAGCTTAAGGATCCGAGTAGCTTCTCCATTCCATGCTCAATTGGGGACATGAACATTAATAGGGCTTTGTGTGATCTTGGGGCTAGTGTGAGCTTGATGCCCCTTTCTCTTTGTAAGAAACTTGATATTGGAGAACTTAAACCGACCACCATGTCTCTTCAACTGGCTGATAGGTCAATCAAACATCCTATTGGCATACTAGAGAATGTCCCCTTGAAGGTTGGTAAATTTTATATGCCAGTGGATTTTGTTGTGCTTGACATGGAAGCAGATGCTAAAATGCCAATCATACTTGGTCGATCATTCCTCACCACTGGAAAGGCAATCATTGATGTCCACAAAGGAAAATTGACTTTGCGATTGAATAATGAGGAAGTGGTGTTTGATGTTTTTAATTCTGAAAATAATTCTAATTCCTTTGATTCATGTAATCGCATTGATGCTACTGATGTTGTGTTAGAAAAGACCTTGCCTAAGGCTGCCACAAATTTTGAGAAGGCCAAGCTCTACAAGAAAGGACCAAAGAAGCGGAATGACAAATGTGTCAAGAAGCGTGAATTTAAACTTGGGGATAAAGTTCTTGTTGATAACTCGCTTCTATGTTTCTCTCCTAGTAAGTTATGGTCAAAATGGTCAGGACCGTATGAGATTGTTCGAGTCTTATTCTACGGTGTGCTTGAGGTGAAGAAAGAAGGTCATAAGCCATTCATGATAAATGGCCAAAGAGTGAAACACCTTGAAGAAGGAGTGGGGACTGAGCACCACTCCATTGACACCACCTGAACACAGAAACCAAGTCAGGGGTCAAGCTAAAGACCTTAAATTAGCGCTTCACAGGAGGCAACCTGTGTTTCTACCTCTTTTCATGCTTTGTTTTTGGTTCATTTTTGCATTCCAAGCCTTTACACTTAGTTTTTCTGGCCATTCCTTCGTTTTTCAGCTTCCAGAAGCTTTCAAGGAGTTAGGAACGGCCGTGTCTAACTGCCAGAAAGCTTCTGTTTGATATTTGGTAAGAGACACGGCCGTGTGCCTCTTAAACACGACCATGTGACAATCTCAGAAGCTTCTCCATAGTTAGACACGGCCGTGTCTAACTTGGCAAAAGCTTCTGGAGTGATTTTCGTGATGAGACACGGTCGTGTCCTCCCTTTTTCTGTAAAAAAAAATTTCGAAATTAAAAAAAAAAAACCCCTTCGTAATATTTCCCCCCCACCGTAACCCCCCACTTTTCTTCTTCTTCCCCTTCAAACTTCCCTACCACCGTACACCACACCACCACCACCGTGCACCACCCCCTTCATTCAACCCTCCCCAAACCACCACCGTAACCCAACCCCTCCCCTAATTTTCTTCGTCATTTCCCCTCCCAAACATCACCACTTTCCCTCCATTCCACCACCATCGTACCTCACCATCACACCACCACCGTCCCCTCTTCCATTTTCTCAATTCTTCACTCAATCTTCACTTCCAGGTTCTTCTTCTTCTTTTCTTTACTTTGATTTCATTTTTTGTTAATTTTATTTTTCTTCATTTTCACTTCTATTTTCTGATTTGCATCAATCCTAGTTTGTTTTATTTAATTTCTCTTCTTTGATTTCTGCCATTTTGTGTTGATTTCTGGTTTGGATTTAGCTCATTTTGGTTGCATTTTTCTTCTTTGCTGCATGATTATTATGACTGCTTGGTGCGAGTTTTGAATTGTAATCTTGATCTGAATGCCATTTACTACTGATTGCTGTCTGTACTGGTTGTGTACTTGCCTGTTCAAATTGGTAATTGTCCATATGCTGCCGTTATGCTACCAAAATTTCTGCAAAATTTCTAAGTAGCCATTTTTCTATTTTGATTATTTAGCGCTGCTTTGATTCCTGATCAGCTTAGTGTCATCTCAGCTTTGGAAATTGTCATATTTTGGTCCTGATGACTTTTCTACTATTATCCATCTTCTTTTCCAGGTGCCATGACATCCAAGCGCAAGAAAACTTCTGGCAGTACTATTCCATTGCACTCATCTGCAGAGGTTGAATGCCTCCTTCAATTCGAATCTCGTGCACATCGCCAGAGGTTTGAGGTGTTCAGCAAACTCACCATCATCGCCAACAAATATCTACATGAAGCGACGATGGCAGAGTTTGGCGTTCAGGAGCTCATTCACCGTTATTTGGCTCGCGCGGGATGGGAGTTGTTCGCCTCCATCTGCTGCGATGCCTATCTGGAGCCCACCTTGGAGTTCCTCTCCACCCTGACGGTTTCCTGTGAGTCTCAAACCATTGATCAGCCGGGTACTATCCAGTTCAGACTTAACCAGCGTCATTTTGCCATGTCATTGAATGAGTTCAATGTGGCCATGGGATTTGAGACTGAAGCCTCCATTCTGACTCCTGCCTACCAGAACGCATTTCTGGACTTCCCTGACATCTTTGAGGATGCCACGTTCTGGGCAACCATCCGGCACGCTGACAACCATTACAACCCCAGTGTCTCCAAATCTTCTTTGATTCGAGACCCCGCCCTGAGATGGCTCCACCGTTTCATAGCACACAGCATCTCAGGCCGGTATAGCAGCACCGGAGTTGTCACCAAGACTGATCTCTTCTATTTATGGTGTTTGTACCGTGGCCACCACTACAACCTCGGTTACTGGTTCCTTCAGCATGTTCTGAAGATTGATAAGGCCAAAGGCAAGGCCAAATTGTTATATATTCCTGTGGGCTCATATATTACAAACCTAGCCCGGAACATCGACGCCCTTCATCCTCAGGCACATCTCGCCCAGCCTATGGAGCCGATTGATCGGGCGATGTTGATACGACTCAAACTGGTATACCAGGTTAGTCCCGGCCGGTGGGCCCTTCCTGATGCCCCCATTCCTGAAGCACCTTCTGAGGACGAGGCTGATCATGACCCTCCCGCCCCGCCTGCTGCCGCTGAGGCCCCACTGATGCCTCTTCATTCCTTAGCTGACTTGACTGATCGCCTTGCGCGTATGGAGACTAGCCAGGCGGCATTCCACCAGCGCGTCCAGGACGATTTGACCACTATGGCAGCCCAGCAGGCCAGTTTCCATGACCATGTCACCTCGCGGTTGGACCAGCTTTTTGCTCTTATGCAGTCTCGCTTCCCCCAGGATCCACCACAGCCACCCCCTATATGATGAAACTATGATCTTTTCAGGGAAGTATCAAATTCATTCATGGTTTAAATTTTGATTTACTTTTTACAGTGAGGACACTGTGGACTTCTAGTGTAGGGGAGTGCATTTATATTTTGATGTACTTAATTCTGTTAATGCATTCTGAATTACACTTGAATTTTGGACACAAAAGGCAAAGCTGGATTTTTACTACTGCGGTCTTGATTATTTCTGAGTTGATTGAAGCATGTTTTGATAGGGAATCCACAGCCGTGAACTGAAATTTTGAGCAAGGCAATTTTTTTTTCAATTGAATGTTGAATATTTTAGCATTTTAATTAGGAAATTAACCATGTTTGCTTGCATTTATTCTCTTTACTGACTTAAGCCAGAAAGTGAGTTTTGAGCCTTTATTGATTGGATTTATCATAAATTGAATCCTATTTTCATTCTGGAGTGAGTTTTCTCTTGATTTTGTATGCCAGAACTTGTTTTGATATCTTGTTGAGACTTTAATGTTTCACATACATTCTTGGACATGATGAAGGCAAATTAGGCTTGATTCTTTCTTGACTTCCAGAGTTGCATTGTTAAAAAAAAATCCATTAGTTGCCTCATTTGAGTCTGAAATTTATTTCTCTGAATACCCAATTGATTAATCAGGCTGAATTCCTTGGAGCTTCTAATGTGTTAGTTGAAAAGTTTGGAAATGTCACTTTTGTTTTCAAGGGTTGATAAAAAAATAAAAATAAAAATAAAATAAAAAAATAAAAAATAACAAAAATAAATAAATAAATAAAATATAAATAAATAAATAAAAAGAAAATAAAAAAATAAAAATAAAAAAAGAAAAAAAGAAAAGAAAAGAAAAAAAAATTTTTGTATATATTTTCGGTGAAGAATAATGAGAATTAGTTGGAATGACCTTGTGCATATTGCTATATTGATAATCTTTTCAACCTGATTCTTCTTTGTATAGCTTCACCCATAAATGTTCTTTTCATTCATTTATTTTTCCTTCTATTTATTTTACCCTTGGCCCCATTGCAACCCAATGCAAGTCCTTTTGATCCTTGTTATGTATGTGAGCTTGGAAGTGGAGATAAGATTGATAATCAAGCCTATGGTCATGCACTTGTTGAGAGAAACCTGAGTGATCTCTTTGCCCTTAAATACTTGAGAGATAGAAAGTTGAGTGATCTCAATTGTTTGGTATTGAGAAAAATGTGCAGGCTAGACTCAAGCTTTTAATTGTATTAAAAGCTGAATTTTCTTGCTTGATTGAATTTGATTGCCGAGCTTACCTGAATTTTTAAACTGTGGATTGTCTCTTGATTCGTATTTCTTGATGCTCAGTTTTATCTTGACTTTGATTTTTATTCCTTGCTTGAGGACAAGCAATGTTCAAGTGTGGGGGAATTGATAAACCTGTATTTTGTAACCCTAAAATGATAAATTGTGATGATTTGATTGTGTTTATTGATAAACCTTGAAATTATTCTTATCAATCATCTTCATTTGTGCAGAATTGAGAGATAAAACGTATTTGGGGAGAAAATTAGTGAAGTAACCGTGTTTCTGGGCAAAAAGGAGACCATTTTGGGCTTCAGACCAGGAGACACGGCCGTGTCTCCCTTAAGCACGGCCGTGTCTCATCCCAAAATTGGAATTTCGCATTCTGGAGCTTATACACGGCCGTGTCTAACATTTGGAAAGCTTCTGGAACTTAGGCACGGCCGTGCCTCCCTGCAAAACTTCTGAAACACGTTTTTGACCATTTGCACGCGTTTTTGACCACTTTAATTATTAGGCACGGCCGTGCCTAATTAAAGCACGGCCGTGCTTGACTTTTTGGATGATATATACGCAAAGGAAGGCTGCAGAACGTAGCAGAGGAAATTTTAGAGCTATTTTGGAGGCCCTTTGAGCAGAGAAAAGCTGGAGAACTTGAGAGGAAGCTAGATTGAAGGCATAGATCAAGACAAGATCAAGAACAAGATCAATCATAGAGTTCTCTACTTCATCTTCTTCATTTGCTTGGGATTATGGTTGTATCTTTCCTCTTTAATCTTGTTTGTGCTATAATGGCCATGAGTGGCTAAACTATTTTCTAGGACAATGATAAAACTCTCTATTTCCCTATTATGAATTGTTGATTTGGTTTTCTGTTGATGAAATTATTGTTCTTGATTCATTCTTGGTATGCTTAATGCTTGTGGTATGTTGCGCGCCATATTTACATGATTTTAGGCTTTAGATGAAGGATCGAAAGATGAAATCTAATTGCTTGATAATCCAAAAATTGAACTTAGGAATTAATGCCTAGACATAGGGTTAAGTCCTTCGAGGGTAAAACGGTTGTCATGAATCTTAATGGGTTAGAATTTGGATTAATTGCCATGAGAATGGGATTGATGAAGTTTTAACACGTTTTTAGTGCCAAGACATTGGGCTTTAAATAATTTAGGACAATTCGCCTTCAAGAACGTAATTTAACATTAACAGAGATATAATCACAATTTATTATAGGGGATAGTGTAGTGGATTCTGAGTCCTAGAGCTTTAATCCTTGCGGATCTCATATTTTCTAGTTTTAATTGCTTACTTTGATATTTAATTCTTTGCATCAAATTAAATATAGCTTCCACCATTATTTTTATATGCTTAAACAATCGAAATAGCCGTAAGAGTTAGTAATTAACCGATCCTCGTGGGAACGATCTTTATTTTACTACTTGTACGACCCGTGCGCTTGCGGAAATCACACAACAATCATACATTACTCTGCATTACATAAAATTTGACAATTGTACGGGCAATTATTTTGTTTTTATTAAATATGAAGTTTAACTTAAAGGAATGATGGTAAGAGAATGTTTATGGTTGTTGTCACCATAGTTGATATGAATGAATATGTTGATACATGTGTAGAACTTTTACACTGTTAAACTGTTTTAGTAACTACATGAATTATTTTATAATTGAATAAAATGTCTGCTTTGGAAAAGGAAAGAACAGAGTTTTGACTTTTGGCCACCTTTTCAGATATTTTATTTAAACTAATTTTTCCCGAAGTAACTGGATTTTCCATAATGTCACGATTTAAAATTTTACTACTAAAAATTATTAATTCTTACCCCAGTTTTTATTTTATGTATTCCATGATAAATCCAGCAAAGGATCAAAGTAAGCGCAAGGCAATGCTATGAATATTTAGGTAAGTTGTTGATGTAATAATCTTAGTTATGTATTTATATTAATGGCTCTGTAATTAAGTTTATATAATTAGTTTTGTAAAGGTTTGTAATCTCAGACATATATGATAGATTTCTAGCAAAGAGCAAGTTTCCTGAGGTGTAAAATGTATTGCTCACTTACTTCTGCAAAGGCTCTATATATTTATTTGTTAAATAGATATTGAACAGGTTGTAAATTACACTTAAGTTAAAAAGTGGCATACTAATTCTGTTTACTTAGTATACGTAGGGTATACTACGGTACATAGAATTAGCGTGTTACATTTTGGTATTAAAACAGTTCTTCCTGTCGAGCCAAGAAATGGACTGACTATGCTTTTGAGTATGTTTAGATGTTTTAGTTTGTGTTGTGCATTCTTTTATCTCAATGTGAGATATGTGAATAGAATTGCACGTCAACCTTAGGATTGAATGCTAATAATTATTAGCACACTATTACATGATATCGAGTCCGGCCAACTCAATATGTAATGTTCTGTGTGAACATGAAATTATAACACCTCCTAGGCGAATATGGGAGAATAGGAAAGCTTTCTGAAAGGATAATTATGATATGTCTGAGATAGTTAGATCGTTGATGAAAGCGATGAGAGAATAGAGTGTTGCCATAGGAGGACAGATAGAAGTTACTAATAGAATGATGTGAGAGCATACTGAGGTTATTAGTAGCATAATGAAAAGAAGGAGATCAAATTCGCCAGTTGAGGATGACAATAATAATTTTGAAAGAAGGTACAAAATAGAGTTAGTAGTTAATTGATGTTTCTTTTTCAATGATGTGATAAGAATAGAAGAGCCTAAGATTTGAATAGTGAATTTGATAAAAGAACTAAAGAATTGAAATGTTAGCAAGAAATATGTTTCAAACAAGAAATATGTTTCAAGATTTTTAAGGACACGTAATTAGTGGAAATGTTGAAGTTTTATAATAGAGTGGCTAAGTGCAAATAAGAAGATATTTGAGATAATAAGTTGTTCAGACAAATAAAAGGTGTCATTCGTTTCTTTTATGTTGAAATGAGAAGTGGAACATTGGTGAGTGAGTTTGAGATTATTAATGGAAGTTGTTGGTACATAGATGAATTGGAAGAATTTTAGAGTGACCTCTTTAGATAAATATCTCCTAAAGAATAAGCAAAAAGATAAGAAAAATGGAATTCTTGAGTTGAAATGAGGTAGTATGTTTATAAGGTGATATGAAGTAGCAGTTTGGTAAATAGTAATGAGAAATGTGGTCTTGGTTCAAGGTCCATAAGGGAAGTGTTTATACATTTTATTTTCTTGTTGTTAACAGCTTTTTGATTAGATTGAAATTTTGAATTTAATATAAATTGAGAGGCCTGGCTGCCATTTGAGGATGAGAACCCTAACTTGCTTCATGTGAAACCAATTAAAGAAGTGTTAGTTCATACGAACTCAATAATAGGAGGGATAACTAGAAACTTGGCTTCCATGTTGTGATTGAGAATCATAGTTCACTTCTTATGAAATTTATAATATAAATGTGAAATATATATTTTTATGTGAAATATGCATGGAAATGATTTTGTTCAGTAGCTGCCCTGCATAAGATGTGTATTACATGTGAAACATGTTTGTTGCTATTTAACGTACAATAGTAGTCATTCATTTTTGCATATATATATATATATATATATATATATATATATATATATATATATATATATATATATATATATATATATATATATATATATATATATATATATATATATGAATGATGTTGAGGAGCATATTGATATATGCATGTTAATGAATAAAGTTATTAAGCATAATATTGAGAGGCATAAAAATGGAAGGATAAGGGTAGATTGAGATTGAGTGAGTTACTCCCTCTCTACTTGAAAATAAATGGAAGAATTGAATAATTCTATATATAATGAATTGTATAAATGAAAAGCATGAGGATTAAAATTATGTCTCTAAATTATGCAAAGAAAAGTAAGGTTATTTAGAAAGTAATTGAAGGAAAAATTTTAAAATATTCTTGCATGTTTTATTTTCAAACTTGTTATTTGTTATTTCCTTATATGAATGACCTTGCGACTTGAGCAAAGGTCTCCTAGTGCCTGGGGTTTTGGGTATTAATGGATGTGAGGCAAGTTAGCTCATTCATACTAAGTAGTGTTAAGTGGTTGATGCCCTACTACTTAGAGAGGAAATACCCAATATGGTATTAAAAGTGATAAAAGGTAATCTCATTGTCACCACTCATACCAAGGTAGTGCAAGGTGGACAAGGAACAAAGGTTTTCCTACCCCTTCCTACTTAAGGATATACAAGGATTAAAAGAACTTCTTGGAACAAAGGTTTTTTCCTGGAAAAGAGGGATTCTTGGAAATATGCAAGTCACATGTGTTTTTCAAAAATAAAATCTTTTAAAAACATTACATAAGCATAATTTAGGGCATTTTTTTAGGCATACTCATACATCTTCATACATAGCATAAAATGACAATTGTATTGCATAAGAATCTCATGAGCCACATATATATCACTGTTGTGTTTCTTCAGATGGAAGCTTGAGGTTTAAGGGCCTATTTTACATAACACAGGGATACACTCACATTAATATATTGGTAATGGCAATGTTTTGGTTGTTAAATTGCTGAAGAAAGGAATGTAAGGAATTTTAGGACTAGTGTTCAAGAAGCTAATACACTCTATAGGAAATTTGGAAAAAAGAATATAAGGAGTTGTAAGACCCAGTGACTTCTCTTGTGAAATGTCATTGTGTTAGAATGAAAGTATATTCTTCTGAAATGAGAGGGTATCTTACATTTTGTCAAATAAGACAATGTTTGAAGTTAAATCTTTATTCATATATGTTTACATCTTAGCTAATGTGAACAAGTATTTGACTAGAGTTACTCCCATTTTGTTAAAACCTTAACACTCAAAAAATTGACTTAGGAACTATAAAGGTTTAAACTATCGAAGATGTATACTGCAAGTGTGAAAAGTGCAACATTGTATATGATAAGGAGAAGTTACGTATTCACATGGATGAAAGTTTTGAAAGATTTGACAATGTTTTGTTTTTACAATATAAGGAAAGGAAAACACTTAAAGAATAAATAAATTAAGGGAATTCTTAATATGGTCGAATTTTTAAGACAACGGGCAAAGCAGAGTATTGGTAGAGGAGTTGAATAGAATTATTAGAAGTTATATGTATCTATGTAATGTGGGAGATATTGAGAGAGACATTATTAGATAAGAAAGATGTTGAGTAAATGTAGATTCGTAAAGAGTTACGGTGATGACTCTCAAGCGACGTAAAGATCACAAAGATCTTAATAGAGAAAATGAGTGAATGAAGGATATAAGAAGGTATATGGTGTCACAAAGAGAGTACAAAATTTATATGCTTTAAGTGTGGAAGAAGATAACTTGGTGACAAACCCTATTTGGAATGCTATATATGTGATCAACTAGAGAACTATGACAACAGAAGTAGAAAGTTATACCCGATCCTAGACTATAAGCTCTAGGAAGGGTATATACTCTAAGAAGACAAGAGCAAGCTCAATCTTTAGACCTGATAAAAGAATGTGAACATCTAAGTATAGATTAAAGATTGGAATGGATAAGATAGATACAATGAAGAGGCAATTGTTATGATTCTCTTAACCATTAGTATAAGCAACTAAATTTTGGAGACAAAACTTTTAAGAGGGGAGAAATATAACATCTCTAATAACATGTTAAGCTTGTAAAGGGTTACCGAGGTGGCCTAATGCTAGTTTAACATGCTTGTAAAGTTTCATGACAAACTGAGCTAGTTCATGCACTTTGTCGCAACATAGAATGTGGAAAATGACCTAAAATGACCCAGAAAATGGCATAAATTGCCTAGATAAGAAAAATAATTATAGATAATTTATTTTTAAGTCATAAATGAGTTAAGAAAGTTGTAGTTAAAATTTGAAGGTAAACTGAGTTCGTTTGGTATTTTTAAGCACACTGAGTACGTGGTTTGATACCGAATGGACTCAGCGCAGATATGGAAAATTAAGGAAACTGTGAAATAAGTATTAAGGTAAATATTAGAATTTATTTTAATATTTATGGAGGTTAGAAAACTTGAAATAATAAGATCAAAGTATTCCTAAGAGATAAGAAATTTTAGTGAAAGGACAAAAATTCCCTTCATGTTAACATTTAAAGTGAGACTTTCTCACTTTTCTCTCTCCCTCTTTCACGCGGTCCTAGGCCAAAAATGAAGAAAAGAAACAGAAATAGAACGGAGAAGAGGGACAGGGAGACGAAGGAGAAAATGGAGACAGTAAAGGGGGAAAAAGATGGAGCAAAGCCAAGATTTGCACTTAATCTTCATCAAGAAGTAGGGGGTTTCTTTCCTTGCTTTCTCCCTTTATTTTCCTCCATTTGCTGCAACGTTTGGTGCTAAAATGAGAAATGGGTTGAGTGCTAAAATGTTATTTTTATGCTTAATTATCATGTTTTTAAGCTTAACGATAGTTTAGTTTGATTATGGTTGAGGTTTAGAACAAGATTATGTTCTTGTTTTCCTTGGATTTAAGGAAAACGAAAAATGGGTTTTTCATGGATGAAGGGTTGAGCTTTGATTCAAGTTTATTGTGTTTAAGAATGTATTATGGTGATACAATATGTTTGTGGTGTTGAGAGGCCTTTAGAAATTGTTTTGAATGAATAAAATTTGAAAGAGATGTGTAATGCTAAGTAATGATATTTTATGCTATCCCGAATATAGATAAGCATGATTAATTCATGAAAAGTATGAATTATACTTATGGTTTAGATGATTATATATATATATATATATATATATATATATATATATATAGAGAATATTGAAATGAAATAATTGAACATGTGAGAATTGAAGAACATGATTTGTGACTTATTTTCTATGATTTTTGGATGCATTAAAAATAGATTTTTTCGTAGTGAATAGGTTAAGTTTAAATATGTGATTCATGAGTCAAGATTGTATTTTTGTGTTATTAAGTGATTGAAGTGTTGGAAATTGGTTGGAAGCAAAATTAAATTGAAGCAAAAATGGTTAGAATGAGATGGTGTAGCAGCCGTGAGGCTGCTACTTAGTTACTGTTCATCTGTGAACAATAGTACATTTCAGCCGTGTAGCAAGCTGCCCATCCGAGAATGATGATGGGAAATTGATCCTTATAGCTTGCTTTGTGGTAATTGTGATTTAGTTAAGATATAATATGTCAAAATGGGATTTTGAGGTATATTGAGTGTTTTATTACTTGAATGTGTTTTCAATGGGTAATTATGACTTGTTCATGGTACGAGTTTGAGTTAGAAACTTGGGACTCTTCATATAGACCTTTGATGCACAAAGTGAGAAAAATAATATTTTTTTTACTTAATTGAGTTCAAATCTATGATTGATGAGTTGAATTTAATGTTTAATGATCCTAACATGATTAGAGACCATGATTAGGGTTGAGGAACACTTAGAATTCATGAGTTAAGGATTAGAACTTTGTTTGAAACCAAGTTCATGAAGAACCCGAATTTTGCAGAAACAGTGTAGCATTCGAGTAGTCTGTGATGTTTGTTTCATAACTTGAGCTACAAATATCGGATTGACTTGATTCTCGTGGCATTTGAAGGCTAAGACATAGGGCGTCATGTAGTAAAAATTTCAAAATTTTAGAGCTGGCCAATTAGTACAAGTTTCTGTTTGAATCCGAGATAGATTTTGCAGAAAATGCATTCTGGCAGTCAGTAAACCATATTACATAATTTCTTGTTCTGGTGTCGTATTGACATGAAACTAGTGGCATTTGAAAGCTAACATGTAGTGCTAGTTGACTATTAAATTTCAGAATTTTTTAATTCTTAGTTTGTTCCCAGTTTCATTTCAAAGTTAGGTCATTGTCGGATAAAATAGAGAATGTCCTGTTTTAGCTTCTGCATAATGTCACATAACTTTGGCTACATTTATCCAAATGAGGTGAGGTTTATGTCATTTGAAAGATATGAGGGAAGGCTATTTGACTGTAAAATCTTAGAATTTTTGAAGTTAGTATGTGCATTTGCTGCACTCATGAAAAATAGCTTTTTTAGGCAAAAATTATGGTGTTTTTCAGAAAGTTTGGACCCTAAAAACTTTAGTAGCTTCTTTATTAGTTAAAGTTGAATTATGAAAGTATAGTAGAAATGTGTTTGCTCATTTATGGGTTAAGCTTGAATTAAATGCTCCTTTATTGAGCTTGAAATGAAATATATGCATGATTCTAGGAAGCAATATAAAAGGAATGATGAAGGTAGATGAGGTTGAATGAATCCCTCTCTACTAGCATGTATGATAATGTATTAAGAAAAGTTTAATGTTTATGATATTGCATCTCTATTGCATATAGAAATGTATGATTATATAAAATGTGAAAGAAGGAAATGTTTTTAATACTCTTACATGTTTTATTTTTTTTTAAACTTGTTATTTGATGTTTTCATGTATTGTAAACTTATGCTTGGACAAAAGGGCTCCAAGTGACTTGGACAAAAGGGCTCCAAATATCAAAGTTATGAAAGTTTGGTAGTGCAAGGAACAAAAGGGCGTCATGCCTACCCAGAAAACAATACAGGGAACAAAGGGCTTCCTAGAAATATTCAAATAACATGTATTTTTTAAAATAAAATCTTTTCAAAGAATCATTACATGAGCATACTTTAGGATTCTCATTGTGCATTATCATACATTACCCTGCATTGCATAAAATTTAGCAATTGTATAGGTAATTATCTTGTTTTTATTAAATGTGAAGTTTAACTCAAAGGAATTAAGGTAAAAGAATGTTTGTGGTTGTTTTCACCATAGTTGATATGAATGAATATGTTGATACATGTGTAGAAATTTTATGTGCTGTTAAACTGTTTTAGTAATTAAATGAATTGTTTTGTAATTGAATAAACTGTTTGCTTTGGGAAAGGAAAGAATAAAGTTTTGACTTTTTGCCACCTTTCCAAATATTTTATTTAAACTGATTTTTATCGAAGTAACTGGATTTACCATAATGTCACGATTTAAAATTTTACTACTGAGAATTATTAATTCTTACCCCAATTTTTGTTTTATGTTTTCTATGATAAATCCAGAAAGGATCAAAGCAAGTGTAAGGCAAGGCAATGAAGATTTAGTTAAGTTGTTGATGTAATAATTTTAGTTATGTATTTATATTAATGACTCTGTAGTTAAGTTTATGTAATTTGTTTTGTAAATGTTTGTAATCTCTGACATATCAGATAGATTTCTAGTAGAGAGTTAGTTTCCTGAGGTGTAAAATGTCTTGCTCACTTACTTCTGCAATGACTCTATATATTTATTTGTTAAATAGATATTGAACAGGTTGTAAATTACGCTTAAGTTAGAAAGTGACATAATAATTCTATTTACTTAGTATACGTATGGTATACTACGGTATATAGAATTAAGGTGTTACACCCAGCACCCAAGCGTCCAAAGAGCAGAAGATTTTTTATGTTATGCTATTATAAGAATATAATATTTCCAATGCAGTTTAATGCTATTTTATGGTATATTGAATGAGGATTTGAGATTATACGATGAATAAGTATTGAATATAACTGTGAAATGAAATATATAGTAAGTTGGGGAACGTAAATGATGATATATACTATGATTGAATGTTTGAAAAATGAGAAAGAATAGAGTTGTGAAGTAGACATGAGTAATGGATTTGTTCAATTGATGAACAAAAGTAAATTGAAGTTGAGTGAGTCACTCCCTCTCTACTTAGAATCTGAATTGATTGAATGACTTTATATGTAATATATTGTATGAATAATAAACTTGATGATTAAAAGGTAAACAATGAATCACATAATGAATAATATGGGTAACCCATCATCTAGGATTATCCTCATACTTAGGGTGAGACTTGGAGAATGGTGGTTAAGGATGGTATTTCCCTTACCAGCAGAGTTGTTGTGGTTGAGGATGGATGATGCCCCCTTCCTCTTCACTCAAGTGTTTCCTAGTTGGCAGAGGTCATCCTAGAATGAATAGTATTATGAGAATGGTGTTTCCCTCAATTACCACTAAATATGATTGAGAATGAAATGATAGTGTAACGATGGTATTTCCTTCCCTATCATATTATATAAAGATGATATTTCCCTTATACCCATAACTTTGAAATGAGGATGGGCATTCCCTCATAAGTTATGTTTAGGTTACTCAAAATATAGAGTAATTTTGTGTGACTGGTAAATGATCATGAACAAGATGAAGTGTATCAACCTGAAAGCAGATTGTTACCAAGTGAGTATGAATGGTAATGTGAGGAAGGACACTCCCTCCTTACCTTTTCGAATAATGATGAATATGCAAGTGACTGGTAAAGGAGGATGGGCATTCTCTCTATACCCTTTTGAATAATAATAAGATATGAATAAAATAAGATATAGCAAAGAATGAATATAATTAAAGACGAGGCATTTGATTTATGATATAAGAGATATGAAGTGTATTATGTTGAATTATAGAACTTGAAGAATGATGTAATAATGTGTTGAATATGAGATTGATGAGACATAAAAAGATATAATGAGAAATGGATAAATATAATGGATATACGATATAATGGAATATATGACTTGTGAAGAATGGTGAAAGATGAAGAAGAAAACAATCCTACCATGATCTATAATTAGCAGCAGTGATTTATGCATTGAAGATTTAGAGATGCATTGAAGACTAAAGACATTATCTGTAAGGTGTTAAGTTTAAGGCCTTTAGTGACTATAAAAGTTTAAATTATTTGTTTAATCAAAAGGAATCAAATATGAGGTAAAGGAGATGGAAGGAGTTTTTAAAAGATTATGATTATGAATTGTGGTGTCATCTGGATAAGGCTAATGTTGTAACACCTCTTTGGAGGATGTCACACATAAAAGAAAAATAAAATAAATAAATAAAATCTACCCAAGTTGTAAAATATTTGTTAAATAATATTGCATATTGTAAGATAATTCCTGATAGACAGAATATTGTTAAATAAAATAATGCGGAAAAATAAAATAAACATCACAACATCACACATAATTTACATATGATTTACATTATAAGTGATATAAATAATTTACACCTAAAACTACCAATATTTAAACAAAAACAGTAAATAAAGCAATAAAAGAGTCAATATATACAGACATACGCAGACGCGCCCAAAAAAAACATCATGCATATTTAATCCTCTGAAGGATCACTCTCAACATGAAAATGATCATCAGGAGACAAATATCCCGGATGTCTCGACTCTCGGCGGACATGAGACCGCGCAGTCGATACGAGTGTCATCTCACTAGGCTCAGTGGATATCCCACCCCAATGACGCCTAATGGATAAGGGTAACTCTAAGTGTAGAAATACTGTCGTAGTCATGATCGGCTCTCCATCAAACCGATGACGTAGAGTCACAGTCAGCCGTCCTACATATGTCACGAATCTCGATCTCCTCGCAGATGCCAAGCCAATGAACCTCCATGAAACTCTAGCCGTACAAACCCCAAAAATCCACAGCACCGCCATCTCCCACAATCAATCTAAAGGATATGGATGATCGGATGGTTCTTGGTCGTCGAACCGATCTTCCTCTTGTCGTTCCTCTTCTTCCTCGGTATACGAGAATCTCTAGAGGTCGTTCCTCTTCCTCAAACTCTTTACCATATAAACAGTATATACGAAAAACACATACAATAAAGAGGTAAGACAATCTAAAATCACCACAAACATGGCCAATAAGAAGACGACAAACAACATATATACAGTTCATGCAATATGAAAAGCTATAACATTAATAAGTAACAGAGTAGTGTAAAGATTCAAAAAGATTTAAATATCCCAACAATATGCCATCACATATAAAATAAAACAAGAAACAAATGATACAATACAACAATAGATAAAACAAATACAAGTAAACAAATAAATCAATATTAATATAATAAACAGATAAGACAAAAATAAATAGATAAGACAAAATAAATAAATAGATCCCAATAAATAAATATAAGACACACCCTACTCCATGGAGCTAAAAAAACACACAAAGATATCAGAGAGAATGACTCACAAAAATCTATTAGTACCACGGCTGCCTAACCAACTATTGCGCTGTCACACGTTGCGTCTATAGCCCCACGACACAGGAATCCATTATCCAGGCGTGGTGTAGTTCACGGTCTCACGTTGTGGCACTACAGACAAATGTACTACTAGACTTTACAAATCTCGATTAAATATAGTGCGTGTCGAGTCCATTAGTGTGCTATCGGTTTACCACGGCCCACCGGAGCTACCAACTGTCCACATATGGGATACCGTACACTAACATCTCCAAGTCCATTAGAATAATGAACCACACTACGTTTATCGCATCGACAACACGATGTGATTCGTCTCATCAACCAATCCACCAAAAATTTGGCATAAACTCAATACATAATTCCAAAAATATAAAATTATGAAAATGCCCTCAAGATAAAATATGCCCTCAATGGCAGAAAAATAGAAAGCCTGTACGGGTTCACATTTTCCCGACAGCGAAAAATCCTCAAAAGCCTGTACGAGTTCACATTTTCCCGACAGCACAAAATAAATACAGCAATGGTCAATCGCGTAGAAATTTTATCGCGTTTTCACAATTCTGTCGTTTTTACAAACGTTTATAAATCGCGTAAATATATTTTTCTGTTTTTAAAATCGCGTAGAATTTTTAATACGTTTTCTCAATCGCATAGGATTTTTAAATCATTTTCTTGTCCAAATCCCTTAAAATTCACTGTTTAAATAAACAGAAATAATAATTAATACGTTTAAACTACGTATAATATTTTTCATACCGTATACTGTCTTTTGGACATCTTTTCTATCTTATTTGTCCGTTTTTACTAAAAATTGTCAGTATTTTGTTTATAATTTTAATAATAATGGTTTCCTAATTTTTCGTAAAAACTTTGTTTATTTAAATAAACCGGATAATTTAATCTTTTAAAAATTCCTAACATTCTTCAAAATATAGTATGAGCCATATGTTAGAAATTCTTAAAGATTACTGTATTTCCTTTATAACAATAAAATTATTGATTTTAATTCCTTAAATTAATTCTAATCTATTGATTTCTTAAAAACTCTTTTTAGAAAAAAATTCTTGTTAACATATAATGCCTTCTTTATACTTGAAAATGGTTTGGAATTGATTTTTAGAAATCAAGAATATCTAGTTTGGCATGTTGGCCGAATTTCCTAAATCCGTTGAAATTGATTTCTAAATTATTTCTCATCTTCTAAATATATGTCAAACTTATTGTATTGTCTAAATTCATTTAACCATTGTTTTAGAAAATGGTTTTTGACATCAACACATTCATTTTAGGCATGTTGGCCGAAAATACTAAGTCTTACCATTTGATTTCTAAATTCATTTTCTTTGATCTAATCAACTTGAAACCTTCTTAATTCTCCTAGGTTAATTAAATTACCTTTTAAGAAAATTAAGAGAACATTTTAGTTCTCCATTTGATTAGTGGCCGTGAGCCTTGGTGTGGTGTTCTTTGGAACACACATGCATTTCCTTGACATATTATTCACATCCTATACATTATCATGCCATTCTATACTTTATCATGCAATTCTAACACATGCAATATTATCAAAGCTTATAGACATGCAACTTAAAGCTTGTAGACATGCAATTTATTACAAACAACAAATAGGAAAGCTACTAACAAATACACAACCACATCAAATAAGCTACTAACAAGCACACACATGAATCCTTATGGATTCTACAATCACAAAATCAACTCCATCTTCTTACCACCATCCATAGGTGATAAGATTTGTCTTCCTCTTACCTTAAATGAAGACAAAAGGATTTCTTTCACTCCTCTTAGGTTTCGGTTTTCCTCCTCCAAAAACCTAGCAAGCTTAAACAAAAACTACAAATTACTAAACATTAAAAGAGAGCTTAAACCATGGATAAATCATGGCTTAGAACTTTGAAAAAGAGTTTAGAAAAGAAAAACTAGGAATTTCACCTTCTTGGTACAAACTTCCAAGTAGGTTTTCAAGCTTCAAATGTAAGATTTTGAAAGAACTCTCAACTAGAGATGTTCTTAGGATTGTGTTTAGGTTTAGAAAACTTGGTTAGAAGAAATTTAGAGTGATTGGATGGTAGGGTTATAGGTTTGGCCGAATAGAGCTCTAGGAAAGCTTCAATGGAGTTTTGAAATTTTGGAAGAGAGAGAAGAGAGAAAAATGCATGAAAGATGAAGTGATCTTTTGGTCTTCCAACCTCACTTGGCCGTAGCCTTCATTGCATGCAAGGTGTGCATTTGCTTGGCTTCATCCAAGCCCTTGGATGCATCAAAGGTCAAGATTAAGCCTTGATTAGCAAGCTTGTTTCCTATTGGTTGCTCCTAACCTAGTCATTAGCCCTAGTCACCATGCTTAGTCACTAATAACCTAGTCATCAAGCCTTATCATCATGTTCAAGAACATTCCTCCACTAATCATGTTTAATTAAGCTACTAAGTTAATTGGTTTAGCTAAACATGGGTCTCGCAAAACATTTCCGGGTCCACTGTCACTAAATTATACTGACTAATAAAATAATATTATAATAATACAAAATTATTTTATTTGACAGTTAAATCCTAAAAATTAAAAGATTAATTATAGTCTCATTCAGATTGGGTTTAGTAAGATCCCCCAGTTCTGAATAATTAAAAATAGATTTCCCCGGCCCGGAAAAATATTATTTTCCTGCCTCGGAGCAAATCACACAAAAAGTCCATATAAAATCACAGACAGTAATATTGGACACTAAATCAAGTAGAAAACAATTAAAAACAAAGAAAAACAAGACAAACAAAGACGTTCGGGACGTAATGGTCATTTTCCCATTTTTTTCCCACAACGTAGCTAATCATCCAAAAAGTTCAAATAAAATTACAAACAGTATTAATTGTCTGTATATCTTCCAGAAAAATTAAAACAGTAGCTCGGAAAAACTTTTATTTTACCGTCTCGAAACAAATTACGTAAAAAGACCAAATAAAATTTGAGCCTATATAAACGTATTTGTATTTCATGCAGAAATCGAGAAACAGTAAAACAGGGACACAACGGTCATTCACACGAAAGCTTGAAAAACAGCAAACAGTACATTCGGTACATTTTCTAAAAATTGGGGTGTTACAAATGTAGTGGCTGATACATTAAGCAGAAAACTTCTGCATGTATTTCATATGATGATGCAAGAAATGAAATTATAAGAAAGTTTTAGAAACTCGAGTTAGGCAACGACTATGTTACCCCATAGTCTTGGTTTGAATAGGTTGGAGATTCAAAATAATTTGAGATCTCAGATTAAAGTTGCATAAGAAGAAGTCCATAAAAGTAATTATATCATCTATTTTCCATAGCGGTATTTGAAAAATTGTGAAAAAAATGGATCCAAGGACTAAGTTGAGTCCTAAAATTTTTTATAATACTTACGGTAACTTCAAAACTTAGTTTTGGAAGATTAAAGTGTGCTTAACAGATACAAAAGTTCCAGCATAAAAATTTTAGTCATTCTTTGACTAATTTTCAACTGTAGCTTTTGTCTAGAATTGTCTAGACAATTTCTCATTTCTCTTTATGTTTTACACGGCCAAATACAAGGCAAAGACAGAACCATAGGCATCAGCTCCTACGTGAAGAAGAGGAAGAAAAAGGGAAGAGAAAAAGAAAGGAAAAACAAGAGGAAAGGGAAGGAAGCTCAAGGAACCAAGGCTAGGATTTAAGGTAGGGGTTCTTTCCTTCAAACCACCCTTGTTCTTTCATTGAATTTGAAATAGAAATTATGGTTTTTGTGTTGTGAAGCTCATGGCCAACCATAAAAAAAAGAAGAGGAATTCTTTGTTAATTTGTGTTTTAGTTCCTACCTTTATCTTGTTCTTCTTCTATTGATTTTTGAATCAATTTTGGTGACCTTGGAGCTTATAAAACTCATGGCTAAGGCATGAATTTGATAAGGATTCTTTATTTGAATTCATTCTTTTCTCCTATTGATTCTTGTCTTGAAATTATGATATTAGTTGTGATTAGAAAATTGAAATTTATCAAATGGGAAGGGCATGGCCTAACCCTAACCCTAATCGTAACCCTAACCCTAACCTTAATCATGCAAGTAAAATTTTGTCTAGCTTTTATTTGTATTATGTATTTATAATTCTATGGACTTTGTGAAAGAATTTAGCATATAAGTATTTTGCTTGGTTTCTAACCTTATAAAGCTCACAACCATACCCTAGAAAGCAATGAAATTGGTTGATTAATTCGACTCTTTATGTTTCTATACTCATTTGTTAATTAAATTGATTAAAGAAATGATAAATAGTGGATGAATTTGTGAAGATATAAACTAAATTGCCTTATGGCTGTGACTTGCTCTTGGTTATACATACTTGAATTAATGTGTTATATAACTTGTATATGATTTGTTATGCTTGATAGTGCATATTTGGACTACTAAGAACTTATGGAAAAACTTTGATATTTGTAAAGGCCATATAGGCCAAATTGAAAGACAAAGGAGATATGGTAATCTCCAAGTAGTAATTAATGCGTAAGTAAGTGAATTGTGTTGTATGAAAAATTATTGAATATGTGATTATGTATCAAATGAGTTAGAATCGTACATTTGTTGAAGATTATGAACATATTGAGAATGTATGGAATGTGATCATGAAATTTATTGGTATTGCTCCTTGAGTGTTCAAGTTGAGCTAGGCTTTGTATTGAATGTGCTCCCTTAATTCATAAGGTTGAGCTGGAAATATGTGTTGAATGAATACTTGAATAATCAGTGCTCAATGAATTTGTAATTGAATTGAGAATGAGAATTGAACAATTATCCTTGAACGGGAAGGTAACTAGTCTAGGCTTTCCCACTTAGTATCCTTTTGTTTTATGTGAACCATGTTTCACTTAGTATAGTGGATTTCAGAGACGATTTTGTGCGAGGGCAGGGTATTCGAAATTCTATTAGAACCATGGAAACGACCTCTTGTGAGGAGGGGGGTTCCTGTGTTCTTGAATAATTTTTTCATAGTATCAGTATAATCTTCATGTATTAATTCCCTCATAGGATACTAGTAGTAGTGTGAGACCCTGAATCACTCCTTATCGTAAGTATATACAACCCAAGCTATATGAGGTGGCTCCCATCCTTGTGATGCTTGAGATATGGGTTCTGTGGGATATGCGAGTATTTGAATAAGTATTTGATTGAACACTGAGAAGGAATTGAATTTGTGTGATATATTATGACTTGAACAAGTATATGAATCATTAAATGAATTTGATATGGTAGTTTTTGTATTTGAAGACATTTCCTAAAATTATTTGTAACTGAAATTTGATATTATTTGATAAGGAACATTTTTGAAAATTACTATTAAATGGAATTCTGTTTCGGGAAAAGAAGGGACCAGATTTGGCATTTTGCTACACTTCTAACTATATATATATATATATATATTCAAATTGAATTTCAAAGAAATGTATTTTTTTTCTGAAATTGCTGGAATTATTGTGATGACACGTTTTCAAAATAGAACTACTAAGAATTAGTATTCTCACCCCATTTCTATATTTTATTCCATGATAATTCCAAGATCGGATCTTATAGCACTACGGTAGCAGCAGAAGTTAGAGATTATTTTTTTTAGAATTGAAGTTTTTTATATAAGATGTATAAATAGTGCCTTGAAGGCAATTGTTGTATTTTTGTACTATGAAGTACTCTCTGTATAAACATCCTATCAGTATATTATATTCTTCACCCATCGAGGCTCATATTTTGATATATCAATGAAATTATGTTTTAAAAAAATTAAGTGATGTGCTTACTATTAATTACTATGGTATAATTCCGGATACACTTTAGTATTAGTGGTAAGGATGTTACATTACTCCCCCAAACTAAAAGGAAACAGTGTCCCCACTGCACAAAATAATATTACAATAATATCAAAATGAAAGAAAATGCCCTGTATGTAGTGAAGCTAGTCCTCTGCATCGTCATCATTAGCCTTCTCTTGCTCAGCAAGCTCTGCAACATTAGCATCATCTGCAGCCTTATGATCCTGTTGTTGTAGTGAAGGATCAACGATCGCCTTCGGAGGGAACTTAAGTATGGGGAAATCATCTATAGGATACCCTATGTGCTCTGCTAAGCACCAGAGACTCTGGATAGTATAATGATATTGGCACGTCTGTAATGCAGTCAAACACGCCATCTGGGTCTCCGTGGACTGACATCACTTTGCATTAGGTGGAGGGGCAGATCTAGGCTCTCTACGAGCTTGCCTCTATCTCGGAGGTGCTGGGGTTGGAGTTGTAACACCCTCCGTAGGGCATTACATTTCAGACTACAACTTACCAAATCAATAATTAAATTATAAAATATTTAATGTTATAAAATAAGAGTTATAAAATTTCTTTCGTTGATAACTTAAACTTACCAAGGATATAGAAAATATTGAAATACTTTGAACTGATCAAAACACATTACATACACCACATAGTATTCAATAACATTCAAAACATAAAACTTACAGGCTCAAAGCGAAACAGTAGCAAATCTCATGATGGGTCCTACTTAATAGCACGGTAACAAACTTAACAAAACTCAAACGTCCGCATCCAGATGGACATACCATACGATGATACTTCACAACACTACGTCCTTTCAAAATCAAGGAAGATCTCCGCTTCATCACCATGACGAACTTTACAAAACATAAACATATAAACAGAACAAGACAATAAAGAGGTGAGATCCCCTACATTAATACCAGCACGGCAGCATAGAAACAATACGAATGACAATATTGTAATTCAAACACAGAGTAACAAGTATATTCATATTACCAAATAATAGATAATTTAATACAAATAATTCAATAGATAATATAAATATCACAGAAATCACAGATATAGTCATACTATCAATTAATAAATAATTTCTATAAACACTTATCGCAACAACACAGATGTCAACATTACTTCAAATATGAATGTAAATGATATGTATACTGTCCAAGCATATGCACAATGCATCAGTCCCTACTCCATGGAGCTAAACTCAATTTCAGATATGAACGTTCCAGAAGACCTATCAGCCTCAATTATAGTCTAAGCTGGATCGCAAAAAGAATAGTGTTTGTCAAGTTACGCTAGTGCATTGCAACAATTTATCATGGTCAGAGGAACATAAGATGAACAATTATCACTATGAATCACCGCACTATTCAATTCTCGTTCACTCCTAGGCAACCAAAACCATATTTAATGCATGATAACTCAATGCATAACACAAACCACCATTGCACTATTCCCAATGATATTAGAATAACCGCCTATACAATTGTCTAATTCCATTAGTATCAATGGTATTAGATAACTGCCCATACAATTACATAATACTACTGACCCATTCGGGTCCAGTACATCAGTCTTACAGCCACTGTTGTCATTCTCAATTACTTAATACTTTTATTGCATTTTTGCTATCGCGTAACACATTTATTACGTATTCAAATCTCGTAACCATTTTCTAACATTTTCTCAATCGCGTGAAGATATTTAAATGTTTTCTAAATCGCGTAGATAAAAAATTCACATTTTTGAAACGCGTAAGGTTTTTCTACTGTTTTTCACTGTATAAAATATTCCTTGACGCTTTAAATTCCATTTTGAAACTTTCTAAGTTTAAAATATAATTTGGACCTTAAATCCAATTTCTCCCATTAAAAATTTCCTTACGTAATATTTTTTGACGTTTTCCATAAAAATTGCATTATTCTTAATATACTAAAAATTCCTTCATTTTTATTTACTAAAATCCTCTTAAATAAAATACTTTAAATTCTAAATCACTTTCAAAATTTATTTCCAACAATATAACTAAAATTTGCTTGATGTTCCACAATAAAACTTGTTCCATGTCTTTCTTAAAATAAAATACTTAAATCTCAACATTATCCTTTAAAATTCCTTTCCATTTCTATTTCCCAAAAATCATCTTTTTATAAATAATAAAAATTGTTCCTTCCCGTTTCCATTTTTATAAATCTGTAATTCAATATTTCTTATCAAATCTATTCTACATAATATCTTCCGATGTTGTTCATAAAACTATGTGTATTTTAATAAAATCATATCCTTCAAAATCATTATTCATTTACCTTTACTAAAACACCTTTAAACAAAATACTTAAAATAGTATTTTCTACTATTTCTTACAAAAACTGCACTTCTTTGGTTTAATTGGATATTAGAACTCAAAATTTTTTAATGCAGTTCAAAACTCAAAGGGTGAGCTATACGTTAGCAAATTTTAAGTTTTAATTTTATTTCTCATCATAATTTAATTACGCTAATTTAATTCTAAACATTTAGTCCACTTTCTTTGCAAATCCTAAAATTATTAACTTATTATCTACTCATAAAAAATTCATAATTAGTAAAATAAATTTGAAATGATTTGTTCCATATCAAGCATGAAGGCCGTGAGCCTCAAGGTTCTTTAGAACCAAAACAGTTTTCCTTTCCACATGATTCTCATCATTTATCATATCACTTATGATATTTCCACTATCACATGTTCATGCTTACTATGAAAACAACAAAATCATATTAAGCATCTAACCACAAATTAATCAAGATCATACTATTAAAATCACACATCACATATAGCTAATAAGCAACCATAATAAATATCATGCATACTATTGAAGCTATAAATCACATGAAGCAACCAAACACAAACAAGTAAATTTATACAATAAGTGAATAAATCCTCACATGGATTATTCACACATACACATATAACTCGTTCCTCACCACCATGGATGGTTGATGAGGTTAATCTCCCTCTTACCTTATTGTGATGCTTCCTAAGCTCCTTGCTTGTCCTCTTGAATCAATCCTTCTACCACCACCAAGTTGCTTCTTTAAAACAAAACAACATACATATATTAACATCTAACGCATAACAAAGATGACCATGGATTCAAATTATGGTTTAGAACTTTGAATATAAGATTAGAAAAGAATATCAAGAACTTCACCCTTTATCCTTCAAACTTTAGATCTTAGAAAAAGTGCTTGAAGATGGATGATTTGGAAGAAAGTCTCAACATGAAAGTTCCTTAGAATTGCATGGAAATTCAAGATCTATGGTTGGTTTGAATTATAGTAGATTGGAGAGTGATTTTCTTGCCTTTGGCGGTGGGCTTCTCTAAAGGGAAAATGTGAGAACTTTTTGATTTCTAAGAGAGAGATGAAGATGATCACAACACCAAAGTATCTTGAATTGATATAAGGATTCAAGATATGAAATTAGATAAAATTTAGGAAGTTAGGAGGTAGGCTCTTAGTGTTTTGGCCGTGAGGCTGAAGAAGAAAGAAATAAAAAAGTTTGCCTTGTTCTTGAAGGAGAGAGAGAATGGAGAGAATTTGGTTCTTGAAAGATGAAATTAATAGAAAGATGAAGATGAATTGGTTAAGTGAAGAATTTGGCTTTTCAAATGGTGTTTGGTCGTGGAGCACAAGGAGAGAAAAGGGTGAGAGTTTCATGCAAAAGATGGAAATGAATCAAAGCCATCCTATTTATAGACTTCATGAAAAAGATGAAGGCTTAGAATATTTTGATCAAGATATTTTCATCTAAACAAAATATCTAACAAAAAATATCTAACCAAGATATTTAATCAAAATATATACCAAGATATTTAATCAAAATATATATCAAGATATTTATTCAAGATATTTCAAACAAGATATTTATCAAAAAGATATTTACAAAAGATATTTTCAAGAAGGAGTATCCAACTTCTCTTCTACTTCTTCCTTGCTTAGCCACCAAGAAAGCCTCTCATTGGTCCACCCAAAAGCAAGCCACCATCATTGACTTTTCCATAACTTAGCAAGCAAGCTACGCTCTCTTATTGTTTCGTCATAAAGGTTGTAATGATTTCTCATGATGAGCTCCAAGATTTTTTCCAGCAAGATATTTTTAAAGCCTCCTAGAACCTTCCTTTAGCCTTGAGCCACATGCTGAGTCACATAGCGAGTCATCAGGGAGAAACTTCTTGAACATGCGACTCACTATGATGAGTCAGCATGGTGAGTCACTATGGAGATTTCTAGAACAGGTGAGTCAGCATTCTAGAAACCTTTGGAACACGATGAGTCACAGAGTGAGTCAGCATTCTACATCCTTCTAGAATGTGGCGAGTCATCACTTCTACAAGCTTCCAGAACGTGTTGAGTCATACGTGCTGAGGTGTCACGCCAAGTGTCAAGCTTCTATTGGTCCTCCACGATAAGTCACAGCTGCAATCGTTGACTAGCTCCTCATTGGTCCACACATAAAGCAAGTACTCAAGTACTTGATGACTAGGCATTTTCTAGAATCTTCTAGAACAATCTAGGACATGTGAGTCACTAGGCGAGTCACCAAACAAAGAGTCATCGTCTAAAACATTCTAGAGTGAGTGACTAGACTTGCGTCTAGAATCATCCACTAGATATTTTTATGTAAACTATTATACAATGGATAATAAAACATGCTCCAATTTTATTTTGTTAGATAAAATCGTAGAAAACAAAACTTCAAAAACTGTTTTCGGTTTCGGGTTTAGTAAGCTCTCCCGGCTTCGAATTAATAGTACAAAATTTTTCGGCTCCGAAAAATTTTTATTTTCCGGCTCGCCTTGAGAACTCACACACACCCAAAATATAAAAAATATATTAAATATTCAAAAATATTCCAAAATATAAAAAATATAATAAAATATTCAAAATATCTCAAAAATATCTAAAATATATCAAAATATTTAAAATATCTAAAATATAATAAAATATTCAAATATCTTAAAATATCTAAAATATAATAAAATATTCAAAATATCTTAAAATATATAAAATATATTAAAATATTCAAAATATCTAAAATATCACAAAAATTCACAAAAATCATAAAATTATAAAAATCATATATATTTAGAAAAAACGAAATTCGGGGTGTTACAGGAGCTGCTCCTAATCTCTCAATGATGTAATCATTTAGAGATTGTTTCACATCAGTAAGCTCGTCGTGCTGGTCCCATTGAACATGGGATCTGGTACATAGCGTCTGGATGAGGGAAGGGTAGAAGAGACTCTTGTACTCCTGCATAGATCTCCGGCTCTGGTCATGGATGAGCTGGGTGACATCTATGGAGTGTTGATTGTAACACCCCAAAAGTATTTGTTTAATTATGAATGATTATTTTATAATATTCTTGATTTTTAAGAATTTTTCTGAAATTTTTCGGATACATCGAATATTTTAATATATTCTTTGTTTTGCGTGTACACTGAGCAGAGACCTGCAGATGTCATTGTGACATCCGAAAATCATTTATTTTATCATAATTAGTCATTTTATAATATTTGTGATTTGTGTGAATTTTTTCAGAATTTTTCAGAAACGATGAATATTTTAATATATTCTTCATTTTACGTGCGCACTGAGCAGAGCTTGGAAGATGCAATATTTTCCCTGGGGCTGGTAAACTCTAAATTGTGGACATGTCGATGGGGGATCTTACTAAACCCAAGGTCGGACATAATTTACGAAGTTTACATTTTTTGAGATTTTACCTGATACGTAAAATCATCCAACGAACAATAAAATGTTATTTTCATCATCTGTGACTCTTCTACACTGGGGGAAAAATGATACTGACAGTGTAAATATTTATCTGTGTTAGTGTGCCTAATTAGGAGATAACCTTACTTTCACTTTATCGTGAGACATGCGAAACTTTCCATGCAAGCTTGGAGGAAGCTTCTAGGAAATTTCCTTCCCTCTTTCCCAATGCAAGAGACTATCTCTCCCTTCTCTCTCCTCACTCACGGCTGAAGCAACATTTGGGGGGGGAATGATTTTTGCTTCACTTAATTATTCATAACACATTATTTCAAAATACCCCTAAATGCACTTTCTCTCTCTACCTTCACCTTTCTTCTTCCTTTTGAAATTTTCTTCTCCTTCTCTCTAGAAGCTCCACGGCAGCAGCAGCAGCAGCCCCAACCCTTCATCCATCATAAAAATTTCATCCAACCCTATTTTCTTAATCTTCTCCACCTCCTAAACACTTCTCTTGCTTGTGGTTCTTTGAAAATCCACCATTTTCACCATTTTCTTCAAGCTTCAAGCTTAGGATTTTTGGGTAAGCTTCTTGATTCTTCACTTCTCTTTTCTCATTTTCGTTTTTATGGTCTTCTTGGTGACCATCCATGCTTTATTTTTCAAGCATTGGTGCTATTTTGATGAAGTTGAAATTTTAGGTTCTTGGTGGTGCCCAATCCGAAAATTGCAAGGTGTTTCTAGGAGGCTTATCTTGTTTTCTTCACTTTGATAAGAGGAAGACACACCTCCTCAACCTCTATTAACACTTAGAAACCTTGTTTGTGGTTGATTGTGAGAAAACCCTAATGAGGGTTATCCTTTGCTTGCATGATTAATATGCTTACATGTTGTTTGCACCTTGTTTTTGCTATTGGATTGGTTGTTTGTGTATATTGGTGTGTTGGAATGGATTGGAAGACATGAAATGGAAGAAAATGATGGAGGACTCTCCCTTGGATGGCCACAGTTTTGGGGCCTAAAATTTGGGTTCTTTGGGAACAATTGTAAGAAGTGAAAGATTTAATTAATCAAGTGTGTAATATGCAATTAATGGAATGGAAAAATTGGGAACTAAATTCCCTAGGGAGGCTACGACCTCTAGGGCCTTTTTGGGGCTTAATTATGCAATTTTGGTAACCTTGGAACTTGGATAATCAAAGGATTAAATCATAGGTAATGGGTTAGAAAATTAGCAAATTGGAAGAATTAGATATACCTTGAGATTCATAAATTTTAAAGAACCAAGAATGAAACTTGTCATAAAACTTAAGGTAATTTTACAAGGGCAAGAACAAGAGAGTGTGAGACTTTGAGATCTTAGAATAATCTTCTAAGTGTATGGAAATAAATTACATTAGAAAATTTAACTAATTATGAGAATTCAAGTAGAGACAAACTTTGTAAGAAAGACTAATTTTATGTAAGAATTCATAATTGACCTTAAAAATGTATTACTCTATTTAATTTCAATATTATGATAGTGTGGGTCCATGTGAGTGACCAATGATGTATTGATGCTCTTTTTGGCCAATTGCGGCATATTGTGATATAGTATGTAATGATAATCATACATGTTTATGCATAGAGTCTTTATGCATTGTGAATGTCCTTTGGATTGTTGTTAAGGCCGAGTTGCCTAGGAGATTGAACACACCTTAGTGCGAGTGCAAGTAGGCTAGTGTGGGTCGTTGTAAGACCTTGGGGACGTCGGGGTGCGGGTTCCTCGCAATGGGTGGTTGGTAGCTCTCTTGCCCGTGGGGTAGACCGATACAAACGCACCGACGATCAGGACCGAGACACTGTCCTATATCGTGATCTAGTGTAGACTGTCTATACAATGCCTGGATGTGCACGTGGAAAACTTTTGAGTTATAGCACTTTGGCCTCGGCAGCCGAGTTGCAGACGTGTCTCCTAATCTTTCTCTCCCACTGTTTGTGTTTAGCTCCATGGAGTAGGAATTTAGGGACTGTGTGCATATGCATCATGAGATGTCATACCACCTGATAATTACTGCTTTATGTGGATTTGAATTGTTTATTTATTATTATGATGAATGACTGCCTGGAACTGTTTACCTGTTTACTGATGTATTTACTGTCTATCATTATTATTATTGTTCTTGAAATGCTATCTGGGCACGTTGTGCCGTTTTGTTTCTCGCTGCTATAATTGGTAATGATGGTAGGATGTCTTACCTCTTTACTGTATTTTTGTCATTTTTTACCTATATATTGTGTCCCATCGAAGATGACAGCAAGGAGGTTGGAGCTCCCGATTTTCCCGGCTTCTGGCCTGATCACGATTAGCATCTATTATGGAGCATGGAGGCACATATGCACGGATTTCTAGGTGAAATACGTCTGACCTTCCTTGGGGGGCTAGAATGCTGGCACATGAACCTGAGTTCCGACCGCTGTGTCTACCTTGGAGACATATCGATCTCTTTGGCCTGGAGACATCATGAGCCGCCGATCTTTACCTGCTACATCAGCCTGTGTTTGGAGTTTTATCTACCCATCCGGGAGATGTGGGGTGACTGTTACTACACCCTGCAGGAGGACTCTTTTGATTCCACTGCTCGGGCTCCGGCCCGTGGCTCTGTGGTTCCTATTGAGGTTTCCTCAGATGAGGAAGACCCCGACGATATATATATATATATATATATATATATATGCATGTTGTTCAGATGTAAGTTTCACTCTCTGTCTTACTATTCACTGTTATTTACGTTTCGTCACTACGTTTTATTTATTGAAGAGGAAAATAATAATTCAATTTTTTTTACATAAATATATATATCACCGTTCTACTTACGTAATAGTGAATCAAACAAATTAATCTTAACTAAAATGAATTGGGTCTTAATTTCGCAAATTTTATTTTCCACATTTTTATCTGACAATGTGATGTTCCCTCCTAAAAAAGGGCGTTACATTGATCATTGATGGCGTAAATCAGAATCACCCTGTCTCTAGTCACCTCAGACAAGTTCCCAGATGGGAGGATGTGGTGGGAGATAAAGTGGTACCACACCTTTGCCTTTGGTGTGAGGCATGATCGAGGGAAGTTGCGCGACCTCTACATCTGCACACTCACGTTCCAGACCATATGTGTGTCTAGGTTACAAATTTGGCTTGTGACCACATTAAGATCAATGCCTTCTAGCTCCTAGCGAAGAAACTCAGTGTAATCGCATACCTCTAGGGGAGCTGGCAAGCTTAGAGTTGCTCTAATTAATGTAGGGGAGTAGGAAACCAAGCGACCATATACTCTGGTTGTAGTCATCTGGTCAGAGAATGCGGTGTTCACATAGAATTCGCGAACTACTAGAAGAATGGCAGCAGCCTCTAGGTGTTTGGAAAACACACTGCAGTTATGGTGGTAGATGACGTCGTATATATCACTATGAATGGCTTCTGTGAAGCTAAAGCTGAAGCCGCGCTCTGGGATCACTTGTCTGGTGACCAATGATATGTTATATCTCTGAGCAACTACCACAGATATAAATTTCCTCCTGTCAAATTCAGGAGGAGGAGGAGAAGGTTCTCGATTATGTTGGCTGCTTGATCCCCGTTGACGTTTTGGAGGCGTGGTGGCAAGTAAGTGGTACCTGGACTTGTCCAAAATATTTGCAATATTAGAACTGAACATTTAAAAATTTGGAAAACATGTAAACCATACAAAATATGCACATATTTGGGTGTCATACCACGACATAAAGTAGATATGCCACAACATGAAAGAATAGTTGAGCACTTCGTAACATAAAAACACCGCGCCGTACATAAGCATTCAAACTCACGTTGCGGCATACAATACTCATGCTGCGACATACAAAAATATCCCAGCTAACTTCGCGGCATGAAGTAGTCACACTACGACATGTATAAAAATTCAAGCTTACGCTGCGACGTAAAGCAGACATGTTGCAACGCAGGAAAAATTGTGCTTTTGCCCAGCAGCACCTAGGCAGCACCAAAACATGATATAAAATAAGGATTAACTAGCATTTTATTAATAGAAATTCAACCAACACCACTTAAAATTGAATATCTTAGCAAAAAATAAAAATAAAATAAACAGCAAAATAATGGTAAAAGAACAAAATAAACAAAGAATAATCACAACATACCTAGAGAAGAAGTGCTTGAATGTAGAAGAAGGGGTGGTGAAAGTAGGGAATACGAGACAGAAACAGAGAGATGGCAAAAAATGAGAGAAAAGCAGGTTTCACATTAGGGTAGCACACTGTGGCATGCACATGCTAGCAGTGCGCATAGCAATGAAAAGCAGGTTTCACATTAGGGTAACACATCGCGGCATACACATGATTGCGTCGAGGCGTGAATTCAAAATTCCCTTCTTTAATAATTAATTAATCATTTATTATTTATTTATTTATCAGGCACACCGTGGCATACATACATGGTGCGCCATGGTGTGAAGCTCTCGGGATTTTGGCCCTGAGATTCCAGAGCCTAGTGCATAATTCTGCAGCAACTTCTACTTCCTAGAGGTCTCCAGCATCTGCCAAATTGGTCTAGATGGTTAAATTATAGTTTGTAGAACCAAAATATAACAAAACCACAAAATCAAAAGTACTACATATACAAGATAAAAACTAAAGGACAAGAACTTGGTTCCCTCCTAAGAAGGGCCTTAGTTATAGTCCCGGCAGGACTTGGTCTTCATTTCATCATGGATCTGCTAATGTGAGAAGGGTCTTTCTCCTTTCAATCTCTCCTCCAAGATAAGGCTTAAGGCACTGGCCATTGACCTTAAAGCTTGATGAAGAATTTGGTGGAGCAATCTCAATAGCTCCATAAGGGAACACTTTAAGCACCACAAACAGGTATGACCATCTTGACTTCAACTTTTCGGGAAATAATTTGAGCCTTGAGTTATATAGAAAGACTTGTTGACCTTACTCTAATCTCTTTTCAATAATATACTTATCATGCTATCTTTTTACCTTTTCCTTGTAAAGCTTGACATTCTCATAAGCTTGAAGGCAAAATTCGTCCAATTCATTCAATTGGAGAAGTCGTTTCTCACATGCGGCTTGAAGATCAAAATTGAGTGTTTTGATGGCCTAGTAAGCATGGTGTTCCAACTCTATAGGCAGGTGGCAAGCTTTACCAAACACAAGGTTAAACAGAGACATACCAATAGGAGTTTTGAAAGCAATGCGATAAGCCCATAAAGCATCTTCCAATCTCTTGGACCAATCCTTTCTCGAAGGACATATAGTTTTTTCCAAGATTCTTTTAATCTCGTGATTGAAAATTTTAGCCTGCCCACTTGCATGTGGGTGGTAAGCTGTGGAAATCATGTGAGTGACCTCATACTTTCCTAGGAGCTCTTGAAAACGTTTATTGCAGAAGTGAGAACCTTCATCACTAATAATAGATCTTGGGGTGCCAAAGCGAGTAAAAATTTTCTTCTTGAGAAAATGCACCACCACTTTAGAGTCGTTCGTGGGCAAGGCTACTACTTCAATCTATTTGGACACATAATCAAATGCCACCAAGATATATAGTTAACCGAAGGATGGTATGAATGGCCCCATAAAATCTATCTTACAAACAACTTAACTTTCAACATGATGCTCAATGGCATTTCATTTCATTTAGAGATGTTACCTATTATTTGGCATCTGTCACAGCTGGCCACGAAAGAAACAACATCTTTAAACAAATAAGGCTAATAAAATCCAACTTGCAATACCTTAGTAGCTGTTCTTTCTCCACCAAAATGACCACCATAGGGGGAGGCATGACACTGCTCGCAGACATCCTTAGTTTCTTCCAAGGGCACATATCTTCTAATGAAATGATTAGTACATTGTCTGAAGAGATAAGGCTCATCCCATAAATAAAACTTAACATCATGCAAGAACGTCTTCCTTTATTGGTGATTAAGATCTGGTGGTAGAACACCACTCACAATATAGTTGATATAATCAACATACCATAGATCTGAGCAAACAATCACAATAAATAACTATTAATATGAAAATGTCTCACGAATCAAAGCTGGGTCATGTTGGTAATTTTCATTTTCCAACCTAGAAAGATGGTCAGCAACCTGGTTCTCAGCACCCTTCTGATCTCTAATCTCCAGATCAAACTTTTGTAGCAATAAAATCCAGTGAATCAACCTCGGCTTGGCGTCTTTTTTACTCACTAAATACTTGATGGCTAAGTGATCCATGAATACTATGGCTTTAGCACCAACCAAATATGTTCGGAATTTGTCGAATGCAAAGACAACTGTAAGGAGTTCTTTCTCCGTGGTTGTGTAGTTCAATTGTACATCAGTAAGTATTTGGCTTGCATAACAAATGGAGTGAAAGACTTTGTTCTTCCATTGGCCTAATACCGCTCGAATTTCATAGTCACTAGCGTTACACATCAACTCAAATGGTAGGGTCCAATCAGAGGTAGTGATAATCAGTGCTGAGACAAGTCTTTTCTTCAACTCCACAAAGGATTCCATGTATGACTCATTAAACTTGAAAGGCACATTTTTTTCCAACAAGTTACAAAGTGGTTTGGCCAGCTTAGAAAAATCTTTGATAAACCTCCGGTAAAATTCAGCGTGCCTAAGGAAACTCCAGACTCCTTTCACTGAAATTGGTGGTGGAAGTTTCTCAATAACCTCAATCTTAGCTCTATCAACCTCCACTCCTTTATGCGACACTCTATGACTAAGTACAATGCCTTCTTGGACTATAAAATGACATTTCTCCTAATTAAGCACTAAGTTTGTCTCCTCACACCTTTTTAACACAAGAGCCAAATTATGAAGACACTTGTCTAAGGAATCACCAAAGACTAAAAAGTCATCCATGAATATTTCCAAACATTGTTCTACCATGTCAATGAAGATAGCCATCATGCATCTTTGAAAGGTTACTAGGGCATTGCACAAACCAAAAGGCATTCTTTTGAAAGCATAAGTACCATATTTGCTGGTGAAAGTAGTTTTCTCTTAATCATCTGGGGCAATAGAAATATGATTATACCCTGAATACCCATCAAGGAAACAATAATACACACTACCTGCCAACCTATCCAGCATCTGATCAATAAATGGTAGTGAGAAATGATCCTTCCTAGTTATAGTGTTAAGCTTCCTATAATCCATGCAAATGAGCCATCCTGTGACTATCCAAGTAGGAATGAAGTCATTATTCTCATTGGCAACCACCATCATTCCATCCTTCTTAGGTACACACTAAATCAGGCTCACCCATTTGCTATCGGAGATAGGGTATATGATGCCCCCATCTAGCCATTTGATGATCTCCTTCTTGACCACCTCTTTCATGATTGGGTTAAGATGCCTTTGATATTGAATAGTTGGCTTATGATCAGCTTTCAACAAGATTTTGTGCATGCAAATAGTAGGATTAATGCCTCTGATATCTGCAATAGTCCACCCCAAAGCCTTTTTGTACTCCCTAAGCACTCTCAACAACTTGGATTCCTGCTCCTTTGACAAAAATGAAGAAATGATAGCTAGAAATGTAGAAGATTCCCCCAAGTATGAATACCGCAAGTGATCAGGCAATGGCTTGAGTTCTAACTTGGGTGGAGTGATTATGGAAGGCTGAAGAATGGGCTTGTCAGAATATATATACAAAGGTTCAAAGCTTGACTTCTTGAAAAACTTAGCAGAGGAGTCAAGTAGCTTAATACATTCCATAACATCATCCCTATCTATATACTCATATATGGATGTCAAAGATAAGGCAAGAGAATTGTCAGTAAAACTAGCATGAAATGCAGTATTGACTACTTGATCAATCATACCTATGTAAGAGCATTCTTCATGATTATTTGGAAATTTCATAGCCCTATAAATATTAAAGGTTACCTTTTCATCATTGACTTGCATAGTAAGTTCACATTTTCGCACATCAATCATTGTTTTACTGGTAGCTAAGAAAGGTCTCCTAAGAATCAATGGTACATTGCGGTCCTCCTCCATGTCAAGGATGATGAAATTAGCTAGGAAAATAAACTTGTCTACCTTGACCAAAACATCCTCTATGACTCTATTCGGATAAGTGAGGGTTCGGTCAGCTAATTGCGAAGTAACTGAAGTTGGTTTTACCTCTCCCAAACCTAGTCATTGGAAGATGGATAGAGGCATCAAGTTTATACTTGCCCCTAAGTCACACAAAGCTTTACCAAAAAATTGAATACTAATGGTGCATAGAATGGTGAATCTTTTTGGGTCTTTCTGTAACACCCCAAACTTCCTAAATATAAGACAGTAATTTTGACAGTAACAGAATTCTACTGTTTAGTGATTTCTGTGTGCTGTAAAATTATTTTGAATATTCTATTAGTACATTTGACCGTTTTGTGTAATTTATTCCGTGTCAAGAAAATAATAATTTTCGAGCTAGGGAAAATCTTACGTAAATTAATTATTACTGAAAAGTCTTAATTATTTTAAGTAATCTGATTTGATATTTGTACATTTTCTAATTTTTGTGATTTTGTGTGTGATTATAAAATTTTTATCTTACTCTGTTTATTTTAGTGTTATCCGTAGGCCGTCTGTGGGCCCAGGGAGGTTGTATGTGAGTCCCACGTGGGTCCAGAAAGGTAAAATTTTTTATATAGCCAGGAAAATTCGTACTGTTGAGACGGAGATGGGGGATCTTACTAAACCTGAATCCAGAAACAGTTTTAGAAATTTTCTTTTACTGTGTTTTGTACTGTATTTAATTATCGGGTGATAAAAATACTGTAAAAATATTATTCGAAGGGTAATAGCAGATACAAAAATAAATATTGTACTATGTAGTCAACATCAGTGGCTTGGATATCCACCATTGATGTAATCAACGATGGAGACTTGATCTTGATTTAATCAACGGTTGAGATTTAGTCTTATAAAGTGGCTAGGACCATTTATAGCCCTTGGATGTAAAGTTTGAAGGAGTAATCTTGACCCTTCATTTTGGAGACACATCTAATGGCTAGGATTTCAAGAAGAAAAGATCCAATGGTCTAAATTAAGTCTTCTGTTTATAAGCTAAACCTAGTAACTATTTTAATCCAAACCATTAATTTAATTAAGGGTTAAGATGGCTTTAAATGGTGGCTATGAGATTTGTCACACTTTGATGAAGCAAGGAAGGGGGGATGGTTTTTGGAGATGCAAAGGAGGGGGGACGGTTTTGGTGAGTGAATATGGAGCTAAAGCAAGTTTGAAGACCATTATGGATCACCTTGGTCATTATTGCATGAAAAATAACTTAGCAAAAATTTCTCTCCTTTCTCTCCCACCATAGCTACGGCCATAACCCCAAGAACCACCTTCCATCACTCAACAATTCTAAACAACCACACTTCTTGAATCCTTACATCATTCTAAGAACCTTTGTAGTTTACATCAAGTTCTAAATCTTCCATCTTGAAGGATTTTTTCCAAAGAGCAAGTTTTAGAGTTTTGAAGTGAAGTGTAAGGAAACTTCATTTCTTCTTTTTTTTCATGTTCTAAACCATGTTTGATCCATGGTTCCTCTTATTCAAGCTTAATATGCTAATTTCTTTATGTTTGTTTTATGTTCAAGAGGCTTTTGTTGGTGGAGATCTTGTTTAAATACAAAGCAAGGAGCTTTTTGAGGATCTTCAAGAGGTAAGAGGGAGATCCATCTCACCAATCAGGCATGGTAGTGAGAGATGGTTTTATATTTGATGGATGGTGAATCCATGTGAGGATTCATATCCATGGTCATGTAATAATTTGTGTGTTTATATGCTTTGATTATTTGCCTATGCTTGATATGCTTTGCATGATTTTATTGCTTATATGGTATGCTTATGATATGCATGATGAAGATATGTTGAATATATTATGATGGATGTATGATAAAGCAAGAAATTTTGGCTCCAATGACCAAGGGGAGGCTACGGTTTTGACCCCAAAAATTAGGGTTTTATGTTGAAATTTTTTAAGAATAAGGAAATTGATTTGTTTAAAGAAATTATGAAGTGGAGAAAATTATTTTTGGTTTCAAAGACCATGGTGAATTTCGGCCTCAACACCTCAATATAGGTGTTCACAAATTAATATTTTCATGAATGGTAAAAATGGATGTTTAGAACAACTAGAAAAATAAACAAATGGTTTGTTTTCAAGAAACAAGTGCTCACGGTTTTTGTGAGAATTTTTAATGGTTTTATTTGTGTAAAACCATATCAATTTAGAAGGAAAAATACAAGAATGGTTTCAATGGCCATGTCCACAATTTTGAAGATTTGAAATGCCTTGGTTTTGTGAGAACAAAGTGATTTTCAAAGTGAAAATATAACTTGATTTAATACAAGGAATTTGGAAAGGGAATCAGAGTGTTTTAACACTTGAAAAATGGAATTTTCATATGAAAATGGAAAAGAGAGGTTGAAAGTGTTTGAACCTCAATTTATTTTAAAGATGATTGATTTTTTTAGAATTAATTTGGAATGATAAAGAATACGTGGGATACTTGGGATTTTCTAACGTATAACTCATTCTTTGGGTTTTGGAGAGCGTTAGTAAATTTTAAAGTTAGAAACATTGATTTAATTCCATGAAATGGTGAATTTATGGAATAAATTGTGAAAAGGATTTTCTTGAATAAGAAATTGTGGAAAATAATGTGAGAAGTCATATTATTTTGAAAAAAATTGAAATGGAATTTTTGAACCTTGAGAAATATTTTACGAAGTTGAAAAATGGTGAAAAATGATTTACGTGACTTAAAAACGTGATTTTTAAGCTACGCGATTGGAAAAACGTTTAAATATTTCCACGTGATTTGAAAAACGTTGAAATATTTCTACGCAATTTGAAAAGTGTTTAAATATGTTTATATGTTTGAGATATTATTGAAAAATCATTACGTGATTTAAAAATTGTGGAATAATTCTACGTAATTGATGAAAACGTTGAAATATCTATATGTGATTTGAAAACGTAACAGAAATGTTACAAAATTGTGAAAATGCGACAAAAGTGGTGCGCGATTATGAAAATGCGATAATATGATTTTCACGATTAAGTATACAGAAAAATTACTGTTGAACTAGTGGATGAATACTGTATGAGAAAATGATAAATTTTGCCTATGATTGGCATTAGTGCATTTTATATGCATGAACTGGTATATGAATACTGTATATGAATTTTGCCTATGTTTGGCATTGGTGCATTGAACATGCATTAGAAAGGTCCGAGAGACTGTATGAGGCTATTTGCCTAGGAGAGACGTACACCTCTTGAGTGGGTGCGATATGCGTAGTGTAAGTCAGTTGTTGACCTTGGGGGCATCGGGGTGCGGGTTGCTTACATGGGTGGTTGGTAGCTCTTCTTCCCATAAGTTAGTCCGATGCAACGCACTAATGATCCTGACCGAGACACTATTCTTAATTGAGATCTCGTAAAGACTGTCGTGTATATGCTAGATGTACAATTACAAATGAGAATTATAGCACGTGGTCTGAGGCATTTTGGTACAGACAGATCTTTTGGATCAACTTATCCGAACTGAGTATTAGCTCCATGGAGTAGGAAATTGAGTCTATGTGCGCATGCATGAAACTGAGCATTTATATCTGTATAATATATTAATTGAGGAATATTAGCCATGACAATTGTTCTATTGAGAAATACTTGGATGATGATGATGATAATAATGTTAATGGCATGATGGTAAATATTATTTATTTTATCTGTTATTTGAATACATTATGATGATGACATAATTGTAATTATGGTATGATATATCTGTATGGTATGTTATTTGTATTATCTCTGTGCTACCATATTGGTATTGGCGTAGGTGATCTCACCTCTTTGTATATTATTTTGTACTGAATTTATATTTGTAAAGACGTTGAGTAAGGCACTGAACCAGAGGGTGAAGAAAAGCAGGTTCCCATGGAGGAAGCTGAGTTTTGATCGGATGACATCCCGGTCAAGTTTCTTTAGTTACGTGAGATTGCAGTTCCATGGTGGAGTTGGAGCGTGGAGGATTAGTCCTAATGAGAGGGGACTAATTTATGAGGGATACCTGACAGTAAACTTTAGCAGTATATTTCATGGGCATCCGTTTTTCTCTGTAACTATTTTTGTTCATGTTGAATTTCCACTGCATATCAGGCGGCATTGGGATATTAGAAACTATGTCCCAACGGAAATCAGCATAGTCTCGTCAGCCCGGACATCTGTCCGTAGGGCTACGCATCAAATCGGATTCCTACCTGCTGAGGAATCTGAGGAGGACCCGTCTGAGGGTTCTGCTGTTTAGTTAGACTTAGGCGAGTCTAAACTCTGTTACAAACTATGTCTGTATATATTTAAATATGTTATCTAGTTTTGGAGAAATAGTCTGTATATAAATAATCCTGACAGTACATGTGTAATGTAAATGATGTAAACTATGTGTGATGATGTATAATATTTTTAATTTCTGCTAAGCTTATTTTATCATTATCAAAGAAGAAAGAAAAAAATTTACAACTCATATTTTTATTATAACATCACATTGTATGACATTGGGGGTATTATGGTAATTAAGTAACATAAATGTGGCACCCTACGGTGGGTGTTACATTTTCAACTTGGGAGGTAGCTTATTTTGTAAGATGGCACTACACTCTTCTGTAAGTGCTACAGTCTCATAATCCCCAAGCCTTCTCTTCTTGGACAAGATGTCCTTCATAAACTTCACATAACTTGGCATTTGTTCCAAAGCCTTAGCAAATGGTATATTAATGTGAAGTTTCTTGAAAATCTCCAAAAACTTTTAGAATTGAGATCCAGTTTTTGCTTAACTAGTTGGTTAGGGAAATGTGGAGGTGGTGTATAGAGCTTGTCCTCCTTCTTGTTATCCTAAACCTTCCTCTTGGAAATTTCCTCATTCTTCTCAACCTCATTGCTCACAACTACCTCATCTTTTGTCACTTCAACATCTTCTTCAAGTAACTTAGTCTTGAGATTCCCTTCAGTGTGATAACTCCATAGAATGTAGTTATTTTTTCCCTATCTCTATGCATTATTGATGGCTTTGTCCTTGTTGTTATGCATTGTTGGAAGACTTTAACTACATTTTCATGTGAAATCCATGTTGAGGTCTTCCTCTCTAATCTTGTTATGCATTGTTGCATTATTGATTACTTTTGTATTTGACTAGTCGATTTCTTAATTGTAGGATGAGCCCTAAAGAACCTACTTGATGCAAGCAAATGCCTTGCATTGGACGAGAAATCACAAGACAAGCTCCAATACATCACGTCGTGGCACTGGTATGCTTACATTGCACGTCCTGCTCTCTGCCTGTGTACCCTATCAACTCGAGGCTGTCACGCTGTGGTGCAAGGAAGTGAATGTCGCAGCACTGGTGCCCTAATCTTTGTGCGCCGCAGCGCATGTTGTGTAACGCCGCGACATGAAGAGCTAAATCTGGTGGCCTATATATACCTTTTACATAGATTTCTGGCCTTCTCTCTCGGTTTCTCTCCTCTTCTCTTAGAGAACTTTTATTTTACTCATTTAGCTTAGATCTTTTGGAGAACCAGTAGCTAGATCTTCATTTATGGGCTAAAAAAGAATTGAAGAAGCCTAGATTGGAGGTTCTCTTCATCTTGAAGGAAGATTCAAGCTTCAAGGCTCACCCCATTGGGCTTCATCTTCTGTTATTTCTTCTTTTTCTCTTCGCTTTATCTTGAATATGAATTTTTTTAATACATTTTCGTATTCAATGAGTAGCTAAGCTGTGTATAGGGTATTCTTTGGATCCCCCTATGAATATTGATTGATTTGTACGCTTTTGAGCTTATATGAATGATTTGGCTTTTGTTTTATCATAATGTGCTTAATGCTCTAACTTGTTTGATCAGCATTTAGGTGATTTGATGAAATCTAATGAGCTCAGACATAAGACTTTGGGTTTTAGATCATACATATGGTAAATACATGTTCAATTTCATTCCAATAGCGAGATAGATTGATTCACTAATAGGATAGATATATACCTCTTAGCCATGTATAGTCATAATTGAGAATCAATCTTAATACTTGTTGTTTGCTCTAGTTTTTATGGACGCATAGTGAACTAGGTAAATGACATATCGTTAATCGACCTAGACATAGGCTTTTAACCAGTTTAGTTTCTCAGGCTAACCTAATCCAATCGTTTGTATTGCTTAAAAGGATTGCATGTTATCAATTGAAGTAAGATGTGAAAAATGATTCCCTATGTTCTCAATCATATCTTTATCTTTTCTTTATACTTTGTAGTATAATTAATCAACCCATTTTTCCAATTTACGTTTGCTTAAATAGAATTAGTTAAGCTATAGGTCAATATTTAGCATTAGTAAGTAACTAAATTCCCCGTGGGAATGATCCTTACTCATCATTCTTATTACTTGAGCGAACTGTGCACTCGCGATTAGCAAAAAGAGTTACCTACCAATTCAAGGTTGGGTAAACCATAAACACAATGTCTTTCCCACTCTTCAATGATATGGCCTTACAATGCTCATTAGAGGCACCTTTAGGATTGTTGATGGTGTCGTTTGGAAATGAGCTAGTAGGACGGTTGTTTATTGCAGTTGCTAGCTACCTAACCTGTGTCTCAAGTGCTCTCATTAAAGTTGTTTGGCATTGAATAAATGAGTCATTTTTAGCCAAATAAGCATCTATCTTGGACATGTTGGAATCTGTTTTCACCACCAGTTACATGAACATGTCTTCCATTAATGGTTTCTTCTCCTGCATCGGTTACCTTGCTTGTGAGGAGAAACTAGAAGGATAATTTGGTCTCTTATTTCTAGCAGATAAAAAAGATGCTCCTTGATTATTGCTCCAAGAAAAATTGGGATGGTTTCTCCATCCTGGATTGTACTGATTTGAATAGGGGTTGTTTTGTTGTGGACAATAATTCTCAATATATTGAGCACTTTCTGAGATGGAATTGTATCTATCACTTGCATGATTTTCACCACACTTGTCACACAACACAAATGGGCTTTGATAAAGGCGTGCTCCCAAACTATCTAGCTTATTTACAATTGTTGCCACTTGAGATGATAATGAAGTAATTGCATCCATATCATGTGTAACACCCCAATTTTTAGAAAATGTCTCGAATGTTCTGTTTGCTGTTTTTCAAGCTTTTGTGTAAATGACTGTTATGTCCCTGTTTTACTGTTTCTTATTTTTCTGTATGAAATACAAATATGTTTTACAGGCTAAAATTTTATTTGATCGTTTTACGTATTTTGCTTCGAGACGGTAAAATAAAAATTTTCTCGAGCTACTGTTTTAATTTTTCTGGGTGATATACAGATAATTAATACTGTCTGTAATTTTATTTGAACGTTTTGGATGATTTGCTTCGTCGTGGGGAAAAATAAAAAAATGACCGTTATGTCCCGATTGTCTTGTTTTTAATTTTTCTATATGTTACAATGCTTAATATTATTACCGTCTATGATTTTATTTGGACTTTTTGTGCGATTTGCTCCGGGACAGGAAAATAATATTTTTTCGGGCCGGGGAAATCTTGTTTTAATTATTCAGACTGGGGGATCATACTAAATCCAATTCTGAATGAGACGATAATTAATCTTTTAATTTTTAGGATTTAACTTTCCAATAAAATAATTTTGTATATTATTTTATTAGTCAGTATAATTAGATGACAGTGGACCCGGAAATGTTTTGCGGGACTCATATTTAGCTAATACAGTTAACTTAGTAGCTTAATTAAGCATCATTAGTGAAGGAATTTTCAAGAACATGGTGACTAAGCTAATGACTAGGCTTAAGAGTTAATGGAGCTTAGTGACTAAGCATGGTGACTATGCTTGAACCAACCAATGAGAGCTAAGCTTGCTAACCAAGTTTTAATCTTAACCTTTGATGCATTCTAAGGCTAGGATGAAGCCAAGCCCAAGGACACCTTGCATGGAGTGAAGTCTACGGCCAAGCCACCCTTGGAAGACCAAAAATCACTTTGTCTTCATGCAAATTTCTCTCTTCTCTCTCTTCCAAAAAACCCTAAACACCATTGATGTTTTCTTGAAGCTCCATTTGCCCAAACACATATCCATACTATCCAATCACCCAAAATTCTATCCAACCAAGTTTTCTAAACCTAAACACAATCCTAAGAACATCTCTAGTTGAGAGTTCTTGCAAAATCCTTCATTTGAAGCTTGAAAACCTACTTGGAAGATTTAACCAAGAAGGTGAAATTCCTAGTTTTTCTTTTCTAAACTCTTTTTCAAAGTTCTAAGCCATGATTTCTCCATGGTTTAAGCTCTCTTTCTATGGTTAGTAACTTGTAGATTTTTGTTTAAGTTGTTAGGTGACTTGAAGGAGAAAACCGAAACATAAGGAAAGGTGTGAAAGAGTTTTGGTCTTCATTTAAGGTAAGAGGAAGACTAATCTTATCATCTATGGATGGTGGTAAGAAGATGGAGTATGATTTTTGTGATTGTAGAATCCATAAGGATTCATTTGTGTGATTGTTAGTAGCTTGTTTATGTGTTTGTGTATTTGTTAGTAGCTTTCCTATTTGATGTTTGTAATAATTTGCATGTCTACAAGCTTTGATTGCATGTCTACAAGCTTTGATTTAGGTTGTATGTGTTAGAAATATATTGCATGTGTTAGAAATGTATGATAATTTATAGGATGTGAATAATATGTCAAGGATTGCATGAGTGTTCCAAAGAACACAAACCTTGAGGCTTACGGCCATGACCAAAATGGAGAACCAAAATGTTCTCTTAATTTTCCTAAAATGAGATTTAATTAACCTAGGAACATTAACAATGTATCACATTGTTAGATTAAGGAAAATGAATTTAGAAATCAAATGACATAATTTTATGTTTAGGCTAACATGCCAAACCACTTATATATGATTTCTAAGATCAATTCCAAACCTTTTTGAATCAAAATAATGCAATATATGTTAAAAAGAAATTTTTTTAAAAGGAGTTTTAAAGAAATTAATTGATTAGAATTAAGTGCCTTGAATTAAAATTATTGATTTTATTGTTAGAAATGAAATACATAACTTTTGAGAATTTCTAACATGACTCATGCTTTGTATTTTGAAGCATGTTAGTAATTTTCAAAAGGATTAATTATATGGTTTAAAAATTAAATAAACAGAATTTTTACAGAAAAATTAGAAAATCATTATTATAATTTTCTAAACAAAATACTGTCAATTTTTAGTAAAAATGGGCAATTAAGATAGAAAAGATGTCCAAAAGATAGTATACAGTATTGAAAATATTTTACGTAGTTTGAACATATTATTTATTATTTTGTTTATTTAAACAGTAATTTTTAAGGAGTTTGGACAAGAAAATGATTTAAAAATCTTACGCAATTGAGAAAATGTATTAAAAACTCTACGCGATTTTAAAAACAGAAAAATATATTTACGCGATTTAAAAACGTTTGTAAAAACGACGAGATTGTGAAAACGCTATAAAATTTCTACGCGATTGACTGAAACGGTATTTTCTATATTCTTTCTGGAATTTCCGTATTTTTCTGCTGTCGGGCTATGAGGTGAACCCGTACAGCGCTTTTGGAACATGTTTTGTCCCATGGGACTTACTGTATCTTTTTATCTTTGAGGATATCTTGGTAATTTGAGGATATGCCAGTTTTTGGTGGATTGGTTGACGAGGGGAATCACATCGTGTTGTCGATGCGATAAACGTAGTGTGGTTCATTTTCTTTATGAACTTGGAGACGTTAGTGTACGGGATTCCATATATAGACAGTTGGTCGCTCCACTGGGCCGTGGTAACCGATAGCACACTAATGAACTCGACACGCACTATTTTTAATCGAGATTTCGTAAAGTCTAATAGTACATTGCCTGTAGTGCCACAATGTGAGACCGTGAACTACACCATGCTTTGGATGATGGATTCCATATGACGTGGGGCTATAGACGCAAAGTGTGACAATGTATGAATAGTTTGGTTGGGCAGCCGTGGTACTAATAGATTTTGCGAGTCATTCTCTCTCTGATATCTGTTTGTGTTTAGCTCCATGGAGTAGGATCGTGTCATGTTGCATTTAATTATATCTTGAACATTATTTATTTTATCTGTTTATTTATTTATTTATTTGGTTGTTGTTCTGAGAAATTATCTGTTTTTGAAATTATTTTATCTGTGATGTTATATTGTATGTGTTATTGTTTTATTTGTGAAATCATGTGTTGTTATGATAATTAGATTTTTACACTATACTGTTATTAAATTACTGTTATAGCTTTTCATATTATATGAACTGCATATCTGTTGTTTGTCGTTTTCTTATTTGCCATGTTTGTGATGATTTTAGATTGTCTTACCTCTTTCTTTATTGTATGTATTTTCTGTATATTTATTTTACGCGGTAAAGAATTTGAGGAAGAGGAACAGCCTCTTGAGATTTTGTATCCCGAGGAGGAGGAAGATCAGCAAGCCGAAGATCAGTACGACGATCAAGAACCATCTGATCATCCATATCCATTGGATTGATTAGTTTGGGTATGGCGGTGCCAGGATTTTTGGGGTTTGTGACACTCGAGTTTCACGGTGGATCGTTAACTTGGCATATGCGAGGAGACAGAGACTCCGTGACGTATGTGGGACGGTTGACTGTGTCCCTACGTCATAGGTTTGATGAAGAGCCAGTGATGACGACTACTATGTTTCTGCACTTAGAGTTACCTTTATCCATTAGGCGTCATTGGGGTGGTGTATCCACTGAGCCTAGTGAGATGACACTCGTATCGACTGCGCGGTCTCATGTCCGCCGAGTGTCGAGGCATCCTGGATATTTATCTTCTGATGAGTTTCCTGAGAGTGATCCATCAGAGGATTAAATATTTATGATGTATTTTTGGGCGCGTCTGCGTATGTATATGTTGACTCTTTACTGTTTTTCTTTACTGTTTCTATTTAAATATTTGTAGTTGTAGTTGTAAATTATTTGTATAACTTATAACTTGGACCATATGTATATTATGAATGATGTTGTTTCTGTTTATTTTATATTTCTGCATTATTTTATTTAATAATATTTTGTTTAACAGGAATTATTTCACAACCCATATTAATACGTAATAAATGTTTTACAACTTGGGTAGATTTTATTTATTTCTCTTTATATATGTGACATCCCCACAAGGGTGTTACATTAGTTGGTATCAGAGCCCAAGTTAGAGTCTTTTGGGGTTGTGGTTGGGTGTGTTTTTGTTTGTGCTGTGTGATTCTCTGTGATTTACTTCTGAAAGGATGTATCTAATTTTGTTTTGTTCTGTTTGAAGAAAGAAGATGTCTGGATGAGGTAGAGGACGTGCGAATGTAAATCGTGATGTGGATCCTATGATTGCGGCTGCTGAAGCTATGCAGCGGATGGCTGAAGGAATGATGCAGTAGAATTTGAGAGCAGCTCAACAGCAAGATGCTACTGCTGATGCCATAAATTTATCTAAATTTAGGCGCCACAATCTGCCACAGTTTAGAGGCGAGGTTGATCCGGAGAAGGCAAGTCAATGGATACAAGACTTGGAAAGGATTTTTGAAGGAATGAGATGCACAGATGATAAGAAGGTAACTTATGCTGTCTTTATGCTAAGAGGAGATGGAGAACATTGGTGGAGAGGAACTCGCCAAGTTTTACAAGCTGAAGGAACTGAGATTACGTGGGAAGTGTTTTCTGATGCTTTTCTGGGAAAGTATTTTCTTGCAAGTGCTAGGCATGCCAAGGAAATGGAATTTCTTGGTTTGCGACAGGGAAATATGACGGTGAATGAGTATGCGACAAAATTTGAGAATTTGTCTCAATTCTCAGATTATGCTCAAACTCGACCGGATGATTCATGGAGATGTCGGATGTTTGAATCGGGCTTGAGAGTGGAACTGAAGCGAGGGGTGATATCCTTGAGGATAAATCAGTTTCATGCTTTGGTTGATGCATGTGCGCGACTTGAGGAATTGGAGCCGTCAAGAGATCAGAGGAATCGTGACTTTGGGCCGACAAGGTTTCAGAGAGGTGGAGGAAGTAATACGAATCGGTTTCAGCGCAAGCCATATTCCAGACCATCAGGGAGTCAATCTCAACGACCACCAGTTGGGGGAAGTGCAAGTGGTAGTGGAGCTGGACAGAAAGTGACGTTTACGCCAACATGTTTTAAGTGCGGAAAGAAAGGTTATATCTCTCCGGAGTGCACGGTTAAGGGGACAGTTTGTTTTAACTGTAAGCAACCTGGGCATATATCGAAGGATTGTACTCAGCCGGAAAGAAAACCTGCTGTTCGTTATGTTCGTGCTAATCAACAGAAGTCAGGGAATACTCAACCGAGATCTGGAGGGCGAGTATATACTATGACGGGAACAGAAATTTCTCAATCTGATGATCTTATACAAGGAGAAGGTGACATTGGAGGTAACCATCTGACTGTGTTATATGACTCTGGTGCTACACACTCGTTTATTGCATATGATTGTGTGGAAAGATTGAAGTTGCCTGTGTCTTCTTTGAATGTTAAATTGAGTGTTTCTACACCAATGCTAAACTGTGATTGCATCAAAGATATGTTTGGATTGTCCCGTTGTTGTGAAGGATCGTAAGTTTTTGGTCAACTTGATTTGTTTACCTCTTGTTGAGATAGATGTAATCTTAGGGATGGACTGGTTATCTTCTAACCATATCCTTATAGATTGTGCAAGTAAAACCATAGTTTTTCCTAAGGAAGAAAAGTCTGGATTCTTAAGCTATTTGTTAAGGTCAAGTCTTTGTTAAGAGAGGGAGCACAGGGATATGTGGTATTGTCTTCTCTAGAGGTTAAGAATGAGAAAGATGTGAATACTATTCCTGTTGTCAACGAGTTTCCAGAGGTTTTTCCTGCTGACGTACCTGGTTTGCCACCTGAGAAGGAGATCGAGTTTTCAATTGATTTAGTACCAGGAGCAGGTCCTATCTCAATTGCACCGTACCGTATGTCGCCAGCAGAGTTGGAGGAGCTGAAAGAGCAATTGGTGGAGTTGTTGGAGAAACAGTTTGTGCGACTAAGTGTTTCACCATGGGGAGCGCCAGTGCTTTTGGTCAAGAAGAAGGACGGAACTTCTCGGCTTTGTGTGGATTATCGTCAGCTGAACAAGGTGACTATCAAGAATAAATATCCGCTTCTAAGAATTAACGATTTGATGGATCAGTTAAGAGGAGCTGTGGTGTTTTCCAAGATAAATCTGAGATCGGGTTATCACCAGATTCGTGTGAAAAGGGAAGATGTACCGAAAATCGTTTTTCGAACTCGTTATGGGCATTATGAGTATCAGGTAATGCCATTCGGGGTGACGAATGCTCCTGCCATATTTATGGATTATATGAACAAGATTTTTCGTCCGTATCTAGACAGATTTGTCGTTGTCTTCATCGATGACATTCTGATCTATTCTCAATCTAAGGAAGAGCATGCTGAACATCTTGGTATTGTTCTTCAGATTTTGAGAGAAAAGCAGCTGTATGCGAAGTTGGCTAAATGTGAGTTCTGGTTGGAAAAAGTTCAGTTTTTAGGTCACGTGATTTCAAAAGAAGGTATTGCAGTAGACCCATCAAAAGTGGAGACTGTTTTACAATGGGAAAGGCCTAAGACGGTAACAGAAGTTCGAAGTTTCGTTGGACTTGCTGGTTATTATCGAAGGTTTATTGAAGGTTTTTCAAAGATTGCTGGACTGCTTACACAACTTACGAGAAAAAGTCAAGCTTTTGAGTGGACAGAAGAACATGAACCCAATTTTCAAGAGTTGAAGAAGAGGTTAACAACTGCACCTGTGTTGATTTTTCCAGATTCTAAGGGAACTTTTGACGTGTATTGTGATGCTTCTTATCAAGGGTTAGGTTGCGTTTTGATGCAGATTCGGAATGTTGTAGCGTATGCTTCTCGTCAGTTAAAGGTTCATGAAAGGAACTATCCAACGCACGATTTGTAATTGGCTGCAGTGGTTTTTGCTCTGAAAGTGTGGAGGCATTTTCTGTATGGAGCGCTGTTCAATGTCTTTAGTGATCACAAGAGTCTAAAATACTTGTTTGATCAGAAAGAATTGAATATGAGGCAAAGGCGATGGTTGGAATTCTTAAAGGATTATGATTTTCAACTTCAATACCACCCGGGAAAAGCTAATGTGGTAGTTGATGCCTTGAGCAGAAAGGTGCTTAGTGTTTCGGCATTGATGATCAAGGAGGAAGAGTTGATCAATAAGTTTCGAGATCTATGGTTGTCTGTGGAGTTTCTACCTGAAAAAGTTCGTTTGTTTAAGATTGTGATCATAAACGAATTTCTTGATGTTGTCCGAGATAAACAAAAGGAAGACGTGTTTTTGCAAAATGAGAGGGAATTGCTAAAGCAAGGTCATAAAGCGATGGTAGAAGAAGGAGCAGATGGAATCTTAAGGTTTAAGGGAAGAATTTGTATGCCTGATGATTCTGAATTGAAGAAGTCGATTCTAGATGAAGCTCATACTAGTGATCTTAGTTTACATCCGGGGATGACCAAGATGTATCAAGACTTGAAAAGGTTGTTTTGGTGGCCAAGGATGAAAAGAGACGTAGCAGAGTATGTGGAGTCTTGTCCGGTTTGTCGAAAGCGAAAGTGGAACATCGAGACCACCGTGGAATGTTGCAACCATTATCTATTCCAGAATGGAAATGGGATAGTATCTCTATGGATTTCGTTACTGGTTTGCCGAAGACGAGGAAAGGTCATGATTCAATATGGGTTATAGTCGACAGGCTTACTAAATCGGCTCATTTCTTACCAATTAATATCAAGTATTCGTTGGAAAGATTAACCCAGTTGTACATCAGTGAGATTGTTAGATTACATGGTGTACCTACATGTATAGTTTCTGACCGAGATCCGAGGTTTACGTCAAGGTTTTGGCGAAGTCTGCAAGAAGCTATGGGAACTAAGTTGCGACTAAGTTCGGCGTATCATCCGCAGACTGATGGTCAGACAAAGAGAACTATACAGTCTTTGGAGGATCTGTTACGTGCTTGTGTTTTAGAGCAACGAGGAAGTTGGGATGAATTTTTATCTTTGATAGAATTCACCTACAACAATAGTTTTCACTCGAGTATAGGGATGGCACCCTATGAGGCATTGTATGGAAGGCGATGTCGAACCCCGTTATGTTAGTATCAAGATGGAGAAAACATGACTGTTGGACCAGATCTTGTACAACAGACTACGGAGAAGGTAAAGATGATACAAGAGAAGATGAGAACGACGCAAAGCAGATAGAAGAGTTATGCGGATAAACGAAGACGACCTCTTGAGTTTGAGGAGGGTGAGCATGTGTTTCTAAGAGTTACTCCTACGACCGGTGTCGGAAGGGTTATTAAGTCTAAGAAGCTTACTCTTAAGTTCATTGGACCGTATCAGATTATCCGACGTATAGGTCCTGTGGCGTACCAGATTGCTTTGCCGCCTTTTCTATCCAATCTACATGATGTATTTCATGTGTCTCAGCTCGGGAAGTATATACCAGATCCGACGCATGTTATACAACCAGATGAAGTACAGTTGAAGGAGAATTTAACTTACGAGACTTTACCTATTAGAATCGAGGACAGAAAGGTAAAGCAGCTTCGAGGGAAGATGATCGAGTTAGTGAAGGTTATATGGAATGACGTAACGGGTGATGCTACCTAGGAGCTAGAAGATAAAATGAGGGATTAGTATCCTCATTTGTTTTGATGTGCAGCGAATTTCGAGGACGAAATTTTTATTTGTTGGGGAGAGTTGTAACACCCCAATTTTTAGAAAATGTCCGGAATGTTCTGTTTGCTGTTTTTTAAGCTTTTGTGTAAATGACTGTTATGTCCCTATTTTACTGTTTCTTATTTTTCTGTATGAAATACAAATATGTTTTACTGGCTAAAATTTTATTTGATCATTTTACGTATTTTGCTTCGAGACGGTAAAATAAAAATTTTCTCGAGCTACTGTTTTAATTTTTCTGGGTGATATACAGATAATTAATACTGTCTGTAATTTTATTTGAACGTTTTGGATGATTTGCTTCGTCGTGGGGAAAAATGGAAAAATAACCGTTATGTCCCGATTGTACTGTTTTTAATTTTTCTATATGTTACAGTGCTTAATATTACTGTCTGTGATTTTATTTGGACTTTTTGTGCGATTTGCTCCGGGACAGGAAAATAATATTTTTTCGGGTCGGGGAAATCTTGTTTTAATTATTCAGACTGGGGGATCTTACTAAACCCAATTCTGAATGAGACGATAATTAATCTTTTAATTTTTAGGATTTAACTGTCCAATAAAATAATTTTGTATATTATTTTCTTAGTCAGTATAATTAGATGACAGTGGACCCGGAAATGTTTTGCGGGACGCATGTTTAGCTAATACAGTTAACTTAGTAGCTTAATTAAGCATCATTAGTGAAGGAATTTTCAAGAACATGGTGACTAAGCTAATGACTAGGCTTAAGAGTTAATGGAGCTTAGTGACTAAGCATAGTGACTATGCTTGAACCAACCAATGAGAGCTAAGCTTGCTAACCAAGTTTTAATCTTAACCTTTGATGTATTCTAAGGCTAGGATGAAGCCAAGCCCAAGGACACCTTGCATGGAGTGAAGTCTACGGCCAAGCCACCCTTGGAAGACCAAAAATCACTTTGTCTTCATGCAAATTTCTCTCTTCTCTCTCTTCCAAAAAACCCTAAACACCATTGATGTTTTCTTGAAGCTCCATTCACCCAAACACATATCCATACTATCCAATCACCCAAAATTCTATCCAACCAAGTTTTCTAAACCTAAACACAATCCTAAGAACATCTCTAGTTGAGAGTTCTTGCAAAATCCTTCATTTGAAGCTTGAAAACCTACTTGGAAGATTTAACCAAGAAGGTGAAATTCCTAGTTTTTCTTTTCTAAACTCTTTTTCAAAGTTCTAAGCCATGATTTCTCCATGGTTTAAGCTCTCTTTCTATGGTTAGTAACTTGTAGATTTTTGTTTAAGTTATTAGGTGACTTGAAGGAGAAAACTGAAACATAAGGAAAGGTGTGAAAGAGTTTTAGTCTTCATTTAAGGTAAGAGGAAGACTAATCTTATCATCTATGGATGGTGGTAAGAAGATGGAGTATGATTTTTGTGATTGTAGAATCCATAAGGATTCATTTGTGTGATTGTTAGTAGCTTGTTTATGTGTTTGTGTATTTGTTAGTAGCTTTCCTATTTGATGTTTGTAATAATTTGCATGTCTACAAGCTTTGATTGCATGTCTACAAGCTTTGATTTAGGTTGTATGTGTTAGAAATATATTGCATGTGTTAGAAATGTATGATAATTTATAGAATGTGAATAATATGTCAAGGATTGCATGAGTGTTCCAAAGAACACAAACCTTGAGGCTTACGGCCATGACCAAAATGGAGAACCAAAATGTTCTCTTAATTTTCCTAAAATGAGATTTAATTAACCTAGGAACATTAACAATGTATCACATTGTTAGATTAAGGAAAATGAATTTAGAAATCAAATGACATAATTTTATGTTTAGGCCAACATGCCAAACCACTTATATATGATTTCTAAGATCAATTCCAAACCTTTTTCAATCAAAATAATGCAATATATGTTAAAAAGAAATTTTTTTAAAAGGAGTTTTAAAGAAATTAATTGATTAGAATTAAGTGTCTTGAATTAAAATTATTGATTTTATTGTTAGAAATGAAATACAGTAACTTTTGAGAATTTCTAACATATGGCTCATGCTTGTATTTTGAAGCATGTTAGTAATTTTCAAAAGGATTAATTATATGGTTTAAAAATTAAATAAACAAATTTTTACAGAAAAATTAGAAAATCATTATTATAATTTTCTAAACAAAATACTGTCAATTTTTAGTAAAAATGGGCAATTAAGATAGAAAAGATGTCCAAAAGCCAGTATACGGTATTGAAAATATTTTACGTAGTTTGAACGTATTATTTATTATTTCTGTTTATTTAAACAATAATTTTTAAGGAGTTTGGACAAGAAAATGATTTAAAAATCTTACGCGATTGAGAAAATGTATTAAAAACTCTAGGCGATTTTAAAAACAGAAAAATATATTTACGCAATTTAAAAACGTTTGTAAAAACGACGAGATTGTGAAAACGCGATAAAATTTCTACGCGATTGACCGAAACGGTATTTTCTATATTCTTTCTGGAATTTCCGTATTTTTCTGCTGTCGGGCTATGAGGTGAACCCGTACAGGCTTTGGAACAGTATTTGTCCGGTGGGACTTACTGTATCTTTTTATCTTTGAGGATATCTTGGTAATTTGAGGATATGCCAGTTTTTAGTGGATTGGTTGACGAGGGGAATCACATCGTGTTGTCGATGCGATAAACGTAGTGTGGTTCATTGTCTTTATGAACTTGGAGACGTTAGTGTACGGGATTCCATATATGGACAGTCGGTCGCTCCGCTGGGCCGTGGTAACCGATAGCACACTAATGAACTCGACACGCACTATTTTTAATCGAGATTTCGTAAAGTCTAATAGTACATTGCCTGTAGTGCCACAATGTGAGACCGTGAACTACACCATGCTTTGGATGATGGATTCCATATGACGTGGGGCTATAGACGCAAAGTGTGACAGCGCAATAGTTTGGTTGGGCAGCCGTGGTACTAATAGATTTTGCGAGTCATTCTCTCTCTGATATCTGTTTGTGTTTAGCTCCATGGAGTAGGATCGTGTCATGTTGCATTTAATTATATCTTGAACATTATTTATTTTATCTGTTTATTTATTTATTTATTTATTTGGTTATTGTTCTGAGAAATTATCTGTTTATGAAATTATTTTATCTGTGATGTTATATTGTATGTGTTATTGTTTTATCTGTGAAATCATGTGTTGTTATGATAATTAGATTTTTACACTATACTGTTATTAAATTACTGTTATAGCTTTTCATATTATATGAACTGCATATCTGTTGTTTGTCGTTTTCTTATTTGCTATGTTTGTGATGATTTTAGATTGTCTTACCTCTTTCTTTATTATATGTATTTTCTGTATATTTATTTTACGCGGTAAATAGTTTGAGGAAGAGGAACAGCCTCTTGAGATTCTGTATCCTGAGGAGGAGGAAGATCAGCAAGCCGAAGATCAGTACGACGATCAAGAACCATCTGATCATCCATATCCATTGGATTGATTAGTTTGGGTATGGCAGTGCCAGGATTTTTGGGGTTTGTGACACTCGAGTTTCACGGTGGATCGTTAGCTTGGCATATGCGAGGAGACAGAGACTCCGTGACGTATGTGGGACAGTTGACTGTGTCCCTACGTTATAGGTTTGATGAAGAGCCAGTGATGACGACTACTGTGTTTCTGCACTTAGAGTTACCTTTATCCATTAGGCGTCATTGGGGTGGTGTATCCACTGAGCCTAGTGAGATGACACTCGTATCGACTGCGCGGTCTCATGTCCGCCGAGTGTCGAGGCATCCTGGATATTTATCTTCTGATGAGTTTCCTGAGAGTGATCCATCAGAGGATTAAATATTTATGATGTATTTTTGGGCGCGTCTGCGTATGTATATATTGACTCTTTACTGTTTTTCTTTACTGTTTCTGTTTAAATATTTGTAATTGTAGTTGTAAATTATTTGTATAACTTATAACTTGGACCATATGTATATTATGAGTGATGTTGTTTCTGTTTATTTTATATTTCTGTATTATTTTATTTAATAATATTCTGTTTAACAGGAATTATTTTACAACCCATATTAATACGTAATAAATGTTTTACAACTTGGGTAGATTTTATTTATTTCTCTTTATATATGTGACATCCCCACAAGGGTGTTACATCATGGGCCCCTGCCACTTTTCTGGGCATGTTTCTTGCTGAAGGCCATTGGTAGCTATTGGCTTCCAATTCTTCTAACAATTGAAATACATCTTTGAATGATTTGCACAGTAATGAACCTTCGGTAGCTGCACCCATAATGGGCCGGTGATGTGGTAGCAAGCCTTTATGAAAACAATAGACTTGGTGCCATGGAGGTATCTCATGATGTGGAAACCTACGAAGAAGATCCTTGTACCTCTTCCAAGCTTCATACAAGGACTCAGATTCAGATTGGGTGAATGAGGTGATGTCATTCACCATTTCAGCAATCTTGGCCAATGGGAAGTATTAATTCATAAATTTATTGCAAACATTGGTCTAAGTAATAATTGATCCCACTGGTAGAGATTGTAACTAACTTTTGGCTCTATCTCGAAGAGAGAATGGAAAGAGCCTTAGGTGAATGACATTTTCGGAGACTCCATAGTACCTGAATGTGTCACAAATCTCTACGAAATTAGATAAGTGAACATTGGGATCCCCATTTGGCAAACCGCCAAATTGTACATAAGTTTGTATCATTTGAATTATGGCTGGTTTGATTTCAAAATTGTTGACGAGAATGGGAGGTCGTCTTATGCTTGATTGAAGATTCTCCATTTGAGGAGTTGCAAACTCTCGTAAAGGCCTCGTGTATTTATGATCATCTGCCATTGTAACTGTACCTAAAATAGATAAAGAATAAAAACTTAAATTAAAATGAACTAAAAGAAACTAGAATTAGAACTAAGTAAGCTTGTTGTCACTATTAGCAATACAAAAATAAAACCGATCCCCGGCAACGATTTCAAAAGCTTGTTCATCCCTTTGTATATTTCAAGTGCACGAGTCATGCAAGTAACAAAATGATAAGTAGGATATCATTCCCACGAGGATATAATCTAATTCTAATGCTAAATATCAATAAATAGCTTAAGTAATTCTATTCAAGAACATTCAATAAGGGAAAGGTATGTATAAGTTAACTATGGATTAAAGACTTAAATGTTGTAAATTTGGAATAAAAGATAATGATTAAAGAATAAGGAATCCTTCTTCAACCCCTACTTCAGTTGGTAATATGCAATCCTTTTAAGTAACACAAATGAAAGGGATTTGTTAACTTGAGAAACAAACTTAGTTAAAAGCCTATGTTCAGGTCAATTAACCATATTTCAATTACCTAGTTCACTATGTTTCCATGTCCACTCATTAAGGACTATTCTCAACACTTTCTATGCATGACCAAGTGGTATATGTCTATCCAATTAGCTAATTAACTCATCGTACCATTAAAACGAAATTAATCACACATCAACCATATCCATGATCTCAAATCTAAATCCCTATGTCTCGTTCAATAAATTTAATCAAATTACATTAAATATTGGCCAAACAATCAAGTGCGTTAACAAAAATATGATTAAACAAATCTAAATCATCACTGTTAACTCAAGAAGTTACAAAATTACTAATATTCATAGAGGGATCCAAAGAAATCCCTAAATATAGCTTAGTTATCCATGAAACATGAAAATCTATCACAAATAATCATGTTCATGACAAAGGAAGAGAGAAAGTAAAAGGAATGGGAAGGAAGCTTAATGATTTTTGATCCTTGAAGCTTGAATATCCCTTCTTGAAGAAGATAGCTTCCAACTTTGGCTACTTTTGCTTCCTCTCAGCCGCAAAATGAAACCCTAGCAGTTGTGTTATGTTTTTCCAAAAAGCTCTCTAGCTGAATTATCTTAAATCAGTATTTATAGGCCCAACATTTAGTTTCACGACACACTATGCCACGACGCACATTAATTTAGGTTCCCACGCAGTGGCATGAACTCCTCTGCGCCGCGGTGTACTAGCCTCGGGTTTAAGTATGTACCAGTGCTAATGCCACCACGCCGCAACATGAACATGTCTACGCCACGACGTCAGTTGTTGAATTACTCTTTGGGCTTGCTCTTCTAATATTAGTCCAAATCTTTCATAAATCTGCTTGTTTGGAGCCCTTCCTGCAATATAGAAATCACCCAGTTAATAATAGTTGCAAATCCACTTAATCACTTGAAGAATCAATAAGATTTTCTCAAGATCATATATGAAGATATCAAAATTGAATTTGATGAATATAAGCTTAAAATCTTTCATATATGTTTAATAACAAGGACTAAACTGTCTATAGAGCATAAATATAGGGCATAAATTGTTAGCCATGACAACTATAACCCAAGAGGGAGAGTGAATTGAGTGATTACAAATTTTCAAAGTAACTTTGAGAAATTATGCATTTTGATATTTTCAATCAGCACATGCAACGGAATAAGTCTGACAAAGATACAATTATTGTAGATTACTCAAATACAACTTGGGTTATAAGATAAATAAAGCAAATAAGCTAGATATCAAGTTCGAAAAATTAAAACATCAAGATGACAAGATATGCAAGAAATAAATATGTTGCACCAAATATTGAAATTAAAAGTGTAGGGAAGAGAGAATCAAACTCAAGAATTTATCATGGTTCAGCTACCAACCACTTATGGCTTACATTCAGTCCCCAAGCTTAACTTGAGATTTTCTTCACTATCTCTTAGACTTCATGGGTGCCTGGAAAACCTTTGTACAAATAAAAGCACTCTTCTCACCTTGGGATACCTCACCCTTGTGCTAAAGCTTCACTATAAGGGATAACTCACCCTTTTCTCTCTTGAGGGATACCTCACCCTCTTACAATGATTTTGAGATGAAGAGAAAGATCATAAATTCTCACAAAAGTAGATATACAACTTGAAGAACAAAGGAATAGAAGGATTTTGAAATAAAAAGCTCAAAATATGATTTTGATGATTCAAGCATCAAATCAAGTGTTCTAGAGTTTCTAAAGATGTAAATGCTTTAATATACACTTATTTATAGAGCCCAAGTCATAAAATAGTCATTGGTATTGTTTAGAAATGACTTTTTATGAAAACTACACGTTTATAGCTGTTAGGAATGCTTCTGGGCATGTGGTAAACAATTACGTGAAAGTTGTAATCGATTGCACGGCCTTTGCCAAAGTTGTAATCGATTACAGGACTTATGTAATTGATTACATGGCCTCTGGTTTTGAAAACTGACTTTAAAAGGTCATAACTTCTTCATTTCTTATCCAATGAAAGCAAATGACCACTCATTGGAAAAATCTGAGTCTATTTTCAAATGATATAAGTTTCACAACAAAAATCAAAGTATTGTCAAAGTTATGATAAAAAAGTAACCAAAGGACAGCTTTTCAAAACTCAAACTTGACCATTTTTCATAGTTTAAAACAAATGGTCATAACTTCTCCATTGCTTATCCGTTTCAAGGAAATAACCACTCATTGGAAAGATATTTGAGTCTATTTTCAAATGAAATAGGTTTTAGGACAAAACTCAAGGTATTGTAAAAGTTATGATCAAAAGAGTAACCAAAGGTCAACTTTTCAAAACTCAAACTTGACTATTTTTCATAGTTTTGAGCTACTACCAGACTAGCTTTTCAAAACATGTTTGTTGGGAATTTTAGCATGTAAGAACCATTTTTAAATAATTAAAAGCATATTTGAGCTCTTTTCATGTAAAACCTTTATTTTTACATAGGAGAAAGCCTAAAAGGGAAATATACCAATTCTAGTACTTAAGCTTCTTGATGTAATCCAAGCTTCCAAAAAAAAATTATTCTCTTCAAATCTTGCAAATTCTTAGAACATCTTATCATCTTGATTCTTCTTGAGTTGAGTATAAATGTGATCTTTTGCTTTCTTGTTGCAATGTTTACTCTTGGCACTTGGACCATCCTACAAAGTATTGCTCACTTAAATAAACATAGTTAGTCCAAATTCATAATTCAATATCTTCATATACATGATTCATAAATGTATAACTCTAGTTAATCTAACATGCATATAAGACTTTCACTGACACATCCAAATAAGACATTTATCAATTAATACTAGATATGCTTTATATAGGATACAACAAAGAATACTTTGCACATTTTCATTTAAATAGAGCCAAATTCAATATTAATTTAATACAACTCATATAATATATTATTAGATATATCCTATAAAAGATGCTATAAGGAATATGCATGATTCTTATATGAAATATAACAAGGTGGAGTATATGATCATGCATGATCCAATATAATCTATTAAGCACATCTATGTAGCATAATCATCATTCTTTTTGTCTTGTATTTGTCATCATCAAACTTATTTCCATTATCTCCCCTTTTTTTATGATGACAAATCACCAAAGAAAAATATGTTGACCAATATAAAAGAATAGATATTCGTGTAAGCATATCAAACAATAAGCACAAGAACATATTTTTCTTTCCAATTCTCACTCCCCTTATTTGACATTAACAAAAATGCTTTAGAAGGAAAGATAATATTTTCTCTCTCCCTATAGATAAAACTCTTGTTGCTAAAAAGAGTAGGATCATCAAAAACAAAAACTTATTCAAGTTATTCAAAACATAACTATCTCCCCCTTTTTGATTCTGCATATGGTTTAAGAAAGAGAGATGAAACAAGCATACTTTCAAAATATAAAAGATTATTCATGCAATGCTTGTCATATTTTGGTACATCAACATTTAGCATATAACAGCACTGAAACACTTTATGTAATCAAACAAGGATGTAAGCCAAGAGATATAAACAACTTAAGAGCTAGGCTCCCCCTCATTGAAGCACAAGATGGATAAAGCGAAATATGTATGCCAAGACTATATAAGCACATTACCATAAAGTAAAGTAATGCAAAAGATACATATTCTTAATCTATCAATCAATAACTATTTTAAAACTTCTCCCTCTTTCAAAAAGAATTTTACAAGAACACATTATATTTTCAAAAGCATATTAGAAGGGTAGAGAGGTTTTATATTAAAACCACATATTCCTTGAGAGAGATCAAACCCAAGTCAAAAGAATACCTGAAAGTATATATCCTCTCGTTCTCATTAAACAAGAGCCTTGAGAAAATAAAACACTTTGCAAAAAAAGAATTATCTTTTGAAGTATCAAGATGGGCTCTATAGAACATTTCAAAAGTTTGGAAATTTTCTTAAACATTCTCTAAAGATTTAATAAAACTTTTCAAAGCAAATGAAGAGAGTACTACATTTATAATACATATCCAATGATTTCCAAATTTTCAAGACAATTAGGAAGTAAAAATTCTTTCAAGGTCTTAAGACAAGTTCAAATGATTCTCAAGGATATGGAACTTGAAAAGTTTCTTCTAAATATAATAAGAAATTTTGCTTTTAAAAACTTTTTAATTGAATCAGAAATTCTTTTCAAAACAAGAACATGATTCTCATAGGTGTTATACCACTAAGAGATCATAGATTAAAAGAAACATAGATATCAAACATTCACCTTGATAAAATATGCTATAGGGATTTATAACATATATAATATCACAATAGCTTAGGGATAGAGATACTTATTGAGTTAGATATAGAGTGATGCTTCTTTAGAATGTTCTTCGTTTATTGGTCCTTTGAGTTTGAGCTTTCTTCCATTGCACACTCCATTCCATTGCACTTGAAAAAGTCTCCTTATGTATCTCTTCATTCAACTATTCTCTTTATGCATTTATGCTTAACATTTCAATATTTGATGGCTATATTTGAAACACATAGAGAAACTTGCAAAGCTAACTCTAAAAGTTCTCTAAAACATAGGTTAGCATCAAATATCATTTAAGCCCATTTACAAGCATAATTTAGGTTGATATATAATGTAAAGCATGTACCACATTATCAACCATGCAATGTTAGCTCTAACAAGAACAAAAGAAGGACATATGCACTTGAATCCAAAAGCATAGTTTAATCATTTTCAAAGCAAGATTCAAGTTTATCAAGAAAAACTTGATCATCATCAAAACATATATAGGAATTTTGGGGCAAACAATGATCATGTTAGACATGTTTTGTCAAGTAAGAAATTCCAGTATGCACACATGATTTAGGTTTCTTACATTGAAGTTCAAAGACAAGTTCAAGGCACAAGATGAATCATTTACTTCTTGTTTTCAAGATATGAACATATCAAGCAATTTCAAACAAGAAGACATATAACCTTTAACTTTCTAAGCATATGAGATTTCATATTTGAATAAAGAGAATTGGTCACAAGATCAAGAACAAAGATATTATCATAAAACGTGTTATTTCAAATAAGGTGTGTACTTATCTAGCATGTTAGCATATGTGAAGACACTTTCAAGACACAATACTAGAGAGCACAACTTAAGGCATGGTAAGACATAAAATAAGTCTCTAGTTCTCCAAATATCACATGATGTTCAATTTAAAGCATAAACAAGGATAGGAGATTGATATCACCAAAAGTGTACTCTTTGGATTTTTGTAGGTGACTCTAACTTCCATGCCTTAAGGCTCCTTGAGAATATCGTGACTCTCTATGTCATTCTTTTTATGTTTTAACCATTCTTGGAGAACTTGGACCACTTCAAATTTTTTAACCTCAAGTAGCATAGTTGTATTCCACTTCAATGCATGCTTGAGCTAATAGTCACCCCATTGCTTCTCTTTTGGAGTCTTGAACTTTACAAGTTCTACATTTTATACTTGAAAAACTTTGGCTGAAGTCATCTTCCTTTTTTGACTAAAACTTCTACCATTGGGCTTTGGAAACATTCTCCTTGATGATTCATCTTTCCTTTGATCAATTAGTCCATCCTTTTGAGAAATTTTCTACATAATTGAAACATTAGGAGGACATTTTGGTACCCATTTCATCTTGGGTCCTTGAATGTTAGTATTAGAGCCTTTAAGATCTTTATGAACTCATACCATACTATTTTTCATATAAGGATTTCTTCTATAATTGCATAATTGAGAAATATGTCCTAGATGATCACAAAAATTACAAACAATTAAATTTCATGATGACTTGGTCCTTTGAAGATCATTTTCGGAAAACTTAAGCCTTTTATTGTTTTTACATTCTAAACTATTTTTGCTATAAGCCTTGCTTGAATTTTCATGTGTAATAACATTAATTTTATTCTTATTAACAAGCATGTAATGTAAGCAATTAGAATCATTAGCTTTGGCAAATTTGAAAGATAAGTCCCCAACTTGATTTTCTAAATCAATGCACTTTTCACAAGAAGTTGAGGTTTCATATTTCAAAGACATTTCCTCATCAAGAAAAGCATATTCATTTTTCAAAGTCTTAATTTCATTTGCAATGGAGGAAATGTTTTCCAAACAAGATAAGTTTTTCTTTTCTAAAAACAAGTCATCATATAATTCATCATATGTACATTGTAGCTCATCATAGGAAGGACCATAATCAAGATAAGCATCATTTACCTCAAAGTTCTTTGGAGTCAAGTGGGAGGTTGACTCAATTTCTTACATTAATGATTCTTCATGGGAATCATCATCCTCATTCTTTCCCATCAAAGCTTCAAGAGTATATACCATTTGGTTTTTCTTTGCTACCTCTTCAAATTGAACATCATTTTGAGGATATTTTTCATAACAAGATTCCTTCATTGACTTTTGCTTTTCTTTCTCTCTATGTAAAACTTTATGCAAAAAATATTGTTAGCAATATAGATAGCAACAAGAGCATCCTATATATCTTTAAGACTAGAGCAACTCTTAATTTTAGCATAAGCTTCATCATTCAAACCACTTCTCAAAATTTACATAGCTCTAACGTTCAAAGAAAAACATTTCTTATCATAAGCATTCTAAGTTTATTTTGATTTGGAAATAAATCCATTAAGCACAACATCCCATAAATCTAGATCAATAAATTGTATATAAAATTCTATTCTACCTTTCCAATAAACAAAATGCACACCATCAAAGAATGGTGGTTTATCAATTTCAAAACCTTCCATTTTGAAAAGCTTTCAATGGTTGCTAACAAACAAGGATCTTTAACTCTAAGCGGTTAAGCTTTCAACAGAGCACGAAGCTCTGATACCACTAGTTAGCCATGACAACCATCACCCAAGAGGGGGCTAGATTAGGTGATTACAAATTTTCAAAGCAACTTTGAGAAATTATACATTTTGATATTTTCAATCATCAAATGCAATGGAATAAGTCTAACAAAGATACAACTGTTGTAGATTACTTAAATACAACTTGAGTTATATCATAAATCAAGCAAATAAGCTAGATAACAAGTTCTTAAAATCAAAACATCAAGATGACAAGATATGCAATAAATAAATATGTTGCACCAAATATTGAAATTAAAGAGTGTAGGGAAGAGAGAATCAAACTCAAGAATTTATCCTGGTTCAGCCACCAACCACTTGTGACCTACATCTAGTCCCTAAGCTTAACTTGAGATTTTCTTCACTATCTCCTAGACTTCATGGGTGCTAGGAAAACCTTTGTACAAACAAGAGCACTTTTCACAACTTGGGATACCTTACCCTTGTGCTAGAGCCTCACTACAAGGGATACCTCACCCTTTTTTCTCTTGAGAGATACCTTACCCTCTTACAATGATTTTGAGATAAAGAGAAAGATTATAAACTCTCACAATAGTAGATATATAACTTAAAGAACAAAGGAATAGAAGGATTTTGCAATAAAGAGCTCAAAATATGATTTTGATGATTCAAGGATCAAACTAAGTGTTCTAGAGTTTCTAAAGATGTAAATGTTTCAATAGACACTTATTTATAGAGCACAAGTGATAAAATAGTCGTTGGTAGTGTTTAGAAATAATTTTTTATGAAAACTAGCCGTTTATAGCTGTTAGGAACATTTCTGGGCATGTAGTAATCAATTACATGGATGTTGTAATTGATTACACGGCCTTTGCCAGAGTTGTAATCGATTACAGGACTTGTGTAATCGATTACATGACCTCTGGTTTTTAAAACTGACTTTAAAAGGTTATAACTTCTTCATTTCGTATCTGATTAAAGCAAATGACCACTCATTGGAAAGATCTTTGAGTCTATTTTCAAATGAAATAAGTTCATAACAAAAATCAAAGTATTGTGAAAGTTATGATCAAAAGAGTAACAAAAGGTTAGCTTTTCAAATCTCAAATTTGACTATTTTTCATAGTTTAAAGCAAATAGTCATAACTTCTTCACTTCTCATCTGTTTAAAGAAAATGACCACTCATTGGAAATATCTTTGAATCTATTTTCAAATGAAATAGGTTTTAGGATAAAACTCAAAGTATTGCAAAAGTTATGATCAAAAGAGTAACCAAAGGTCAACTTTTCAAAACTCAAACTTGACTATTTTTCATAGTTTTGAGCTACTACCATGACTAGCTTTTCAAAACATGTTTGTTAGGCATTTTAGTATGTAAGAACCATTTTTAAATAATTAAAACATATTTGAGCTCTTTTCATGTAAAACCTTTAATTTTACATAAGAGAAAACTTAAAAGGGAAATATGCCAATTCTAGTCCTTAGGCTTCTTGATGTAATCTAAGCTTCCAAAAAAAAATTATTCTCTTCAAATCTTGCAAATGCTTGGAATATCTTATTATCCTCATTCTTCTTGAGTTAAGTATAAATGTGATTTTTTGCTTTCTTATTGCAATGCTCACTCTTGGCACTTGGACTATCCTAAAAAGTATTGCTCACTTAAACATAGTTAGTCCAAATTCATAATTCAATATCTTCATATGCATGATTCATAAATGTATAACTCTAGTTAATCTGACATGCATATAAGACTCTCATTGACACATCCAAATAAGACATTTATTGTAACACCCTTATGGGGATGTCACATATAAAAAAGAAATAAATAAAATCTACCCAAGTTGTAAAACATTTATTACGTATTAATATGGGTTGTAAAACCATTCTTGATAAACAGAATATTATTAAAATAAAATAAAGCGGAAATATAAAGTAAATAGAACAACATCACTCATAATATACATAAGGTCCAAGTTATAAGTTATACAAATAATTTACAACTACAACTACAAATATTTAAACGAAAACAAAAGAAAAACAAAAAGAGTCAATATATACATACGCAGACGCGCCCAAAAATACATCATAAATATTTAATCCTCTGATGGATCACTCTCAGGAAACTCATCAGAAGATAAATATCCAAGATGCCTCGACACTCGGCGGACATGAGACCGCGCAGTCGATACGAGTGTCATCTCACTAGGCTCAATGGATACACCACCCCAATGACGCCTAATGGATAAAGGTAACTCTAGGTGTAGAAACACAGTCGTCGTCATCACTGGCTCGTCATCAAACCTATGACGTAGGGACACTATCAGTCGTCCCACATACGTCACGGAATCTCTGTCTCCTGGCATATACCAAGCTAACGATCCACCGTGAAACTCAAGTGTCACGAACCCCAAAAATCCAGGTACCGTCATACCCAAACTAATCAATCCAATGGATATGGATGATCAGATGGTTCTTGATCGTCGAACTGATCTTCGGCTTGCTGATCTTCCTCCTCCTCGGGATACAGAATCTCAAGAAGCTGGTCCTCTTCCTCAAACTCTTTACCGCGTAAAATAAATATACAGAAAACACATACAATAAAGAAAGAGGTAAGATAATCTAAAATCATCATAAACATGGCAAATAAGAAAACGACAAACAACAGATATACAGTTCATGCAATATGAAAAGCTATAACAGTAATTTAATAACAGTATAGTGTAAAAATCTAATTATCATAACAACATATGATTTCACAGATAAAACAATAACACATACAATATAACATTACAGATAAAATAAATTCAGAAACAGACAATATCACAGAACAATAACCAAATAAATAAATAAATAAAATAAATAAATAATGTTCAAGATATAATTAAATACAACATGACACGATCCTACTCCATGGAGCTAAACACAAACAGATATCAGAGAGAGAATGACTCGCAAAATCTATTAGTACCACGGCTGCCCAACCAAGCTATTGCGCTGTCACACTTTGCGTCTATAGCCCCACGTCACATGGAATCCATCATCCAAGGCATGGTGTAGTTCACGGTCTCACGTTGTGGCACTACAGGCAATGTACTATTAGATTTTACAAAATCTCGATTAAAAATAGTGCATGTCGAGTCCATTAGTGTGCTATCGGTTACCACGGCCCAGCGGAGCGACCGACTATCCATATATGGAATCTCGTACACTTACGTCTCCAAGTTCATAAAGACAATGAACCACACTACGTTTATCGCATCGACAACACGATGTGATTCACCTCGTCAACCAATCCACCAAAAACTGGCATAATCTCAAATACCAAGATAAAAAGATACAGTAAGTCCCACCGGACAAATACTGTTCCAAAGCCTGTACGGGTTCACCTCATAGCCCGACAGTAGAAAAATACAGAAATTCCAGAAAGAATATAGAAAATATCGTTTCGGTGAATCGCGTAGAAATTTTATCGCGTTTTCACAATCTCGTCATTTTTACAAACGTTTTTAAATCGCGTAAATATATTTTGCTGTTTTTAAAATCGTGTAGAGTTTTTTAACACTTTTTCTCAATCGCGTAAAGTTTTTAATACATTTTCTCAATCGCGTAGGATTTTTAATACGTTTTCTCAATCGCGTAGGATTTTTAATACGTTTTCTTGTTCAAATCCCTTAAAATTACTGTTTAAATAAACAGAAATAATAATTAATACTTTTAAACTACGTAAAATATTTTCCATACCGTATACTATCTTTTGGATATCTTTCCTATCTTATTTATCCATTTTTACTAAAAATTGACAGTATTTTACTTAGAAAATTATATTAATGATTTTCTAATTTTACCGTAAAAATTCTGTTTATTAAATTTTTAAACCATATAATTAAATCCTTTTGAAAACTACTAACATGCTTCAAAATACAGCATGAGCCATATGTTAGAATTTCTCAAAAGTTACTGTATTTTCCTTCTAACAATAAAGTCATTAATTTTAATCTTTAAAATTAATTCAAATCATTTTGTTTCTTTAAAACTCATTGGAGAAAAATTCTTTTTAACATATATTGCATCTTTATACTTGAAAATAGTTTGGAATTGATTTTAGAAATCATGAATTCTTGATTTGGCATGTTGGCCTAAATATATGTTTGGATCATTTGATTTCTAAATTCATTTTCCTTGATCTAAACAATGCTATCTTTTGTTAATTTTCCTAGGTTAATTAAATTACAATTTAGGGAAAATATGAGAACATTTTGGTTCTCCTTTTGTGTCCATGGCCGTGAGCCTTAAGATTGTGTTCTTTGGAACACTCATGCATACCTTAGCATGTTATTCACATCATATACATTATCATGCAATTCTAACACATGCAATATATTTTCTAACACATATAACCTAAATCAAAGCTTGTAGACATGCAATCAAAGCTTGTAGACATGCAAATTATTACAAGTATCAAATAGGAAAGCTACTAACAAATATACAAACACATAAACAAGCCAATAACAAATACACAAATGAATCCTTATGGATTCTACAATCACAAAAATCACACTCCATCTTCTTACCACCATCCATAGATGATAAGATTAGTCTTCCTCTTACCTTAAATGAAGACAAAAACTATTCTTTCACTCCTCCTAGGGTTTCGGTTTCACTCCACCAAATCACCTAGCAAGCTTAAACAAAACCACAAGTTACTAACCATAGAAAGAGAGCTTAAACCATGGAGAAATCATGGTTTAGAACTTTGAAAAAGAGTTTAGAAAAGAAAAACAAGAGATTTCACCTTCTTGGTACAATCTTCCAAGTAGGTTTTCAAGCTTCAAATGAAGGATTTAGCAAGAACTCCCAACTAGAGATGTTCTTAGGATTGTGTTTAGGTTTAGAAAACTTGGTTAGATGAAATTTTGGGTGATTGGATGGTGTAGTAGAAGCCTTGGCCGAATGCTTCTCAAAGAGAGCAACAATGGTGTTTAGGGTTCTTGGAAGAGAGAGAAAAGAGAAATGCATGCAAGAGAAGTCACTTTTGGTCTTCCAAAGCCTTAATGGCCGTAGCCTTCATGTGGGCAAGAGGTGCCCATTTGTGTTGGCTTCATCCAAGCCCTTGGATGCATCAAAGGTCAAGATTAAGCCTTGATTAACAAGCTTTGCTCTCATTGGTTGGTTTAAGCTTAGTCATCTAGCTTAGTCACCTAGCTTAGTCACTAATGACCTAGTCATCTAGCTTAGTCACCATGTTCAAGAATGTTCCACTCTTAATGATGTTTAATTAAACTACTAAGTTAACTGTTCAGCTAAACGTGGGTCCCGCAAAACATTTCTGGGTCCACTGTCATCTAATTATACTGACTAATAAAATAATACACAAAATTATTTTATTGGACAGTTAAATCCTAAAAATTAAAAGATTAATTATTGTCTCATTCAGAATTGGGTTTAGTAAGATCCCCCAGTCTGAATAATTAAAACAAGATTTCCTACCCGGAAAAATATTATTTTCCTGTCCCTGAGCAATCGCACAAGAAGTCCAAATAAAATCACAGACAGTAATATTAAGCACTGTAACATATAGAAAAATTAAAAACAGTACAATCGGGACGTAACGGTCATTTTTCTATTTTTTCCCACGACGTAGCAAATCATCCAAAAAGTTCAAATAAAATTACAGACAGTATTAATTGTCTGTATATCTCCCAGAAAAATTAAAACAGTAGCTCGAGAAAATTTTTATTTTACTGTATCGAAGCAAAATACGTAAAACGATCAAATAAAATTTTAGCCTGTAAAACATATTTGTATTTCATACAGAAAACAAGAAACAGTAAATAAGGACACAACAGTCATTTACACAAAAGCTCGAAAAACAGCAAACAGAACATTCGGGACATTTTCTAAAAATTGGGGTGTTACATTTATCAATTACTAATAGATATGATCTATATAGGATGCTACAACGAATACTTTGCACATTTTCATTTAAATAGAGACAAATCCAATATTAATTTAGTACAACTCATACAACATATTATTGGATATATCCTATAAAAGATGCTATAAAGAATATGCATGATTCTTATATGAAATATAACAAGGAGGAGTATATGATCATGCATGATCCAATATAATCTATTAAGCACATCTATGTAGCATAAACATCTATTAAGCACATCTATGTAGCATAATTATCATTCGTTTTGTCTTATATTTGTCATCATCAAAACTTAACATATTAAACCATTGAGACAAACTTATTTCCACATAAATAACTATATTTTATGGAGTTATCAAAAGGTATTCCTACACTTAAGTCAGGCGATGCACTGGGAGATAGGGTTAGGGTTTAGAGCGATACCTAAGTGATCAAGCTTGGTATTTATAGAGGAGTGCTGCTTAAAGGTTAAGCTAGATAGGCATGAAATTCCAATTTGAATTCTTATTAGTGCGTAGTTATAGTTGATTAAGGGCACATATTTGTTCCTATTTGTAATTGGAAATTGGCAATGATTTTGATGATTACAAACAAGAAGATTATTACAAGATCAAGTCCAAGAACTTTCAAGACTAGTTATAGGTCTTAGATCTTATGTAAAGGTAAAAAATGTTCACACTTAAGCTCTAAATTCGTTTTTCAAAAACCCAAGATAGCACTCAATGAATCAAAGTTTTTTCAAGTTTTTAATATGTTTTTAAAATCATAAGAAATGAATTTTAAGTGCTTGAAAGTTTTTGGAGTAATTGAACATGTTTGGCTTAAGATGGCTAAGTTTTTCAAAGTTAATTGAAGCTAAATAATCGAATATTGGCTTGTCATAATCGATTATCTAGGTTCAACGAATGCCCTATTTTGGGATTTTAAAAGCAATAATCGATTATGGGGTTTCCATAATCAATTAGCCAAAGTTAGAATGCCTTGGTTTTCAATCTTTCAGGCAATAATCAATTATTGAGTTTTAAAAAAGGCATTGCAGACCTCTTTGTTTAAAGACAATAATCAATAATGCCAAGTGGATAATCGATTATTGAGTTCCAGAAACTCATTTCTTTTGTACTATCACGATGATAATTGATTATGTGGTTCTAATAATCAATTACCTGGGTTTCTAAATACAGTAATAAATAGATAATAGCTCGCATTAAATGCCACCAACTACCTCCTAACGACACTTTAATGACTTGGGCTATAAATACAAGTCATTAAGGACTTAAGGGAAGGAGGAAATCATTCGAAAAGAGCTTGTTGAGCATTTATTATGAACTTTACTAGCCTTTAATATTATTACTTTGTTTTGAGCTAAAAATTATGATCATCCTTCTACCTATAGAGATTCAATTTATATAATATACTGTTGTGAGAGTTTTCAATCATTTTGCATCTAATTTCCTTTATAAGGGGGTGAGGTATCCCTCAAGAGAGAAAAAAGTGAGGTATCCCTTGTAGTGGGGCTCAAACACAAAGGGTGAGGCATCCCAAAGGTATTATGAATGCTCTTGATTGTAAAGGTTGCAAGCACATGTTCAAGCTTGAATGTTAGTGGATAAATCTTAGGTGAATCACTTGAGGATTGGACATAGGTCACAGGGAGTGGCTGCACCAAGATAAATCTTGAGTTTGCTTCTCTTTACTCTATCTTCTTTACATTTGTGCTTTGCTTATTATATGCTTTCTTGATTACTTTGCATCTTGGTTAGTTTATTGGTGTGAGAAGTGTTCATTTTCATCTATCTATTCATCTCTAATAATTAATAACTTCAACAAAAATTGATAAACATGCGTTTGTGGAAAAGTATGCAAAAATCTTTTACAAACTCAATTCACCCCCCTCTTGAGTTTGAAGCCACTTGGTAACAAGTGGTATTAGAGTTCAACTCTTGTGTATAGAGCCTAACAGTTTCAAGAGGAGAGATGGCTTCTTGAAATCCTTTTTCCTCAAAGTATGCTTCTATCAATAGATCTTCATTTTTAAATGGTGATGGTTATGTATATTGGAAAAAAAGAATGAAATTTTTTATTGAAACTATTGATTTAGATGTTTGGGATGCTATAGAAAATGGTCTTTTTATTCCTACACATGTTGTTAATGGTGTAAGAGTTAATACACCTGGAATTGAATGGATCGATGAGGATAAGAAAAAGGTTCAGTACTGTTTGAGAGCTAAAAACATCATTATCACAACCTTGGGGTATGATGAATTCTTTCGGATCTCAAATTGTAAAACAACGCAAGAGATGTGGGACATTTTGCAAGTCACCTATGATGATACTAGTGAAGTGAAAAGATCAAGAATAAATACTCTTACTCATGAATATGAGCTCTTTAGAATGAACTAAGGTTAAAACATTCAAGAAATACAAAAAAAGGTTCACTCATATTGTTAACCATCTTGCTTCATTGGGAAAAACTTTTCCTAATGAAGATCTTATTAATAAAGTTTTGATATGTTTGAATAGGCATTGATAACCAAAGGTGACGACTATTGCAAAATTAAGAAATCTCTCTACCATGACCCTAGCCACACTCTTTGAAAAGCTTCAAGAGCATAAATTAGAGTTAAATATACTTAATCAAAATGAGGAGGTTAACAAGAAGAATAAAGGAATTGCTCACAAGCCTACTTCCTCTATGCTTGATGATGATGATGATGAAGAAGATGGAGATGACTTGGAGAATCTTGAGATCAATAAGGAGAATCTTAGCCTTCTTGTGAAGAAGTTTGGAAAATTTCTCAAGAAGAAGGGAACTCAAAGAAGACCTCTATTCCCTCCAAAGAAGATTTATCATAAAAGGGAAGAAACTTCATTCACTCTCATATGCTATGAGTGTGGAAAGCCAGGACACATGAAGATGGAGTGCCCTATCTATCAAAAGAATATGAAAAAGTTTGAGAAGAGGCCTTCAAAGGACAGGAAAGGAAGAAGAGCCTATATAGCATGAGATGACAATAACATGGACTCAAAGGATAGCTCCAACAATGAGGAAGCTCACCTTTGACTCATGACTAGTGGTGAAGAGGAAGACAAAAATAAAATGGAGGTAGTATCCTCAACCCTTGATTTTTCCCCTTCCTATAATGAATTGCAAGATGCTTTTGAAGAATTACATGATGAATTAATAAGACTTGCTAAACTTGTTTCCTCATCAAAGAAAACTATGTCCTCTTTAGAAAACAAAATTTCCATCTTAAACAAGGAAATTGAGGAACTTAAGATTGGAAATGACGCTCTTGGATTGATTGATGTCAATTCTTCATGCATGACTTGCTCTTATCATGAAAATGCATCTACATCATCTTCTTGCTTTTCATATAAAGCTTTTGAAAAAGAGATTGAGGATTTGAAAAATATTCTTTCTAAATTTACCTTTGGAAAGGATAATTTAAAATATTGCTTGGAAAATAAAGATGTGTTTTTGAAAAGGCCGATTTAGGATATAATCCCAAAAACTAACAAAATCTCTATAAGAACTTCTTTGTTCCATCAAGCATATCAAGTAGTTCTTTCACAAAATGTTTTTATTGTGGCAAGAAAGGACATAGTGTATCAACATGCAATGCAAGGAAGAACAACAACAAAGTAAGGACTAAGATGGTTTGGGTACCCAAGGTCACCTTGCCCAAAACTAACATACAAGGACCCAAGAAAATTTAGGTACCAAAGGTTAAAAATTAAGTGCGTGTTGTAGGTGTGCTTGAAGGCCAAGAGCTCACATGGGTATCCTCAAATAGTGCAAAATATCTTATGAGTAAAGAAGATAATTCATGACTTTGGCATAGAAGAATTGCTCACATTCACAGGAATCACTTGAATAAGTTGGTCTCTAAGGAGCTAGTAATTAGACTACCTAAGCTTAAATTTGAAAGAAATAAGTTGTGATGCATGTCAAAAGGAAAAACAAGTAAATGTCTATTTTAAAGCAAAAAATGTTGTTTCAACCCCTAGACATTTACAACTTTTGCACATGGATCTTTTCGGACCCTCAAGAACTTTGAGCTTTGGTGGGATTTAATATGCACTTATAATTGTGGATGATTTTTCTAAGTTCACATGGACATTGAGTTTATCTCATAAAAATGATGATTTTCAAGCTTTTAGAAAACCTGCCAAAGTTATTCAAAATGAAAAGAGTTTTAACATTGCATTTATTAAAAGTGATCATGATGGTGAGTTTGAAAATCAAGAGTTTGAAACCTTTTGTAATGAAAATGGCATTGAGCATATATTTTTTAGCCCCTAGAAATCTACAACAAAATGGAGTTGTAGAAAGGAAAAATAGATTTTTGGAAGAAATAGCTAGAACTATGCTCAATAAGCCTAACCTTCCTAAGTATTTTTAGGTAGATGCGGTAAGTATCGCTTGTTATGTAATGAATAGGACCCTAATAAGATCACTTTTAAAGAAAACCTCATATGAATTTTACAAAGAAAGGAAACCAAATATCTCTCATCTTCATGTTTTTGGATGCAAGTGTTTTGTTTTAAATAATATAAATGATAACTTAGGAAAATTTGATGCTAAACTATATGAGGGTATATTTCTTGGCTATTCTAGTCATAGTAAAGCTTTTAGAGTCTACAACAAAATAACTATGACTATAGAAGAGTCCATACATGTTGCTTTTGATGAGACTAACCCAAATGGATTGAGAATGGATTTTGTTGATGATGTTGCAGAAATTTTGGCCAAAACACACTTGGAGGATAAGGAAAAATAAGCAAAGAAGGAATAAGAAAGTCAAGTTGATCCCCCAAGACAAGAGGTATCACAAGTCATGCATCTTCTTAAGGAATAGAGGACTTCAAGATATCATCCTCTTGACAAAGTGATTGGAGATGTATTGATAAACACAATTTTCATATATTAGTTAACTCTTATATTTAGTTTCTTAGACCTCTTACATACTTAATTGACTAGTTTTGACCACAATTTATAAGTTTGGGTTCAAATTGGGCTTAACTGTATTTTTTTTTAGCATTATTGGAGATTTTGCACTATTTCTGTATTTTGGGCATAACTTGAATTCTAGACATCTAAAAGTTATGAATTTTACCTTTTATGAAATCTAAGAGAAATCTATACAACTTTTATGAAATGCTCAAAGGATGAATTAGATTTATATTAAGTCAAATTGGGCCATGAAGTTAAAACATAGATGTTGTCGTTAGAACCTGAACGATGTGCAAAAATTGGGCCATAATTTGGGCTATTAGAGTCATTTGGAGCTGAAAATGGTGTCATTTGAAAGTTGAGACACAAATCGTCAATTCTTATAAGACAACATATCAAAACTATGATGTTTTGATAGTGTTTTCACCCTTTGAAATTGGCTGACGGGTTTAGAGAGTTGTTAAGACTGTTTTGGGCATAACTCTCTCATCCTAAACCCAAATTATGCAAATTAGGTGTCCAATTAAAGTTAAGAGGAAGAGGATTAACCCTAACTTGAGGGAAAACTTGAATTTTTAAGTTTAGAGATAGTTATTTAAGAAGCAGCAGCAACCACGAAACAAAACCCTAATTTTCTCCTAGTCGCTCTTACTTGCACTTTCTTTTTTCATCTTTCTTCTTCTCCCTTCTCTCTAGGTTTCTTTCTTTTCTATTTTTTCCTTTCCATCCATGGAGGGATAGAACCTTTTTAATCAATCCTAAGGACTGACAATATTGATGTTTAATTATAAGATCTTGTTTTGATTATTTTACATTTAATTACTAATCCTCTTTTACTTGTTGATCAATTTTATCTTTTACTAGTTAATTAAGTTTCTTTTCTACCTTTTTTATTTTAACTGACTCTAAATTGAATTTCTTAATTTGATTTGTATGTTGATGTGATATTTTCATAATTACCACATGTTTAATAAGGATTACAGAAACTAAACAATGCATCAAAGGCTTCTTGGATGTTGATTGTTAAGCTTGGTTGAATTATGGGTTTTACATTAATTTAGGATTAGATGGGTGCTTAATTCATTTAACTTTGATTAATTAAATTCTAGATGCTTATATAGTAGAGAATTCATGGATCATCTTAAGGCTTCTTGATGTGATCTAACACCAAGAATCTAATTAGCAATTGAATGAATTCCTAGTGATCAATGATGGATTAAATTCAAGATTAGTCGATTTTCTTGGATTGGTTATTTACTTAATTCAGTTTACAATTTTTAATTACTTTCTATTAATTAATTTTGAAACCCTTTTCCCCTGTTAACCTCTTAATTTGATTGCTTGATTTGAGTGATCAAAGGGCTCGACTTGGTTATGCCTTATACTACAAGTATTTTAGTGAATCGGTTTATAAATTGATATAATTTGATAGTCTCGACAACTATCAAATTTTGGCACCATTTCCGGGGATCAATCTAAGTTTAATTAATTATATTATGAGTATAATTAGCTATTAACCCTTTACTAACCCTTGTTTTCCTTGTTTCAGGTAGTTTTCAACTCAATTTAGGCCTTTATATGAAATTTTGTATGGACAAACAATTTCAGATTGGGCTAAAAATTGATCAATTGAAGGAAAACAATGTGTTCTACAAGGCTCACTATTTTAGTGAGGTCCACCCTATCTTGGCCAAATTCCATCGTTTAGACCACTTTTTCATTTTTTGAAGATTTCTTATTGAATTTTAGGGTACCATTTTTGAATAGTTTTCACCTTGTGGTGATCCCATGATTTTTAAAATTGTGTAGATAGGGTAAGTAGTGTTATTTTGGTATAATTTTAGTGTTGTATTGTCCATTTTGTATATTTTGTGTTTATGAACTTTTGCATGTTTTATGACCAGGTCTTTTAGTAATCATTTGCTTGACATTGACCTTGATATTTAGATGACCTTGCATGCATTTAATAGAACTCATAGGCATAATGAAATAATAAATTATGAAATTGAAACTGAACCTGAGAATATAAGTTGCACTGCCACTATGGCTGATAATACCGAAATTGAAACCTAACATGAGAATACAAATAACACTGCAAACATGGTTGATAATATGGATAATAAGACTCTTAAAGAACTAGTTGCACCTGATGTGAATTACCAACCTTTGTGTATTCAATATCCTAATTTAAATGCTAATTTTGAATTGAAATATAGATTGATACACTTGCTGCCAAAGTTTCATGGACTTGCAAGAGAGGATCCCCATAAGCACTTGAAGGAGTTCCACGTGGTGTGCTCCACCATGAAACCACAAGGTATTCTTGAAGAACACATCAAATTGAGGGTCTTTCCTTTCTCATTAGATGGAGCAACCTAGAATTGACTGTATTACTTGCAGTTAGCTGTCATAACAAGTTGGAATGATATAAAGAGATTGTTCATAGAAAAGTTCTTCCCTGCCTCCAGAGCTGTTGCTATTAGAAAGGATATATGTGACATAAGGTAAATATAAGGAGAAATTTTGTATGAGTATTGGGAGAGATTCCAAAAGCTGTGTGTAAGTTGTCATCATCAGCAAATCAGTGACTAGTTGCTAATTTAGTACTTCTATGAGTGTGAACACTCAATTTTGTTCAGGTTATTAACACTTTTTTATTAAAAAAATAAAAAATAAAAAAATAGTTAAAATTAATTAAAAATATAAAAAGAAAAAAAGAAAAAGAAAAAAAAAAATAATAAAGATAATAAAAAATTTAAAAAATATATAAAATATATATAAAAAAATATGGCTCAACTTTCTTACATAAGCTTAACCCATGTCTCATAACCCGACCCATCGACCCATTATCCAACTCATGACCTATATACTATTAAACACCCTAGCAGCTACCATTAGACCAATCTCTCATCTCAAACCCTAGCCACTATCGCCCTCTAAACCCTATTTTCCTCCTATAAAAACCCATAACTCAGAGACAAGCAACAGACATGAATTCAGACACTTTTTCTGCATACAGTCATAACACAAAAAAAATACCCTACCATCTATTCATTTAGCTACCAATCCCTCCATTAACAAAGAAACCTCTCACCCAAGCCACTGTAGTTTCTTTGACCACTAACAATAGCCACAAACTTTTCTTATTTTCCCTCATTATACACCTTTAGGCAACACCAAAGGCCACTAAGTTTTCCTAACCAACCAAAGCAATAATCACCAAAGCCACCATGAAACTTAATATTGTTCACTTACAAAACTTTCTCTCATGGTCATTACCAGCCATCAAAACCTCCCTGTCTTCACGCATTTATCACCTCTGCATCCTTAGCCTCCTTTCCATTCTATTGACACATCAAACAATAACCCATCTTCATCCACAAACACCAAATTTATGCCATATCCAGGCACTGAACCATTGCTAAAGAAACTAACCAAGCCAAACATCTTCATCACCATCCTTCACCCAAACAGAACCACCCCCGCTCTTCCACCACAACAAGGCTTCCTCCACCTCGCCACCTTCAACCCAACCATCCCCACCTCTGCCATATACCTCAAACCATCACAACAACATCTTCCTTCCACCCACCATCAACCTGCACCAATGCACATCCCAAACCAATGAACACAACATCCTCACCGTCCTTCACCATTATCACGAAACCAATCCCCACAATAAAGTGAACCTATCACCACCAAAGCCAAGATCTCCGCTTTCCAGACCTAGTCATTCACCATGGACTTCATCGTCAACCACCCGCAACCACCATCACCCTTGTTTTGCTCTAACACCATGCATAACCCTAAACTGCAACCCCTGCTCACACTACCAGAATAACAGCACCACGAACCCAAATCCCCACCTATGCGCGCACCCATCCAATCGAAATAGCACCACCACGAACCTAGATCTGACCAACAAACGCTGCACCATGAGCTCATCGTAGACCACCGCGAGCAACACCACATTCTGCCCAGAAGGTTGCTCCTCCATACCCATCAACCCAGATCTGCAACCCAGCACCACTACGTTGCCAGCAACCGAGCCTTGCACTTCCACCATCTACCTCAAATTCTACGCACAAAGATATAAGGGCATCATCCCTTTCTCCCCTTTTTTGTTAGTTTGCTTAACTTTTTTATTTTTATGAAAAATGACAAAAAGAAAGGTTTTTTTTTAAAAATAAAATAAAATGAAAAAAATTAAATTAAATAAAATAAAAAATATGATTAACGGTAGAAAATTAAACGGGGATAAAAAAAAGAAAGAAAGGAAAATAAAATAAGATGTTTATTTCTTCATTTGGGTCTTGTATTACTTATTATTTGTTTTATATGATCCATGATCAAATATTTTTTTCAAATAAAGATGTTTATATGTTTTATGGATTATTTTCCTTAGCTGGAATTTTTAGCGAAAGAGCTACACTTTCTTGGTGGTTCTGAAGTGGGTTGAGAGGTCCAAGCCTGGAATGGTGAGTGGAGCAACTTGAGAGGACATCCCCACAGCCACCCCTGTTCATGGTCTTTTTGTTCTTCATGATGATTCAACCATGTGCGTGAAATGTGGTGAAAAGAGTGGAAGGAAAGTGCAAGGAAAATGTTTTAGGAGTGAATTCTCACAAAGAACAAAGAGGCCATGAAGAGGGGTGGCTGTGGGGATGTGCTCTCGCTCCTCCGCTCACCATTCCAGGCTTGGACCTCTCAACCTACTTCAGAACCACCAAGAAAGTAAAGCTTTTTCGCTAACAATTCTAGCTATAGAAAATAATCTAACCAAGGTGTCTAACTACAACTTTTTGCTCTAGTGAGTCCTTAGACAGTTTTAGAATGATTGAGCGACTTGAACTGATTAATTTTATGAGCATTAGGAAGAATATTTACCTAGATTTAGTTAAGGTATTTTATACAAATTTAAAATATGAGAATGCTTGCCTAATGACCGAGGTGAAGAAGAAATCGATAGTTATTACTCATGATATATGGTATAGGCTTACTGGTCTAACATTTAATGGTACAATTTTTTATGGTGCTAATAATGTATAGGGAGACAATTATGACTACAAAATTACCTTAAACTCTATACTAAGAATTGGATATAGGCCCAGATAGAGGTTCATGCCCACTGGGCTCACTATGGAGAACAGAGTGCTGTATTATATCCTGTCTAGGGACTTGATTCCCAGGGGAAGCAATTACTCCCAAGTTCTAAAGGATGACGTGCTCACCATGTGGGAAATGAACACTGACAGATCTATCAACTGGGTGTGCTATGTCATCCAGCACATGCTAAAGGCTAGAAAGTGTAACCATCCCCTGCCCTATACCATGCTCATCACAACTATCTTGGAGCATTTCTATATTCCTTTGTCTGGAGAGGCAAAAAATAAGAGTTCTGATGGACCAGAGTCCATTAGTGCACATACACTGACAAAGCTCCAATTAAAGAAGATTGATGACAAATGGTACTATCTTTATCATGGAGTTAATGGACACATTCCTCAAGGGGCTGAGGAAGATGATAAGGAAGAAGACCAGCAACATGCTCCAGTTGCAACTACCTTGGATCTCTTTATTATACCATGTAAACCGAGACAAGGTTCTGTTTTTAACATCCACCATAATCAATTATGGCTTGATCTCATAATCGATTACACAAACATAGTAAAAAAGGGGGAGTCTCGGTCTTCATATATAACCGATTATAACCATGCTCATAATTGGTTATGGCTTATACCCGTGAGCTCCATTTACTCTCATAACCGATTACATAAGATGCATAATCAGTTATGGGCCTTCATCTAAAGCCAAACCTAGAAGCTCCCATTGTCATGAGTAAACCCTTTTCCACCATTGTCATCTTCTTCCTCTCTCACCCACTCACACCGACTCACTCAAACACCTCTCCTACCCTAAATTCAACCAAAATCCACCACTAAACCTCACTTTCCATCAATTTTCACTGATCAAAACCTCTATTTTCTTCCACTTTTTCACCTCCCATCACATTTTCTCTCTCCTAAACTAAGCCCTGACCTCCATTATCAACCATGGCAAGCAGCTCATCTTGCCCTAAGAAAGCATGCACCAAACAACCCAATGTGACTAAGGAACCATCTCCCCAAGCCAATGAACCAGATTATTCCCTTGAACTTGACCTTGGCAGGTACTTCTCTCATCCAGCTCAAAGGAAGAAGTTTTAACTGGAGTTCATGGTAGAAACTTCATTCAACCAAAGTACATGGACTAGGAATTCTTTGACGAAGTAGGATTCACATACCTCACAAAACTCTTGAATTTTCACGGGCTGAAAACATTTATCTCTGCTCCAAGTAAGTACTACTACTCTAAAGCTACTAAAGTTTTCTTCTGTAATCTGAGCATCGTTGGAGTAAATTTGATGTCTGAAGTTAGGAGACAAGGGGTAATTGTAACACCTAGTCAATGGTCTACTCAGTTTGGTTTAAATTTTTCTGGGAAAAGGTTTGCTGACGAAAATCATTCAAAATTGAAAAAATTTGATAACAGATCAACCATTAAGGGAATGCTTCAACCAGGCATTCTTGTTCCAACTGGAAAGAATTTCACAGTTGGAAATCTGTGACCATAAGATCATCTTCTTCACTTTGTTTGAGTTCATATTCTAGTTCCAAGGGCTAGCAATTATGCCCTGGTTGAGGAGAAAGATGTGTTCTTGATGTGGGCTATGAAAGAGAGATTGCACATCAATTGGTCATTTTACATCATGCACTACATGAAGAAAGCCAAGGGCAAGCTTATGATGGATCTTCAATATACCTTAGTTGTTACCCAAATCCTAGATCATAAAAGACTCCATGAAGCTTGTGTAATTGATATCATTAGCCACCACAAATTTGGGAAAGCCACATTCAACTGAATGCAAATCAAAAGAATTAATGGTAAATGGGTTTATGGAAGAGGACAAGAAGCAGCAACAGTAGCTGATAGTTCTCATGCTCTTATAGAGGATGCCCTTGCAAACAATGAAGACCATCTTCTCGCTGTTTTTCAAGACATTTAAGCTCAAAATAAAAGAATTGAAACGAGGCTTACAAATCTTCAAGCTTATCAAGAAAATAGCACCACAACAATCTATGATCGCCTCAGTGCCATGGAAGATCGTCTGGATAGGCTTGAGCGATGCTTTCCGGAGGATCATGGGACTTGAGTTTGGATCCATTTTACTTTGTCAAGATGTTTGTTATATGTATAACTCTGTTTTTCTATGTTTTGCTAATTATCATGAGTATAACTCTGGTTATGGTTGGTTTATGTTCTTGCCTTGACTATTATGATCTTGATGATATATTGTGGCAATTCATTTATGTTTTGATGATCCTATTGCTTAATATTATTCTCGTAATATCTGTCAATTAGCAATGGTTTTGCACTGTCTTTTCTCTCTTTGTCAAAATACATGGAATATCTTTTTTTATTATGACAAAAGGGGGAGAAGAAAGTCTTTGGGAAATGGTAAACAAAATGTATAAATTCAATGATTCTGGGATTCCAATATCAAGGGGGAGTTCTGCAAACTCTGAACTTGTCACCTCTTGAAAAATAGAGGAGGAGTAAGTTTTATTTAATACCTTGTGTGAATACCAATTTAATTGAACTAATGCTTTTCTCAAATGATTATTTGTCATCATAAAAAAGGGGGAGAATGTGAATGGCAATGGTCTTGGTTTTGATTATTAACAAACAAGAAAACAATGAAGTGCAAAAGATCAAGTCCCAAGTTTTTTTTAGATTAGCTAATAGGACTTAGATTATATGTAAAGGTATAATAGACTCACACAAAAGCTCATTTCTTATTTCTAAACTTATTTTTAAAATGGCTTTGCATAATCATATTTTCATTTGTGAAAATTGTGTTTAAGATTAAGTAAAATGCTTTTAGAAAGTTCAAAAAGATTTTGGATATCCTTGGTTGAGAATTTCTTTAAAAATCATATGTTTCTAAGCAAGCCATAACAGGTTATGGATTTCTCATAACAAGTTATGGATTTCCTATAACAAGTTATGGATTTCTATAACAGGTTATGAGGCCAAAAATGAAGCGTGCCAATATGGTTTTTAAAGGGTCATAACCGATTATGAATAAACTCATAATAGGTTATGAAATGTTCCATAACTGATTACAACTATTTGAAAATAGGTTATATGTTGTTACAGAATGTGTGCTATTTGTTTTTAATGTTCCATAATCGATTATGCCAAAATCATAATAAGTTATGAAAATTTTCATAATTGATTATGAGAAAACTCATAATAGGTTATGACATTTCATAACAGGTTATGATAAGCTCCATAACCAATTATAAAAAACTCATAATAGGTTATGAAGTTAGATAAAAGCCCAGGATGTCATCTTTGTAAGCCATAACCGATTATGGTTATGCCATAATAGGTTATGGTCAATTACAAAACACTTTCCCAATGGCTCCTTTGAGAGCATTTAATGCCCCAACTACTTCTAACATCTCTTAAATGCTATGGGCTATAAATGAAAGTGTTTATGCATTGATTATAGGTTGGAAAACATTCTGAAAAACATTCTTGAGCATTAAATACGAGTTTTCTCATCATTTCATTGAATACCCTATTTTGAGCTTCAAGTTGTGAGAATCCTTAGTACCACAATTCTTCAATATATATTATCTGCTCTAGAGATAGTTTCTTTCATTTAAATCTTGTATAATCTGTCAAGAGAGGGTGAGGAATCCCTCAGAACAATTAGGGTAAGGTATCCCTTGAATATAGAGGCTCAACCACAAGGGTGAGGTATCCCAAGGTGTGTTGAGTGCTTCAAATTTGTAAAAGTTATCAAGTACCTAATTTCAAGCTTGAAGATATAGTGAAAATCTTGAGTAGTTGCTTGAGGACTGGACGTAAGCCACAAGTGGATTAGTGGTTGAACAAGATAAAACTTGGTGTCTATTTTCCTAACTCAACCTATTTATAATGTGCATTATTTTATTAATTTACTTGAATGCTATCTCCCTTGTCTAGTTCATTTGAGTGTTATATCTTTCTATCTCATTCATTCATTCATTTCTATTGATTAATAGTTTTAACGAAAATTGGTAATCAAAGGTTTTACGAAAGATTTTCGAAAAGTTTTTATAAACTCAAATCACCCCCCTCTTGAGTTTTGAGACCACTTGGTGACACAGTTGAGGTAAAACGATTAAGAATAAACACTCTCACTCATGAATACGAATTGTTTAGAATGAATTAAGGAGAAAGTATTCAAGAAATGCAAAAGAGATTCACATATATTGTAAATCATCTTATTTCATTGGGAAAGACATTTCCTAATAAAGATCTTATTAACAAAGTTTTAAGATGTTTGAGCAGGAATTGACAACCCAAAGTAATGGCTATTGTGTAATCAAGGGATTTTTTAACAATGTCTCTAGCCACTCTATTTGGGAAGGTCCAAGAGCATGAATTGGAACTAAATAGACTTAATCAAAATGAGGAGCATGATAAGAAGAAAAAGGGGATTGCACTTAAAGCAACCTCCTCCATAATTGAAGATGATGAAGATGGAGTAGGAAACCTTGAGCTAAATGAAGAAAATCTTAGTCTTCTTGTGAGGAAGTTTGGAATATTTCTTAAGAAAAAAGGAGTTCAAAGAATACCATATTTCCCTTCCAAGAAGACCTTTCATAACGGGGAAGGAACCTCATCAATTCCAACATATTATGAATGTAGAAAACCGAGACATATGAAAATGAAATGTCTCATGTATCTAAAGAAGATGGAGAAGTTTGAAAAGAGGCTAAAGAAAGGAAATGAAGAATAGCTTATATAACATGGGAGGACAATGATTGGATTCTATCGATGGCTCAGAAAATGAGGAAAGCCATCTATGTCTCATGACTCAAAGAGAAGAAGAAAAGGAGAGTGACACCGAGGTAACTTCTTCTAACCTAGACTCTTCACCCTCCTATAGTGAATTACAAGATACTTTTCATGAATTGCATGATGGATCCTTAAGGCTCACAAAAATAGTTTTATCTTCCAACAAAACAATCTCTTTATTGATCAAGGAGATTAATGAACTCAAAATTACGAATAAGACTCTATGACTTATTGATGCTAACTCATTATGCATAAATTATTCCTCACTTGATAATTCATCCATTCAATTACCTTGCTCTTCTTGTGAAATGTAATGTCCTTACTATTATTACTAATAGTGTACCCGGATTTACACCAAAGCAATAATAGCAAGCACATCACCAAAGTATTAATTAAAAACATTAATTATACTTTCCATTAATATATAAAAGTATGAGCCTAGACAAGGTGTAATAATAAATTACACATACACTAAAGGAGTTTATACAAGAGTACATCATAGTACAAAATATATATCATATGCCTTCAAGTCATTTCCCATACATTCATCATACAAAATTCTAAATTAAAAAAAAATATCCATTGCTGCTCGTATCATTGCACTGCAAGTACTGAACCTGGAATTATCATGGAATAAATAATAATAATAATCGGGTGAGAATAATAATTCTCAGTATATTCTATTAAAAAAATGTCATCACAATAATTCCAGCTGTTTCGGGAAAAATCATATTCTTTTAAAACTTAAATTAATTATATTCTTATTTATATAACTAGGAAGGTGGCAAACTACTAAATCTAGTCCTTCCTCTTCCCGAAATAGAATTCCATTTTTATAGTTTTCAAAAATATCCAATATCAACAATATAATTTACTATCACAGTTAATTCCCAGAGAACATTTCCAAATACAATTACTATAATACCAATCTTATTCAAGCATCCAAATACATATGCAAGTCCTATCATGACATACAAGTTCAAGTTAATTTTTAGTGCTTATTCAAATTCTCGCTTATTTACTATCTAAAATATATGACATTTACTTTTGAGTTATATCCTTCAGATACAAGGATTTTAAATTTCCTCCAAGTACGAGGTTTAGATTATATCCTTCAGGTACAAGGATAATAAACTAAATATCATTCTCATATTATCTTCCCCAGGTACGAGAAGTATTCTCATAATTTATTCTCATATTAACTTCCCCAGGTACGAGAAGTATTCTCATAATCTCTCACACAATATAAATTCTAGGACCAACTACAAATACAAGTATTATGTCCAATAGATAATGAGGGTGATACCACCTCTTCAATATATCAAATGTCTAGGATCACCTCCAAGTACGTGGATCATATCCATTGTCATTGGAATTCAATTCATCTTTATTTTGATTCAGTACATACTCAACCTTATAGAGTCAAAAGAATGATACAAATTCACACTCCAACTCAACCTTATCATCAAAGAGAGCATATTCAATACAAAATCTAGCTCAACTTGAATAATCATAGAGCAATACCAATAGATTCCATCATCACATTTCACAAATTCTCAATAAATTCATAGTTCTCAACAAGTGTGCAATTCCCTTTTATTCTTCACATTCTATGAATACTCAATATACTTTAGTTTAAGTAAACATTATCCATAATCATTAATAAATCAAATGGAATGCAATCCTAATACTAACTTCTTAAATCAACTTAACCACCATAATTAACCACCAGGAAACAGCAAGAATACAATTTTAATTCAAATTCCTTTCTTCAATCCAAAACAAACATTCGGCCAAGAGGATGAATCCAACCACATAGCAACATAGAATCACATAACTAGAATCACAACAAAGTATAATTCCACAATTTCATGTATAATCAAACAAATAAGTTCTAAGTTTTCCAAAACATGGCTAAATATGCCATGGTCATTAATCATACAATCAAATTACATGATTAACTTTTCTTATTCATTTTTAATCCCCAAAACTTTATATATATATATATATATATAGATATATATATATCTATATATATATATATATATATATATATATATATATATACATAAAGATTCAAACAATTTCCATGCTTTGAAATCTTGGTGTGAGAACTATTGATCATAAGATCAAGTATTTTCTAACATTACATATTAAACTCTTTCATAAAAATTTTACCAGCAATAACACAATAGTAACAATAAATTAAAAGAACAACACAACAACAACATTACAGCAAAAAAATATAGTAGCAACAACAACAACACATAGCAATAACAAAATAGCAGCAAAAATGCAGGAGCAATAATAGCATACGGCAGCAAGATAACAGCAAAAATAACTCACAGCAGAAATACTTAATAGCAGGAATAATTCATAGCAAAAATAGTTAATAGTTGAACTAATTAATAGCAAAAATAATTAACAGCATAATTAATTAAAAGCAAAATTAATTAACAGCAAAAATAATTAACAACAAAATTAATTAATAGCAAAAATAATTAACATCAAAATTAATTAACAGCAGAAACTATTAATAGCATAATTAATTAATAGCAGAAACACAACTAGATAGTAGCAGTACAAAAAGACAACAACATCAATAAAATACAACAGCAGCATAATTCTTCCTTCAAGCTTTTGTTTTGGCCATGTTCAATATAGACACAAACAAAATTTTTTTTTGCAAAGAAAACATAGAAGAAAGAATATAAAGAGAGAATAATCAGCCCTACCTTGTTTCCTTTAGTTTACTAAGTTTAGCCTTCAATTTTCTCCAATTTTTCTTTCTTTTCCCCTCCTTCTTTTCTTCCTTTTTGCTTATTGCTTTCTCCTCTATTCTCAGCCGTATATTGTGCTGTTTAATTGTGAATAATAGCCAAGAAAAAAATGAGTGAGGATATAGGATTGAAATCAAGATAGAAATGGATGAAAGGAGAGTGATGGTGTAAGTTTTTGAAAGCTTAAAAGGCTTGGCCGTATGAGAGTTTTTTTCTCTATTCTTGTTCAGTTTTCATATGTAGAGTTGAAGGAGAAAAACATGAGAGATTTCGAGAGAAATCTGGAAGTGTAATGGCGGTGGAACATAAACAAAGGTAACTGAGAATTTTATGTTGTAACTTTTGAATCTGTTACGTATATTATAATTTTCTAAAACTAAGTTTTCAAGTATTCATAAGTGTTATGAAAAATTTTAGAACTCATCTTAGTTATTGGATTTATTTTTTCATAATTTTTCATATACTACTATTTATCAGTTAAACTTCATTACTTGGTCCCAAAATATATTAAGCTGATGGATTAAGTAATAAGCTTACTGATACTTATCTTAATTAGAATTTTATACCAAAATATTCGCCATGTTATATTTGCCATCTCCTTGTAATTTCATAATTTTCTGAGTTACTTAGCTATTTCATAACTGTTCCAGCTATTTCTTCACAGTATCATTAAAAATACCAAACTTGCTCAATTGACTCTCCAAATTTTTATATAATTATTATCAATGGTCCTTAGCAAGGAAATAATTTTTCTATATTTATTTCTATCATATCAACTGATTTAGAAGAAACCTTAATTATTGTTTTGTATTTAAAGTTATCAAATTACGCTCAAACTGGTTCAAAAAATTACTCGAATTAACAGATAACTCTTATCAGTATTACTAAGCTTCTATAACCCTAATTAGGACTTATTAGGTTAGGGAGGATGTTACAATTCTCTCCTCTTTTTAAAAATTTTGTCCTCAAAATTTGATTATCTAATATGAGAGATTCCCAATACTCCCATATCATATTAAAATTTCTTTTCCAAATAACTTTAACTTTTTCACATAAAAGAGAAATTTTAGGTTGTATGCTCACCTTGCTCTAGATCAGAGGATTGCGTCATTTCTTTGCCTTCTAAAGTATACACTCTTCCTATGGTCTTAGGTTTGGCATTGGGTTTTTCTCTCGGTCCATGAGGACAATCCCTGGCATAATGTCTGGTTTTACCACAAGTATAACATACAACCTTATCCAACCTACAAGCTGTAGTACCATGATAATTCCTACAATTTGCACATTGTGGTCCCCAAGTTTCTTTCTGAATTGGTTTTCTTTTTTCTTGTTGATCTTTGAAAGGTGGAGCACTCTTTTCAAATTCCTCATCCACCCTTTTTCTTTTTTGAAAACGTTGTTGTCTATATTCTTGTTGCGGCTTCAAACCTACTGACTCCATAATTTGACATCTTTCTACCAAAGTCTGAAAGTCTCTAATCATCAATGGTTTCACCATTCTTTTGATTCTCTCTTTTAATCCATCTTCAAATTTGATACATTTCCAATTTTCATTTGGGTTATACCAGAAATAAGAAGAAAATTTTGATAGCTTCTCAAACCTTGCAACATATTCTCCCATCGACATATTTTCCTGCTCCAATTTCAAGAACTCCAATTCTTTTGCTTCTTGCAAGTTTCTTGGAAAATACTTATCCATGAAGGTTGTCCTAAATACTTCCCAGGTCACCCGTATACCAGATGCTTCCTTTAACCTTCTCATATCGTTCCACTAATGTTCAGCTTCTTCATTTAACATGTAGGAAGGGAATGACACTTTCTGGTCATCCCTACACCTCATTACTGCAAAGATCCTTTCTCACTGTCTCAATCATAATTATGCTTTTGCTGGATCATATTCTCCTTCAAATGACGAAGGATTTAGCTTTCTGAATTCAGATAAATCATGGAAGTCCTAGTTTTCTACTAAAGCAACATTCTGCATTGGAGTTTGTTGTGTATTAGCTTGCATTTCTGCTAATATCGTATTAGTCATAGCTACTTGCTCTCTAACTGCAGCAGCTATGTCTCTAACAGCCTCCGACATATCTGGAGTATCACCTCTATCTCCAGTATAGGCCCTACCTCGGCCACGGGTACGCCTGGTCAATGCCATAGCCTCCTACACACACAACACATTATATATTGAGTTGATCAGACTCAATATTATGTAACAATGCGACAGTTAACTATAAACATACAAACTCAAGGTAGTTATGCAATTCTACCTATGCATCTTATCATTAAGATAAGACAAATGCATATTATCATGCTTAAAGCATAGCTAGTCCATACCTCGACTCAACAGGATGAACTGCTCTGATACCAAAATATAACTTCCTTACTATTATTACTAATGGTGTACTCGGATTTACACCAAATCAATATTAGCAAGCACATCACCAAAGTATTCATTAAAAACATTAACCATGCTTTCCATTAATATATAAAAGTATGAGCCTGGATAGGGTGTAATAATAAATTACACATACACTGAAGGAGTTTATACAAGAGTACATCATAGTACAAAATATATATCATATGCCTTCAAGGCATTTCCCATACATTCATTATACAAAATTCTAAATTCAAAACAAATATCCATTCCTGCTCGTATCATTGCGTTGCAAGTACTAAACTCGGAATTATCATGGAATAGATAATAATAATGGGGTGAGAATACTAATTGTCAGTATATTCTATAAAAAATGTAATCAGAATAACTCCAACTATTTCGGGGAAAATCACATTCTTTTAAAACTTAAATTAATTATATTCTTGTTTATATAACTAAAAAGGTGGCAAACTGCCAAATCTAGTCCTTCCTCTTCCCCAAACAGAATTCCATTCTTATAGTTTTCAAAAATATCTAATATCAACAATACAGTTTACTATCACAGTTAATTCCTGGAGAACATTTCCAAATACAATTACCATAATGCCAATCTCATTCAAGCATCCAAATACATATGCAAGTCCTATTATGACAAACAAGTTCAAGTTAAGTTTCAGTGCTTATTCAAATTCTCGCTTATTTACTTTCTAAAATATATGACATTTACTTTTGAGTTATATCCTTCAAATACAAGGATTTTATATTGCCTCTAGGTACGAGGTTTAGATTATATCCTTCAGGTATAAGGATAATAAACTGAATATCATTCTCATATTATCTTCCCTAGGTACGAGAAGTATTCTCATAATCTATTCTCATATTAACTTCCCCAAGTACGAGAAGTATTCTCATAATCTCTCACACAATATAAATTTTAGGACCAACTCTAGATACGAGTATTATATCCAATAGATAATGAGGGTGATACCACCTCTTCAATATACCAAATGTCTAGGATCACCTCTAGGTACGAGGATCACATCCATTGTCATTGGAATTCAGTTCATCTTTATTTTGATTCAGTATATACTCAACCTTACAGAGTCAAAAGAATGATACAAATTCACATTCCAGCTCAACCTTATCATCAAAGAGAGCATATTCAATGCAAAATCTAGCTCAACTTGAATAATCAAGGAGCAATATCAATAGATTCCATCATCACATTTCACAAATTCTTAATAAATTCACAATTCTCAACAAGTGTACAATTCCCTTTTATTCTTCACATTCTATGAATACTCAATATACTTTAGTTTAAGTAAACATTATCCATAATCATTAATGAATCAAATGGAATGCAATCCTAATACTAACTTCATTAAATCAACTCAACCACCATAATTGACCACCAGGAAACAACAATAATACAATTTTAATTCAAAATCCTTTCTTCAATCCAAAAGAAACATTCAACCAAGAGGATGAATCCAACCACATAGCAACATATAACCATATAACTAGAATCACAACAAAGTATAATTCCATAATTTCATGTATAATCAAACAAATAAGTTCTAAGTCTTCCAAAACATGGCTAAATATGCCATGGTCATTAATCATACAATCAAATTACATGATTAACTTTTCTTATTCATTTTTAATCTCTAAAACTTTAGTTAGATACATACATACATATACATATACATACATATATATGTGTGTGTGTGTGTGTGTGTGTGTGTGTGTGTGTGCGTGCTTTGAATTCTTGGTCATGAGACCTATTGATCATAAGATCAAGTATTTTCTAACATTACATATTAAACTCTTTCATAAAAATTTTACCAACAATAACACAATAGTAACAATAAATTAAAAGAATAATACAACAATAACAACATTACAGCAAAAAATATATAGTAGCAACAATAGAACATAGTAGTAACAAAATACCAGCAAAAATGTAGCAGCAACAGCAGCATACAACGGCAAGATAATAGCAAAAATAACTCATAGCAGAAACACTTAACAACTAGAATAATTTAAAGCAGAAATAGTTAATAGTAGAATTAGTTAACAAAAAAATAATTAATAGCAGAATTAATTAATAACAAAATTAATTAATAGCAAAAACAATTAATAGCAGAATTAATTAATAGTAAAATTAATTAAGAGCAAAATAATTAACAGTAAAAACTATTAACTACAGAATTAATTAACAGCAAAATTGATTAATAGTAGAAACACAACTAGACAGCAGCAATACAAATATACAGCAATATCAATAAAATACAACATCAACACAATAAAATACAACAGTAGCACAAATAGACAGCAGCAAGAATGAAATAAAAAGAAGCATAATTCTTCCTTCAAGCTTTTGTTTTGGCTGTGTTCAATATAGACACAAAAACAGAATTTTTATTGCAAAGAAAACATAGGAGAAAGAAGAGAATAATCAACCCCTACCTTGTTCCCTTTGGTTTACTAAGTTTAGCCTTCAATTTTCTCCATTTTTTCCTTCTTTTTCCCTCCTTCTTTTCTTCCTTTTTGCTAACTATTTTCTCCTCTATTCTCAGTAGTATACTGTGTTATTTAACTGTGAATAATAGCCAAGAAAAAAATGAATGAGGATATAAGATTGAAATAAAGATAAAAATGGATGAAAGGAGAATGATGGTGTAAGTTTTTGAAAGCTTGAAAGGCTTGGCCGTGTGAGAGTTTTTTCTCTCTATTCTTGTTTAGTTTTCATACGTAGAGTTGAGGGAGAAAATCATGAGAGATTTCAAGAGAAATCTGGAAGTGTAATGGCGGTGGAACATAAACAAAGGTAACTTAGAATTTTATGTTGTAACTTTTGAATATGTTAAGTATATTTTAATTTTCTAAAACCCAGTTTTCAAGTATTCATAAGTGTTAAGAAAAATTTTAGAACTCATCTTAGTTACTGGATTTATTTTTTCATAACTTTTCATATACTACTATTATCAGTTAAACTTCATTACTCGGTCCTAAAATAAATTAAGTTGAGGGATTAACTAATAAGCTTACTGATACTTATCTTAATTGGAATTTTATACCAAAATATTCTCCATGTTACATTTGTCATCTCCATATAATTTTATAATTTTCTGAGTTACTTAGCTATTCTATAACTATTCCAGCTATTTCTTCACAATATCCTTAAAAATACCAAACTTGCTCAGTTGACTCTCCAAATTTTTCTACAATTCTTATCAATGGTCCTTAGTTAGGAAATAAATTTTCTATATTTATTTCCATCATATCAACTGATTTAGCAAATACGTTAATTATTGTTTTGTATTCAAAGTTACCGAATTACGCTCAAACTGGTTTAGAAAATTATCCAAATTAACAGATAACTCTTACCAGTATTACTGAGCTTCTATAACCTAATTAAGACTTATTAGGTTAGAGAGGATATTACATGAATCATTTGAAAAGAAGGTTGAGGATTTGAAAAATACTCTTGCAAAATTTACCTTTGGAAGAGACAATTTGAATGTGTTACTAGAGAAATAAAGATGTGTTTTTCAAAAGTCGGTTTGGGGTGTAATCGTAACAACCAACAAAAGTCTTACAAAAATTTATTTGTTTCCTCAAGTACATCAAGTATTCCCTTTATCAAATGCTTTCACTATGGAAGGAAAGGGCATAGTGCATCTACATACAATGTTCGAAAGAATATAAACACCAAGGTTAGAACTAAAATGGTTTGGGTTTCTAAAGGCACCTTACCTAAATCTAACACACAAGGACCCAAGAGAATTTAGGTACCAAAGGTTAAAACTTAAATGTGCATTGTAGATGTGCTTGAAAACCAAAAGCTTAAGTTGGTATCTTGATAGTGGTTGCTCCAAGCACATGACGGGTGATGGCTCCAAGTTCTCCTTTCTTGCACCAAAGAAGCATGGTCATGTCACATATGGGGACAAAAATAAAGGAAGAATCCTTGGAGTTAGAAAAGTTAGTAAGGATTCCTTAACTTCAATTGATAATGTCTTGTATGTGGAAGGACTCAAACACAACCTGCTATGTATTAGTCAATTATGTGATAAAGGTAACAAAGTTATATTTGATTCTAATTGTTGCATAATTGAGGGTAAGGATAACAAACAAGTTAAGTTTGTTGGTCATAGAATTGATAATATATATATATATATATATATATATATATATATATATATATATATATATATGATTAACCTTGATGATATTACCTCTCAAAATGCAAGATGTCTTATAAGTAAAGAAAATGATTAATGGCTATGGCATAAGAGAATTACCTACATTTATATGGATCACCTAAACAAACTTGTTTCTAAAGATTTAGTGATTAGTCTTCCAAAGCTCAAATTTGAGAAAAATAAACTTTGTGATGCATGTCAAAATGGTAAACAAGTAAAGATTTCCTTCAAAGCTAAAAATGTTATTTCTTCTACTAGACCTTTACAACTTTTGTACATGGATCTTTTTAGACCATCAAGAACTATAAGATTTGGGGGTAACTACTATGTTTTTGTGATTGTGGATGATTACTCTAAATATACATGGACTCTATTCCTTGCTCATAAGAATGATGTCTTTCATGCATTTAGAAAACTTGCAAAGGTTAATTAAAATGATAAGAATTATAGCATTGCATCCATAAGAAATGATCATGGTGGGGAATTTGAAAATTATGAATTTGAAATGTTTTGCAATGAAAATGGCATTTAGCATAATTTTATACTCCTAGAACTCCACAACAAAATGGAGTAGTTAAAAGGAAAAATCAATCTTTAGAAGAGTTAGCAAGAATTATGCTCAATGAAACAAATCTTCCTAAGTATTTTTGGACGGATGCGCTAAGTATCGCCTGCTATGTTATGAATAGGGTTCTAATAAGACCCATTTTAAAGAAAACCCTCTATGAACTATACAAAGGAAGGAAACCGAACATTTTTCACTTTCTGTGTTTGCTACGCAACAATGAAGATGTATTTTGATAATAACAAATATGAGGATGATGAGAAGACCAAGTCCAAGTGTTTAAAGATTAGCTTTAGGACTTAGGATCTATCATGTATGGAGCTGTTAATTAAATATCTCAAATGATTAAAAATAACTTAAACTGAAGTGTTTAAAAGATCAAATGTTTTAAAGGTTAAAAACAAGCATTTCGAAGCTTTTTGGAAAGGATTTTGAACTGTTTTTAACTGAGGTATTCGAATACCTCAATATGGTATTCGAATAACCTGATTCGTAACTGAGATTTTCTGCTGTGCCAAAACAGAGGCATTCGAATACCCCATATGGTATTCGAATAACTTAATTTCAGAATGAACCTTTTTAAATGAAGCATTCGAATACCCCATGTGGTATTCGAATACCATGTTTTCGAAATATGCCTTGTTTTAATGAGGTATTCGAATACCCTTGACTGGTATTCGAATAACCCCAAATTAATCAGTTTTCTAAAAGACTTTTTGACAGAGGTATTCGAATACCTCATTCAGGCATTCGAATACCCCACGAGAATCAGAGTTAAGTTTTCAAACAGCATACGAGAATCAAAAAGTTTTAAACGTTATTAATTGCTCCCAACGGCCATTTTTCTCCACGAACTCTATAAATAGAGGCCTGGGACTTCACTGAAAAACCCCCTGAACATTGAGATAATTTTTGCTTGCTTGAAAACGTGCTCTGCTTTATTCTCTCTTTTTTCTGAACTTAAAATTGCTTAACTCTTGAGATATTTGAGAAACAGCTCTTTAGCACTTCAATTTGTATTTATCTACTCTTAGTGAGAGTTTCATTTCATCTCTTTATCTGTTTCTGTATATTGAGGGTGAGGTATCCCCAAGGATTGTATAAGGGTGAGGTATCCCTTTTATTTAATTGAGGCTTGAGCACAAGGGTAGAGTTTCCCTGTGTGTGAAAAGTGCTCCGTATTGTAAAGGTTGCAAGCACCTGTTGTTTAAGCTTGTCTTTAATAGTGAAAAATCTCAAACTGTGTTTCGGGGACTGGACGTAGGCCACAAGTGGTTGGTGGTCGAACCAGGATAAATACTGTGCCTGTTTTCCTTCCCTTATTCTCTTTATTTTACGCACTTTATTTATTGATTCCTGCAATTTATTTATTAATTGTTCTTCATTTTTCTCATCTCTTCCACATTCTTTAATAATTATATTGAGCAAAGTTTATTTGTTTAAAGCTTTTGCAAAAGTTTTTGTTACTCAATTCACCCCCCCCTCTTGAGTACTGGAAGCCACTTGGTAACAAGTGGTATCAGAGCTAGACTCTTGTATAAAGAGCTTAGCCGCTTCAAGAGAACATGGCTTCCTTAAATGGTTTTTCTGAGGGATCTTCCATAAACCGACCACCCTTTTTCAATGGGGATGGTTACGCATATTGGAAGGAAAGAATGAAAATCTTCATCGAAGCTATTGATCTAGATGTGTGGGATCTTTGTCGAAAACGGCGCATTTATACCTACACGCATTGTCGATGGTGTAAAAACCGAGACACCTAGAAGTGATTGGTCGATGAGGATAAAAGAAAAGTCCAATATAATTTAAAAGCCAAAAACATCATTACCACTTTGCTTTGGGGTATGATGAGTTTTTAGAATTTCTAATTGCAAAACCGCTAAAGAAATGTGGGACACTTTACAAGTTACCCATGAGGGTACTAGTGAAGTTAAGAGGTCGAGAATCAATTCTCTAACTCGCGAATATGAACTGTTTAGAATGAACCAAGGAGAAAGCATTCAAGAAATGCAAAAGAGGTTCACCCACATTGTTAATCATCTTGCATCTTTAGGAAAAAGTTTTACTAACGAAGATTTGATTAATAAAGTGTTAAGGTGTTTAAGCGATTTGGCAGCCCAAGGTGACAAAGCAATTTCGAGAATCAAGGGACTTGACAACCATGTCATTAGCTACCCTTTTTGGAAAACTTCATGAGCATGAACTAGAATTGAGCGAGATTAAGTCAAAGCGAAGAAAACGATAAAAAGAAAAAGGGGATAGCGCTCAAAGCCATTTCCTCAACAATTGACAATGATGATGAAGATGAAGAAAGCTCAGAAAACATTGAGGTAAACGAAGAAAATCTTAGTACGGTTAGTTAAAAAATTTGGTAAATTTCTCAAGAAAAAGGGAATGCAAAGAAGACCTCCCTTCCCTCCGAAGAAGACTCGTTACAAAGGCGAAGGAGCTTCATCAACTCCTACCTGCTATGAATGTGGCAAGCCTGGTCACATGAAAATGGAATGCCCAGTTTACCAAAAGAAGAAAGAGAGACTTGAGAAGAAGCCCTTCAAAGAAAGAAAAGGAAGAAAAGCCTATATAGCATGGGATGAAAACGACATGGATTCAACTGACAGCTCAGATAGCGAAAAAGCTCAACTTTGTCTCATGGCCAAAGGAGAAGAAGAAGAAGAAAGCGAAAATGAGGTAAGTTCTAACTCTACTTTACTACCTTCTTATGATGAGTTACAAGATGCCTTTGAAAAACTGCATGATGAATCTTTAAAACTCACAAAACAAATTTCTTCTTCTAAGAAAAAAATCTATTCTTTAGAAAATAAAATTATTATTTTAAATAAAGAGATTGAAGAATTAAAAATTGAAAATGAAACTTTGGGAATTCTTGATGCATGCTCATCTCATCCCTCACATGCTTCTACTTCATATTCTTGTTCTTCATGTCATACACTTGAGAAAGAAATTGAAGACTTAAAGAACACCCTTGCTAAATTCACTTCTGGGAGAGAAAATCTAAATATTATATTAGGGAAACAAAGGGTTGTTTTTGAAAAAGCTGGAATTGGTTATAACCCGAAAAATCAACATAAATCTTATAAAAAAATTTTCGTTTATTCAAGTACTTCCAGCAGTCCATTTATTAAATGTTTTTACTGTGGAAAGAAAGGTCATAGTGCTTCAACATGCAATGCTAGAAAAAAATGTTAACACAAAAATTGGGACAAAAATGGTTTGGGTTCCAAAGGGTACATTGCCTAAAACTGACACTCAAGGACCCAAGAAAATTTGGGTACCAAAGGTTAAAAATTAAAATTGTGTTGTAGGTGTGCTTGAAAGCCAGGAGCTCAAATTGGTATCTCGACAATGCATTGTTCCAAGCACATGATTTGGAGACGACTCAAAATTCACCATGTTTATTCCCAAGAATCATGGACATGTTACTTATGGAGACAACAACAAGGGAAAAATTCTTGGAATCGGAAAAGTTGGCAAGAATCCAAATTCCTCTATTGAAAATGTGTTGCTTGTTGAAGGCTTAAAACATAACCTTCTTAGTATTAGCCAATTATGTGACAAAGGAAATAAGGTAATTTTTGATTCAAATTGTTGCATAATTGAAGATAAAAATGATAAGCATGTTAAATTCATTGGTCATAGAATAAATAACATTTATATGATTAGTCTTGATGATATATCTTCAAATGATGCGAAATGCCTCTTAAGTAAGAATAATGATTCATGGTTATGGCATAGGAGAATTGCACACATTCACATGGATCACCTAAGGAAGTTGGTCTCTAAAGAGCTAGTAATTGGACTACCAAAGCTTAATTTTGTTAAAGATAAATTATGTGATGCATGTCAAAAGGGTAAACAAATAAAGGTCTCTTTTAAATCAAAAAATATAGTTTCAACTACTAGACCTTTACAACTTTTGCACATGGATTTATTTGGACCCTCTAGAACTATGAGCTTTGGTGGGAATTACTATGCTTTAGTGATTATGGATGATTTTTCTAGGTTTACATGGACTTTATTTCTTGCAAATAAAAATGATGCATTTCTAGCATTTAAAAGACTTGCCAAAGTTATTCAAAACGAAAAAGGTTTTCAAATTTCTTCTATAAGAAGTGATCATGGTGGCGAATTTGAAAACAATGTTTTTGAAAATTATTGTGATGAACATGGCATTAATCATAATTTCTCTGCCCCTAGAACTCCACAACAAAATGGAGTTGTAGAAAGGAAAAATCGTTCTTTAGAAGAGATGGCGAGAACTATGCTTAATGAGGCTTGCTTCTTCCTAAGTATTTTTGGGCGGATCTTGTAAATACACTTGTTATGTTATGAACAGGGCCCTTATAAGGCCTATTTTAAAGAAAACCCCATATGAATTATACAAGGGAAGAAAGCCAAATGTCGCATATTTTCATGTTTTTGGATGCAAATGTTTTGTTTTAAATAATGGAAAAGATAACTTAGGCAAGTTTGATGCTAAGTCTGATGAAGGTATATTTCTTGGTTATTCAAATCATAGTAAGGCTTTTCGTATATATAATAAAAGAACTATGACTATTGAAGAATCTATACATGTTGCATTTGATGAAACTGACCCAAATGGATCGAGAAAGGATCTTGTTATTGATGATGTTGCAGAAGCCTTAGCAGAAACACATTTGGATAGCAAGGAAAAAGAAATCAAGGAGCAAGAAGATAAACAAAGACAAGAGGATTCACAAGCTTTGGAACTTCCCAAAGAATGGCGTACCTCAAAATATCATCCGCTTGATCAAGTAATAGGTGTGTATCCAAAGGTGTAAGTACTCGAAACTCCATTAGAAATGCATGTAACCACTTAGCCTTTGTTTCTCAAATCGAACCTAAAGACATCAATGAAGCCTTTAATGATGAACATTGGTTTCTAGCTATGCAAGAAGAATTAAATCAATTTGAACGAAACCAAGTTTGGGAACTAGTTCCTAGGCCTAATAATCATCCTATTATCGGTACTAAATGGGTATTTAGAAACAAACTTGATGAAGCTGGCATAATAACAAGAAATAAAGCTAGACTTGTAGCAAAAGGTTATAATCAAGAAGAAGGTATAGACTATGAAGAAACCTATGCACCTGTAGCTAGATTAGAAGCTATTAGGATGTTACTTGCTTTTGCTTGCATCATGGATTTTAAATTATATCAAATGGATGTTAAAAGTGCTTTTTTAAATGGCTTTATTCAAGAGGAAGTATATGTTGACCAACCTCCAGGTTTTGAAAATTTTGATCTACCTAACCATGTTTTCAAATTGAAAAAGGCTTTGTATGGCTTAAAACAAGCTCCACGAGCTTGGTATGAAAGATTAAGTAAGTTCCTTTTAGAACACGATTTTACAAGAGGTAAGGTTGACACGACTCTTTTTATTAAAAATAAAAACCATGATATACTCCTTGTACAAGTATATGTAGACGATATCATTTTTGGTGCTACTAACGAAAATCTGTGCAAGGAATTTGCCAAAATCATGCAAAGCGAATTCGAAATGTCCATGATGGGAGAACTCAATTTCTTCCTTGGACTTCAAATCAAACAAACAAGGAGTGGAACGTTCATTAGCCAAACAAAGTATTGCAAAGAACTTCTCAAGAGGTTTGGAATGGACAACTCAAAGCATATGGCTACACCAATGAGTACTTCGTGTTACTTGGATAAAGACGAAGCAGGTAATTCTGTAGAAATTACTAAATATCGAGGTATGATTGGGTCTCTTCTCTATCTCACTGCTAGTAGGCCTGATATAATGTTTAGCGTATGCATGTGTGCTAGATATCAAGCTAATCCTAAAGAATCTCATTTAAGTCTTTGTAAAACGAATTATGAAATATCTAGGTGGCACTACACAAGTGGGCTTGTGGTACCCCAAAGGTGCCACTTGTAGTCTTATTGGTTATTCGACTCGATTTTGCTGGATGCAAATTGGATCGGAAAAAAGCACTAGTGGAACATGTCACTGTTTGGCAATTCCTTAGTTTCTTGGCATAGCAAGAAACAAAATAAGCGTGGCTTTATCCACCGTGAGGCTTTGAATATGTGGCGGCGGAAGTTGTTGTGCTCAAATTCTATGGATGAAGCAACAACTTCTAGACTTTGGTCTTCAGCTTAATCACATCCCTATAAGATGTGATAATACTAGTGCAATCAATCTGACAAAGAATCCCATTATGCACTCTAGGACTAAGCACATTGAGATAAGGCACCACTTTATACGAGATCATGTTCAAAAAGGTGATTGTGTATTAGAATTTGTTGAAACCAATAATCAACTTGCTGATATTTTTACAAAACCTTTACCTAAAGATTCGTTCTTTCATTTAAGAAGAGAACTTGGCATTTTGGATCAATCGTGTGTTTAATCTGTTAAATTTACTGCTTACTTATTGATTTATTAATCTCAAATTGTTACTGACTTGAGCGTTGGAGATATCCTTAATTTTGTTTTGCAGGTACTCATTTAATTGGGTAAGCTTTAATCTTCAAAATTACATTCTGGACGTAATATTTGGTGTTTTTCTATCTAAGTTATTCGAATACCTTCATCTGGTATTCGAATACCTTCATTTTTCTCGCATGCTTTCATAGTTTATTAACCAGGTGTATTCGAATACCTTAGTGGTTATTCGAATAACCCAAAAAAGCCTCTTGCTATCAGGCTTTTGTTCCTGTCTCTCGGTGTATTCGAATACCTAAGCAGTATTCGAATACACCTTATCTGGGCCAATCCTTTTTGGACGGTCTATTCGAATACCTACAGAGGTATTCGAATACCTTCTTTCAAGAGAGCCCTGACCTTTGCGTTTCCAAACAGCAGTATTCGAATACCAATTGAGGCATTCGAATACCTTGGGTCTGAGTTTTATATAAGCCCCTTCGTTCACCCGTTCATTCATCTCATCTCCCTCATTTCTTCTCTCCCGTTCTTTCATCTCCCGTTCTCCTATTCGAATACCCTCTCCTTCGTCTCACCCAACCGTTACTCCCTCTCTTTTCAGACCCACTCCTCTCATCTTCAACCTTCATCCATGGCTTCCTCCTCCAAGCGTGCTCGCACAAAGACAGCGCCTTGCAACAACCCATTGGATCTGCGAAGGCTCTCCTCTCACCCAAAAACTCTTGGACGCTTCATTTCTCATTTCAGAGAACGAAACCTTGTGCAGCCCAAATATCTGGACTTGGCATTCTTTGAGAAAGAAGGTGGCTTTGATTTCCTACACCAGCTGGACATCCAGGGCGTGCTACGATTTTGCTCCTATAAGGCGGTCCTCTATCCCGATCTGGTCAAAATGTTCTACTGCAACTTGAGGATTGAAGGACTGGAACTTCACTCTGACGTCTGTGATCAGCACATTGTGATCACTCCTCAGGACTGGGTTCGCCTTTTTGGTTTAGAATCTGCTGGCCGTAACAACGAAGACTGTGAAGAGTTTGTCCAGCGGTTCGACAAGATTCGAGCCATTGAAGATGTCCTTAGACCTGGGTTGGCATTACCTCCGACTCAAAGGGAGTCAAAGGGGGCATGATGAAGAGCCAGGACAGGCTCTTACATTATGCTTATGCCCACATCTTAGCTCCTAGAGGTGGGAACTACGCCTACCAGTGAAGATGATGTGTTTATCTTTGTGGATCTGAAGAAAGGATACCGGATAAAGCGGCCCGTATTCATTATGAAGCATATGATGAGAGCTAAGGGAAAAGAACGCTCGAGCTGCCTTATGGGGTGATCATCACTGCCTTCCTAGGCAAGTATCCGCAGATTGTGGAGATCGAGCGAAAAACTCAGCTGACCCATCACAATGTGTTTGGCTCTTATACGCTGAACCGAATGAAGATGATAAAGACTGATGAAGGCTGGGTATTCCCAGTTGAAGTTGACGATGATGAGGACGACCCAGCTGATCCTGCCGCTTGCTGCTCCTGCTGCATTCTTCTTTGCTCCGGTAGCCCCTGCTGCCTCTGACACTGCTGGCCCTGCTGCCCCTGCTCCTGCTGCTGGTTCAGTCACTCTGGATCAAGTCATGGCCACTTTACAGGCCAACCGTGCTTACATGGAAGATAACCGAGCTTATTTGGAACACACCTTCTCTGTTCTGTTTGACAGACTTGATGGTGTTGAGCGTGAGCAAGCTGCTTTGCGTGCTTTGCTATCTTCACGGAGTTCTGATTCCCCTCCTCCTCCGCCAGATGCCTATTCCTAGGCTTTGTTCTTGTTTGGATGCCTTTTTGTATTAGCTATTTACTCTTTCATTATATTATGTATATTGGCTAAATTATTAATACAATCAGTTTCTCTTCATGCTTATTGCCTCCTTTATGCATTATATTTTGTTGTATCTTTTTTATTATGCCAAAGGGGGAGAAAAATATAACTATGAGAAAAGACAGGTTTAAAATGAAAAGACAGGTTTAAAATAACGATTATTGGATTCCAACATTAAGGGGGAGCTACGCCACGCACATATTAGATATGAATGTAAGCGCCTCTTACTTTGTGAATTCCAATTATTTCTGTACTGATGCTTTTCTCTATGATAGTTTGTCATCATCAAAAAGGGGGAGAATGTGTTTGCTACGCAACAATGAAGATGTATTTTGATGATAACAAATATGAGGATGATGAGAAGACCAAGTCCAAGTGTTTAAAGATTAGCTTTAGGACTTAGGATCTATCATATATGGAGCTGTTAATTAAATATCTCAAATGATTAAAAATAACTTAAACTGAAGTGTTTAAAAGATCAAATGTTTTAAAGGTTAAAAACAAGCATTTCGAAGCTTTTTGGAAAGGATTTTGAACTGTTTTTAACTGAGGTATTCGAATACCTCAATATGGTATTCGAATAACCTAATTCGTAACTGAGATTTTCTGCTGTGCCAAAACAGAGGCATTCGAATACCCCATATGGTATTCGAATAACTTAATTTCAGAATGAACCTTTTTAAATGAAGCATTCGAATACCCCATGTGGTATTCGAATACCATGTTTTCGAAATATGCCTTGTTTTAATGAGGTATTCGAATACCCTTGGTAGTATTCGAATAACCCCAAATTAATCAGTTTTCTAAAAGACTTTTTGACAGAGGTATTCGAATACCTCATTCAGGCATTCGAATACCCCACGAGAATCAGAGTTAAGTTTTCAAACAGCATACGAGAATCAAAAAGTTTTAAACGTTATTAATTGCTCCCAACGGCCATTTTTCTCCACGAACTCTATAAATAGAGGCCTGGGACTTCTCTGAAAAACCCCCTGAACATTGAGATAATTTTTGCTTGCTTGAAAACGTGCTCTGCTTTATTCTCTCTTTTTTCTGAACTTAAAATTGCTTAACTCTTGAGATATTTGAGAAACAGCTCTTTAGCACTTCAATTTGTATTTATCTACTCTTAGTGAGAGTTTCATTTCATCTCTTTATTTGTTTCTGTATATTGAGGGTGAGGTATCCCCAAGGATTGTATAAGGGTGAGGTATCCCTTTTGTTTAATTGAGGCTTGAGCACAAGGGTAGAGTTTCCCTGTGTGTGAAAAGTGCTCCGTATTGTAAAGGTTGCAAGCACCTGTTGTTTAAGCTTGTCTTTAATAGTGAAAAATCTCGAACTGTGTTTCGGGGGACTGGGACGTAGGCCACAAGTGGTTGGTGGTCGAACCAGGGATAAATCATGTACTGTTTTCCTTCCACTTATTCTCTTTATTTTACGCACTTTATTTATTGATTCCTGCAATTTATTTATTAATTGTTCTTCATTTTTCTCATCTCTTCCACATTCTTTAATAATTATATTGAGCAAAGTTTATTTGTTTAAAGCTTTTGCAAAAGTTTTTGTTACTCAATTCACCCCCCCTCTTGAGTACTAGAAGCCACTTGGTAACACTTTCATGTCTTTAGTTACAAATGCTTTGTTTTAAACAATAGAAAATATAACCTAGGCAAGTTTGATGCTAAATCCGATGAGGGAATATTGCTTGGTTGATAATCACATATTTTATTCATTAAGAAACCCTTATGTTTAGTCATTTACACTCTCCATATTCTTAATTGATTGAGTTTGGTATGATTTTGTGAGTTTGAGCTCAAATTGGTCCTAATTGAATATTTCCAGCATTATTAAGATTTGACACTATTTCTGTATTTTGGCCATAACTTGAGTTCCTAATATCTGATGAACATGAATTTTACCTTGTAGGAAAGCTAAGAGGAAGCTCTACAACTTTGATGAAGAGCTCGAAGTCTGATTCAGATGTCTAAGGGACCTAAGTTTACATGGAATTCAGAATACGGGTTCTGTCAGTAGAATCCGAACAGTGTGCACTCATAAAATCATATCTCAAGATGTAATAATGGAGATGGGCTGAAATTTGTACATTGGATATTCAAGATCCAAATAAACAACTTTCATGAAGAACACATTTTGAGAAAAAGAAGTCTAGTAGGTCATTTTGAGCTTGCAAGTCGGAACAGAGGAGTTGAAGTTGGGTTTGAGCAACCTACGGTATTTGGGACATATCTTGGGATTAAGGAAGCCAAATTGGACGAACCAGCTATCCATTTTATATCCAAGACAAGGATATACAACTTTCATGAAGAACACTTTTCATGGTTCTAAAGTATAGTGGGTCGTTTTTGGCTTCCAAGTCAGACACGAAATTTTCGTCCTCAACCATCCACTCATCCATCCACTAATCCACTCATCCATCCACTAATCCACTCATCCACTCATCCACTAACTCACCCACTCATCCACTCATACACTAATCCAACTACTTAACCACTCCACCCACTCATCCACTAATCCATCCACTCACCCATTCATGTCCATAATTTCCCACTCACCAAAAGTCCTTTGGCATTTTTCACTAATTCAACCACTCAACCATTCCACTCACTCATCCACTAAACCAATCCACTAAACCAACCCACTAATCCATCCACTCAAACACTCCACTCACTCATCCACTCATCCACCCACTTCCCTTTATCATTTTGTTACCTTAGACTTCTATAAAAGGCACCATTTATCATGAACAACATGTAATTCTCCTTCATTTCTCTCTAAGTTTCTTCTTGCTTCTTCATAGTTTCTCATAGTTTTGTATATTTTGATGCTCCCCTTCATGGTAATGGAGGGCTAAGCTACTTTGGGTCAATTTAGAACTCTTGAAGAGATTGTGGTTTGGATTCTTGAGACCTTGGTTATGCATTGTATTTGATTTGTAATTGAATTCCTCTTTTCTTCTTCTTTTTCTTCTTCTTTCTTCTTCTTCTTGATCTTGAATGCATGAATGGTGATTCTATTTATGTTGATCTAATTTGATCTTAGTTTAAGATTGAGATTTGTGATGAAACTTAGAACTAATTGATCTAAACTAATCACATAAATGAAGATTGAGATTTGTGATGAAACTTAGAACTGATTGATCTAAATTAATCACGAATTGAAGAGGTTAGGTTCTTGATTTGTGCCTAAGTTAATTGAATTCGGTACTTGAAATTAACATAGATTTTCATGAATGGTGCGATTGCGGTTTGTGTTTATTACTTGTTAATTGAATTCTAGACGATCGTCTAGTATGAATTCTGGATTTGGTGCAGAGATCTCGGTTAGATCCAAATTAACAATTCAATTGCGCTTCAAGTGTTCTATGAAGGGTCTATGATTGAATCCACCCAATCTTGGATAGGTTTCTAAATTGACTGCTCTTTAATTGTTATTTCTTCGTTTAATTTTGTTAAGTGCGATCTTAAACTATCAAACCCCCCTTTTTGCTAACTTTCACTTGATTTGATCAAATTGCATTTACGATCCTTGAGGAGACGATCTGGTGTTGTCACTGTGCTACAAGCTTAGGTAATAACTTCGGTTATAATTTTGACTGAGTTCGGCGCTCGTCATTGGTTATTCACTTAGTAGTAAATCCTTTCAAATTTATAATAAGAGAACTATGACTGTTAAAGAATCAATATATGTTGCTTTTGATGAAACTAATCTGAATGAGCCGAGGAAGGAGTTTGTTGATGATGTAGAAATCTTGGCAAGAACACACTTTGAAAATCAAGAGAAAGAGCCCAAGAAGCAACAAGAGAAACCATTTGATCCCCCAAGGCAATAGGATTCAGAAATCATGGACCTACCCAAGGAATGAAGGACATCAAGATATCACCCTCTTGACAAGGTGATAGGTGATGTATCATAAGGGATAATCACTTTAAACTCTCTTAGAGAAGCATGTAATCATTTGGCTTTTGTCTCTCAAGTTGAACCTAAAGACATAAATGAGGCTAATAATGATAAATATTGGATCTTGGCCATGCAAGATGAACTAAACCAATTTGAGAGAAAACGAGTTTGGGAATTAGTTCCAAAGCCCAATGATCACCTATAATTGACATCAAATGGGTCTTTAAGAACAAACTTGATGAAACAGACTTAATAATAAGAAACAAAGCTAGGCTTGTTACTAAAGGTTATAACCAACGAGAATGAATAGATTATGAGGAAACATATGCTCTCGTAGATAGATTATAGGTCATTAGAATGCTACTTGCATATGCATGCATCATGGATTTCAAGCTTTATAAAATGGACATTAAAAGTGTCTTTTTAAATAGTTTCATACAAGAAGAGGTGTATGTGGAACAACCTTCTAGTTTTGAAGACTTTGAACTACCCAACCATGTTTTTAAACTGAAAAAGGCCTTGTATGGCTCAAAACAAGCTCCTAGAGCTTGGTATGAAAGGTTGAGCAAATTTCTTTTAGAAAAAGGGTTCTCTAGAGGAAAGGTTGACACTATCCTTTTCATCAAGCATAAAAAGCATGATATACTTCTTGGTCAAATATATATTGATGATATCATATTTAGTGCTACTAATGAGTCTATGTGCAAGGAGTTTGCTAACATTATGCAAAGTGAGTTTGAGATGTCTATGATGGGTGAGCTCAACTTCTTCCTTGGTCTCCAAATCAAGCAAATAAAGGATAAGACTTTCATAGGTCAATCCAAGTATTGCAAGGAGCTGCTCAAAAAGTTTAGAATAGACAATGGCAAGCATATGGCTACACCAATGAGCACTTCTTGCTATTTGGACAAGGATGAGGGAGGTAATCCTGTAGAAATTACAAAGTATAGAGGTATGATTGGCTCACTCCTTTATCTTATAGCAAGTAGGCCAGATATTATATTTAGTGTGTGCATGTGTGCTAGATATCAAGCTAATCCCAAAGAATCACACTTAAGTGTTATAAAATGAATTATGAAATATCTAATAGGCACTTTACAAATGGGTTTATGGTACCCTAAGGGTGCCTCATGCAGACAAATTGGTTATTCTGATTCTGATTTTGCTGGATGCAAAATGGATAGGAAGAGCACTAGTGAGACAAGTCACTTGCTTGGAAGCTCACTAGTTTCTTGGCATAGCAAAAAATAAAATAGTGTGGCATTGTCTACAGTTGAAGTTGAATATGTTGCAGCTGAGAGTTGTTGAGCTCAAATCCTTTAGATGAAGCAACAACTTCTAGACTATGGTCTTGAGCTTAATCACATCCCTATAAGATGTGATAATACTAGTGCAATCAATTTGTCTAAAAACCTCATTTTGCACTCTAGGACTAAGCATATTGAAATTAGGCATCACTTTATAAGGGATCATGTTCAAAAAGGTGATTGCATGCTTGAGTTTGTTGAAACCACTACACAACTAGTTAAAATTTTCACTAAGCCTTTGGCAAAAGATACATTCTTTTACATAAGAAGAGAAATAGGCATAATTGATCAATCATATATATAAATAAATGCTTGTATTTAATGCTTTATTATTGATTTATTCTTCTTGAATTATTACTGACTTGAGCATCAGAGGTTTCCTAAAATTTGTTTTGTAGGTACTCCATCAAGTGAGTAAGAAATCTCCTACTCATCTGATGTTTAACTGTAGTTACTGGTGTTTTTCTGTTTGGTCTTATTCGAATAACATGTTCTAGTAACCCTCATTTTATGTTTTAATAGCATGCCTTATTCGAATAAGGCTTCCCTTATTTGAATAATGCCTGTCAGAAGGTTTCCAAAATTCTGATCCTTCATGTGTTATTCGAATAACATTTGGTAGAGAGCCATGACCCTTGTGCTTCGATGTTGTTATTCAAATAACACAAATTGTTATTCAAATAAAATTTGGTCGTGAGCCAAGACTTTTGATCTACCACTTTGTTATTCGAATAACACCACCATTATTCGAATAACACGCGGGGTATAAAAGGGAACCTACATGTATTTAGACTTCATTTCTCAAGTTTCCCTCTTTCATTTGTTTTCTTCTCCATGATCCACCATCATCCCTCTCCATTGTCACCATTTCTTCATCTCTCTCTCTCTAAACCATTCCCCTATCCACTAAAATACCATACCCACACTCAAAACTCTTCAATGGCCTTATCATCCAAATGCCCACGTACGAAGACCGCTCCCACTTACAACCCCCTTGATCTTCGACGTCTCTCATCCAATAAAAATGACTTGAAACATTTTAGGGAGCACTTCTAGAATAGAAATCTAGTGCAACCCAAATATATAGATCACAAATTCTTTGAAGATGAAGGCGAATTTGAGTTCCTGGACTTCCTTGACCACCAAGGCGTAATCCAGTTATGTAGCTAGAAAGACACTATCTTCCCAGACCTGGCGAAGATGTTTTATTGTAACCTAAAGTTAGACAGTCCAATTATCATTTCTGAAGTCAAAGACCAACAGATTGTAATCACACTAGCAGATTGAATGGAGCACTTCAACCTGAGTGCAATGGGAACGACCATTGAGAAAGACAGCAGGCCATACGTGCAGGAATATGTCAAGGAGGATCATATTCCACTTATCGTGAAGCTTGGAATGCAGTGGCCTAAGGTTGGATTGAAGAGCGGCACGCTGAATAGTCAGGACAGGCTGCTCTACTATGTGTATGGCCACATTCTTGCCCCTCGTGGTGGCAATTACACTTACCTGACGGAGGATGACATTTTTATGGTCCGAGTGCTGAGGAAGAACTGGAAGGTCAACTAGCTCAATTTCATTGGGAAGCACATGATGAAGGCAAAGAACCAAGAGAACTCCAACTTGCCTTATGCTTTGCTCATCTCTACCTTTCTCAAAAAGTGTGGCATAATCCAGGAGACTGAGAGACCAGTCAAGCTCACCCATTTCAACATCTTCGGAGAATACACTCTAAAGAAGATGAAGATGGTTCTAGGTAATATTGGAGGATGGGTTTACCCCGATGAGCTAAAGGACGCTAGACTTGAAGAACAAGGTCAAGGTGATGAAAATGTTAGTGAAGTTGCTCCTGCTCCTGCCCCTGCCCCTGCTCCTGCTCCAGTCACCTTGAAACAAATAATGGCCATTCTGGTTAACAACCGCACTTACATGGAGAACATCTTTTTCATTCTCCTAGAAGAATAGAAAGTGTTGAACGTGAAGTGGCTGCATTACGAGCTCAACAACTGGATCAAGAACCTTATTCCCATCCTCCTCCACCGGGCACTTACTTCTAGGATCCTTAGTTTTGTTTAGGATCTTTGTTTCCTTGTTGTTGATGATATTGATTATGTTTTGTATTGACTAAGTCTGTTATGAAACTGTATTGGTTTTAGTCAAACTTCTTTTTGAATTAATATTATGACAATTTCTATTCTTGCAATTCTAGCCTTCTATCATGGTATATATATTTGATTAAACTACTCAAATGACAAATGAACATATCTAATCTTTGTTTAAATTGCTTGTTTTCGACTTTTCTCGCCTCATTTTTTTTTTGTCATGACAAAAGGGGGAGAAGAAGCAAAACACATCTAATCTTGCTTTAGATTGTTATTGAGAAAAGAGAGGAAAATATAAACTGGATCTTGGGATTCCAAAAGAAATGAGGAGCTGTGCATAACTCAAAATTAAACTCATCTCTTATCAAAAAGAAGGGGAGTAAGTCTCTCTATTTGTCTTTGTAAATTCTAATTTGTTTGAACTAACTCTTTTCTCAAATGGTTGTTTGTCATCATCAAAAGGGAGAGAATGTGATTGGCTTTTGATATGTGAAGGACTTTATTTTGATAATAACAAACTTGAAGATGTTGCAAGATCAAGTCCAAGACATTCAAGAATAGTTTTAGAACTTAGATCATTTTGTAAAGGTATAAAAGGTTCACACAAATGCTCTATAAATAACCTTTTTCAAAGAACTCAAATAGCGCATATGTTTTCAAGGCTTCAAAATAGCTTTTGGTTTTCAAAGGAACAAACTCAAAGTGCCCAAGAGCTTATAAGATCATTTGGGATTAATTGCCAATGTTTAAAAGCTATATGAAATGATTTTCAAATGGCTTATTCGAATAACATTTTTGTTATTCGAATAACCAATTTCAGAGAAGCCAAGAATCTCATCTTGTTAAGCCTTATTCGAATAAGGTCCTGCTTTATCCGAATAACAGTTCAAAATCTATCGGGGCGCATATGTTCTTATTCGAATAACCATTTCAAAATCCATTAGGGCGCGTATGTTCTTATTCAAATAACTAAATGGTTATTCGAATAACATGTTTTCCATAAACTTGTTCTTAAATGAATTATTCGAATAACAAGTTTGTTATTAGAATAACAAGCTTTTCAGAAAACAGATTTTAAGTGGGTTATTCGAATAACACATTTGTTATTTGAATAACACGTTCCAGAGGCAAAATTGCCTTTATGCTATTTGAAGCTTTATTCGAATAAGAGCTCATTCCAAAAATAGAAATAACGGCTAGTTTGACAGCCATTAATGCTCCTCCAACCACCCCAACAGCTCTAAACTTAAATAAGCTATAAAAATAAGTGATTGGGCATTTATGTTGGTTGGTCAATCAATCTAAAAAACTGAGTTGAGCATTAATACGAGTTTTACTATCTTTTTCGATCAATCCTCTATTTTGGGCATTATAAGTGTGAATCCTTGATACTCATAAGCTTCAATTTGTATTATCCACTCTTAAGAGAGTTTTTTATCATTCATACTTTGTATAATCTGTTAAAGAGAGGGTGAGGTATCCCTCAAATTGTAAGGGTGAGGTATCCCTTGAAAGAATAGGCTCAAGCACAAAGGGTGAGGTATCCCAAGATGTGTTGAGTGCTCCAACTTGTAAAGATTATCAAGCACCTGTTGAAGCTTGAAGAATTAGTGAAAAATCTCAGGTGATTACTTGTGGACTAGACGTAGGCCACAAGTGGATTGGTGGTTGAACCAGGATAAATCTTGTGTTTGATTCTCTAAACTCTACTCTTTAATATTGTGCACTATTTTATCGGTATGGCTTGAATACTATCTTGCTTGGCTGTGATATTTGCGAGTGAAAGCATTTTATCTTCTCTATCCATTCATCTCTATGGTTCAATAGCTTCAAAGAAAACTAATAATAAAGTGTTTTATAAGAGATTTGCGAAAATATTTTATAAATTCAATTCACCCCCCTCTTGAGTATTGAGGCCACTTGGTAACACTAATTTTTGCTATTATTGATTTTTGTTGTTTTTGTTACTTTTCTACTACTATTTCTATTTTTTATTTTAATTTTGTCTTTGTTTTTAATTCAATTATTTTTTGTTTTTAAATAAAAAATGTGTGTTTTTAATTGCTATCCAATGATGTTTAAAGATTTGTGAAGTTTATGAGTTTGAAGCAATTGAAATTCAAGGTTCATAGCAACATTGCATGAATTTTCTTCCTTCTTGAATTTGACATGCTTGGTTGTGGATGTTAGATTGGTGGATTGAGTTTGATAGATCCATACCTTGTGAGATTTTGAGCCTATAGATTGATGGATTTATCATTTGTGTCATTCTCTTCCTTCTTGTGTGATTTTCAGTCATGGCAATTGATCAACCTAGAACTTGCTTTGATTTTTTTTTAGGTTACATTTTCACTTGCATGCATAAACATGATTGAGGCATTCTTTCTTGAATTAGCTACTTTGACTAAATAGCTAAGCTTGCATCATTTTCCTTTGATTAACCCCCTTGAGCCTATTTACCTATCCTTTGTCTTAGCTCATTATATGCCTTATGTTTTTACCTTTCCTTAGGGAATAAGAGAACATTGGTTCATTTTCATTGGATGAGCTCTTTTGCTTATGGGTAATTAATAGTTCAAGTGTGGGGGTTGTGTGAATTGATATGCAATATGCAAAGTGTTTGGTGGAAGAAAAAGAAAGAAAAAGATCCAAATGAAAAAAAAAAGAAAAGACAATAAAAAGAAAAAGAATAAATGCACGAAGGTTGCAAAAGAAAAGAAATTGAAATTTTTTAAAAAAAAATAATAAGAGAACGAATACGTAAAGAGAAAGTGCATTATATGGAACTGGGGAGTAAAATTTCATGCTTGTCAATTGAGTTCCTCCCTAATGCTCTTTTATTCTCTTGGGTATTTAGCTTGTTATATCCATATTGCTTCCTTCCCTTACCTTGGCCCCATTACAACCTTGAATAAAGTTCTTTTGATTTTGTATATATATGGTTTGAATAGTGGAGAAGTAGAAGATATGCAAGCTTATGGTAGTACAATTTTCATGAGTTGAATTGAGTGAAATACCTACATTTTAAACACTTGAGGGATTAAGAGTGTAACTTGTGAAGATATATCATTCTTGATTCATGCTTTTCAATTTGAAGCTACCTTGCTTGTTGGTTTGAGATGTGAAGAAATGTTACTTCATGAATGTTTTGATTCCTTGAATCTTTTCGTACTCTTCTTACTTGTAAACTTTTACATTCTTGAAGGACATTGGAAAGTGAATCTCTTTGAATTTTAGTTTTTGAGATTTTGTGTTTCTTGTCCCTTAGTTTGAATATTTAGTTTGCCTGGAACGTGCAAAAGCTAAGTGTGGGAGAATTTGATAAACACGATTTTCATATATTAGTTAACCATCATATTTAGTTTCTTGGATCTCTTATATGCTTAATTGATTAGTTTTGGCCTCAATTTATAAGTTTGGGCTCAAATTGGGCTTAATTGATCTTTCTAACATTATTAGGATTTTACACTATTTCTGTATTTCGGTCATATCTTGAGTTCAAGATATCTAAAAATTATAAATTTTACATTATAAGAAAGCTGAGAGAAATCTATACGACTTTGATGTAGAGCTCGAAGTCTGAATCGGATGTTTAGTGGGTTAGATTGGGTCACGAAGTCAGAATAAGGTGTTCTCATTAGAACCCAAGCAGTGTGCACTAATTGGTCCATAACTTGGGCTATAGCTATGATATGGACCTAAAACCAGTGGCATTGGAAATCGTACACATAAAGCTCAAACTCTTATTAGACCACAAATTGAAACTATAACGTTTTGATAGTGTTTCACCCTTGTAAAGTCAGATGATGAGATCAGAGACCTGTCAAGAGTGAATTGGGCATAACTCTCTCTTCTAAAGCCCAAATCAAATGATTTTGGTGGCCAAGGAAAGCAAAGAGACAGAGGATTAACTTTAACCTAGGAGCAAATTAGGATTCTTAATTTTTAAGTTAGTTATTTTTCACCTCAAGAGAGTTTAAATATAATATCAAGGATATCTGAAATCTTAACATGCATAATTTATAAAGTTTCTCTAGACAAGCACTCATATCATTCTCGAAGTTCCACAAGCATACGAGTGGGATCTAAATCATGCATTAAAAAGCAACTAGATTGTTTTAACATGCCTTGTGATCGCATATGGTTTCGCTTAAAAGTAGGCAATTCGCAAGCAATATTATCATTGGACAACCAAAACTACACTAGCGATTGGCACATTGTGATGCATTTTAATAAATCTAACTTGCGCTGAATATTCAAAACATACATTCCATTTGGCTCATATGCATTAAAACAAAAAAAAAAACAATATAGTCATTGTACTATAATAACTAAAACATTATACTAATCATGATAATATATAAATTAAAACATAAAGAAAACTGTTTAAACATCATAACATGCTTTATAATCATTAACATACTATCCCAAGAAATACAAAACATGTTATAATGCTACTCCCCGAAACCAAAAGGAAACAGTGTCCCCACTGTACAACAAAATATCAAAATATAGCATGAAAGAAAATGCCCTGTATGCAGCAGGGCTAGCCATCATCCTCCTAATTGGCATCATGTGCTCCTTCTCCGGTTGCATTATCTTCAACCTCTAGGTCCTGCTGCGGTGCGGGAGGGTTAGCTACAGCCTCGGGTGGGAACTCAGGCACCCGAAAGTCGTCCATGGGAAACCTCATATGCTCTGCCATCCACTGTTAAGTTTTGGTACTGGCATGTCTGCATAGCAGCTAATCGCGCTATCTATATTTCCATCTGGGCGCGCTAGACTGTGTTAGGTGATGGGGCTGCTCTAGGCTCACGACGAGCCTATCTTTGTTCGGTAGGTACTGGGGATGGAACTGCTTTCAACCTCTTAATGATATAATCATTAAGAGGTTGTTTAACATCAGTGAACTCCTCATGTGGCCCCTACTATACATGATACCTGTTATATAGTGTGTGGATTAGAGAAGGGAATAAGAGGCTTTTGTACTCCCTCGTTGATCTCTTGATCTAGTCGAAGATAAGTTGAGCGACATCTATGGAGCAGCGCTCAAGGATAACATAAATCAGAATAGATCTTGTACTCCCTCACCTTTCAACCCTTCATCTTTGACTTTATTTTCACTCAATTTATCTCATTTCTCATATTAGCAGCAGAGGAAAGAGGATATGAAAGAAAAAAAAAAGAAAGAAGAAGAGATAAGAAGGAAAGGAAAAGGGGGAAAAACGAAGGAAGACCAAGAAGATCAAAGCTTGACTATCAGTGACACCACTTAAGGTAGGGGTGTTTGATCTTACCTATCTCTTTTCCCTACCTGCATCTTTGATGCTTGGTGTATACTAGTATGTTAGAAATGGGTTTGAGTGGGTTGAAGGTTTCTTTTGCTTGAGTCTTATCTCCAATGGATTAAAATGGTTTGTTTATGGGTTAATCTATGCATGGTGTTGTATTTTGAACTTAGATGCATCCTTATGTTTCTTTAAACTTGAAGTTGAGAAATGGGTTTGGATGGTTTACTTTTTGTTCATAAATCCATGATTTAATAATTTGAGATTGTGCATGGGAGTTACAACATGTTTAGAGACTATGTATGAGGTTGAAAACCATTTATGACTTATTTTTGTTAGTCAAGGTTTGGTTGAAAATTCAATGGAACAGGGCATAAGAAGACTGGTGTTGGATGCTTAATCACCTAGAAGTTGGGCAGCCAATCGCCTATGTCTTGAGAGGAAAAATGTTAACCACCCAAAAAGTGAGTGCCTAATCGCTCAAGGCCAGAATGGTCTAGTGTTGAGCGACTGATCACTCAGAAACTGGGTGCCTAAGTGCCCAGTGACAGAAAATTTAGGAGGGTTTTGTTGTCACCAAACGCCTAGTCACTGGAAAAGTGAGTGACTAAATGCCCAAGGACAAAAAGTTTCATGCTTTTTTATTTTGAGGAATTAGAGTTCCTTGTTTGTTAGGATCTTTTATATATGCTTTTTAGTGTGTGTTAAGACACTATTAGGGATATTTCATGAAGGAAATAACCACCTAGCATATGTATAAAAGAATAAGCCTTTGTGCATCCAATGGTTGTGGATTGACATAGGTATGCTTCTAAATCATTAAACAACAATGATGTTGCACTTGAGGTCACTTGTGATGGGAAGATATGGTGTATTAGATGCATAGTGAATGATCTTTGTTCCCTTATTGATTAAGGTTGAACTATGATAGCATACTAAAAATATGAATTTATTCTTTTATGTAATAAAATTGAGTTAGAATTACATGTTTGTTAGTTTATGCTCTTTCACTTGATTGAAATGGAGCGTGCGATGGGTTGTTGTGGTGTATATATGAGTTTGATATACAACACTGCATGTTTCATATACTTGTTATTTCTAAGTATTGTAATCTTATATGGTGTGTACAATCATTTAGCCATAGAATTATAGGTAGTCGATCCTAAAGATTCTTTGAATGAGGACTAGTCCTAAATTTTCAGAGCTGATGTTCCTAAGGTTAGGGTTACCAATATTGTGAGGTGGTTTGACTCCACTTATTACCAAGTAGTGTAGAGGGCTTTATTGCCTTTCCTACCCAGAAAAATACAAGGAACTGGGTTCTTGGGAATAGGCAGTTTTCATGACATTGTACAAACATTATCACAACACATTTCATAAACATTACCTTAGGGCATATCTTAGCCATAATCATGCACAAGCATTTGCATTTTAATAACAATTGTATGGGTAATTGTTTTATTTTTGGAATAAGATTAACTATGGGTTATAGATTAGTTTTGTGATTATTCCATAAAAAGAGTATCTCAATGTTATAATGGCATTGAGTAATGACTCTTTTACTTATTGCAATCATGATGCTATATATATGTATATCATACTGAGAATTGTGAATTCTCACCCCATTTGTTGTTTCCATAATAAATCTAAGTCAAGACTCTCACAAGGGAAAGAAAAAGAAGCAAATGAACTAGGTTACTTTTATTTGTTTTTGTCCAATGCTTGTATAGTGTAATATTTGTATTGGGTTGTATACCATTTTATGTATTTTACTTATGCCTTTTTGAGGCTTAGTTTGTACATACAATGCAAAACATTTATATATATAAGACTTAACTTTTCCTCTTGGCTCTCTATAATAGATTGTATGCTTATTATGGAAATATAATGGTCTATTTAAGTTAGAAGTGACGTGGTTGATACTGTTTATTCTTGTATATTCTGGATATACTAAGGTATTAGTATTAAGACGTTACTTTATGGTATCAGAGCAGTTCATCTTATTGAGATGGGGTATGGACTGACTATGCTTATACATGTTTAGTGATTATTGTTTTGTGTTGTGCATTTTCTTGTCTTATTGAGAGATATGTGGATAAAATTGCATGACAGCCTTAGGTATGAATGTTATTGGCTACTGTCGTACTATTATATAATATTAAGACTGATCAAATCAATATGTATTATTTTGTGTGTACAGGAAACTATGGCTTCACTAAGGTGAATTAGGGCAAATAGGAATTCTTCTAATGAAGATTTAGCCAATATAAGTAAAGCATTTATGGAAATGGCAACTGCTATGAGGGAGCAAGTTGTTGCTACTACTATGATGCTTGAGAGGATGGAAGCAATTCCACCTCAACAGCCAACACCTCCTGCATAGAAGTAGGGAGAAACCAAAATTTCCTAGACGTTTCAGAGTTTAGGAAAGCTAACCTTTCATCCTTCAAGGGAGAATACAACCCAGTTAGGGCAGAGGGATGGTTAAAAGAGATGGAGAAAATCTTTACAGTTATAGCTCGTTCAGACGTTAGTGGATTGATGCAAAGAGGTTGCTTCCTACATTTTGGTGGGGGAGGCAGAGGACTGGTGGACTGATGCAAAAAGGTTGCTTGATGCAGCAGGTACTCAGATTACTTAGGGTCTGTTTAGGAATTCTTTTATGGATAAGTACTTCCTTAGGAATCTACATAATGCCAAGGAGATGGAATTTTTGAGACTAGAACAAGGTGGCACGCCAGTTGGTCATTACGTGGCCAAGTTCGATGAATTGTCAAAGTTCTCTTCCTATTTCAGATTCAACCTAGACGGAGAGTGGAAGTGTGTCAAATTTGAAGAAGGATTGAGAGATGACATTCAAAGAGTCATCAGACCATTTGAGATTTAGGACTTTCTGACCTTGGTAAACAAATGCAAAATTATAGAAGGCCATGAGAACAAGCCTCAAGTGAAGCAAAAATCACAAGGTTTCCAAAAGAGGAAGCGAGGAGATGACAAGTACAAGAAGGGTGCTTCTAGATCCAGTTTTCCTTAAGATAAAGATAAGCAAGTTCATATATAATCCATAAGGCCTAAGTGTCCTAAGTGTGGATGGAAGCATAGAGAAAAACCTTGCTTGGTATGTTATGCGTGTCGCTAATTGGGACATTTTACCAAGGAATGTCCACAAAGGAAGGGAGCTATCCCCAACCCTAAACCCCAAGCCAAGGGAAGGGTGTATACTCTAAGAGGAAAAGAGGTTACTCAATTTCCCAACCTTATTCAAGGTAAATGCATAATCAACAATCATTTCTTAACTGTAATATATGATTCAGGAGCATCACATTCCTTTGTTTGCTTTGATTGTGTGAAAGTGCTAGATTTACCTATGATAGAATTTCCTTATGACTTGTCTGTATCCACTCCCACAGGAAAGCCTGTAACAACTTCCCGTGTTTGCCTTGACTGTTGTGTAAAAGTGGAAGATAGGATTTTTTTCGCAAATCTTATCTATCTACCTTTGCTTGATATATATGTTATTTTTGGCATCGACCGGTTGTCTTCTAATCATGTTGTGTTGAACTGTTTAAATAAGAACTTCATGTCCATGTCTAATATACCTTCCAATGTTGTTCCTTCTGAGTCAGTGTACCTAAATGCTAATTAGGTTAACAACTGTTTGGTAGAATGGGCTCTAGGATATGTTTTTCTTTTCTCTTTAAATGCTAAGGTTGAGCAGAACCTAGACAATATACATGTGGTGAGTGAGTAGCCTGAGATATTTTTTAGTGATATAAATGAGATTCCACCCATGCGAGAGATAAAGTTTACTATAGATTTAGTGTCGGGAACCAGACCTATATCTATAGCACCCTATAGAATGGCACATCTAGAGTTAGCATAACTCAAAAAGCAAATAGAAGAATTGTTGGACAAATAATTCAGAAGACCTAGTGTTTCTCTATGGGGAGCACATATTCTCTTAGTAAAGAAGAAGGATGGTAGTACGAGATTGTGTATAGATCATAGGCAGTTGAATAAGGTGACCATTAAAAACAAGTATTTGTTACCTAGAATAGATGATTTGATGGATCAATTGAGAAGAGCCATGGTTTTCTCTAAAATTGACTTAAGATCTGGTTATCATCAAATAAGAGTTAAGGAAGAGCATATCCCTAAGCTGCTTTTAAAACTAGGTATAGACATTATGAGTACGTTGTGATGTCCTTTGGGTTAACCAATACACCTGTTGTATTCATGAATTACATGAACATAATTCTTAGACCCTACCTAGATAAGTTTGTTATTGTTTTCATAGATAATATCCTCATCTATTTGTTTGTCCTTTAAATAAGCCGCAAGTGCACGAGCCGAACAAGCAATAAAGTGAAGAGTAAAGTATTGTTCTCACAAGGATAAGTTTATTTCCAATGCTAAGTATTAATCGATAGTTTAAGTAATTCTATTCAAGAACATAAAAATAGAGAAAAGGGATATAAACTAAAGACTAGAAAGCAATAAAGATAATGGTAGAGTCTAGGGAATCCTTCTTCATCTCCTACTTCAATCAATGATATGTAATCATCTTCATCTATATGAATGCACTGATTAGGTTAGCTTGAAAATATACTTTAGTTGAAAGCCTATGTCTAGGGGTCAATCAACCATGATTTCATTTGCCCAACTCACTATGTTTCCATGAGAGCTAACACAAAATCCACTCTTTAAGATTTATTTTCAAACATGCGCTATACATGGCTAAGAGGTATATTTCTATCCAATTAGTGAATCAACTCATCCCGCCATTGGAATGGAATCGAACATGCATCAACCATACCTACGATATCAAATCCAAATCCCCATGTCTAGGCTCATTAGATTTCAACAAGTCACTTAAATGTTAATCAGACACTCAAGAGCATTAAGCACAATATGATTGAACAAAACCAAGCATACATATAAACTCAGAGAAGAGGCAAAATCATTAATATCATAAAACAATTCAAAGAGTTCCTTAAATACAGCTTTAACTAAACATTGAACACAAAAATATACATCAAAAAATCATGTTCAAGCAATGAGGAAGAGAAGACAGCAAAGGAAAAAGGAGAAAGCTCATGGATTTGGTCTTTGAAGCTTGAATCTCCCTCCAAGAGGAAGATGACCTCCATCCTTAGCTCCCCAATCTTCCTCTCCACCTCCAATGAACGACCCAAATGCGCCTCTCTGGCCTTAAGACAGCCAAACTTAAAAACTTGAAGAAAAAAAGCTTCTAAACAAAATCTGATAAAAACGTATTTATAGGCTCAGTTCCACGCTTCATGCCGCAGTGTGACACATGTTGCGCCGCGGCGCATGTCCAAATTGGGTCAACATGCTGCGGCATGCACTCTTCATGTGCCGCAGCGCTAGCCTCGGGTACAAATCTAAGCAGCTGGCTGAGTCAACCACGTCGCGGCGTGCTTCATTTTGCGTTGCGGCGTGCTCTGCTAGAATGCACCTTAGACTTTCTCTTCCAATGTTGGGCCTTGGCTTGCTTCAATTCATCTCTTTTGAGCCTATCCTGCATTAGAAAAGTCACCAAATCAAATACAAGTGCAAATCCACTTAATCCGACAAAGAATAGGAAATATTATCACAAAAACATCAAGGAAGATATCCAAATGGAATATGACAAATATAAGCCTAAAACCTTCCAAATATGCATAGCAATCAAGGACTAGGCTATCAAAAGAGTACAAATATAGGGCATAAATAACTACACATAGTGGAGTTATCACTATTCAAGAATAATAGAGGAACATGAACAACAAATTAGGGTGGTTTTAAAAATTCTTGAAGAGAAGAACTTGTTTGCTAAACTGACCAAGTATGAGTTTTGGCTGAAGGAAGTACAGTTTTGGGGTCATGTGATTGCTCAAGGGGGAATATCAGTGGACCCTAGCAAGGTAGAGGCAATGGTATAATGGAATGGGCCAACCACTGTGATCGAGATAAGGAGTTTTATAGGCCTGGCTGGGTACTATAGGAGGTTTAATAAGGGATTTTCTCAGTTAGCGCTACCTTTGACTAAGTTGACTAGAAAAGGCAGATCTTTTGAGTGGACACAAGAATGTGAGGATAGTTTTCAAGAGCTAAAGCAGAGGTTGACCACTACACCTGTCTTGGTAATTCTGGATCCTCTAGAGAACTTTGAAGTGTATTATGACGATTCAAAACATGGTTTAGGATGTGTTCTGATGCAAAATAGGAAAGTAGTTGCCCATGCATCTAGACAGTTGAGGCCTCATAAGGAGAACTACCCTACTCATAAGCTGGAATTGGTAGCAGTGGTGTTTGCCTTAAAGATCTGGAGACATTATCTTTATATAGTCCAATTTGAGGTGTTCAGTGACCATAATAGTTTTAAATACTTGTTTGGCCAAAAAGAACTAAACATGAGGCAAATGAGGTGGATGGAGTTTTTAAAATACTATGATTTTGAGTTGAAGTATAACTCTGGCAAAGCTAATGTAGCGGCTAATTCACTAAATAGGAAATTCTTATGTGTGTCCCAAATAATGGTCCAAGAGAATGAACTTCTAGAGAGTTTTAGAAACTTAAGTCTTGTAGTGACTGTGTCACCATGTAGTCTTTATATGAGCAAAGTGAGCACAGTGAATTAAGGACTCAGATCTTATAAGCTCAAGAAGCGGATGAGACTCTTAAGGAAATAAGTGAGCAGATTCTAATGGCTAATAAAAAAGATTTTTGCATGGCGGATAATGGAATGATTGAGTTTAAGAATAGACTTTGTATTCCAAGGAAATCTGAAATCAAAGAAAGGATCCTAGAGGAAGCTCATAAGAGTAGGCATACCATTCATACCAGAGCCACAAAGATGTATCAAGATCTTACGAAAATGTTTTGGTGGCCTAAGATGAAAGTTGATATAGTGGAATATGTGTCCAAGTGCTTGACTTTCCAAAAGGTTAAGATAGAGCATCAGAAACCCTCTGGACCTATACAATCTTTAGAAATTCCTGAGTGGAAATGGGATAAAATCTCCATAGAATTTGTAATGGGATTACCTAGAACTCAGCTAGGGTTTGATGTTATCCAGGTCATAGTGGATAGATTGACCAAATCTGTCCACTTCTTGCCAATTAGAGCTAATTATTCTTTGGATAGACTAGCTCAACTGTACTTACAAGAGATAGTCAAGTTGCATAGAATCCTCATAAGTATAGTATTTGACAGAGATCCTACATTTACATCTAAATTTTGGGGAGCCTTGCAAAAAACCTTTGGGACTAAGCTTAGTTTTAGTACATTTTACCATCCAAGACAGATGAGCAAATATAAAGGACTATCCAAACCCTTGAGGATATGCTTAGAGTGTGTGTACTTAAGCAACATGGGAGTTGGGATAAGTTCTTACCTTTAATAGAGTTTGCCTACAGCAATAGCTACCACACCAGCATGGGTATGGTACCATATGAGGCTTTGTATGGTAGGAAAGGTAGATCACCTCTATGTTGGTATGAGGTAGAAGAGAGAACCATCCTAGGTCCTAAGTTGCTCCAACAAACCACAAAACAAATCAGAATGATTAGGGATAAGTTGGTTACTGATCAAAGCAGGCAAAAAAGCTATGCTGGTAAGAAGAGGAGACTTCTTGAGTTTAAGGAGGGAGAACATGTTTTTCTTAGAGTCACTCCTACAACAAGGATTGATAGAGCTTTGAAAACCAGAAAGTTTAACCCTTGTTTTCTTGGTCCCTTCTAGATTCTGAAAAGAATAGGACACGTAGCCTACTAAATAGCCCACCTAGGTTGTCCAACCTTCATAATGTCTTTCATGTGTCACAATTCAGAAAGTATAATCTAGATCCTTCACACATTATAGAAAATGAATTTGTGCATTTAAGCTATGATTTGCCTTATGTAATGCAACCTGTAAGGATCGTGGACAAAGGAATCAAAAAGCTTAGAGGTAAGCGAATTCCTTTGGTGAAGGTTATATGGGATGGGATTGGCACTGAGAAGGCTACTTGGGATTTGGAGTCCCATATGAAGTAAGACTATCCAGAGTTATTTGTATGAGGTACGTAATTTTGAGGACAAAATTTTAAAAAGGAGGAGAGAAATGTAACATCCTCCTTAATCTGTTAGTCTTGAATACGGTTATAGAGGTGTTATAACACTTGCATGAATAGTCTGTTAGTTCTAGTGACCATCTGACTTAGTTTAGATACTTTACTATAACACTGAATGTAAAAAATAGCTAATAATAGCTTAGATTCAAGCCAAAATTGCTTAGATGAAGGAAATAAATATGAAAAATTTATTTCTAGGTTACAAATAAATTGAATGTGAAGTGGTTAATTTTTTAGAATTAACTGAGTTAATTTGGTATATTTAATAACATTGAATAAGTGTTTAAGGGTCAGATTAAATAGACTGATATATTTGAAAATAATGAATTTTTGTGAAGACATCAAGTAAAGAATGGTGGTTATTCTGGTAATGAGTATATGTTAAGGTAGATACCTGTAAGCCTATTAACTTATTTCCTTAGGTTTAATTTAACTTAAAGAAAAGTAATAGAGCCTAAGTGATAGTTTTAGGTGTATGGAAGTTATTGGAATGATGAAACTGTGATTTTGATGAATCCTATGATTTTCTATAACACTTATGCAAGTTAGGAAACTTGATTTTGTAAGATCGAAGTATTCCTAAGAGATATAATGTTTCCAAATAAATATCTAAGTTCAACTTTATCTCTCCTTCGCTTCCACTACCCTACATCTTTCAACCCTTCATCTTTAACTTTCATACTCAATTTCTGTCATTTTTCATGTTAGCGGCAGAGGAAAAAAGAGAGGAAAGAAAAGAAAAAAGAGAAGAGAAGAGACGAAGGAAAAGAAGAAGAAAGAATAGGAAAAACCAAGGAAGACCAAGAGGATCAAAGCTTAAGTATCAGTCACACCACTTGAGGTAGGGGTGTTTGATCTTACCTATCTCTTTTCCCTACCTACATCTTTGATGCTTGGTGTATACTAGTATGTTAGAAATGGGTAGGTTTCTTTTGCTTAAGTCTTATCTCCAATGGATTGAAATGGCTTATTTATGGGTCAATCTATGCATGGTGTTGTATTTTGAACTTAGATGCATCCTTATGTTTCTTTAAATTTGAATTTGAGAAATGGGTTTGGATGGTTTACTCTTTGTTCATAAATCCATGATTTAATAATTTTAGATTATGCATAGGAGTTACAACATGTTTAGAGACCATGTATGAGGTTAAAAACCATTTAGGACCTATTTTCGTGGGTCAAGGTTTGGTTGAAAATTCAATGCAATAGGGCATGAGAAGTCTGGTGCTGGGAGCTTAATCGCCCAGAAGTTGGGCGCCCAATCGCCCATGTCCAAAGAGGAAAAATGTATTGAGCGCCCAAAAAGTGAGTGTCGAATCGCTCAAGGCCAGAATGGTATGGTGTTGAGCGATTGATCGCTTAGAAACTGGGCACTTAGGTGCCCAATGACAGAAAAACTAGGAGGGTTTTGCTGTCATGGACACCTAGTCGCTGGAAAAGTGAGCGACTAAGCGCCCAAGGACAGAAAGTTTCATGCTTTTTATTTTGAGGAATTGGAGTTCCTTGCTTGTTGGGATCTTTTATATATGCTTTTTAGTGTGTGTAAAGACACTATTAGGGATATTTCATGAAGGAAGTAACCATCTACCATATGTATAAAATAATAAGCCTTTGTGCATCCAATAGTTATGGATTAACATAGGTAAGCTTCTAAATCATTGAACAACAATGATGTTGCACTTGAGTCACTTGTGATGTGATGATATGGTGTATTAGATGTATGTTGAATGATATTTATTCCCTTATTGATTAAGGTTGAACTATGATAGTATACTAAAAACATAAATTTGTTCTTTTATGTAATAAGGTTAAGCCAGAATTACATGTTTGTTAGTTTATGCTCTTTCAGTTGATTGAAATGAAGCTTGTGATGGGTTGTTGTGGTGTGTATATGAGTTTGATATATAACACTACATGTTTCACATACTTGTTACTCCTAAGTATTGTAACCTGATATAGTGTGCATAATCATTTGGCCAGAGAATTATAGGTAGTCAATCCTAAAGATTCTCTAAATGAGAACTAGTCCTAAATTCTCAGAACGGATGTTCCTAAGGCTAGGGTTACCAATATTGTGAGGTGGTTTGACTCCACTCCTTACCAAGTAGTGTAGAAGGCTCTATTGCCTTTCCTACCTAAAAAAATACAAGGAACTGGGTTCCTAGGAATAGGCAGATTTCATGACATTGTACAAAAATTATCATAACACATTTCATAAACATTACCTTAGGGCATATCTTAGCCATAATCATGCACAAGCATTTGCATTTTAATAACGTTTGTATGGGCAATTGTTTTATCTTTGGAATGAGATTAACTATGGATTATAGATTGGTTTTGTGATTATTCCATAAAAGAGTATGTCAATGTTACAATGGTATTGAGTAATGACTCTTTTACTTGTTGCAATCATGATGCTATATATATGTATATGATACTGAGATTTGTGAATTCTCACTCTGTTTGTTATTTCCATAATAAATTCAAGTCAAGACTCTCCTAAGGAGAAGAAAAAGAAGCAAATGAACTAGTTTACTTTTATTTGTTTTTGTCTAATGCTTGTATAGTGTAATATTTGTATTAGGTTGTATAACTTTTTATGTATTGTACTTATGCCCTTTTAAGGCTTAGTTTGTACATACAATGCAAAACGTTTATATATATAAGACTTAACTTTCCCTCTTGGCTCTCTATAATAGATTGTATGCTTATTATGGAAATAGAATAGTTTTTTTAAGTTAGAAGTGTCATGGTTGATACTGTTTACTCTTGTATATTTCAAATATACTAAGGTATTAGTATTAGGACGTTACACAAAGTATGAATTGGAACACCAAATTGAGTTTTGATTTCATTATGAAATTTTTGAAAAATAGAAAATAATCAAACATGTTTTGCATTAAAATAACTAAGTACACCAAGAGTAGTCATCAATGAAAATAACAAAATATTTGGAACCCAAAGTAGACTCAATACAACTAGGACCCCAAACATCAGAATGAATAAAAGTAAAGGGAGACGCGACTCGACGACAGACTCTATTAGAAAACAGACTATGGGTTTGTTTCCTAAGTTAACACGACTCACAAGGTAAACCAAATACCATAGATAAGCTCAGAACCATTTGCTATAGTTTGGCAAGGCTCAGATGACCCAACTGAGCATGGATTATGAGAGGGGAATCCGTGACAAAGCAAACGCAAGATATGGCATAAAGCTAGTAAAGGCCATTGGACTCACTTCTGGCGCCAATCATCCATCTCAAACTCTGGTCCTGCAAAATGACAAAGCCTTTAGTGAATGTAATGTTACAATCTAAAGAACGAGTCAAATGACTAATGAACAGTAAATTAAAAAGACTCCCAAAAACATAAAGCTTGGAATCAACAGGCAGGGAAGGGAGGGGATAGACAGTGTCAATCCCTTGCAATTGTGTTTGGGAACCATTTGCTAAAGTGATTATAGGTAAATAACTAGAATTAGAAATTTTGGACAAAAGGTGTTTATTACCAAAGATGTGATCAGAGGCACCAAAATTAAGGACCCAAGGATGGTGACTAAGATAGACAAGAAAATGTATTACCAGTGTACTCAATAGATGTAGTGGAACTAGAGGCCTGGTGTTGCTCAACCCACTTTAAAAAATCTGCATAAGCAACGTGAGATGCGGTTGGTTAGGCAAAGGGCTCAAGTGTATTCGGGGCAGAAGTTTGGGCAACATTGGCAACCCGTGGAGGACGGTCATGTAAAATCCAACACTTATCAAGGGTATGACCCAACTTATTGCAATGATCATATTTTGGACCAGGTCTACCTATGTTTCCAGAACAAGAAAGACCACGATTATTGCTCTGGGAGACCAGTACAAAGGGCTGCTTGGCTGGGATCCAGAGCAAAGTGGACCAAGTTGTGCTCAAAGTAGGGATAGTGGGAGAACCCAAAATCTGATCACGGTTGGCAGAATATTCTAAAGGCAAACCATACAAGGCCATAAGCATGAAGAAGGTATTGTGTTGCTCGAGTTCCTTCGTCGAGGTATCAATAGGGGACAGCAGCTCATTGAAATCATGGAGAGCACCATGGACCTTCCCTAAATAGTCCAACATAGGACCATCAAACTTCTAAAGAGCAACAACACTCATGAGGTTATAACACACCCCATATAGTCATTAAGTGTCATTGGTGTAGAGAACCTTGGCCTACTCTTAAACAGACTCACACGTAATATAAGCGCAGAAGATCTGCTTGAGGGTGGAATGAATAGTAAATTTGATGACACTGCATAATTGGGCACCGATCTTTTTCCATCGTGATTTGTCAGCCTCGGGCACAAATTCAAGCTTTGCGGTGAGGTGCTCTTCATACCCTTGGTCATTGAGCCACAGTTTGATGTCTAAAACCTAAGTATCATAGTTATTGTCATCCAATTTGTCAATAGAGATAAGGGCACTAACGTAAATGTTGAAAATAAGAGGCTCAGCCTTCGAGAGGTCTTTAGAGACAGGTGCTGAGGTAGGACTAACCATGGATCAGTAAACAATAAGTCAAAAAAACACAACCAAACAGTACCTGAATGTACCGATTCAAAAGGAGGTCATAACAAATAGTCATGAACTCAAAAGATGAGGGCAGATCTAGAAAGAGGAGAGAAGGACAAGCACGGAGCTACAAACGGTGGCCGGAGGGGGTGGCCCATGCGCCATCACGCATTAGTGAAGGAGTCGTTTGTGGAGCTGTGCACAGGGACTTTGGATGACACATGTAGGCGCGTGTTGTGATGTCTAGGGGCTAGTTTTTGGGTTCTGGCTAAACAGGAATAGGCAATTCCAATAGTGGGGTCACAAGTCGAAAAGGTCACCAAAAAGTTGGACGACGACGACAGTAGTGAACAACGGAGGACAACAACAAAGGATATGGGTTTGTTGGAAAGAGGACACAACTGAAGGAGAAAGGCCAACAAACCAAAGTGGAAATACGGTTAGCCAGAAAAAATATTCATTGAAGAGTAGTGGACTCACCGGGCATACACAGTTATAGGATTGCCTCTCTTTAGGCTCTAGATACCATGTTGAAATACAGAAAAAAAAAAAGACAAACATATGAAGAAAATTATGTGTCTAAATTACACAACGGGAGCTGAATTATATAGAGTTATTGTAATAAATACAAAGATTATAAAAGATCCTAATTATTGTAATTACATGATTTGATTATGATTTAGTTAGCTTATACAACAAATCTAGACAATATTTACATAATTTTCAACAAGAACTTACACTCTCTTTTTATGTCAGATTTTTTAACTCAATCATTATACACTTAATAAAAAATAAAAGTCAAAATTTATATGCATCGCATGCATGTTAAAATTTATCTAAATATTATAAAAAATTATCATATATATATATATATATATATATATATATATATATATATATATATATATATATATATATTCTCTTCTTTAATTTCTATTTTAATTTATTAATTAATAAATTTCTTCTTATATGATAGGAATATCTAGTTGTTTTACTTAATGAGTTTGATTCTCACTGAATCTATCTACTTAATTTTTTTTCAAGCATAACTTAATTCTATTATATATTTTTATAGAGTATAATGGTGTTATATAATGTATGACAAATTCAAATCCTAAATATATTATCATGCAAAAATCATATCGACCATAACATGTAAACCAAAGTATATAATGTAAGCTCCAAAGTCTTAAGAACCCTGCACATATCTTCATCTTTGTTATATTCTTGAAATTTTGACTGATAACTATTGATACCCAAATTTGTCCATATTTTTTTTATTTTTGTTATTTAATCAAGGACTAATAATTTTGTGTTAAATGATGCTTAATTTCAATGTTTTAAACACATAATATTTTTTCATATTTAATTTACTTTCATCTTATTTGAATCACTACTTTATTATTATTTGTACAAAAAAAGAGAAAATAAAAAGAAAATAAAAAAATAAAAAAAAGAAATTCAAAAATAATAAGATGACCCAAATGCATAACCCAACTTCTCTTAAGCCTAAATCAATTTGTGGGTCAACCCAGAACCCGGATCCATCTTTTTTTCCCACCAAACCCTAGCAGCCAACCAGCCACTACCTTCCATGCTTAGCCAAACTCTAGCAACCTGGCTTCCTCCATTTTTGCTCATCAAAGATTCAAAACCTTTTCAGGATAGGTAAGTTTCCTTTCCCATTTTGATTAAAAAGGTCTAACATGATTTCTTTCTTGGATTTCTTCAAATCCTACAAGAATAAAGGAATCAAAAGTGTGACTGGAGGAGATTAGACCCTCTGGCTGGGGAAAGGCACACGGATTCAACCTGATAAATACCTAAGTAGAGAAGCGAATAAGAGGAGGAAGAGGTAAGACGCTTAGAGAATATACACAGTGATTAAGAAACCAAATCACTCACTTTGTTCCTAGCCAAACTACCATCGTGACCTTGCATTTTTCGGCGATAAACTGTTACCTCCATCGAACCCACCTTCACCTTCCTTCACCATAACCACAACTGCTCTACCCTTCACCATAATTAACCCAAATTGACCTCTGACCTAGCCACCTCTATCGAACCCATCACCAAGCTTCCCTTGTAATACCCAAACGACCCAACCCCGTATCGCACCACAAAACACAACATCACCTCCCTCTGCCATAGTCGACCTCCTCCAAGCCAGAACCCAACAATCACCATAACCCTTCACCGCCACTGAGCCCCAACCTCTGTGTTCTTTCTCTATCTCCAACCCAGCTCCCCCACTGAACCATCACCACATGTCCACCGTACAAATAAAACCCAATAGCCACCATTCACATAGATCCACTAGTAGCTAAGCACTGTGAACGCACACCATCACTCGAGCAGCCGTCGTTTCCTTGCGTGCCACCAACCCATATGCCATGCTAGAACCGGAACCGGTGACCTATCCTTGAGCCATCGGGCCACGTTGTACCAGATCCTGCCAGCACTAACCACCTCAGACGAGGCCGTCATCTCTCTCACATGAATCACCACCCACGAGCCACTGTGCTCCACCGTTCTCAGGCGATCCACACTAATCAGCCTCCACCCATAACCCGGTCACCGTCCATGCACAAGCCGCAAGCCACCGCGCTCCACCGTTCTGAGCTCCATCTTAACCCCTCCCACTTTTTCCTCTTTCCCGTGCTTCTGTTTTAGAGACTATAAGTCTCGTTCTTTGCCTTTTTTATTTGTTTATTTTAATTGATAAAAAAAATAATGCTTTTTTTTTATTTGTGGCATTTTTATGATTAGGTTAATTTTGAAAGGTTAGGCTGAAAAGTTTTGGGCTATGAAAAGAAAGCTTAGTTTTTTGGGTTTTGTCTAGTTAAGTTTTGTATTGGGCTAAGGTAAAAGTGATTGAAGATACAAACAAAAATCATAAAGAATAATAATAATAATAAAGAAAATAATGTTTTGTTTTCTTTTGTTGACTTATTGAAGTTTTTTTATTTCTTTTTTTGGTATGTTTATTACATTATTGACCTTTGTTTTAAATAGTGATCTTGTACAAATTTTACAAATGAAAGTTTTTTTTTAAATAAGATTAGTTGAGTTGTAACAGCTTATTAATCTTGTAGTTTTTAGAATCATCTAAGTTGTGACAACTCGATGATTCAAATTTTTTTTCAAAGATAAAAAGAATTGAAATAGATTTTCGAAAACAAAATCTTTTCAAAATTAAAAATAACCAACTCACAATCGTTTTTTTAAAAGAATTACGTGACTTTGAGTTCTCCACAATACCCAGGGATACGTAGGAGCAGAATCTCTATTCTGTTAAGCCAAAATTAATTTTCATAATTTGTTGTTTTTTAAAGGGGTAAAATAAATATATTTGAGATTATTAAAATTTACACAAACTTAAGGTATCATTCCTGTCATTACTTATAATTGACTCACGACTCCAAACTTATTTTTCAAAATACCAGTTTTCATAATTAAAGGGTTTTTCTAATGTTTTCCTAATTTAAATGAACATTGGTGGCGACTCCACTATTTTCACAAACTTATTTTTTTGTCATTTTGTCGTGATCTCGGTTGCGACAATAACAAATACATTTCATTAAGTATGATTATTATTTGTTACATTAGAAAACTCACATATCCTTTGCTCATTACACTCACACGTTTACATTTATCTTGAGCTTACATATTTTTTAATTGTATGAGCCGTTTTAATTGTTTGTTGAAGTGTGTTATGGACATAAAAGATGTATCTTGAGGAAAACACTTAGCTTCAGTCAAATTCATGCACTGTTAATGCTCATAAAAGCTATTCATCATAAAACTATACTCGTGGGAGTTTAACTTAGAAGAACTCAAGTGCATAGGAATGTCAACCACAATGTCAAATCACATGGACATTCTCCTAGTACAAATACAAAAGTTGTTACAATAACTATGAGAAAGCTGCAAAAAAATTGTCACTATGAAAACAAAATAATGGCTACATTCTTCAAATAACTCTAAAAGGGTTGTTGAGTGGCATTTGATGCATACCAATGGCTAGAATTTCTTGAAGCCTATAAAATGAACTTGCTAAAGCTCATTTATGGCTAGAACGTTGACTGGTGTCACCATTATTATTGTTATCAAGCTCTACACATTCTATTAAAAAAGCTTTCTGATAATTGAAAGCTTACTCTACTTGTATATTCTTTCTTTCCCTTAAAGAAGAGTTTTGTTTCTCTTATTTTAAGTGTTGTAATCCACTCTTTAAGTGTATGAACGTTTAAATACAAACCTAAATACTTTATCTCTTTGTAGCCTTGGCCTTGTAGTGGGTTGTGAGGCTTCTAAGTGACCTAAAAAGGATAGATGTGGAAAGAATACTTGTAATCTAGCTTAGAGAGGCTAGGGTTGATGAAAGACTACTTAGATATATGAAAATCTCAGTTGTGTGGTAGGGACTAGAAGTAGGCAAGTAGTTTGGCTGAACTAGTATGAAAACATGTGTTTAAAGCTTTCATTTTCTCTTCCTCTTTGCTTTCTGAATTATCTATTTAATACTTTGAAGTTATAAGTTCTTTTGAGTAAAGAGAATTTTTTGTGAAAACTATTTTATGAACTCAAACAGTCAGTAAAGGTTTTTCAAACTTAAAGCATTATGTTGGTTTTCTAAACTCTATTGTATTATGTTTCTAATACTAACACTTTCTGAAGTTAATTTTTTGTATCATGCTCTCTGAAAATCTACACTAACTTGCTAGTCATTTATCCAAGTTTTTATACTTGACAAATGAAGTTGGCAATAACATAAGAAGGGGGTTGAATTGTATTATTCTTTCTCCTGTAAAATTAAACTTCTCACAGCTTTTTCAAGTTGTTTAGACTTAAAGGTGAGAAAGTACAAACTTAAACTAGAATATTAGTAAAAAGGTTTAGAATAAGTTATCATATCAGAGTGAGAAGGTTCATGAGAAGATTAGATGGTTGAGTATGAAGAACTTTCACACTACTGAAAAAGGAGTTTATATGATATATTTAGATTTGTAACTTCTTTTTAAAATACACTTTTAAGATAGAAACTTAAGAAAAACTGGATTTAGCCTTTGGATCTCAAATATTTCATAATAAGTTCCTTAAAATATTTTTCAATAAAAATTGTTTATTTCATATTTAGCTTGATAACTTTAACCAAACTTATATGAACAAGTAATGAGCAAGGGAAGAAAAGCTTTATACCAGGATTTATACTAGTTCACTCCTAAACCACATGGGGCTACATCCAATACCTAGCAATAACTAGGATTTTCCATTGTCACAAGTATTATTTTACAACCAAGTCTCTTCAGGCTTCAAAACAAGTATTCTTTAACAACAGTCCTTTTAGGCTCAACACCAAGTATTCTTTGGCATAGTCTCTTCAGGATAAACACCAAGTATTCTTTTTCACAGCCTCTTCAGACTCACCTTCACAGTTTGAAGTGGCTTGCACAACCCATAAGCTCACTCACAAAGTACAAGATTCATAGATGAATAGAAGTGTTTGTTTCAATTAGGTAGCACCAGAAAACACTCTAATGTTACCCAATGGCTTCAGTACTCAAGAGGGGGGTGAATTGAGTATACAAAACTTTTCGCAAACGCTTGAAATATAAATTTCGATGAAGCTATTCTTAAATGAAGAGAATAAATTAAGAGGATAAAGAATGTCAAGCATAGAAAATAAACACGTAATAAAATAAATTTCTGGAAATAAAGAGATAGAGAAAGAAGATCAGGCACAATATTTATCCTGGTTCAGCCACCAACTACTTGTGGCCTACGTCTAGTCCTCGAAACACAGTTCAAGATTTTTCACTATACGTTCAGGCTTAAAACATGTGCTTACAACCTTTACACAATAGAGCACTCCTCACACTTTGGGATACCTCACCCTTTATGCTTGAGTCTCAACAAATAGGGATACCTCACCCTATTCACTAGAAGGATACCTCACCTCCTTTGAAGGATATCTCACATTCTTTACAACAAGGGATACCTCACCCTTTTCATTAGAGGGATACCTCACCCCCTTTGAAAGATACCTCACCTTCTTTACAACAAAGGATACCTCACCCTTTTTACAAAAGCAGAAAATAGATGAAAAGAAACTCTCACAAAGAGTAAATATTACAAATTGAAGCACTTAGTGTAACATCCCGGGACTGCCTGCAGGATTGACGAGTGTCTCCACAAACCAACACAGGTCTTTTCAGCGTATTTTGTCCTCACTCACACGCATCCTAGGAAACTTCCCAGGAGGTCAACCATCCCACAATTGCTCCAAGTCAAGCACGCTTAACAATGGAGTTCTTATGTTCTAGGCTCCCGAAAAGAAGTTGCAACTTGTTGATATGGTTATGCCTAATCAATTCCTTTAAGTCATCCTCAACTATGCAGTCTCATACCTGCACAGTCTCTGAATCCCTCTCATTCTGGTGCGTATTCAGTTCATTCATGGGACCCTTCGCTTAGAAGCATGCCAGGAGCCGCTCCTTGTACGTGCTTCTCATGCACTGGCGTCCACTCCCGCCCTCATCAACCCCAGGACACCACATGCCCACCAGCTTCCGCCTGGTTCGTCCCCGAACCACACCGTACTGGGAGAGGTCCCGTCTCTGATACCATTTGTAACATCCCGAGACTGCCTGCAGGATTGACGAGTGTCTCCACAAACCAACACAGGTCTTTTCAGCGTATTTTGTCCTCACTCACACGCATCCTAGGAAACTTCCCAGGAGGTCACCCATCCCACAATTGCTCCAAGTCAAGCACGCTTAACAATGGAGTTCTTATGTTCTAGGCTCCCGAAAAGAAGTTGCAACTTGTTGATATGGTTACGCCTAATCAATTCCTTTAAGCCATCCTCAACTATGCAGTCCCATACCTGCACAGTCTCTGAATCCCTCTCATTCCGGTGCGTATTCAGTTCATTCATGGGACCCTTCGCTTAGAAGCATGCTAGGAGCCGCTCCTTGTACGTGCCTCTCATGCACCGGCGTCCACTCCCCGCCCTCATCAACCCCGGGACACCACACTTAGAGCTCTTTAAGAATATTTCAAGTTTTTGGCAAAAAGAGCACAGAAAATATGAGAAAATAAGTAAATCACGTTTTAGCACAAGCAAAAAATAATTCAGATGGTTAGGCTACCTTCAGAAGAGACCTAAGGTCTCTATTTATAGAGCTTTTTGAGAAACTAGTCATTGGAGCAATTAAATCACGTAATGAATGAAAATATGGTTGTTTCTTTCCATTTTAGAAAGTTTCGTAAAAACCATTTCTGATATATGTTATTCGAATACCTTATGAGTTATTCTAATAACTCATTTTGAAAAGCCTCGTAAAAAATAATTCTGAAGGGGGTTATTCGAATACTTTCTCAGTTATTCGAATACCGCTATTTTAAAAGCTTGTGAAAAATAGTTTTAAGAGGAGGTTTTTTGAATACCTCTGAGGTCTATTCGAATACCTTTGTTTAAGAAAAACTTCTCGTTCGCAGGTCTATTCAAATACCTTGGGGGTTATTCGAATACTCCTGAGTCAAAATCAGTTTTAAACACTTTCAAATATCCATAAATTGATTCTTTGGATTTGGAACATTAATTTTGAAAACATTTTAATCTTTGCATCCAAAACTAATGAGATATCCAAAAAAGTCTCCTTACAAAGATCCTAAGTCCTAAAGTTATTCTTGAAGGTCTTGGACTTGGTCTTACCATCATCTTCATCATGTTTGTTATCATCAAAACTATTGTCCATGTCAGCTAGCCAATTACATTTTCTCCCTTTTTGATGATGACAAACTAACATTTGAGAAAAGAATTAGTTCAGATAAATTGGTATTCACAAAGTTAATTTGAGAAACTTACTCCCCATCTTTTTCATAAGAAGTGATTTATATCAAAGATGTGCGCAGCAGTTCCCCCTTACTTTTGGAATCTAATTTCCATTTATGTCTTACCTAATTTTTACTTTTTCTCCCCCTAACTTTTCTCAAACAAAGAACTCAAACTTTTTCTCCCCCTTTTGTCATGATCAAAAACATAGGGCAAGATATAGGGTTAAAGCAATATAATATTTATTCAAGTTTAACATTTACAAATTAGCAACAAATTAGCAAGATTTAATATTCAGCAATGCATCCAATATCCTTGCTATTTTAGCAAATCAACCATTCAATATTCAACAAGGCAAACACAATGAGCTCAAAACATATTTTTATTCATTGATCAAAAAGCAGTCAATTACATTTACCAATTTCTTAGAATTCTGTCATAGATCAAGAGAATTATTTCACCTTGATGAAATATGGTATAGGGATGAAAGCATGTACAAAACTAATATCATCCACTCAATATGCAATGACAAAATTAACAAGTTTAAAATAATCCAATTAGGCATATTGTCATTGCTAAGCATATGTCTTATATGAAGAAAGCATCTAATAATTTAAGATCGATTTATAAGTATCATAAAATCCATAGCATAGAATATCACAATAGCTTAGGGATAGAGATACTTTACTGTCCTCAAGTTTAATTAAACTTAGTCCATTTAAATGTTTGTTTGAGGTAGTTATCACCCTACAACACAATTCAAAGGCTTTCTTTGGTATCCATCAATTTTGGATCTATAGAGGTTAGTCATTATGCCAAACTCATAAGCAATCAAAATAATAAGGCAATAAATATTTCATTTCATAAATCAATATATATTCATCAAAGATAATAACTAATTACATTCAATTAAGAAATAGATCAAATACAAGATGATATATATACATATGACATGTTAACACAAATGACGTAACTAGTTGCTAGACGTTTATTCGAATAACTATTGAGTTATTCGAATAGACCAACATGAAATATGCAAGGCTGATATATGGTTATTCGAATACCTACAAGTCTATTCGAATAGACTTATCAGAAAAGCACTAGAAAACACGTTCAAAGGCAATAGTATTCGAATAACTACTAAGTTATTCGAATAGAACAGATATCAAATAAAAGGATTGTGGTTGCTGGGCTCAAATTATTCGAATAAATTGAGTGGTATTCGAATAGAACTGATGTGCAACACATAGATATGAGTAACTGGTTGAGTTTATTCGGATAACCATAGGTTTATTCGAATAAACCTATCAGAGATACATTACTAAGCACGTTCAGCGATGAAATTTAAGAAAGAAAAGCTTACCTAAAGATAGTGTACTTACAAAATAAATTATGGGATATTTTTATCCAAAGATTGCAAGTCCAAGCTTCATGAAAAATAAGGAAAAAAGCTTGGAATATTTTCTGGTCCTGTGCTTGTAGTAGCCACTTTCAAAATGCCATAATGAGATCTTAGCCTACAAGCACACCAACAATACACTTCAATTTTTGACTTTTGGTACCCAAATTTTCTTAGGTCCTTGAGTGTTAGTTTTAGGTATAGTACCCTTAGGAACCCAAATCATTTTTGTTCTAATTCTTGTGTTAATATTTTTTCTTGCATTGCATGTTGATGCACTATGTCCTTTCTTTCCATAATAGAAACATTTAATAAAAGGACCACATGAAGTACTAGAATTAACAAAGAAATTTTTATAAATTTTTTGTTAATTTTTTGAATTATAGCCTATTCCAGCATTTTGAAAAATAACTCTTTGTTTTCTTAATAAAATATTAAATTATCCCTTCCAATGGTGAATTTAGAAAGAGTGTTCTTTAAATTTTTAATTTCTTTTTCAAGCAAATGACATGAAGAACAAGATGAAGATGTAAAATCATGTGAAAAATGAGTTGTGCATACATCAATAATTCCCAAAGTTTCATTTTCAATTTTTAATTCTTCAATCTCTTTATTTAAAATAAGAATTTGATTTTCTAGAAAATAAATTGTTTTCTTAGAGCAAGAGATTAATTTTGTGAGCCTTATTGATTCGTCATGCAATTCTTCGAAAGCATCTTGTAATTCATCATAAGAAGGAGATAAGTCAAAGTTAGAAATTGCCTTATTGTCGTTTTCTTCTTCTTCTTCTTCTCCTTTGGCCATAAGACATAGATGGGCTTCTTCGTTATCTGAACTATCAGTTAAGTCCATGTTGTTATCATCACATGCTATGTAGGCTCTTCTTCCCTTTCTTTCCTTGAAGGGTTTCTTTTCAAATTTCTCCATTTTCTTTTCAAAAATTGGGCACTCCATCTTCATGTGTCCAAGTTTACCACACTCGTAGCAAGTTGGAATTGATGACGCTTTTCTTTGAGTTTCCTTTTTCCTGAGAAATTTTTTTACTAAAAGGCTGGGGTTTTCTTCATTTAGTTATGTGCCTTCTCCATTATCATTATCACTATCACCATCATTAGTTGAAGAAGTGGCTGCGATCCTATTTTTCTTCTTATCATTGTCTTCACTTTGATCAAGTCTGTTGAGTTCTAATTCATGCTCTTGAAGTTTTCCAAAAAGGGTCGCAAGAGTCATAGTTGCCAAATTTCTTGACTCTGAAATAGTTATGACCTTAGGCTGCCAAATCCTGCTCTGACATCTCAAAACTTTGTTAATCAAATCTTCGTTAGAAAAATTCTTTCCTAATGATGCAAGATGATTTACAATATGGGTGAACCTCTTTTGCATTTCTTGAATGCTTTCTCATTGGTTCATTATAAATAATTCATATTCACGAGTAAAAGAATTAATTCTCGACCTCTTAACTTCACTAGTACCCTCATGGGTAACTTGTAAAGTGTCCCACATTTCTTTAGAAGTGAAATTCTAAACAATTCATCATACCCCAAAGTTGAAGTAATGATGTTTTTTGCTCTTAAATTATATTGAACTTTTCTCTTGTCCTCATTAGTCCATTCACTTCTTTGTTTTTTAATCTTTATACCATTGACCTCTCGTGTAGGTATAAATTTGTCATTTTCGACAGCATCCCACACATCTAGATTAATAGCTTCGATGAAAATTTTCATTCTTTCCTTCTAATATGCATAACCATCCCCATTGAAAAAAGGGTGGTCGGTTTATAGAAGTTCCTTCTGAAAAACCATTTAATGAAGCCATGTACTTATGAAGCGGCTAAGTTCTTTATACAAGAGTCTAGCTCTGATACCACTTGTTACCCGAGTGGCTTCAGTACTCAAGAGGGGGGTGAATTGAGTATACAAAACTTTTCGCAAACGCTTGAAATATAAATTTCGATGAAGCTATTCTTAAATGAAGAGAATAAATTAAGAGGATAAAGAATTTCAAGCACAAAAAATAAACACGTAATAAAATAAATTTCTGGAAATAAAGAGATAGAGAAAGAAGATCAGGCACAACATTTATCCTAATTCAGCTACTAAGGATACAAATACACCTACTAAGGATTTTGTAGATTTCATAATAGTAAGTAGAGATGAAAAGGTTTAGTTTGTGGTGTTCTTAGTCAGATTTTTTCATCAAAGTTCATTAACCTTCTGATTTTCAAGCTTGGATCCTTTTATAAGCTTTCGAAAATATGATTGTTGGATGATTCAAACGGTAACTATACTTGCTTATTGCAGGTGACCGTTATTTTGTCCTTTCTTGTTGAATCAACATGTTAGCCTTTAAGTGGGAAGGTTGAGCATCTTTCTCACAAGCAACCTTCTCATGAGCTTTCTCTGCACCAAGCTTCTCACTGAACTATCTCAGCTAACTTTCTCATTCAACCTTCTCAAGCTTGAACAACTTCAATATTTTCATCTTTTCATTCCATCATCTTCTTTCTGATTCTTCATGATGATTCTGATGGTAAGTACTTTACTTACAAGTTTGAATTCTTCTTGAGTTCAACCTTTGTAGGAGTTCTTCATTTTGTTGAAGTTTTTCACTGTCTTCTCAAGACCTTCTCATGTTGAACTTGTTCATGTTCTTCATGAACTTTCTCAGGTTGCACTTGAACTTTCTCAAGTCATAAATTGATCTTCTTAGTCCTCTCTAATCACTCAAAAAGCTTCCTTGAATCATGTTTAGTCTTGAAAGACTTAATAATACACAAAAAACACTCCACAAAAATCATGTTAATATAATTAAAGTATTGAGAAGATTCAAACATGGTTTTCAATATAGTTATTATCATCAAAACATAATATGCAATATAAAGCACAAAAAGACTTTGGAGCTTACAAGAAAGCTTATTTAAGTTTCAGAAAAGGGTTCATAAATTTTAAAAGAAGTACAATTCAATCCCCTTTCTTATGCACAAAGTCATCATCATTTGGTATCAAATATCAGAAACGAGGATGGTACTGAGATTGATAAACCAAGAGACCAATGGACTTATGCTGAGAAAACTAAATATCAGCTTAACTCCAATGCAAAATCCTTTCTCACTTATGCTCTAGGCAGAAGTGAATATGACAAAGTCACAGGTTGTACCATTACAAAGGAAATTTAGGACACTCAAGCCATTGCTCATGAAGGAACTAATCAAGTAATGGAATCTAAGATCATCAAGCTAGTTCATCAATATGAACTCTTTAAGATGCATAATCATGAAACCATTAATGAAATGTTTAGAAGATTCCAAAATATTGTTAATGGTCTAAAATCTCTGGGAAGAATATATAACAATCACGATCATGTGAGGAAAATCTTGAGAAACTTACCAAAGTTCTAGAGACTTAAAGTAACTACTATTCACGAAGCCAAAGATTTGAGTTGCCTAAGGTTAGATGAGTTGCTTGGTTCTTTGTAGATTCATGACTTGGAGCTTGCTAAAGCTGATGAAGACATACCTAGAAGAGGAAAGTCCATAGCTCTTGAAGCTGCTCAAAAAACTCCAAAATCTTCATCTCAAACTATTGCTCTTAATGTTGTTGAAGACTCTAATGTTTCTGATGAATTAGCAAAATAAGGGTTTCTGATGAAGATGAATTATCTTTCACCATCAAAAAGATAAGAAGAATGTGGAAAAAGCCTAGAAAGTTCAGAAGAAGTTTGCCCTCAAAGAAAATTCATCAGAATACTGAATCAAATGGTCAAGAAAAGAATCAGATCATTTGTTATGAGTGCAAGAAACATGGGTACATCAGAACGTAATGCCTTCAATCGAAGAAATCTGCCAAGAAATTCAAAATGAAAAGAGGCATGATGTTAACATGAGATGATCTTGGTGATGACTCATTTGGAAGTGAAGTGGAAAATGAAGAATCTGCTCACCTTTGACTAGTTGCAAACATTGATGATGATAATGATGAGGTATCAAATTTTGAGTTCTCTCTTTCTAAATTACAAGAAGCTTTTGATGATAATAATGTGGTATCAAATTCTGACTTCTCTCTATCATATTCTTTTATCAAGAAAAGCTTTTCGAAGCCTTTTAAGGATTTTGAAAAACAAAAACTTGAGAAAGAAGTCTTAGAAGTTGAGAATGCTAAGCTAAGGAATGAGAACAGTTAGCTAAAATTACTTTCTGAAGGCAATTTTGCTAACTTTTCCCATGAATCATCTTGTGAACATTTTGATGAAGTTGAGAAACTTCAACAGAAAGTCAGTGATCTCACATCTAACCTGGCCAAGTTTGTTAGTGGTACAAAGAATTTAGAAATGATGTTGGGAAAACAAAAATGTACTTTTGACAAAACTGGCCTAGGATATAACAAATCTGTCAAACAAAAATATCCCAAAAATTTCTTTGTTAGAACATCTTTTAAGCATAAGACAGCTTGCTCTTATTATTATAAATTTGGTCATTCCTACGTTGTATGTTTTAGAAGAAAAAATATCAAAAAAATCCTGATAGGCATCAAAAAGCTTCTTGTCAGTATCAGAAAACCAACAAGAAAGAACCTAAGCTTGTGTGGGTACCTAAACAAATAGCAATCTCCTCTGCAAGTGTGCTTGGGAAGAAAGAAACACAAGGAGAAATGGTATTTGGGCAATGACTGTTCAAGGAACATGATAGGAGACCAATCTATGTTCCTGTCCTTAAAACCTAAAAATGGAGGCACTATCACCTTTGAAGATGACTTCAAAGAAAATATCATTGGTATTGGTAAGATAGGTAACAATTTCTCTCCCTCTATTAACAATGTTCTTCTAATTGATGGATTAAAACAAACTCTACTTAGCATAAGTCAGTTATGTGATAGTGGATATAATGTTTCCTTCAACAAAGTTCTCTGTATAGTGAAGGATTCTCAAAGTGACACTACCCTCTATACTGCCAAGAGATAAGACAATCTATACGATGTTGATCTAGATGAGTTGAATAATCAAAATATAACATGTCTAGCTTCTATAAATGACGAAAAATGGATTTTGGCATAAAAAGCTTTGATATGTAAATATGAAATTGCTTTCCAAACATGCGAAAAATGATCTTGTAAAGGGACTCCCTAGGATCAACTTTGAAAAATATTTGTTTTGTGAAGCATGTCAAAGAGGTAAACAAACAAAAGTATCTTTTCGAGCAAAGAATGTGGTTTCTACCATAAGGCCTCTTGAGTTGTTACATATTGATTTATTTGGTCCAACTAGAACCACAAGTCTTGATGGCAAGAGATATGATTTTGTCATTGTGGATGACTTCTCTAGATTTATTGTTATATTGTTTTTTGATACTTGAAAGCTTACTCTACTTGTATATTCTTTCTAACCCTTGTAAGAAGAGTTTTGTTTCTCAGATTTTAAGTGTTGTAATAAACTCTTTGAGTGTTAAACACAAACTCAAACACTTTATCTCTTTGTAACCTTGAACTAATAGTGGTCTATGAGACTTCTAAGTGAGCCTTAATAGGCTAGGCATGAAAGGAATAGTTGTAATGTACCTCAAAAAGGTTAGGTAGAAGAAAGACTACTCAGATATATAAAAATATTGATTGTGTGCTAGGACTAGAAGTTGTCACGACCAGGATTGCGGTGAAAAACAACTCGCGAGATTTTAAAAAAGAAAATATGGAGTCGCCACCAATTTTATTTAAATTAGGAAAAATTAGAAAACCTTTCTCAGAAGAAAAAAACATAGTCTTTGAAAACCAGATCGGATTCGGGAGTCGGTTATGGATAGGGAAGGATGGAAACTTAATTCCACTACACCCCTATCACACCCGTCCTAAGACGGTACCTTAAGTCAGTTGTGCAAAAACTTGATAATCTCAAATTTATTTATTTTACTCCTCTTAAAAACATTGTAACTATTTTTTTATTATTTTTTTTGAAAAAAGAATGAAAAGAAAACCTAATTTTGAAAATTTAATTTTTGGCTTGACAGAATAAAGATTCTGCTCCTACGTACCTTCAGGTGCAATGAGGAACTCAAAGTCACGTAGTTTTGTAAAAAATAAGTGTGAGTTGATTAATTTTAATTAAAGAAAATATTTTTTTAAAAAGAAATTTTGTTTGAAAACAAATTCATCATTGCAAGGGGTTCAAGTTAGCACTAAGCTACTCAATAAACCCTTATGATCCAAATGACACTAAAGATAACATCCACTATTCAATCATTATCAATGGTCATTGCATTAATTAAAAGATTTATTTTTTTTAATTTCTTTATTTTTTAAAATTTTCTTCATTTTTTGTTTTTAAATTTTTTAGCTTCCCATTATTTACAAGACAGAACATAAAATATACTATTAAATAAATTAAACACTATCAAACGAGGACTAATCCCTAAAAAACTAATAATTAAACTCAAAATATATGTATTTTTTTCTGATTTGTGTTTTGTTTTTTTTTTTGACATTTTTATTTTTCTATTTTTTTTAAAAAAAAAGAAAGAAAATGAGTTGTTGGCCCAAATGGCATCCAACCTTAATCCCCCAAAACAGAAAGGAAAAAAAATAATAATAAAAGGATGAAAAGGCAAATAGCATTCTAGAAGTTCATTCAAAACAACAAAAGCAGCAAAAGGAGGGGGTAAGAGGAAAAGACCCGAGATGCGGACGGTGGCTGGTGCGGATCTGGGTGCGACGACGTCGAATGGTGACGGATCTGTCGTAGATGGGTCGTTTCGGTGCGGCGACGGCTGCAGGTGGTCGCGAGTTCGACGTGAGCGACAGCTAGTGCTGTTCGATCTATGCAGTGCGGCGTTGGGTGTGTAACATCTCGAAAAATATCTGTTTAAGTATAAATGATCATTTTATATTATTCTTGATTTTTAGGAATTTTTCTAGAATTTTTTGGAAATGATGAATATTTTAATATATTCTTTGTTTTGCGTGCTGTACACCGAAATGAGAATTGCTTGAGGTCGATTAACGCTCCGAAATTAATTATTTCACCACCAATAGTCATTTTCTAATATTTGTGATTTATGTGAATTTTTCTGGAATTTTTCGGAAACGATGAATATTTTAATATATTCCTCGTTTTGCGTAAAATTTGAGCAGAGTCGGGAAAATGACTGTAATGCTTCAAAAATTGAAAAATTATATGACGAATAGTCGTTTTATAATATTTGCAATTTTTGAGAATTTTCTGAGAATTTTCTGGAAACGTCGAATATTTTAGTATATTTCTCGTTTTGCGTGCACACTGAGCAGAACCAGAGAAACGCGATATTTCCTCCGCGAACCTTGGACTATGGACATGTCGACGGGGGATCTTACTAAACCCGAGACTGGACACAATTTACGAGGTTTCATAATTTTTGAGAAATCTTAACAGGTAAAATAAATCAATACTGCGAAAAATTTATCTGTCAGATTAATTAAATACTGACTTCTGTCAACTGTAACTATTATCCATTGGATAATAGTGTGTAATAAAAATTCTATCACATCATCCAAATGAAATCCGCTTTATGTCTAATCAATTCACTTTAATTCAAATTTAATGTTAAAAAAATCAAAGCTTCTTTGAGGAGCTTTGACCAAACATTGACTCAAATGCCCTTGGCTTCTCTTGGAAGCCAACATGTAACACCCCAAATTTCCGTATCTCTTAAACAGTAATTTTGACAGTTAACAGAATTTTACTGTTTAGTAATTTTTGTGCACTGTAAAATTATTTTGTTTATTCCGTCAGCGTATTTGATCGTTTTGAGTGATTTACTCAGGTGTCAGGAAAATAAAAATTTTCGGTCGAGAAAACCTTACGTAATTTAATTTTTATCGTTAGGTAATTATTTTACATAACTGATTTGATATTTGTGCGTTTTATAATTTTTGTGATTTTTGTGGATGATTTTGAAATTTTTCCTATTTGTGGGCCCATTAAGGGTATGTGGGCCAGGTGGCTATACGTGGGCCCAGGTGGGTCCCATAAAAGCAAAAATTTTTCTACGCATAGAAAAATTTGTCTTGTTTAGATGGAGACAGGGGATCTTACTAAACCCGAATCCTAAAACAGATTTTAGAAAATTTATTGTCTATGTTTTGTCTTGTATTTAATTATCGGATGATAAAAATACAAAAAATATTATTTGTAGGATACAAGAATAAATATTATACTTGCATAGTCAACAAAGAGAACTTGACTTGATTTATACCCTTGGATGAGAATACTTAGTTTGAATATTAACCATTGATTTAATCAAAGGTTAAGAAACAAACTTAATAAAGAAAGCGCTTGGATAATAACCATTGATTTAATCAATGGTGTGAGAATAAGCTTAGTTAGGAAGGCTTTGATATCAACCATAGATGTAATCAAAGGTGTAGAATTGGTCTTGAAAAATGACAAAGACCATTTATAACCATTGGATTTAGATTAAATCAAGGGTGGAGATTTAATCTTAAAAAGTAACAAAGACCATTTATGACCATTGGATGAAGAATTAATCAAGGGTGGAGATTTGGTCTTCTAAAATGGCAAAGACTAATTAGGACCCTTGGATTTAAAGTTTGAAGAAGCAATCTTAACCATTAATTTTGGAGACACATCTAATGGTTAGAATTTAAAGGAGAAAAATCCAATGGCCTAGATTAAGTCTTCTAACCTATCTAAATCTACCTAAATCCTAACCATTGAATTAATCAATGGCTAGAAATGCTTCAAATGGTGGCAAATAATGAAGACAATTTTATTGAATGCATTATGAAGAGAAAATGATGGTTTTGGAGTGTTTAGACAAAAAAAAGCAAGCTTTATGTCATTTTTGCATGTCTTGGTCAAGTTAGACATCATAATGGCTTACTTTTTGATTTTTTTGCACTCAAGAAGAATGCAAGAAGGGGGGACTACGAATTTGGTGCTGCATGAAGGAGTTTGGAAGACCATAATTGCATGCTTTAGTCATTATTGTCTTCCTTGGTCTTCATTGATTCATTTTCGAAGAAACTTAGAAAATTTTCTCTCCATCTCCTTTCTTCTCTAGATTTTGGCCAAGCCCTCCAAGAGCACCTTTCATCACTCAAAAATTTCATCCAACTTGATTTTCTAAACCTAAACATCATTCTAAGAACATCTCTAGTTATGAGTTTTTCCAAAATCATTCATCTTGATCTTCAAATCCAAGCTTCAAGTTTCTATCAAAAATCAAAAATTTCATCTTTGTTCTTCAAAATACACCATTCGGTCATACTACCTAAAATCACCATCCAAGCTCTTTTAATTTCATCCAACCTTGGATCTTGAATCTCCATGATATTCTAAGCAACTTTCATGTTGGAGATTTTCTCTAAATCATTCATCTTCAAGGAGTTTCTTCAAGATCCATGTTATTGGGTTTTTGAGGTGAAGTATAAGGAAACTTCATTTTCTTCTCTCTTTTTCATAATCTAAACCATGTTTGATCCATGGTTCCTCTTAATCAAGCTTAGTATACTAATTTCTATGTATTTTGTTTTGTATTTGAGAAGCCCTTGGTGGTGAAGGACTTGGAAAAAGAAACAAATCAAGAAGCTTTGGAGGATCTTCAAGAGGTAAGAGGGAGATCCATCTCACCAACCAAGCATGGTGGTGAGAGATGGTATTTTATTTGATGGATGTGGAATCCATGTGAGGATTCATATCCATGGTCATGTAATTAATTTGTGGGTGTTTATGAGCTTTGATTAATTTTCTATGCTTGATATGCTTTGCATGATTTTATAGCTTTGATGATATGCTTGATATGCTATACATGCTTTTATGGCTTTGATGGTATGCTTATATTATTTATGATGAAATATATATGTATATGCCATGACTTGATGGTGGAAAGGAAATTGATTTTTGGCTCCAATAGCCAAGGAAGAGCTACGGTTTTGATGCCCTTGATTAGGGTTCATGTTAAAAATTTTCAAGAACAAAAGAATTGATTTTTGAGTACTTAGAACATGGTGGATTTCGAACAAGACACCTCAAAATAGGTGTTCACAAATTAATATTTTCATGAAAGATGAAAATGGATGATTTGAAGAGTATGGAAAATAAACAAAGGATTTGTTTTTCAAGAGAACAAGAATATGATTTTTGGAGGAATTTTTATTGATTTATTTTGTGTACAAAGATGCTAAGTGTTTTTCTAAACATGAGTTTTGAATGAAAACGGGCAAACGTTGATTTTAAGGATTTGCAAAGAAAGTGAAAAAGAATTTGTAAAGAAAGTAAAAATGAATTTGAACAAATGGGTTTGGTTTTATAACCATTGATATTTCGGTTTTGAAAAAACAAAATTTTAATGATTTTGTTTGTGTAAAACCATATCAATTTAAAAGGAAAAGTATTTGATGGCTTTAATGGTTTTGTTTGTGTAAAACCATATTGATTTAGAAGAAAAAAAATGTTTTGATGATTTCAATAGTCGTATCCCACGTTTTTGAAGGCTTGTAATGCCTTGATTTTTATGAACAAAGTGAATTTCAAAGTGGAAACGTAACTGGATTTAATACAAGGATTTTGGAAAGGGAATCAGAGCGTTTATCACTTGAGAAAATCAAGTTTTTATAAACGAAAATGTTTTCAACTTCAATTTATTTTGAAGAAGGTTGTGTTTGGAAATGATTTGGGAAAAATGGAGAATATAATGGTGTTTTGAAAATTTACTAACGTATAACTTATTTTCAAGTTTTGAAATACGTTAGAAAATGTTAAGTTTTGAAACGTTGATATACATCAATGGAAAAGTGATTTTTGTGAAGTATATTTTGAAAAAGAATTTCTTGAGTAAAGAATCATAAAAAATATTTTCTTGAGTAAGAAAATATATTAAATGAAATATAAAGTTATATTATTTTGAGAAAAGTTGAAAAGGAATTTTTGAAGGTTAAGAAGTATTTTACGTAATGAAATTGTGATGAAAAATGTTTTACGATATCTTAAAAGCGTGATTTTTAAGCTACGCAATTTTGAACAATGTGTTAAAAATGATATTGATTTATTTAAGTCCAAAATAATGTTTGGAATATTGAGGAATATTTTATATGATTGAAAAATGTTGAAAAATATTTTACGTATCTTAAAAACAATTTGAAATACAAGAAAATATTTCTACGCGATTTGAAAAATGTTTAAATATTTCTACACGATTTGAAAAGCGTTTAAATATTTTACGCGTTGAAATATTGTTGAAAAATCACTACGTGATTTGAATAGTGATAGAATATTTTTACGTGATTGTGAAAATGATAGAACATTGTTATGAGATTTGGAAAGTATTTTAAATATTTTGAGAATGATAGAAAATGATTTACGTGGCGTAAAAGAATGATTTTTAAGTTACGCGATTTTGAAACAATGGAAAAATACTATGCGATTTGAGAAACGTATGTTTTTACGCGATTGAGAAAAACGTTAAAAATTAGTACGTGGTTTAAAAGTGCAACAAAGAGTTACAACATTTTGAAAACGTAATGAAATGTTACGAAATTTTGTAAACGTAATGATGAGTGTTACGGTATTGTAAAAACGTAATAAAAGCGTTTTGGAATTTTAAAAACGTAACAAAAATGTTACGGTATTGTGTAAATATAAAAGAAGTGTTATGGTATTGTGAAAACATAACGTAAAAGTTTTTGGATTGTGAAAACGCAATGTAAAATGTTACGCGATTGTGAAAATACGGTAAAAGTGTTTTACAACTATGAAAACGTGATAACATGATTTTCGTTGTTGAAAGTACAATATGATTCTTGTTGAACCGGTGTCAATACAACTTTTTTGTGAGAAAATGACATATTTGTCTATGATTGGATTTGGTGCATTATACATGCATTGGAATGGTCCGATAAGGAATTTGGATATGGCTGATTGCCTAGGAGAAACACACCTCTTGAGTGGGTGCGATATGCGTAGTGTAGGTCACTTGTTGACCTTGGGGGCATCGGGGTGCGGGTTGCCTACACGGTGGTTGGTCGCGCTTCTTCTCGTAGGTTAGACCGATGCAACACACCGATGATCCTGACCGAGACACTATTCTTAATCAAGATCTGATAAAGACTGTCGTGTATGTGCTAGATGTGCAAAAATTGAAATGAGAATTAAAGCACGTGGTCTGAGGCACGTGGTACCGGCAGGTCTTTTCGATCATTTTCTCCGACCTGAGTTTAGCTCCATGGAGTAGGAAATTGAGTCTTGTGTACATGCATAATCTGAACATTTTATATCTGCATGATATATTAATTGAGGGATATTGGTTATGACAATTGTTTTGAATACTTGGATGATGATAATGATAATTAGAACATTATTGTAATTTGTTGTTTATGATAATTAAACTAATAAATGATTAGATGATGATAGTTGATTAATGCTGATAGCATGATTATGGTATGATCGATCTGTATGATATGTTGTTTGTGTTATCTCTATACTGCCATGTTGGTATTGGCGTAGGTGATCTCACCTCTTTGTTATGTTATTTTGCTGTGTCTGTACTGTTAAAATCAAATGATAGAAGGATCGAGTTGTCTTAGACATAACGGGCGATGGATACTCAGAGATTGATGAAAACATTGAAGAGTGGCTGTCTCAAGTTCGAAGGTGTTCTGAGTAGACAAGGAGTAGAGTTCTGATGCAACAAGCTGGATACAAGATAAGGAATGAGTATGTTAAGTTTTATCGTTAGTGTTATACCGTGCTATTTAGTAGGACCCGTCATGGGGTTTGCTACTGTTAAAAAAAAAGAAGAAGAGTCTGTTAGTTTTATATTTCTCTTCAAATTGTTAAATATTAATTGGTGTCAATGATTGTATATGAATTAGTTTCAATATATGTCTTTTTCAGTATTACATATAAATTTCAGTAAGTTTATATTTCAACAAGAAAGAAATTTTTAAACCCACGTTTTTAACTCAAACCTTTTATGAATTGATTTTTAGATTATGAGTCGGGAGTCGGAAATGTGATGCCCTAAGGAGGGTGTTACACAACACACCCTATCCCTCTTCTCTCTCTCAAGCACGGTAGCAGCCCTTGGTGGGGGGGAAATTTGGTTTCATTAATTCATTTTACATTACACAAATTCATTTTTACCAAAACACTTTCTCTCTCTACCCTTTCTTCTTCTTCTTCATTTTTCTTTCTCTCTTCCTTCTCTCTACCCTCACCTCATGGCAGCCCCTCCCTCTCCCCACTCATCCATCACACAAATTTAAACTAAACACATTTTCTTCATCCTCTCACCATTCTAAACATCTTTTCTTCTTGGAGTTTCTTGAAATTCTTTCATTTTCACCATCTTTTCCAAGCTCCAAGCTTTGAGCTTTTTGGGTAAGTTTCAAGACTCCTCTTCTTTCTCCTCCATTTTCATGGTCATGGTCTTCATGTTGGCCATCGATGCTTCATTTTCCAAGCCATTATGCTATTCTAACAAAGTCACCATTTTTAGGGTTTTTGGAGGTCAAATCCGAAAATTGCAAGAAGCTTTCTTGGAGCTCTCTTGATTTCTTCATTTGGGTAAGAGGAAGACACTCCTCCTCAACCTCTCTAGCATCTAGGAACTTTGATTGAGTTGTTTGTGGAAAAACCCTAATGAGGGTTATTCTTTGATTTTGTGATTAGTGTGCTTATGTGTTGATTTTATTTGGTTTATGCTATTGAGTTAATTTGTTATATGTATGGATATGTTGGATTGGATTTTGTGATTGAAAATGGAAGAAAAACATTTGAGAAACCTTCTTGGAGGCTCACGGTTTTAGGCTAGGAATTTAGGTAAATTTGTGATTTAATTGTAACTAGCATAAGACTTAAATTAATCAATGGATAGGATGGAATTTAATGGAAGGAAAACTTGGAATGGAAATTCCTATAAAGGCTACGGTTTTGGGGCCAAGGAATTAGGGTTCTTGGTGAGCTAATTTAACAAGTAAACAATTTAAAGAACTAAGAGAATGGCATGCAAGATGATGACTTGAAAGGATTTGAAATTGGAGCCATTGTGAGGCCACGGCCTCTAGGGCATTTTTAGGTGTAAGTAGATGATTTTGGTAAGTTGGAAGCATAAGCAATTATGTGATTAAAAACCTATGTAATGGGATAGACAATTGATGAATTAGAAAAATTTAATATAATCAAGATTTCATAAATTTTAAAGGACCAAGAATGAAATTATCATAAGACTTAAGGTAATTCTAAGTGAGTGAAGAACAAGAGAATGTGAGGCCTAGGAGCTTAAACAATTTACAAATTGTAAGAGATTAAATTACCTTGGGAGATTTAAAATAATTGTAAGAATTGGATTGGACATGAACCTTGAAAGAGGAAATAAATTCTAAATTAGGATTCATAATGAACCTAAAAATGTACAAATTGACTTGATCCTTATATTGCAATGTTATGAGTCCATGTGAGTGACCATTTGTATATTAATGCTTATATTGGCCTATTGTGGCATGTTATGTAATTGTATGAGATTGTGAATCATACATGTCCATGCATAGTGTCATATGCATTGTGAATGTCCTTGTGGACTGTTGTAAGGCCTAGTTGCCTAGGAGATTGAACACACCTCTGTGTGGGTGCGAGTAGACAAGTGTGGGTCTTGTTATGACCTCGGGGGTGTCAGGGTGCGGGTCCTCCACAATGGGTAGTTAGTAGCTCCTCTGCCTGTGGGGCAAACTGATGCAAACGCACTGACGATCCGGACTTGACACTGTCCTATATCGTGATCGAGCGTGGACTGTCTGTACAATGCCTGATGTGCACGTCAAAATTGTTGATGAATAGCACTTTGGTCGCGGCAGCCGAGTTGCGGACACGTCTCCTGATCTTTCTCTCCGACTGTTTTAGTCTAGCTCCATGGAGTAGGAACTAGGGAAAGCATGCATGTGTGTCGTGATATATTCTGTCATCATAAATCATTATTTTCCATAACGGTGACCTGTTTGACTATTACTGTACCGAATGTCTGCCTGGAAATTGCTTACCTGGTTACTGTTGAATTTACTATTTATTATTTGGATATGTTGTTTCTGAATTGCTACTTGGGTGCGTTGCGCCGTTTGTTTCTAGTTGCTATAATTAGTAATGATGGTAGGATGTCTTACCTCTTTCTGTGCTTCTATTATTTGCTACCTGTGTGTGCACTGTATAGGTCGAAGACGACGGTAAGGAGGCGGAAGATCCCGAGTTTCTCGGCTTCTGGCCCGAACAAGATTAGCTTCTACCGAGACGATGGCGGCACGTATGCGCGGATTTCTTGGTGATGTGCGTCTGACCTTCCTCGGAGGGCCAGAGTGCTGGCATATCAACTTGAATTCCGATCGCTGCGTCTACTTGGGAGATGTGTCGATTGCCCTAGCTTGGAGACGTCATGAGGCGCCTGTCCTCACCTGCCACATCAGCCTGCGATTGGAGTTCTACTTGCCCATCAGAGAGATGTGGGGTGACCGTTACTACACCCCTTGAGAGGACTCTTTTGATTCTACTGCTCGGGCTCCTGCCCGTGGTTCTGTGGTTCCTATGGAGGTTTTCTCTGAAGAGGAGGATCCTACTGAGGACCCGGATACGGTCCCTCCTCATCTGAGAGACTGAGTTTACTGGTAGCTACTGATGGCTACCAGTGTTTTATTTTAGGGCCTGATGTATTTTTGTGTGGGCTGTATATTTTGGTATCTCTGGGGCATATTTGTATAATCCTTTGGGACAGGTATAGTTTTGCTTTTTGGGTAATTCAAGCTTGTATCTAAGTATAAATGATGTCAGCTCATTTTATATATATATCTATATGCATGTTATTCAGATGAGAATTTTGTCTACTATTTTATTCTTCACCGTCATTTATATTCCGCATGGTTAAAATGATTATAAAAAAAAATATTTCTGCTATTTTGCTCGCGTATTTAAGAATTGAACAAGTTAAACTCAAACGAATGAACCGGGTTTTGAAATGTTAAAACTTTACTTTTTCGTATTTTCTTTTATTTGACAATGTGACGTTCCCTCCCAAAAAGGGGCGTTACAGGGTGCGGGTGGCGGTTCTGCGTGGAGGAGCGGGGGCGACGGGTGGCGCGGTGCTGGTTGGTTGTGACTGTGGATCTATGCGCGAATGGCAGTTCGCGGATTTGGGTCCGTTTTTCGAATCTAGAGCGGCGGAGGAACAGAGGCGGGCGACGCAGATCTAGGTTCTCTGAGGTTGAGGGCGTGCATCAAGTCGGTGGCGACTAGGGTCTCGGGTTTGATTGGGCGCGGGCTGACAGCGCGGTTCCCACAACGGACGGCGGTCTGGTCGCAGAGACAATGGATCTGGTTGAATCGGAAAGGACAACACCGCGTGACGTAGACAACAGCGGCAGTTCGCGGCTGGGCTCGGGTTACTGCGCAGTTGGTGTGTTGTTTGTTGTTGGAGGTGAAGGGATGAAGAAGATGATGGTGGGGATGGGTTGCTGTTAATGGTGGTTGTTAATGGAGTTTGTGGAGGTGAATGGTTGATATGGTGGTGAAGGTTAAAGATGGAGCTTGATGGTGATGAGGATGGTTATGGCTTGGTGAACGTTGATGGTGGTGAAAATGGAGGTTGGTAGAGAGGTTGAAGATGGTCTTTTTTTGAAAGAATGCTCTCTGCTTGGTCCCCCTCTGTGTTACCCGTAGGAAAGGAAATGGAGAGAAAATGGGTGTAGTGGTTCCCCCCCCCCCCCAAAAAAAAAAAAAACCTCCGAAAATAAGTCTGAGTCCCCCCTCCTTTTGTTGAAAAAAAATAGCTTTTTCTTCTCTGCTTGCTTGTCTGCTAGTGCTTGCTTGTGCAGTGGAAATGTCAGTGTGGCGGTTGAGTGTGAAGAGAGGATTACGTATGTGCAGGTGATAGTGTGTGGTGCAAAGTGTGCTTTGCAGTGGGTGAGTGTGTGTGAGAGAAAATGTGCAGAGTGATGTGAAGTTGTGACATAGAGTAACAAGCAATGTGCAAAATAATTTTTTCTTTTTATTATTTTTATTTTTTATTTTTTTTGTTCAAAATAAAATAGACTAAGTGAGAAAATAAATGAGCTAAAACACGATTAAATTATTTGGTCAAGAAAAAGAACAAATATTAAATTTTTTTATTTTTTTTATTTGATTCGGACAAAATTAAATATTCACATAAATAAACAAATAATTTGGTCGAACTAATATAAAAATATATATTAAGCTTTCTCCTTTCCTTCCCTTTTTCCTTTTTGAACTAGCTATTTAATGCTTTGATGTAATAAAGTTCTTTTAAGCAAAGAGAAGTGTTTGTGAAAGCTATATTCTATACTCAATAAGTCAGTAAAGGTTTTTTCAAGCTTAAAGGGAAGCACTTAAAGCATTTTGCTAGTTTTTCTAAACTCTGTTGTATCAAGTTTTTGATACCTACTGCAGTTAAGTTTTTATATCAAGCTCTCTCTGAACTGGAGAGAGAGAGAGAGAGAGAATTTCTCTCCCTGAAACCGGCGTCACTTCCTTCTGCAAAACGCTCCAATTTATAGAAAATTTGGAGGTTACTGTGCATAAGCATAGTAACCTGCATAGTGAAACTTAACGATTAAGTATTGCACAGTAACTTGATGACATCAGCATAATGTCATGCTACAGTAATTGCTGACATCATGCTACAGTGATTGCTACAGTACTTGTTGCTATAGTGTTTTGCTACAGTGACGTGCTACTTCTTCTTTTTTTTTAGAAAATCTTCTATGCAATCATCTCCATTCTTCTATTCTTTACATATACCTAACAAAAATACATAAAAATACATAATTACAATACAATTTTAAAATGTTAAAAATATAACAAAACTCAAGAACAAACCCAATTAAAAAGATTAAAAAGAATGAAAAACACACATACTGAACCGTAAAAATTATAAGTTTTGCAGGTTCATCACACCACCACACTTGAGCTTTTACACTTTTGGGCAAAATATATAAGACCAAAGCTAAGAAATGACACTGACTCAAAAACTAAAATAACTAAAAGACTTGATGAAGCTAGAAGAACAATCAGTCATTCAATGGATCAAAACAATCATGAGGTAACATATCTTCACATCTCAAACGAACAAGCAAAGAAACTTCAGTTGAAAAGAATGAATCAAGAATGATAGATCCTCACAGAAGTCACTCTCAATCTCTCAAGTGTTTAAAAAGGTTAGTATTTCACTCTATTCAACCCATGAATAATTGTACTGCCATAAGTTTGCTTATCTTCTACTTCTCCACTACTCAGAACTCATGCATACACAAATCATGAGGACTTTATTCAAGGTTGTAATGAGGCCATGATAAAGGAGAGGGGAATATGGATTTGACAAGTTAAAAACCAAAGAGAATAAAAGAATATGAGAGTTGAGTTCAATTAACAAGCATGAAAGTTCATCCCAACTCTAATGCATATTCCCTTTACAAATTTTTCCTTTCCCTTTTTGCCTTGTTGGCCCTTCTTTACACATTTATTTATTTTTTTTCAATTAGGCACTCTTTCCTTTTTCAACAACCATTTTGTACACACACCCCCACACTTGTTCAAGAACTCATTCATTAACAAAGCTAATGTTCTCTTATTCCCTAAGGTCAAGTAAAAACATGATCTTTCATTTAAGGCACATAATGAGCTAGAAACAAGGAATGATCAAATAAGCTCAAAGGGGTTAAGCAAAGGAAAATATACAAGGTTGGCAGGAATCAGAGAATTTTCAAGAAGTCATAAGAGTGCTTGATATCATATTGAAATAATATGGTACTAAGCAAGGCTGGCTATTTGGTTAAAGTAGCTATTTTAAGAAAAATGTCTCAATCATGTTTATATATGCATGTGAAAATGTAGCTTCAAAAAGAATCAAAGCAAGTTCTAGAATAACAATTCCATGAGAAAAAATCACAAAAGAAAGAAGAGAATAGTACAGATGTTCAATTCATTCATCTATAAGCTCAAAATCTCACAAGGCATATATCTATCATTCTCAATCCACAAAAATTTTAACATCCATAACCAAGCATGTGATGTTTAAGAAAGAAGACAATTTACTCAATCATGCCAATTTTCCTGAATTAAAATTGTTACTTCTACACAAAATAGTTATCTACCCCAATCTAGATGAGTCTCAAGAGTAAAATTACTATCACATCAAAATTTACTCCTTACTCTGCCATCCTTAATTGGTTTAGGTTAGAAAATTATTGACAAACATATAAACACATTAATAAACACACGTCCTAATTTTTTTTCTTTTTTTCAAAGAAATTTTTTTAAACGATTTTTTTTTACACAATTATTCACACAGCAGTTATTCACACTATCTTTCCCCCCAACCAGATCACAACATTGTCCTCAATGTTAAAACATAGAAGAGTAAAGGATAGGAGATATTACCTGTTCCCTAAACCCTAAACCCTAAACCCTAAACTGTAAAATTATTTTGAATATTCTATTTGTATATTTGATCGTTTTGAGTAATTTGCTCCGTGTCAAGAAAATAATAATTTTCGGGCCGGAAAAATCTACGTAAATTAATTTTTACTGTTTAGTATTAATTAATTTACGCAATCTGACTTGATATTTGTGAATTTTCTAATTTTTGTGATTTTATGCGTGATTTTAAAATTTTTACTGTTTGTGGGCCCCACGAGGTGTATGTGGGCCCAGGTGGCCATACGTGGGCCTAGGTGGGTCCCGCAAAATGAAAAAATTTTCTACGCATAGAAAAATTTGTATTGTTTAGACGGAGACAAGGGATCTTATTAAACCTGAATCCGGAAATGGTTTTAGAAAATTTTCTTTACTGTATTTTGTACTGTATTTAATTATTAGACGATAAAAATACAGTAATTATATTTTTTTGTGAGGTTATAACAGATAAAAATAAAATTCTATATTATTAAGTCAACATTAGTGATTTGGATATCCACTATCAGTTTAATTACCGTTGGAGATTTAATCTTGATTTAATTAATGGTGGAGATTTGATCTTAAAAGTGAATAGGATCAATTATAACCGTTAGATGGAAATTAAATCAAGGGTAGAGATTTAATCTTATAAATGGCTATGACCATTATCAACCCTTGGATGTAGAATTAATCAATGGTGAAGATGGATCAATAATAACCATTGGATTTGAATTTAGATCAATGGTGGAGAATTGGTCATCAAAAATGACTACAATCATTTTGGACCCTTGGATTAAAGTCTGAAGGTGTAATCTTGACCCTTCATTTTGGAGACATATTCAATGGTTAGGATTACAAGTTAAAAATGATCCAATGGCTCAAATGAAGTCGTCTATCTATAACCTAAACCTAGAGACTATTTTTAATCCAAATCATTCTTTAAATCAATGGTTAGGATGACTTATAGTGATGGCTATGTAATTTGGCACATTTGGAATGCATGAAGAAGGGGGGACGGTTTGGAGAGCAAGGATGAAGGGAGACAATTTAGTGTAGGCTTTTTAGGCCAAAGAAAAAAAGAATGAAGACAAGCCAAGTGTCAAGACCAATTCCTATTGCTCATTAATGCTTATGTTCTTCAAACTTCACTTTCCACTCTCTCTAATTGCATGCTACGGCAATGCATTCCCTTGAAGACCAAAAACATTCATTTCTATACTTCATAATATCATTTCTTCACTTTTCCACTTAAGTTTCAAGACCAAACCAAAGAAAATTTCATTCTTTCTCCCAAAAAAACATACCATTCGCCAAGCACTCCAATTCACTCCTCCATCACTCTTTAATTTCATACAACCTAGTTTCTTGAATCTTTATCTCATTCTAAACAACTTTCATGTTGAAGACTTTCTCTAAATCTTCCATCTTGAAGGACTTTTACTAAGATCAAGTTCTACAATTTTTGTTGGTGAAGTGTAAGAAAACTTCATTTATTCTTTTCTTTTTCATGTTCTAAACCATGTTTGATCCATGGTTCTTCTTATTCAAGCTTGATATACTAATTTTCTTGTATTTGTTTCATGTTTAAGAACTTGTGTTGGTGGAGATCTTGTTCAAAACACAAATCAACAAGCTTTTTGGTGGTTCTTCAAGAGGTAAGAGGGAGATTCATCTCACCAACCAAGCATGATGGTGAGAGATGGTTTTATATTTGATGGATGGTGAATCCATGTGAGGATTCCTATCCATGGTCATGTAATAATTTATGTGTGTTATGTGCTTTGATTATTTTTGCCTATGCTTGATATGCTTTACATGATTTACTTGTGTATGCATGCTTAGTATGATTTTTATATATTTATTTGTTTATATGGTATGCTTAAAATATGCATGATGATATATGTTGAATATATTATGATGGATGTATGTTGAAATAAGCAAAATTTTGGCTCCAAAGGCTATGGAGGAGGTCACGGTTTTGAACTTCCAAGACTAAGGTTTAACTTGAAATTTTTCAAGAATTATAGAATGAATTTTTAGTCCTTGAACTAAAATAAATTTCAGCCAAGACATCAACCAAATTAGTGTTCACAAAAAAAACTTATATTTTCATAAATGATGAAATTGAATGATTTGAGAAGTAAAGAAATTAATCAAAAGAGTTTATTTTTTTGCAAAAAGGAGTGCACACGGTTTTTTGAGTAGTATTTTCATGAATTTATTTTGTGTAGAAACAAGAATGACATTTGTTTAAGTTGGAAGAAAAATATTTCATGGTTCCAATGGCCATCTATAAGGTTTTGATAATTTAGAAAAAATGTTTTTGATGTTATAAAATATAAGAATTTTCAAATAAGGATTTTGGAAAGGAATTAAAGTATTGTCAAGTGGAATTTTCATAAATAAAAGAAAAAGGGGATTTAAAGTGTTGAACTTTAAATTATTTTAAAGAGAATTAATTTTTAGAAGTGATTTAGAAATATAAAAGAAAACGTTTGTAACTTAAATTTACTAACGTAAAATTTATTTATTGAGTTTTGGAAAATGTTAGGGAATTTAAAATTAGAAACAGTGATTAAATCAATTAAAGGTGATTTTATAAGATTAAATCAATAAAAAGTGATTTTGAGAAAATATATTACGGAAAAGAATTTTTGACTAAGAATAGGAAAAAAATAAAGTAAGAAATTATATTATTGTAAGAAAAGTCTAAAATAATATTTTTAAAGTTAAGAAATATTTTACAAAGGGTAAAAACGGTGAAAAACAATTTACGTAACTCAAAAACGTAATTTTTAAGTTACGCGATTTGAAAAACGTTAAAATGTTTCTACGCGATTTTTTTAAAGCGTTTAAATATTTTACACGATCGAAATGTTGTAGAAAAATATCGCTAGGCGATTTAAAAATGAAAGAATATTTTACGCGTTTTAATACAGTAGAAAATTGTTACGCGAATCTTTAAACGTAACAGAAATATTACAAATCATTGTTTACGTAATAAAATATTACGTGGCCGTGAAAACGTGACAAAAATATTTTACGAATGAGAAAAACATGGTAATGTGTTTTTATTGTTAATTATACAGTAAACTTTACAGTTAAAATCAGTATACGAATACTGTACAAGAAATTGAGAAGTTTGCTTGAAATTGGCATTAATACATGAACGTAAAGCAGTATTTGAACCTCGTATGAGAAATTATGTGATTTACCTTTGATTGGTAATTGGTGCATTACACATGCATTGAAAATGGTCTGATGGACTGTATATGGCTAATTGTCTAGGAGAAACGTACACCTCTTGAGTGGGTGTGATACGCGTAGTGTAGGTCACTTGTTGACCTTGGGGGCATCGGGGTGCGGGTTGCTCGCAATGGGCAGTTGGTAGCTCTTCTGCACCGTGAGTTAGACTGATGCAACACACCGATGATCCGGACCGAGACACTATTCTTAATCGAGATCTAATAAAGACTGTCGTGTATGTGCTAGATGTGTAAGATATAATTATAGCACTTGGTCTGAGGCACGTGGTACCGGCAGATCTTTTCGATCAATTTCTCCGACATGAGTATTAGCTCCATGGAGTAGGACATTGAGTCTATGTGTGCATGCATGAAACTGAGCATCTATATCTATGTGATGGTGTTACTGTAATTATTTTGTGATTTAAACAGTGATAGTGGCATGATGGTAATTATTATTTTACACTATGATGATGGCATAACTGTGATCATGACATGATATTTTTGCATGATATGTTGTTTGTATTATTTCTGTGCTATCATGTTGGTATTGGCGTAGGTGATCTCACCTCTTTGTATGTATATTTGTATATGGTATTTATAATTGGTTGAAGACGTTGAGGAAGAAACAGTACAAGAAGGAGAAGAAGAACTACTTCTCACGTCTGGAAACGCAGAATTTTGAAGATGGAGATGCCTAGCTTCCTAAGATACGTGACATTACAGTTTCGTGGAGGTTCAGAGGCGTGGCATGTTCATTTGGATCGACAGTGTATATTTTATATAGGGGATCTGAACATTACCTATAGTAGGCTTGAACAAGGGAACCCCTATTTTAGTGTCAATATATATGTACAGTTAGAGTTTCTAATATCCATTAGGCAGTATTGGGGAGCCTACTACCGTACTCCTAGTGAGATAAGTATCGTGTCGTCTGCACGGACACCTGTCCGTAGAGCTTCACGTAATAACGGATTCCTATCTGCTGAGGAATCTGAGGAGGACCCATCTGAGGGTTCTGCTGTTTAGTCAGACTTGAGCAATATGTGAGTCTTAAATTATGTTTAATTACTTTGAGAACTTGGTCTGTATATAAATAATCCTGACAGTACTTTTGTTATGTATAATGATGTAAATTACATGTGATGACTGTTATGTATAATGATGTATATTATGTGTGATAATGTATAATAGTTTTATTTTCCGCTAAGTTTATTTTATTGTCATCAAAGAAAGAAAAAAAATTTACAACTCGTATTTTATTATAACATCATATTTTATAACTTGGGGGTAATTTGGTAATAAAGTAACATAAATGTGGTACCCTATGGTGGGTGTTACAATTACTAAAAACTTCACTCCTTCACCTAAGCTAGATGAAAATTAATTACACATGAGAAAAAAGAAAATAAAAAGAAAAGAAAAAGGAAAAGAAAAACAAAGGAGAGAGAGAGATAATTTCTCTCCCTGAAACCAGCGTCACTTCCTTCTGCAGAACGCTCCAATTTATAGAAAATTTGGAGGTTACTGTGCATATGCACAGTAACCTGCATAGTAAAACTTAACGATTAAGTATTGCACAATAACTTGATGACATCAGCATAATGTCATGCTACATTAATTGCTGACATCATGCTACAGTGATTGCTTTTGCTACAGTGACGTGCTACTTCTTTTTTTTTTTTAGAAAATCTTCGCAATCATCTCCATTCTTCTATTCTTTACATATACCTAACAAAAATACATAAAAATACATAATTACAATATAATTTTAAAATGTTAAAAATATAACAAAACTCAAGAACAAACCCAATTAAAAAGATTAAAAAGAATGAAAAACACACATACTGAACCGTAAAAATTATTAGTTTTGCAGGTTCATCACCTATAATCCTCAATTCTATCCGCACCAGTAAATTTAGGAATCAAAGTGACTAAATTGGAATTCAAGTTATGGAGAATCCAACCTGTCGAGAAGAACTGCATAACTGATTGAATGTCCCAATATTTTTGAAAGAAGAATCCACCAAATCCATCAGGTCCAGGGCCCCTTGAACCATTCATATAAAATACAGTAGCTTTAACCTCTTCCAATGTAGGTAAGTTGGTTAGCATAGCATTGTCTTCATTAGAAACAAGACTAGGGATCACTTTGCTAACAAAATCAGATTGAGTGCAGGTATTTTTGATGCATAAAGAGAGGAATAGAAGTTTAAAACATAATGCTCTATGTCAGATTGATTATCTAAGATAGTATCATTAACTTTCAAAATAGACATTTTCTTAGAAGCATACCTTATTTTGGTTATCCTGTGAAAGAAAGAGGTATTTCTATCCCCCTTAATAAACCAATTTATTCTTGCCTTTTCTCTCCAAAAGCTTTCATGAAAAGAAAGAGCCTTTTGAAGATTCATTTGAGCCTGCAATTCCTTTTCATCCAACTCATTAGAGAATCCAAATTCAGAAATTTCTTGTTGTACTGCCTCAAGATCAACTTGAGCAGAATCAACCATTTTATGCACATCTCCAAAAACCTCCCTGTTCCAAACCTTAAAAGTAGCTTTCAAAGATTTCAACTTCTGAGTCAAGACAAACATAGGGTAGCCTACCACATCTTTTGACCAAACTTCATGAATCAATCTTCTACAATCTGAATGATCAGACCACATGCTTAAAAACTTAAAATATGAAGGATATGTAGGAATAGTTCCCTGCATAATGAGGAGCAGTGGGAAAGGATCGGAGCGACTTCTAGTGAGTGTACAACAAGAAGTTGAAGACCAAACTGAGAACCAATCATCATTACACAAGGCCCTGTCAAGTCTTCTTTTTGTATGAGCAGCAACCCTTATCCTATTTGACCAAGTAAATTCTGCACCTCTAGTGGGTAGGTGAGTAAGCTGAAGGGAATCAGACCAGTTTCTACATTCTGCACAAGAAGCAGGAGATGGTAAGCCACCTCCTCTTTGTTCATGAGCACCCAAGATGGCATTAAAGTCACCAACAAGAAGCCAAGGTCTGTCATTGTTCTGAACAATAACAGAGAGCTCACTCCAAAGATCCCTCCTAACAAAAAGGCTAGTGGAAGCATATATTGCTGCTATATAAACTAACTGCTGCTCCCAAACAACTGACATAGAGACATGTTGTCTAGAAGAAGATATCACTATAGGATCAATAGAGTCAGCACAAAATCCCCATAGATTAGGTAACTGAGAACCTCTATCATTCACCACAAAAGGTTTTAATCTCAGAGTAGTCTAGAGAGAAATTGGAATTTGATCCATGGCAATCCAAGGCTCAGCAACAAACAAGAAATCTGGTTTGTTTTTAATGCAAACATTTTTAAGTGCCAATCTAGTATCCGGGTTAGCCAACCCTCTAACATTCTAGTAAAACACCTTCATGTCAAAAAGAGATTGATTTTGAGCATGCCCTATATCGGGTATTATAGAAATCTGTTCTTTGGACTTGTTTCTTTTTCTGTCTCAATTTCTTTTTTTGAGATTTAGACAAAACCACTTTGAAACTATCCTCATTAGCAGCTGAACTTGCAGCTTCAACAAAAGCAGGATCAGAATCCTCTGCTGCAACTTCATCACTCCAAAATCTTCCAACTATTTTCATGTCCTGAGCATGGTTTTAAATTGCGGTTGCGGTCGCGGTTGCGGAGATCACTAAAAATACAATATTGCGGCTAATTACGGGAAAATGCAGCCGATGCGGCCGCAATTGCGGTCGCGATGCGGTTGCGGAGACCACAAAAATCGCAATATTGCGGTCGCAATTGCGGTTGCGGACCGCAATTTAAAACCATGGTCCTGAGTAACAATAGCATTAAGATTTGGATTAAGATTCATATATTTGTTTAATTATATTTAATTTGAACTAAATTATAACATGACGGTTTAACCATGCCATAATTATGAGTCAGAACTCAGAATTAATTTATACATATTTGTGTGTTTGGCTTCAAATCTATCATATAATATGATTAGCCAACTCGTGCTTTCGTTTAATAATAATAATAATAATAATAATATATCAGATAAAACACAAAATAATATATTTATGTATTTATGTATTCATTATAAATATTCTATTTTTTTTATTCTCGTTTCAATACTCAACTTATTGTCTCTCTCGCTTCTCAAACTGACAAGTCGAATTCTTTATAGTTTGATGAATATATACTGATTTGAGCATGAGTCAAACTTACGGTTAATTCAATAATTGTGTGCTAGCTATACCTGGGAAAAGTCCACTGTTTTTGCTTCTAAGTATAATAATATTATGAGAGGTGTTTACAATTTTTTATAAATATGTTTTATGTAGAGTTTTTGGTAATAAAAAAGATACTGGTGTAATAAACTCAAACTATATAGAAGTACTTTACTCGATTAAATTTGACTTTTTATATGAATTAAAATTTGCTTTTAAAGCTTTGGCATAATGATATACAAAAGTCAAAATTCAAAACTTCATCTTTATTATCATCCAAATGGTGAAGACGAGATTATTGGGTAAAAAAACATTACGGTAAAGTGGCTTAGTCAATTAAACCTCAATTACGCCTTCTTTTCTTTTCTTTTCTTTTATATTTTAACTTTTAAATTAAAAAATTGATTGAAAATCTCTCGCTCTGAGTGAATGAAGTGGATTTTTATCTCAGCCAAAAGAATTCAATTTTGGTAAATGAATTTTCATGACAAATTAATTTTTGGAAAAATTTGTTTCAGTGTGAAAATCTGAGTGCAGGCATTCTTTTATTTTCTTAAAAAAAATATAACTTCAATTTATTTCAAAATAATGCTTTCCAACATATTTCACTTGTCATTTTAATATATTTTTTTTGTCTTTAACTAATTGTTCAAGCAATTTCAAACTAAAATAGTGGTTTATATTAAGGATAATGGTTACGTAAAACCCTCTCAAAAATGATAACTTCAATTTAAAATTTGCAATCTTATTTATAAAACTTTTTTTTCACAAATTGTACATATGATATTGATATGATTACATGTTCTTGTTTTCGGTATAGATATATATGATTTCATGTTTTCACTTTTCAATAGAATCATTTTATTATTTTAAATACAATTTTTTTACTGCTCCTACTTTATGAGTTTCATTTTTTTTTTCATCCTCTTACTGTATAGTCACTATAACTTATAGTTTTTTCTTTTTTATCTGAACTATAACGTATAAATTAAAGCATTAAAGATAGAAAATATAGTCAAGACCTAATATGGCTTCTAAATATAATAAGGTTTACAAGAAAAAAATATTAAAAAAAAAGTAATATAGCTCACAATTACCTTTAAAATAATTCGTCAATCCTCTTCACTTCCTATCTCCTCTTTAAGAGTGAGTTTTTTGGAGGGTGAAAGACATAAAGTCACAAAAGATAGGGGTTATATATATATATAAGTTAATTATTTTTTTAGTCTTTCTAAATATAATCATTTTTAATTTTAGTCCCTCTATTTTTTTTATTTTGGTCATTTTAAAATTCGAGACAGGTGAAATTAGTCTCTAACGTTATATCATCTCTGTTAAGTGATGAAGTAGCAAACGACGCTCCACCTTAGTCTTGCCACGTGTCCTGGTTTCATTTCATTTATATCACATGGATGACAAGTTATTCACCTAAGTCTCACGTTACATTTTTCTTCCTCCCCCTCTCTTCCCCAATATGCAGTAAGCCATAACTTGCAAAGACATTATCATTCTCCTCCTCTCCCTCACCTATAGCTACAATTCCAACATTGATTCTTCCTCCCTCAGCCCGTTTTCTTCTTTTCTCCACATTTGCTTTCTCATTCATGACCAATTTGTTGTCATTTTTGGTCCCTCACCCCTAACTTGCAAAGACATTACCATGACTAGGATTTCGCGATCTGCATTATTAACTTGGAATACTCCCACCATATCATCACGAAGGAGACTTTGTAGCTGTAGATATGAAATGTTGTACCTCACCTCAAAGAGTGTGAAGAATCTCGGGAGAACATATTGGATATGCCTAAACTGGAGAGTAAGCACAAACTATTTTCTAATACAAACATATCTAGGTTTGGTAAAATATATTTGCAGTCCTTATAAATATTATGAGTTTTGGTTTTGGTCCCTATAAAATGTTTTGATATGGTTTTGGTCCCTGTAAAATTTGAGATAGGTGAAATTAGTCCCTGCTCTTATCTCATATCTATTAAGTGGTGATGAAATTTCTAGATTTGAGATTTCTAGATATTTAACTCTCTACTTGTATTTTGTTTTTTTTTTTTTGTTTTTTTGCAAAAGGAAGACTCCTATGGTTGATTTTAATGAGCTGATATGGTTGTTCATTAGGCAAAGAAGAAAATGTGAGCCTTCCTTGTATTTTGCTCATTAAGCTCCTGAGGTGATCTCTTATAACCTTCTGTTAGAAGAAAACGTGAACCAAAATGCAGGGCAAATGTGGGGAAAGAAGAAAACTGGCTGAGGGAGGAATAGTTAAGGTTGGAATTGCAGCTACAGGTGAGGGAGGGGGAAAATGGTAATGTCTCTGCAAGTTAGGGCTTGCTGCACATTGTGGAAGAAAGGGAGAGGAGGAAGAAGGTGACGTAGGATCCAAGTGGATGACTTGTCATACATGTGGAAAAAATGAAATAAGATCAGGACATATGATAAGGCTGAGATGGAGCATTATTTGCCACTTCATCACTTAACAGAGATGAAATAACGTCAGAGATTAATTTCACATGTCTCAAATTTTAAAAGGACCAAAGCCAAAAAAAAATGAGATGGACCAAAACAAAAAATGATTATATTTAGAGAGACTAAAATGATAATTAAGCATATATATATATATATATATATATATATATATATATATATATATATATATATATATATATATATATATAATATTAAAGTTCTTTATTAGAAAAATTTGTGACACATGTCATCTTTTAAGATACTCCAATTCCTTTCATTTTTCAAGACATTTTACTCATAATAAACTTTTTAAAATTTAAATTTGAAAAGCACAAATATTTGAAAGTAAATTAATTAAAATAATAAATTAATTAATCATTATTATCATTATTATATAAGGAATTAATTCAGTTCAACTTTAATAATCATTATTTTATTAACTAATAAATTCAATAAATTATCATTATTATATTAATAAATTAATTAATGGAATTTCAATCATCATTGGGTTTCAAATCTGAATGTATGATTATGGGAACTTCAACCATTTCTATTGGTTTGTGTATAAATACGAATTTTTTTTAAATCCTATTTTTTTAAGTCACTTTTTTGTTATATTTGTCTCTCTTCTTTGTCACCATTTTTTTTCCAATTGTAGCTAGGTTTATATGAAATTATCTTACTTAACTTATATACCTCCATTATTACGAGGCCTCCTAGAAATCCAAATCTAAACATGTAAGAATTACATTTTTTTATTTTTGATCTTTGTCTTCTTCATGTTCTACTTTTTTAATCTTTCTCTTCTTATTTGAAATTAGTTTCTTCTTAATCATTAATTTCATTTGTTTCATGAATTTTATTATTTTAATATTTTTCCCATCAAACTCTAATGCTTATCTATTTTTTTCTTGTCTATTGCTTTTTCCATTTGATTTTTGATGAGGAAATTACAAGTTGCCTTTTTGAGTAATTGGAGGTTTCTATCTACACTATTCAAAGGTAAGTTCTTATATCATTATTAATGTCTTTTCCTATGAATCTTCAAGATGTAATGTGTATTTCTATGAGGAAATATATTTTTGTATATTACAGATAACATGTTTTTGTATTATTTAAACATATCTAAGAACCCTACTATTCCTATCCTCTACTAAATCAATGGATTACTCCCACTTCATTTTGGATTACTCCCACTTCATTTTTTCATTGATTATAATAGGAACTATCTATGTGTGATTTTTTGTTTGATGGATTCTTTTAATCTTCTTCAACAAGTATTTTTAGGAACTTCATACATACAACGACTTCAAGAAAGTTACTTCTCCTCTATTTCTCAATGAGTTTCATCCAAAAACCTTATCTCAATGGCCAAGCCAAATTCTTAGCCTTTGTTAGGAGGCTAAATGGCCAGAAAAACTATAATCATTTGCCTTAATGGTCCTTGAGAAAGTGATAGTATGCAGACTTTTTTTGGAACTCCAAACATAGAGGTCATGATTAAAAAAACCTGAGTATCTAGGTTAATAATGATTTTGGTAATGAGTTTCTTTTTCAATTGTATTTTTAACTTTTAGAGAACAAAGATATTTTTTATTATTAATATCTTTTTAGATTTTCTTTTATTATAATAATTTGTTATTAAAATTATTTTGGGATTTTAGATTCCAAATATGATTTACAAGGACTCAAGATATCGATTCCTCTATACTATCTTATGGTAAAGAAGGTTTTTCTCATCGATTTTTTGTCTAATTATAATAACTACTAATTTCACATGGTACTTGGTTAAACTAAAATGGGGAGAAAAATTAACATGATAATATAGTTAAACTAAAATGTATTTTATGATATCATAAAATAAATAAATTAAAATATTTTTATACATAACAATTGGAGGAAAGTATATATTTATAACAAAGTTTGTTGTGTACTTTTAACAATATTTTTTTGTAAAACTAGTCCGAGTGGAAGGGACTCGAATCCTTTAAGCATGTGATCTTGATTCAATCTTGAGATTCGTGTGTATGAAAATAATATCACTGAAAAGGGTCTTCGCTTAAGCGCCTCCGTATTCCGAAAAATTAGTCTATCACTTATATGGTGAGAGAATACTTTAGAAAACTAAAAAAAAAAATTTACATTACACAAGAGTGAAAATTTTACACGAAAGGATAATGGAATTAATAAATAAAATTTATTAAGAAAATATATTAATTAATCCTATTTCTTTAGAACATAGTTTTTATATAATATGTAAATATTTTAATATTTAAATTATATGGGGTGAATACTTTACATGAAAACATGTAATATCTTCATTCATAGGAGAGAAAACTTTATAAGAAAACATAATAAAATTAATTGGATAATTTATAATTATATATTTTTTATCTATAATTTATCTTTGTCTTACAATTTTTTATACACTCACTAGCTTGCTATGAATTTTTAATATCTACATTATTTAATACCTCTTAAGATATTGTTTTTAATATATCTTGCATGGAGTAAAGTTTTTACATAAGAACATAATAAAACTAATTAAAATATAATTTATTATGGAGATATTCTTAAATTGATTATTTTTTTTAAAAAATAACTTTTATATTATGTTTATGTATTATTTAGTAATATTTAAATATTTTAATGTCTATAGTAAATTTAAAAATAATTATATGAAAAATATTATACTATATTTTATTTAGTGATTCTTTTTCATAAATTTATAATATAATTAATTAAATATAATTTTATTATGAAATACTTTTTCAACTATATTAAAAAATAACTTCATAAATAAAAAATAATTAAATATAATTTTATCATAAAATACTTTTTAAATTATATTAAAAAATTAACTTCATAAATAAAAAAAATCTACTAATTAATCCTTGTTATGCGCAAGTAGAAAAGACTAGTATATATGTGTGTGTTTAGGTGTGGGGGCGGGGGGAGCATATGTACTTGTGTTGATAACGTTGATGATGAAAACCACAAAGAAGTGAAAAATGGTGATACCCCAAAAACGCAAAACTTATCTTCACACAATACAAAATAAATATACAACAATCCCTGTAACAACCCTCAAAATAGTAATAAAAAGTAATAAGATATTATTTTCCAAATGTATCAATGGTAACTTGATGAAAGCACGGTTATGTGTAACAACATTCAAAATAATAATAATAATAATAATAATGACATATTATTTTCAAATGAAATGATTACTAAGAGATGGTAATTTGGTGAGAAGCACGGTAATGAGATAACAAGTGCCAAAGTTATAATTATAATGATAAAAAAATTAATTTGATAATATAAGTATGATGAGATAAGCAAAGACATGTGTCAAAAGCATGATTAAGGTTAAAAAAAATCTTAAGGTAGGAGGATTCTCAAAAATCTAATAATAATTGCAAAAGAAAGATTTTCTTGAAGATGTAATCCCCTGTTAACACTTTACTATCACCCTACGCAAGGCAGACTCATTTTTGGCTCTATAAATATCCACACTCCTCCTCTTTTCCCATCAAAAAGCACCACCCAATCAATAGAAAAACCAAAGTGCTCTCATAGCTCCATTAAGTCGAGAACTTCCCCATTATCACATAAGTCACGTTTCTGGAGAAAGGTAGGAAGGGTAAAAACCCATTCCTTTCTTCTTTCTTTCTACTAATCTAAATTTTGGTTTTATCTTTCTTTTACCTCTATTTATTTCTTCAAATTTTTTACTTTTCCCAAGTTGTTGCAGGATTTCTTATTGATTTTGATAACTCTCTTCTGATTCGTTTTCAATTTCTTCATGAAATTTTTCTTATCTTTCATGGGTGCAAACTTTTACAGATTCAAAGAAAATTTGTTTCTATTCGAATAGCAATATAACTATTTGAATAGAAAGAGTCAAAATTAAAGAAAAACAAATGTCTATTTAAATAGTTTCACCTAAAAATAAAAAAATATAACGGTTATTCGAATAACAACTAATTCGAATAACAACACTTAAAAATAATATAAATTTGTTGTTATTCGAATAACAATAGAAGTTATTCAAATAGCAATATCCAGAATTGTGAAAATAGAATATTTTACTTTATGGGAACCAAAAGAAAAGCTTATAATATGACTCAATTCATTAATTGAAGTATAAAGAGATACGAAAATGCATATTGTAAGCCCTAGAGATGATGATTTGAGATTTGTTTTCTATTGTTTATATCCTTAAATAAATCTTAAAATTTGAGTACTCTTTATAATAAAACGAATTATAAAATTATAGATATATAAGTACCTTATAGTTTAAAATTGGAGATGTTGTCACATTAAAGCTAATAATCAATGTGCATTAGAAAAAATTATTATGATCATGATTAAAAAGATTAACGGTAATACCCTTGATTAGAAATATTGAGGGAAAATTCCCTTTATTGAAAAGATTTGAAATATGCACATTTGGTTGAGAATCGTAACGATGGGATGAGGAGAAAAATTATTGTTGAATTTAATATCATAAATGTTTTATGAAAATATTACATGTATTGTTAAGTATTTTTGTTAAATATTTTTTATGAAGTTAAAGAATTATGAATTTTTAGAAAGAAAGATGGAAAATGATGGTGAAAATGTTTTCCGTACATGTTACAGCTGAAATATCATTAATTCAAACTTATAAATGTTTTTACTCATTCCTATTGGGTTTTAACTTACATAATTTTACATGATATTTCAGAGAATGTCTATCATGAGGTTCATGATTGATCTCCATGTCGAACAAGTATACATGCCTGACCTGTGGGGCTATGTTTTTTTCTTTCACAGTAGGAGATGTTTACCTGACTATACTACTGTTTGATGAGTAGTAGTAGTAGTAGTGAAGTTTGTAAATATGTATAAGAAGTAGCACTTCATAGGTTTTTCATTTTTTTTTCTTTTGATCACCATATTTAGGCCTAGATTAGCCTAATTTTTTTGTGACTGTAAGTGCTAACTCTCTTTAAAAGTGTTATTTATACTTATGTAATGTATGCATTAACTATTGACTCTTGAAAGGTTTTATCATCTAACAACGTAAAATACTATAAATTAAACTGATGGTAATCACAACATTTATCTATGTAAAATGGATTGTTCTAAATTGCTTAAAAAATATATTATAAAAATAATTGTAATTATAAAAATTAGAGTAAGACATTACAATTTCGATATTCTTTAACTAGTTTTGTTCTTTCACTATTTTATATTAGTTAATAATGTATTAATTCATAATTAATTATGTATATTAGCTAGTTAATAAGTATAAAGTGTATTGATTAATTAATAAAATACTCATTAATCAATCAATATACTTAATTAATTATGAATTTACATCTCATTAAAAGATATAAAAAGATGTAACAAAAAATAATATGAAATGATAATTTTTCAATATACAAATAAAATAAATAATTTTGATTTTTTCATCATATATTTTTTGTCATATTACTTTTTACACTACTTCTCATAACATTAAAATCAATATTCACATATCAACACTTTTTCTCACTTAATCACAATTATTACAAAATGATATAAAAAATAATGTTTCCTAAATCAAAATAAAAATACAAATACAAATACAAATACAAATACAAGACAAAAGCTCTGTGCAATGTGCATGGACCCACTTAGCTATACTACACTGCCCCAACTGTCACGTATTCTTCTTCTTTTGTCACCCGACAACAACATTGTAAAAGCTCTCCCCTTCCCCTTTCACTTTCCCACAGTCCTAACCTTGTCTTCAACACCATTTATCTCTCTCTCTTCCATTTTTTCTTAGTCTTTAATGGCTGCCGTGTCAAAATTCCGCGTTAAACAATCGTGGGTCGGTGCACTATAGCATTTTTCTTCTCTGTTTGGCTGTCAAATAAAAAAAATACCCAATAGGAAAGGTTTTGATTTTTTTGGTCTGTTGTCTGGTAAAACTTGCTGCAGTTTCATCCCCCAAACATTTTTGTTCTGTGAGAATATAGTGTTTCACAAGGCCTTTTTTTCATCTGGGTCTTGGTGATATTGAGCTGGGGGATATCTTGGTGAAACTGAGATTGAGAGAGAACTTAATGATACATTTTGTTTCTTTTATGGTACAATTCCAGTGAGAATGATGTACAAGAGTTGCAACTTACAGGTGGGTAAGAATTTCTCGGGGGACTCTTCCTCATGATGATACATAGATGCTAACTGGTATTTGGATGCTTCTATGCTGTTGTGTTGTTTCAGTGGTTGAAGCAGATAATTTATTGCATTCATCGATTCAGTTGTGCAGAAATTATGGAATTCTGCATGAATTGGTGATAATGGAATTTGGGTTTTGACAGTGTTGTGGCCAAGCTTTTGTGTGTCTGAAGCATTTGATGTGATTATCAAACTTTTCCATCACGTTTGATGATCATTCACATTTTTTACTATTGGAAGAAAGGGGGAATCACTGAGCTGTGAATCTGTGGCTCGTTATCTCAATTGGCCTTTTCTTTGATGATAACTGTGATTTTCAGCTTTCTCTGTGGAACTTGAGCTAGTTATAGCCTCTGCATGAAGAAAAAAAGCATTGATACCTTCCCCTCCAAAGGAAGCTATAACTCGCCTGTGAGCTTCACTCAGTTGGGAAAATTGGGAGACTGAAATTGGAATTCCTAGTTGCTTCGTTAGTGGACTCATCAGGCTTCATCTTTGTCTTTTACTCCTTCACCATATTGAGTCAAAAAGGTCCTGAAAAGAGGTACTAGTTCAAGCAATTTCATTGTCATATTATTTTTTTTGTTCTCCTTACATGCTTTAAATTGGTAACCACTTAGTCAGGTTGCATCTTCTTCCATTTTCAGTAGAAACCCAAATTTTTGTGCCCTGAGGAGTTGATGATTCAGATTATGTGACTAGGTTCTCTGCCTGAGTTGATTCAATAAACTTGTTAGCATAAAGAGATTAATTTGGTCTGCATATATTTAGTGCATCATTTGTCCCCTGTTGTTAGGGTGTTGTGCTGGAACTATGATTTTGGGGCATTACAGGGAGTGATAATGTGTGTGTTTATGACTTTTAACTGCATTTATTTACTTCATGTTTTTGTCCATCAATCAGGTTGCACAAGATCATTCCTGTGAGGAGGTTTTATGAACATAGGCAGAATAAGGCAAAGATTACCTTAGCATCCTAAGGGAAGGGCAAACAGGAAAGAAGGAAGTCAACTTGTGCTAATCACTATGGCAAAAAGGTCCCAAAGATTCCCTGTGCAGTATGAGAAAGTTCAGTCAGGTTGTATGTGGGGTTTTATTAGTATGTTTGATTTACGCCATGGCCGCTCTACTAGGAAGTTGATTGCAGATAAGAGGTGCAGTAGCAAGCATGCTGTTGGTAAGAACTGTGTTAACATCTAATTTGTACTTCCAAAATTGACAACTTTGCTCATGTGCGTAGATCTGTATATCCACCAAGAGTGTCGATAAGCTAAATATATAACAAAATGTGTTTTTGCTAAACAATTTGGACTGAAATTATTTTTGTGCTATTTCACATATCTTTTTTGGGGTCACATTCAGTTTTAAAAGCAGTTGTGCAGTGAGTGATGTCTGCATATCAATCAATTATTTTACAATATTGTTGAGTTCAAATCTTTCATCATAATACGCATTCCTTGTGTATAATGATCCTGGAATATTTTGTGGTCCAGCTGTGCTGCATTCATAACAAAAAAATCAGAATAATGATTGAATTTCATATATATTTTTTCTACAGATGCCGTACTTACCAATAACAAGTTTGAGATGTTGAGCAATTTGGATGAAGAATATCAAGGCAATTTTGTAAGTTTGTCCAGCCATATGCTTATGCAAATCTCCCAGGTTTTTTTTTTAGCTGAAAATTATAAGTTTGAAATTTATGTGAAAGTTGACAAAATTCTAGGACATAATTAACAATTAGGTTATCAGCTAAGTACTAACAGTATGCATATTCATTTGTTGATATTACTTTATCATGTATGTTTCAGGACAGAGGAGAGAGTAAGAGACTACCGGTGACAACTGATGCTGATAAGCCTAGTGTGAAGAAACTTATAGAAGAAGAGATGTTCATTGACCAGGATACAATGAAGGATCTAGGTAATGCTGAAGTAGAATCAAAGCAATCCAGATTAGAGCGTGAAGACCGACTGAAGACAGATTCCAAAAGAAAAAAGAAATCTCGCAAGAAAAGCCGTGATATGGACACCCATGATTTGAATTTGAATGCAACCTTGAAATCTGAATTCTTACATAATCAGCATTCAAGGCAACAGTCAAAAGATAATCTTGATTTGGACAAGATAATGGAAGATTTTTGTCATATTAAAGGTGCTTGTTCCATGATGCATGACAATGATGGCGAAGTTCATGCGCAATCAAACCAAAAGCGTGTTATTTCTGAAAACCTTGCAAGAGATGCAATCCATGAATTTGTGAATCAGATGATATTGAATGGGAAAGATCTGGCAGAAGCTAGAAAATTCCTTTACTCACATGAACTCATGGAAGCACTTCAGGTTATAAGCTCAGATAAGGAATTATTTCTTAGACTTCTACAAGACCCAAATTCACTTTTATTGAAATATGTTCAGGAGTTGGGGAATGCTCAGGGGACAAATGACAAAGAATACAGTTCAGGTACTGGCTCCAACTTCTCTGAACAAGACCTTGGCAATCTGAAACAAACTAGGGAAATTGTCAACCGCAAGCACCATAACTTTTTCAGGAAAAAGGCAAAGTCTCAATCAGAAACTCCAACAAATGAAAATGGGAAAACTGAGTTTTCAAAAAGAATTGTCATTCTGAAGCCTGCACTAATGGGCTTGCAAAACTCTGAAAGTGAAAACAACCTTGCCTCATCGCTAGATTCTCATGATATTGTCCATTACAAAGGTCCTTCTGTCAGAGTTAGTTCACATTTTTCACTTACAGAGATAAAAAAGAAATTAAAACATGCTATGGGAAAGGAGAGACATGGAAACCCTGAAGGGATCTCAAGAAAACTACCTGTTGAATGTCAAAATAAGGGGCCAGGAGGCAAAGCCATTGGTAAAGATAATGTTGGAATGAGATCTCCTAATGAAGACCATTTCTTTATTGAAAAAATTGCCAGACCTATGTTTGACGTTATGAAAAGAAACAAGACTGGTACATTGAAAGACTCTGAATTGATTGTGGAACATGACAATGGTGGTCCCAGACAAAGGGTTTCTAACATATATATTGAGGCTAAGAAACATCTGTGTGAGATGCTAGATAATGGAGACAAGAACACAAACATTTCAAGCAGGCAGATTCCTAAAACCCTTGGGAGAATACTAGCTCTTCCTGAGTACAACTTTTCTTCCCTTGGCAGTCCTGGAAGGGATTTGGAGCATCATTTTGTAACTGCACAGACAAGATTTTCTGCTTCAGATAAAACTTGGGAGGTTAATGAGGATAATTTGTCTCCCAAACAAGCAACCTTTATTGGTCATCTGGATCAGGCAACAAACAATCCAGAGAAGCAGTCAAGCATTTGTGATGAAAGCTCTAATAATAAAATACAAGAAATTAAGTCAGAGTCGAATTTCTCACATGATTTTGGTCATGTTGATACAGCAGAAACCTGTTATCCTGTTAGCAATGAGATAGTTACTGAAGGTACCATGTTCAAAGTATATGATTTAAGTAATGGATGTGTATGTGTTTTATATATATTCTTTTATTTATCCTTTCTTAATTTTTGTGCAGGTAATGTAGAATCTGCAAAAGAGATAAATGTTTTGGAATCATCCTCAGATCCAAAAGGTTTCATCACCAGAAAAGACCAAAATCATGATGTCTCAGAAATTCCTGATGGTTCAGGATGTTCTCAATGCTTGAATCAGGTAATATCTCTTACGGCATTATATTTTTATGTAAATCAATAATTTAGGGATAAATTGACTATACTGCCAGAAGTTTAATCAAAATTAGTTATATAAAGGACTTCTTAAGATTTCTATGAAAGCCCCTATATCTGTAAGATCTTATCTAAATTATCATTTGGTTCTTTTACAGGATGTAACAGAAGAGAACCAACCATCATCTCCGCTGTCATCCCCTTTTCACTCTTCCATCAGCAAGAAAATTGAAGAGATGGAAAGTGTTACCAATGTATCTGGGCGACCAAGTCCTGTATCTGTTCTTGATACACAATTCTTAGACGATGACTTCAGTCCTGGGCACTCCAGATGTCAACCTGGTAAGCATTCCTGCACTAGAGCCTTGAGGGGCCTCTCTGGCTATGTTCTTAAAAGTTAAAACCGTATTTTTAAAACAAGATCTGGAAACTCGTTTCCAATAGTTCTACTGTCTCTAAACTGTAAAATAAAAGTAGAAATAAAAACAGCATGCTGGTTGCTGGGTTTCTCTAAATTGTACTTCATCCTGAAATTGATCTAGAAATAGTTTTCAGATATTTGTTTGGTTGCATATTCTTCTCCCTTTTTTTTCCTGCAGATAAACAAAAGTTGGAACAACTTTTGAGGGACCAAACAACCAATTATATTTGGTAGCATATATTTTTATTTATCATATTAATTTTAATCTGGCTTCACATTCATTCATGATTTTCAGTTAAATTACCAGTGCAACCACTACAAATTCAATTTGAAGAACACGACTCTTCATCAGTGGATAAATTTGATAGAGGAAAATATTGTCTTGAAGAAAATGAATTGATATATGACTACATTAAAGCTGTCTTGCAAGCCTCTGGCTTGACTAGAGATCAATTGCTGATGAAATGCCTTTCCTCAGACAAGATATTAGATCCTTCCTTGTTTGATCAGGTAGAGTTCTTCTCAAACCTACGCTGCCATGATCAGAAGCTCCTATTTGACTGCATCAACGAAGTTCTCATGGAGGTTTGTTGGCATTACTTTGGGGTCTCACCTTTGGTATCATTTGTAAATCCTAGCATAAGGTCAACTCCAAATATGAAAAAGGTTATTCTTAAGGTCTGGGAAGGAGTGTGCTGGCATATCCTTCCCTTGCCCCCACCACGTACTTTGGAGCAAATTGTTAGGAAAGGCATGGCAAGAAGTGGAACATGGATGGACCTTCGACTTGATGCTGGAACAGTTGGTTTTGAAATGGGCGAGGCCATTCTTGCAGAACTGATGGAAGATACAATATTGAGCTTTGTACGTGAAAACCCAGAAAGTAAATGTTCTCTGCTTCAATTTGAATTGAAGGACAATAAGAGCAGCGACATCTTGTAAAAGACTACTCACTACTTTTTGCTCATACTACCTGTTAAATTCCTTTGTGTCAGGTGGAAGGGAAGTAAAGAAGTTATATATTATGCAGGGGAATGGAAACTGATCAGAAAGAATACTGGAGAGTTATAGACTTCTTTAAAGCATCCTTGGACCTTGGTACTATTTCTTTTGGCCATACCGGACTATTCTAATATTGGATAGTATAATGTGAATGAGGAAACTCAAATAAGGGACTGCAAGTCACAAGTAAATAGGAAGCCAGTTGCAGTTGCTTCTTGTATAGGTACAAAACTAGGCTTGTTTACAATACAATGATAAACAGACGAAGAAACAGTTTTATTCAGTGTGACTCACGTTACCCAGTGAGGGCCAAAGGTGTTTGATTGTAGATTTTGTAGGGTTTGATTTGCTGATCACATTAACTGGTGTGTTATAATTTTGTTTGATATCATACCTTGTTTGTATATTTGCTTTTTGGTTAACCTATTGTATTTACAATGTTTGAAAATAATGAAATGTAAGCTCTGCTTGGTGTTAGTTTCAAAGTGAAGAACCAAGACAATATGAATAATACGTTACATTAAGGAAATTAGGAAATGGCGGAATCCTTTGAAGCCATCTATGAATTATTGAGGGATGTATATATCAATGGCATTTAAAACTCTTGCAATTATCAATTAATAGAATTAGCTTTAATATTTTATTTCTATTTAACCGAAATTCACTTATTAAATTTATAAGAGTAATAAAATTTGAATTTACATGTCAAGTATACTTATTGTAAATTAATGTGTTAAGTACATATAATTTAAATAAGAATGTTTCTATAGTGTTTTACATAATGTTTCTAGAGTATTTTACATATTTTAGGTGTATATATGTTCTAAATTGTTTGAAGCATTACAAATTGAAACGTGAAACTTGACTGTGTGAAAGTTGTAATTATTTCTTTTGATCATACTCTTGATGAAGTCATCTCTCTTACAATGCTTCAATTCAAGCCATTCGTTTATACTTTATATCACCAAATAATAGGGATTTTTACAAACATTTTTTTTTTTTGAAAGTTACCGGCTGTAAACATTAAGCCCTAATCAAAATAACGCATTCACAAGTGCTCACAATAAGTAGAGAATCTGACGCAAAAATGGAGGAATGATTCCATAACCTGATTTACCAATCACCACCAAAAATTTTACACGCCACCAATTTAAATATCACATCATGGGCAAGCCAATTTGACGCATACAGGAAACCAGCAATGTCTGTACCCCAACAAGAGGCACCCAATTCTCCACTGAAATTAGTATCATTTACACATAAGAGTATATATGCTCAAATGATAGCATGCCAATCAAATATATACCAAACTACATACCATTTCCCTCTACACATTGTTACTTTATTTTCTTGTTACAATGAGGGTCCTTAAGACCTGGAGCGGAAAGTTGGAAAGATAGACAAAATGTGGACATAGAGACCAGGTTCAATCCCACATCAAGTAATTCCTAAGGCAAGTTAGATGCTGCGAGGGTAGACCATAAGCTAGTTACTTTTAGCGATACTACATTCCATAAATGCCTGATGACATTTTCAAGAAAACGTAATACATTTGGTTGAAGCCATCATGCCAGCAAGGCAAATTTAAAATATATGACAACTAACAGCCTTTCAGTTTGAAACAACTCAAATTAGTAAACGCCTCTTCTGTTCCTTATTTCCCAATATAGACGAGGTCAAAGGAACTACTGCCTTCCTCTTGGCAAATGCACTAGTTCTGCTTTCTACGTCTTCATCGTCCTCATTATCATCTAAAACATCTCTTGCAATTGCGCTAGACTCTTCAGCAATTTTGGCTGTTTTTCTTTTTTCAGCATCCAATTTGGCATACAATTTCCTTTCAACAGGGTCATTTGAAGGCCCAACTTTGGATTGGCGTGAAACTTTTGCACCTAGCCCAAGCCTACAAATGTGTGATGGTACAACATATCGTAAACGATAGTTATTATGATAGGCAAATAAGCACAGCATATAAATTTGCAGAAATCAAAATAGTCAACAATTTAATGCTGGTGGTTATACTGACCTAGAAGGTCGACCCTCTATATCAGTATCTGTTGTTTCATCATCTGCAGCTTGGCTCATATTATTTACCCATACCTCAGCAGCCTGCCAATCAAAATGGTTGACAGGTAACTACCAGCAGCATCAATAAATTCACAATATTTTGATAAGATCCCTGTTGGATTATGATCCCTCTTGGATTATCCCCCAAAAAATAAAAAATAAAAACTCCGGGCAAAAAGAAATTTAAAGACACAGTTTTCCACTTGCTCAGTTTGTGACAAGATTAGGATGCAAAAAGATTTTTGCCTTTCTTTGGGAATGAGGTGGGAAGAAAGTGTTGGAAAGTATCACCTATTTAAAGAAAATATCTTTTATTTAAGAGCTGTATATTGTATAATTATACTTAGGATTAAATTTAACTCTATTTACGTGTGAGCTTTGTCGCAAATTCCTTTATATAACCAGTATTAAGCTTAAAAAAAAGAGGAAGGTTGTGTTAGGCAGTCGACAATCAACATAAAATATTGTCGAATCTTTATGACATGGATCAAAGATTTAATTGTGTTAATACTAGGTTGTTGCTCCTAAGCAATGTGCTGTATGGCTCGAGTACAATGTCAAATGAACTAGAGCCGCTGCATCGCCGCCTGAATGTAGTGAAAAATAAGCAAGAGTTCCCCTATTTTTATAAACGGGTGGGGGTAAAGAAGCTAGTTCACAAGAGTAAGATTCGTTTTGGAACTTAAAATATAGGCACACTTACATGTAAATCAATAGAAATAGTTGATACCATGATTAGGAGGATGATTAATTTTATGTGCCTACAAGAAACTAAGTGGGTTGGAGAAAAGGTAAAGGAACTCGACACTTCATGTTTTAAGTTTTAGTATACCGACAAGGTAAAATCTAGAAATAGAGTAGGCATAATAATATATAAGAATTGGAAGAATAATGTTGTGGATGTTAGAAGGCTCAGAGATAGGATCATAACTTTGAAGTTTGTTGTGGAACAAGAGACTTTTAATGTTATCAGTGCATATGCACCCAAAGTAGGGTTAAACGAGCACTACAAGATAAAATTTTGGGAGGATTTAAAAAGTTTAATTCAGGGAATACCTTTAGGAGAGAAGATTGTTCTAGGAGGGGACCTAAATAGTCATGTGGGGAGTGAATCTAGGGGGTATGAGGGTTTGCATGGGGGTATGGTCTAGGAGTAGCTAATGTTGAGGGCAAAGTGATTCTAAATTTTTCGGTAGCTTTTGATTTTACAATAGCTAACACTTGTTTTAGGAAGCGGGAAGAACATCTTATCACGTACAGAAGTGGGAGTTCTTGCTCTCAAATTGATTATTTTCTAATAAGGAAATCAGATAGAAAGCTTTGCATGGATTGCAAAGTCATCCCTAGAGAGAGCTTGACTACCCAACACAGGGTTTTGGTTATGGATGTACGGGTTAATATGAGAGTAAGGAAAAATTGTCTAGACAGAGTCCCAAGGATCAAATGGTGGCAACTAAAGGGAGGAAAACTGTAACACCCCAATTTTTAGAAAAATGTCTCGAATGTTTTGTTTGCTGTTTTTCAAGTTTTTGTGTAAATGACTGTTGTGTTCCTATTTTACTGTTTATAGTTTTTCTGTATGAAATACAAATACATTTTATAGGCTAAAATTTTATTTGGTCGTTTTACGTAATTTGCTTCGAGACGGTAAAATAAAAATTTTCTCAAGCTACTGTTTTAATTTTTCTGGGAGATATACAGACAATTAATATTGTCTGTAATTTTATTTGAACGTTTTGGATGATTTGCTTCGTCGTGGGGAAAAATAAAAAAATGATCATTACGTCCCGATTGTATTGTTTTTAATTTTTCTATATGTTACAGTGCTTAATATTACTGTCTGTGATTTTATTTGGACTTTTTGTGTGATTTACTCTGGGACAGGAAAATAATATTTTCCGGGCCGGGGAAAATCTTGTTTTAATTATTCAGAACTGGGGGATCTTACTAAACCCGATTCGGAATGATACTGTAAATAATCTTTTAATTTTTAGGATTTAACTGTCAAATAAAATAATTTTGTATTATTATAATATTATTTTATTAGTCAGTATAATAAAATGACAGTAGACCCGAAAATATTTTGAGGGACCCACGTTTAGTTAAAACAGTTAACTTAGTAGCTTAATTAAGCACCATTAGTGAAGGAATTCTCTAGAACATAGTGACTAAGCTAGATGACTAAACTTAATTAGTGACTAAGCATGGTGACTAGGTTAGGATCAACCAATGGGAGCAAAACTTGCTAACCAAGTTTTAATCTTGACCTTTGATCCATTCTAAGGTTAGGATGAAGCCAAGCCCATGACACCTTGCATGCCATTGAAGTCCACGGCCATATGGCTTTTGGAAGGCTATAATCACTTTGTCTTCATGCAATTTTCTCTCTTCTCTCTCTTCCAAAAACCCTAAACTCCATTAAAGCTTTCTTGAAGCTAGTTTCGGCCAAGCCTTGTTCTACACCATCCAACCACCCAAAATTCTATCTAACTAAGTTTTCTAAACCTAAACACAATCCTAAGAACATCTCTAGTTGAGAGTTCTTGCAAAATCTTCCATTTGAAGCTTGGAAACCTACTTGGAAAATTTTACCTAGAAGGTGAAATTTCTTGTTTTCCATTTCTAAACTCTTTTTCAAAGTTCTAAGCCATGATTTCTCCATGGTTTAAGCTCTCTTTTATGGTTAGTAACTTGTAGATTTTGTTTAAGCTTGCTAGGTTTTGAAGGAGGAAAACCGAAACCATAGAAAATGAGTGAAAGAATATTTTGTCTTCATTTAAGGTAAGAGGAAGACAAATCTTATCATCCATGGGTGGTGATAAGAAGATGGAGATTGATTGTTGATTGTAGAATCCATAAGGATTCCTTTATTTGTGTTTGTTAGTAGCTTGTTTGTGTGGTTGTTAATAGCTTTCCTATTTGATGTTTGTAATAATTTGTATGATGTTGCATGTCTACAAGCTTTAAATTGCTTGTTTACAAGCTTTGATAATGTGCATGTGTTAGAAATGCATGATAATGTATAGGATGTGAATAACATGCTAAGGAATGCATGAGTGTTCCAAAGAACACCACACCAAGGCTCATGGCCAATGACTAAAAGGAGAACCAAAATGTTCTCATTATTTTCCTAAAATGTAATTTAATTAACTTAGGAAAATTAACAAGAGATAGAATTGTTTAGATCAAGGAAAATGAATTTAGAAATCAAATAACACAAGTGTATATTTCGGCCAACATGCCAAATCAAATATTCATGATTTCTAAAATCAATTCCAAACCATTTCCAAGTATAAAGATGCAATATATGTTAAAAAGAATTTTTCTAAAATGAGTTTTGAAGAAATAAATTGAATTGAATTAAGTTTAATCAACTAAAATTATTGATTTTGCTATTAGAAAGGAAATACAATAACTTTTGAGGATTTCTAACATATAGCTCATATTTTATTTTGAAGCATGTTAGTGGTTCTCAAAAGGATTAAATTATATGGTTAAAAATTAAGTAAACAAAATTTTTACGGAAAAATTAGGAAGCCATTAATATAATTTTCTAAGCAAAATACTGTCAATTTTTAGTAAAAACGGGCAAATAAGATAGAAAAGATGTCCAAAAGACAGTATACGGTATGGAAAATATTTTACGTAGTTTAAACGTATTATATATTATTTCTGTTGATTTAAACAATAAATTTTAAGGGATTTGGACAAGAAAATGATTTAAAAATCTTACGCGATTGAGAAAATGTATTAAAAATCTTACGCGATTTGCAAAAATAGCAAAATATATTTACGCGATTTGAAAACGTTTGTAAAAACGACGAGATTGTGAAAACGTGATAAAATTTCTATGCGATTAACCAAAACAGTATTTTCTGCTGTCGGGCTATGAGGTGAACCCGTACAGGCTTTGGATCAGTATTTGTCCGGTGGAACTTACTGTATCTCTATATTTTGAGGATATATTTTTTTTATTGAGGATATTTTGGTAATTCTCATATATTGAGTTTATGCCAGTTTTTGGTGAATTGGTTGACGAGGTGAATCACATCGTGTTGTCGATGCGATAAACGTAGTGTGGTTCATTGTCCTTATGAACTTGGAGACGTTAGTGTACGGGATCCCATATATGGACAGTCGGTCGCTCCGTTGGGCCGTGGTAACCGATAGCACACTAATGGACTCGACACGCACTATTTTTAATCGATATTTTGTAAAGTCTAATAGTACATTGCCTGTAGTGACGCAACGTTAGACAGCGTGCTACACCACACCATGTGATGTTGGGCTATAGACGCAACGTGAGACCGCGGAATAGTTTGGTTGGGCAGCCGTGATACTAATAGATTTTACGAGTCATTCTCTCTCTGATATCTGTATGTGTTTAGCTCCATGGAGTAGGATCGTGTTATATTGCATATGATTATATGTTGGACATTATTTTATTTTATCTGTTTTATTTTATCTGTTTATTGTCAAACTCTTATATTATTTTATCTGTGATATTATATGTTGTTATGATATTTAAATCTTTACACTATTCGGTTATTAATTACTGTTATAGCTTTTCATATTGCATGAAATGTATATCTATTGTTTGTCGTTTTCTTATTTGCCATGATTGTGATGATTTTAGTTTGTCTTACCTCTTTATTGTATGTGTTTTCTGTATATTTATTTGACGTGGTAAAGAGTTTGAGGAAGAGGAACAGCCTCTTGAGATTTTGTATCCTGAGGAGGAAGAGGAGCAGCAAGCTGAAGATCAGTACGACGACCAAGAACCATCTGATCATCCATATCCATTGGACTGATTTGTTTGGGTATGGCGGTGCCAAGATTTTTGGGGTTTGTGACACTTGAGTTTCACGGTGGATCGTTAGCTTGGCATCTGCGGGGAGATAGAGACTCAGTGACTTACGTGGGACGGCTGACTGTGTCCTTACGACATATGTTTGATGGAGAGCCAATGATGACGACTACTGTGTTTTTGCACTTAGAGTTGCCTTTATCTCTTAGGCGTCATTGGGGTGGTGTGTCAACTGAGCCTAGTGAGATGACTATCGTATCGACTGCGCGGTCTCATGTCTGCCGAGTGTCGAGGCATCCTGGATATTTATCTTCTGATGAGTTTCCTGAGAGTGATCCATCAGAGGATTAAATGTTTATGATGTGTATTTTTGGGCGCGTCTGCGTATGTATATATTGACTACTTACTATTTTTGTTTACTGCTTATGTTTAAATATTTGTAGTTGTAGTTGTAAATTATTTGTATAACTTATAATTTGGACCATATGTATATTATGAGTGATATTGTTCTGTTTATTTTATGTTTTCGCATTATTTTATTTAATAATATTCTGTTTAACAAGAATTATTTTACAACCCGTATTATTATATAACAAGTGTTTTACAACTTGGGTAGATTTTATTTATCTTTCTCTTATTTTCTTTATATATGTGACATCCCCACCAGGGTGTTACAAAAACAAATGCTCTTTCAGAGGAGGATTATGGAGTAAGAGATTTGGGATGTACAAGGGAGTGCAAATGATATGTGGGACGAGATGACTAAAGGGATTAGGAAGGTAGCAAAAGAGACACTAGGAGAATCAAGAGGCTTTGGACCCAAGGATAAAGAATCTTGGTGGTGGGATGCAAGGGTACAAGATAAGATTAAGGTTAAAAACAAATGTTATAAAGCTTGATACATGTGTAAAAACGATGAAAATTGGGAAAAATATAAGGCAGCTAAAAAAGATACTAAGAAGGCGGTGAGCGAGGCGAAAGCTAAAACGTTCAACGAGTTATATCAATCTTTAGGCACCAAAGACCGAGAAAGAAATATTTACAGGTTTGCTAAAAGTAGGGAAAGGAAGATAAGAGACTTGGATCAAGTGAAATGCATTAAAGATGAAAATGGTGAAGTCTTGGTTATGGAACAAGACATCAAAGATCGATGGAAGGGTTATTTTCACAAGTTATTTAATGAGGGACATGGGACTTTAGGGGACTCAGACATTCTAAACACTAGAGAGGAGGACCAAAGTAAAACCTTTTACCGTAAAATTCTGGAGTTCGAGGTAAAAGAAGCTTTGAAGAGGATGGATAATAGAAAAGCGGTCTGACCGGATAATATACCTATCGAGGTGTGAAAGTGCTTAGGAGAAAAAGCTATAAACTGGCTCACAAAACTATTTAACGAGATAATGAGATCTAAGAAAATGCCAAATGAATGGAGGAGAAACACTTTAATTCCTATTTATAAGAACAATGGAGATATACAAAACTGTACAAATTACAGAGGGATTAAACTCACGAGTCATACCATGAAGTTATGGAAAAGAGTGATTGAACGAAGATTAAGACAAGAGACTCATATTTCAGAGAAACAATTCGGTTTTATGCTTGGGAGGTTAACCATGGAAGCAATCTATCTTCTACGAAGATTGATGAAGAGGTATTGGAGGAAGCAAAAGACCGACACATGGTTTTCATTGATCTGGAAAAAACCTACGATAGGGTACCGAGAGAGGTCTTGTAGAAGGCTCTAGAGAAGAAAAGAGTTCGTATCGCTTATATTCAAGCAATTCAAGATATGTATAATGAGGCTAAACTAATGTGAGAATACAAGGTGGGGTTGCAGAAGATTTTTCTATAACTATAGGACTGCACCAAGGGTCAACTTTGAGTCCATATCTTTTTAGTTTGGTCTTGGATGTACTTACTGCACATATCCAAGAGCCGGTGCCACAATGCATACTTTTTACAGATGATATAATCTTAGTTGGAGAGTCGAGAGAGGAAACAAATGGGAAGCTAGAGTTATGGAATGAGCTTTGGAAGAACATGACTTTCGTCTAAGTAGGAGTAAGACAGAGTATATAAAATGTAAGTTCAGTAAGAAGCGTGCTAATACTAGCTTAGCGGTGAAAATTGGGGACCACACCATACCACAAGTCACACGGTTTAGGTATCTTGGATCTATCATACAAAATGATGGAGAGATAGAGAGAAATGTAAATCATAGGATTCAAGCTGGATGGATGAAATGGAGGAGTGCTTCAGGAGTGATTTGTGATAGGAAAGTGCCTCTCAAGCTTAAGAGTAAATTTTATCGCACAGTTATAAGGCCCGCGATGTTGTATGGTACTGAATATTGAGCGGTAAAAAGCCAGCAAGAGCATAAGATCAGTGTCGCGGATATGAGGATGTTGCGCTGGATGTGTGATCATACACGACAAGATAAGATTAGGAATAAATACATTAGAGAGAAAGCATGGGTAACACCTATTGTGGAAAAGATGGTAGAATCCCGCCTTAAGTGGTTTGAACATGTAAGGAGAAGACCCTTAGAAGCCCTGGTAAGAAGAATAGATCAGGTGGAGGATAGTCTAATAGCTAGAGGTAGAGGGAGACCAAGAAAGACTATATGTGAAACAATTAAAAAATATTTAGATTTGATTAGTATTTCTAAAGACTTGGTTTATGATAGGACACATTGGCGTCGTTTGATCCATGTAACCGACCCTACCTAGTGGAAAAAGACTTGGTTGTTGTTGTTGTTATGCTCATGATTAGATTTGTATATTCTTTGATTTTGTTTCCTTGTTTCCTAAATTAGAGAATGTAATCATGTCTATAAATACATGTGTGTTGAGGATTCAGTTTCTCCTCAAGCAATTTCAGAAACATCTTTAAGTTGGTTTCAAGAGCAAGTTGGTTCTGTGGTTTGTAAACCGTATATCTACGTCAAACCAGCCACTGTCAAGTCTGGGTCTTGGGTTCCACACCCTCAACCATCAAGGTGAGGGCGCAACTAGCTTTAGAAATTTTCAACCGGCGAACCACCCTCTCCTAAAAAGCACTATAGAGCTTGTCGGTCCCATATAAAGCATCGGCATCTCCGGTGCCCCTAAAGCGCCTTTCTCCCGGTCTTCGATCAACGCGCCACCAGTCCCGTACAGTTCACCGGCATCTCTTGGTTCAACTGAGGTTGACTAAGCCAAATAATTCTTACTATTAAACTAGTCTGAGGTGATGGTGGGAGTAGAGATAGGCCAAGGCTGAGTTAGATCAGGTGTCTCATTTGTAGTTGAATACATGGTGGCACAAGGAGAAAACTGACGAAGAAGCTCATGAAGAACAAAGAGCGTGAGAATCTAGTACCACACAATGAACCAAAGTGCGATTCGAGCTTCCAACCATTGGAATGGAACCAGAATCTTCGGAGTCTCTAGTTGTCCCGTGCGAGGAACCATGTCCTAACCTCAGCGTCCTTTAATCACCTTTCAATATCGACAACAAGCTATCAATCCTGAACCAAGGTAGCAGAGGATCCTGGTGAAACATGTCCTACTCTGATGGCTTCTCCTACTACGGACTTGTCAGAGTCAATTGAGTCTAGTGATGACCTTCCTATTGCCCTTCGAAAAGGTACTCGTTCCACTAGAAATCCTCACCCAATTTAAAATTTCTTTATGCTTTTGTTTCTTCCTTGTCTTCTGTTCCGCTTCCTAAAACTATCAGTGAGACACTTTCTCATTCAGGATAGAGGCAAGCTATAATTGATGAGATGATTGCTCTTGAGCACAATGGCACGTGGGACTTAGTTCCACTTCCCCTAAGGAAAACTGTTGTAGGCTATCGATGGGTATATGTTGTCAAAGTTGGCCCAAATGGTCAAATTGACAGTTTGAAAGATCATCTTGTTGCTAAGGGGTTTACTTAAACATATGGCCTCAATTACAATGATGTTTTTTCTCCGATAGCTAAAATGGCATTTGTTCGGCTACTCCTAATCATGGCAGCTATCGGTCATTGGTCGATATATCAGCTTGATGTTAAAAATTCCTTCCTTCATGGTGATCTTGAAGAAGAAATACATATGGAGCAACCACCTAGTTTTGTTGCTAAGGGGGAGTCAGGCTCGGTTTACAAGTTAAAGTGGCCCCTTTATGGGTTAAAATAGTTTCTGAGAGCTTGGTTTGGAAAATTCAGTATTGTTGTTCAGGGGTTTAGTATGATACAAAGCGAAGCTATTCATTCAATCTTCTACCAATATACTTTGTCAGGTCAATGTATTTATTTTTTCGTTTAAGTCAATGATATAGTTATCACAAGTAATGAACATGAGGGAATATCTTAGTTGAAACAATATTTGTTTAGTCATTTTCAGACACAAGACTTGGGTAGACTAAAATATTTTCTTGGTATTAAGGAAACTCAGTCTAAGTAGTATTATTATTTCTCAAAGAAAGTATGCTTTAGATATATTGTAAGAGACTAGCATGTTGAACTACAAACTTGTTGATAATCTTATGGATCTGAACAAGAAGCTATTACCGAATTAGGATGAGCAGTATACAAATCCTAGCAAGTACAAGAAGTTAGTTGGGAAACTAAACTACCTTACAATAACTACACCAAATATTTCCTTCGCAGTTAGTGTGGTCAGTCAATTCATGCAGTCTCCACATATTAATCATTGGAATGTAGCAGTACAAATCTTGAGATATATTAAAAATGCTCCGGGTCAAGGATTATTGTATGAAGACAAAGGGAGCACTCAAGTTGTGGGGTACTCTGATGCAGATTGGGCTAGTTCACCTATTGACAGGAAATCCACTTCAGGATACTGTGTTTTTGTTAATGGTAATCTTGTGTCGTAAAAATGTATAAAACAAAATATTGTTGTTAGATCCAGTGCAGAGGCTGAATATCGAGTTATGGCAATAGCCACTTGTGAACTTATGTGGGTAAAACAGTTACTTCGTGAACTAAACTTTGGAAATGTTGGTCAAAAGATGTTATATTGTGATAATCAGGCAGCCTTACATATTGCCTCAAACCCAGTCTTTCATAAGAGGACCACACATATAAAAATTAATAGTCACTTTATTTGAGAAAAAGTTCTTTCAAAGGAAATTGTTATTTTGTTTGTTAACTCTAGTGATCAACTTGCAGATATCCTCACAGTTTCTTCGGGGTCCTCGAAGCCACTTCATTTGTAATAAGCTTGGTGCATATGATTTATATGCTCTAACTTGAGAAGGAGTATTGGAAAGTATCTCTTCTTTAAGGAAAATATATTCTATTTAGGAGCTGTATATTTTGTAATTATGCTTAGAATTAGATTTGTATATTCTTTGATTTTGTTTCCTTGTTTCCTAAATTAGAGAATGTAATAATGTCTATAAATACATGTGTGCTGAGGATTCAGTTTCTCCTCAAGCAATTTCAGAAACATCTTTAAGTGAAAGATACAAAATAAAATTCCAGATCCAAATAAACCATAAATTGCTTCATACTGAGATCTAACATAACCGATAAATATTTTAAAATTTTCTTTCAGAAAAATTCACAAGAGTCAAGATCATTAAGTGTCATGAGCCTATGTCAATATTAGTGGGTAGTAGCATGCCTTGGGGTATTATAACATATAAATGAATTTGTCTATCTTTACAAGTTAGACTATGGTTACCAAGTTGAATAACACAATAATAAATATATAAAACTAATCGTGAATAACCTGAACATCTGATGATAAAATATTGCATTAAGGTAATGAAGGATAGAGTATATGGAAAAGAAAACAATTCTTATTATAAAATGGAACATCATATGCTGAAAGACCTCGGGAAGCAAGTTTTGCATTTTATTCAAAGTTCAAACAGAATTTCAAAGCTTCTCTGTTTTTCTAGAAATGCTGCCTTCTAGAATATCTTCTTTATTTTACATGAATCAACACCTGGAAAAGAAAATATATATCAAAAGGAATTATGTTAGACACCTCATTTGCTGGACTATAGCTCATGAGGGAAATGGGGGCTGGGCTAGAGGAGAAAGAAGTGTGATAAGCATGAGGTGGGTTCACATTGTAACAACTTGCCCACGGGCAAGTTGGGGCAGGGGGCACATTTAGTTAGTAGTAGGATAAAAGGGAAACGTTAGGGGGGAGATGGGTAAGAAAGAACTGAGTAGAAAGGATTGGGAGGGAGAGACCACCTCTTGAATGCCTTGGACTATCTACATTTCTTTAACTAGTTTCTGTTCAACATTTCCACTATAAATCCACGTTACCGGTATGTTACTGATTCTAGTAGTTTGAGTGATAATATTCAGCCTAAATGCTATTTTCTTCCCTTAATCAGAACCAGTTCTTATCAATTGGTATCAGAGCTCCCAATTTGGGAGCTTTGGATACTAGATTCGAAGATGGAAACTGAAATCGAAAATCTGTGAGGAATGTTTGAGTTATGGAGGAAGGAAGACAAGGAGCAAAGACTAGGAATTCCAGTGTTTGAAGGAGATAACGCAAACGGGTGGATGATCAGCCTCGAGCAGCATTTCTATGTGAAAGAAATAACCGAAGAGAAGCTGCAGTCAGCTGTGGAGGCTCTGGAAGGATGTGCCTACCATTGGTACCAGTAGTGGGAGGTGCACAATCCAAATGTGACTTGGGAAAATTTCCGAAGAGCAGCGCTCAAAACGGTTCCAACCTGAATACGATCCAGATCTACTGGTCTTCGTCCCGGATGATGAATTGGAACTAGAACCAGAATCAGAGACAGAAATGGAAATTGACCCAGTGTTGGAGAAGCTTGAGGTCGAGAACGCAAAGGAGGAGATCAAGACGGAGGAGAAACGACACCCACTAGGTCACACAGTAGTTGAGCAAGTGCGGAACTAGGCCCCAATGGCCACGACACTCAGGGTCTCAAGTTGTCCGGACAACCTTCTACCACCACTAGAATCGCAAGAGCCATCGGAACCACCTGACCCAGATTAGCCCATGGAGGCGGATGGATCATCAGCGGCAACTGAGCACTGCATTTCGCGTATGCAGGCCAAGCCTCCACCACCGAATCCGGATCCTTGTACAACTGCCGATGAGCCACCTGTGGCTGAGATGCGAGCAGAGATGGTTGCCGCACCACAACCTCATGCCAGTAGCACCACTCATGGGAAGAAGGGAGCAAGGGCAGGAATGGAATTACAGGGTCATTTTTTAACCTAATAGATCAAGCCCGAATCATTGGTAATTGGTTCCAAGCCCCATTCGGTAGCATTGGCTTCTTTATTTCTATTTTGTGCGAGCCCACCTATAGTGATTGCGCTCTTGAGCCCATGATTCTTTCTGAAGTAATTGGACCCATAACACCTGGTCCTCCAACTAGTCATCGTCTTAAAACCACTGCTGGGAATTTTAGGTCACGACCCAACATAAGCAGTGAAGATGGGTCTCATGAATTAAACTTACTGCATTCCGGGGTTGCACACAACTTAAAGGGGGTTTGCAGCGGGAGACATCAAGCTCCATGGACAACGACAAAGTGCTGAAGCAAAAGCAAGATAATAATTCTTCCAAAACACTTGATGAAGCTCTTAGCTATTCGAACCAGTCAAAACCGGGTTGGTCACTCCTTCACCATGTATTTCTGCGCTAAAAGCTTATGCCCAAGTCTTAACACATGGTGGTTTGAGTAGCTCAAGAGGAGGGGTTGGAGAACTTTCAGTTAATTCTTCAGGTGAAATGGGTTGACATGGGGAACATAAGCTTGGGCCATTATGATTCCTCTGGTGGTTTCAGTTTATATCATTTTGAGGAAACTTATCATATAGCTTATTCTGGAGATTTTAGCTCGGGTCAATCTGGTGTATTCAGTGACAGCAATTCAAGCCGAAGCAGTGCCTTGGATGATCCTTTTCGTAATGGAGAAATGTTGGCATATTCTCTCCATGGGTTAGTGAACCAAAGCCGTGGGCTCAGCACAGAGAGGTATAAACCCAATACAGAATTAGTATACCAAGCACAATTCATTACTGGGGTTGAACCAGTTATTGACGATGCGAAAGAATCATACAAACAGCTGCTAGAATCATCAGGTAAGTTATAATTGCTGGACAAGATAATGGTGAAGCTTAAAGAACAAATATATAGAGTCATCATATACTCCCAATTTCAATATATACTGGACTTGCTAGACAATTACTGTTTCTACATGGATTAGCAGGATGAAGGGATAAAGTTAGAGGGGTTGATTGGTACAGATGCAGCATGTGGCTGGGTTATGAATGTACCATTATTGTTTGAAAAAATGTTTTATAAGGAAATTGTTGACTAGAATGCAATGATGATTGGGTGCTGCCAAAGCAGTATTTCTGATCATGTCTTAAAGCTCTATGTAGAAATGGAGAACTCTTGTATATATGGAACCATATGTTGTAATTATTTGTACTGTACCTTCTACTTGTGGCCAAGCTAGGAACTTGAGGCATAGCAAGGCAATCCATGAGTTCATTAAGGATAATGATGTTGCTTTGACTCTTATTTACAAAGTGCTCTTGTTAACATGTATCTACAGAAACACCTTAAGACATTCAATGAATTTTTCATTAGAGTGGTGTTAATAATTTCGAATGCAGATTTTGGAAAGGTGACATTTGCTGTGATAGGAGCTGCAATGATTGGCAGCATTGCTTTTACAAAGAAGGATAAGTCAACGCTTGAGATATGGTCTTTTACTCAATTGGGAGCTGTTGTAGTTCCTGTGACAATGCTTTGCAAAGGGACAAGTCAACGAAATAGGGGAGCAAAATGGTGGGCTATTTGGTACAACTGAGGCAACAATGGGAATGCTGAGCACAGCTGCATATATTCTTGCCATTGATATGTTTGGCCCTCTAGCTGATGATGTTGGAGAAATTGTAGAGATGTGTCAGCAGCCTGAAAGTGTCAAAGAGATCACTTATATTCTTGATGTAGTGCCACTCAACATGAGGGACTATGGCCAACTTGCTGTGCGTGGAATGTTGAAGTCTTCTATGGAGGCCTTAAGAGCTGCTATGATTACTGATGTTTTGAGAGACTTTGCTCAAGTTGTGGTTACTGTTGTAGTTGTGGGCCTGGTGGTTGATTATGTTTTTGGCCAAGCAGACCCTGTTGCTATTGTCCTCGTGACTGGCCAGGCATTTTTCCCAATCGATGTGGCTCTGCAAGTGTTACGAGAGAGAGGAAGGGTTGGCTTTCAAGCCATTACTGAAGCTATTGAACTAGCTACTGTTTATAAGGGCCACATGTCTTTCCCACTATCCTCCATGTTGGTCCTTGTTGTGGGAATTGAAGAAGGCCAATGGAACCTCAGTGGAAACTCTCATGCATGCTTCAAACATAACTCGGTCATTATGCTTCAAACAATGAGACCTTGGTAGAAGTTCGTATACTTCATCTATAGCTTCGTCATCATGCCTTAAACAGTGGGACCCTGGTGGGAGTTCTTCCAGCTGTTTCAGGTACACTCACCCGAAGGACAAGGTAAATCTTTTGGAGGGGAGTATTGTTAGACACCTTGTATGCTGGACTATAGCTCATGTGGGAAACGGGGGCTGGGCTAGAGGGGAAAGAAGTGTGATAAGCATGAGGTGGGTTCACATTGTAACAACCTGCCCACGGGCAGTTGGGGCAGGGGGCAGGGGGCAGGGGGCAGATTTAGTTAGTAGTAGGATAAAAGGGAAAGGATAGGGGGAGATGGGGTAAGAAAGAACTGAGTAGAAAGGATTGGGAGGGAGTGACCAAGGCCTCTTGAATGCCTTGGACTATCTGTATTTCTTTTCCTAGTTTCTGTTCAACATTTCCACTGTAAATCCACATTACTGGTATCTTACTGATACTAGTTAGTTTGAGTGATAATATAAATCTTAAATACTATTTTCTTCCCTTAATCTGAACCAGTTCCGATCAGAGTATATCTTTCAGAAAGATGGAAGTCACTTTTGAGAATGAGTTGCAGTCTTTAAACAATTTTTTTGTTGTGCAAATATCCACAGTATCAAATTACATTGTTCATCAGTACTCACTACGAACTTAGCAAACACATTAAAGAAAACATTCATTACTGTAATGCAATACACTGTATGAATGCACACCAATCCCACATAAAATAATTCATCATCCACTAGACAAGCACAAAATACCTAAACCCTATTCTCCTTCCATAGCAAGATGCACAAGCGCAAAAAGAAAAAAAGTTTACCAATTTCAATGCCTTGTCCAACTTAACAATCTGGGGGCTACCAGTTTTCTTTGGTGTTTCCGCAACACTCATTTCAAGCTATTTTTTCCCTGATAAATTGAAGAGAACAATTAATATGCACTTCAAGGTTTTGAAGCCCGACTAATGTAACGCACCTAGATCTAACAACCGCGGCACAATCGTCATTACACCACAGTTACTAAATTTAAGTGTGTCACAGTCATGATAACAGTCATTTAAATTCTCAAGAGTCTATATATTTTTTTTTTTGACAATTTGCATAAGTAGAAAATACGAGTCTCGAAAGAAATATAGATATATTCAACCCTTAATACAACCATTGAAATAAAATCATATTCCTTATATATATTTTATAGTCAATTTACACAAATCACTGATGACATAAAATATAATAATTACAGAGTTCAATAAAATACAGCGGGAATAAAAACACTAAAGGGGAGGAATAGTAACCCAGGGATGGGTACAACCAGCAGACAAGGCCGCAACCCCATATGCACATGACACACGGCGTCCCAGTTGACACGACAGACATCAATGCCACCACGTGGCTACACTCTTACGTAGTCGACGAAATCTTGTCCAAATGCTCAAGTCAATCAACCAAGGTATGGTCCCTCTTTATCTTCCTCACGATCTTTTATAAAATATAAATGTAAAACAGAAATGCACAAATATAGGAAAGAGGTGAGACACCCGTCTTTCATTACCACTATTGGCAGCAAGAAAACAGCACGGCACAAAGCGCTCATAGAGTAATACAGTTCATACATTTATCAACAGCAGCAGCATGGTTTATAACACAATTAGTTCAGTTGTAAGCAAAAATAAGGAAGCAGAACAGCAACAGGCAATAGTAAGACTTAACAATGTCAACCCAATCACAATAAGATTTCCAAAAATCAGCACAATGGTCAGATAATCGTTTACATGAGTAAAACAGTTACTTTAACAGATGTGCATGCTCAACAACTTATGAGACTGACGATGAACGATGCACGATGCATTATGGTACCAAATCCTACTCCATGGAGCTAAACATTAACCTTTTCAGAGTGAATGATCAAGGAGTAATGCCAGTATCTCGTTAGCCTTAAAATAGTGTGCTTCATCTCATAAAATATTTGCGCATCATGACTTATACATGGCACCTCAACCGTTGATCGCGACATAGGACAGCGTCCCGTTCCGGATCGTCGGTGTGTTTGCATCGGTTTGCCCCACGGCACAGAGGAGCTCTAAACTATCCATGTGAGGGACCCGTACCCCGACGCCCCCTAGGGCCAACAACATATGACACCTACGCTAGTCTATTCGCACCCGCACATAGGTGTGATTCAACTCTTAGGTTTTTTCATATGCATGATGACTCAATGTCCAATCATGTATGCTCATCAATGATGCATTCATCATATACAATACCACAATAGCATATATTCGTTTTCAATATCAATAAATCATTTCTCATCGAGAATTAAACCAACAAATATATAACCCTTCATAGGGACTCACAACACATAGAGTTAAATCTCAATATTAATATACATTATGGCTTATCAAAATCACTATTTCCCACTAAGTGTTTAACAATTCCACGAATCTAAGTCTAGATCAATTATGCAAACCTTTAGGTTAAGTAACCTTTAAAACCGTAGCCTCACAAGCCCTCAAGGTTCTAAATTCCTTCTCGCGTTATGCTCTAATCTCTTGATATCAATCACTTAGTTTTTATTCTACATGAGATCAATCCAATTCCTAATATCCATGATCGAAATAGAGGCTTCCCAAAGTCCACTACTAACATCAATTTCTCCCATTTTATGCATTGATTTCTTGATATCTTTTACTTAAGTTTTAGTTCACTAAGCTCATTCCAATTCCTTATAGTTTCAATCTAAAACCGTGGCTTCACATTGAGTTAAATAACCCTTAAAACTCTCCATCTCAATTTCCAACATTAGCATTCACCTCTCCAATTACACAGCTCCCTCTCACACGCTACCTAGGCGATTCTCGTTCAGGCGCGCCTAGCACCATCTCTGGAGCGCTTGAGCGCTGGTGGAGCGCCTGGACGCTGACCACGAAGCGCCTGAGCGCTCACCAGGCCGCGTCACAAGGAAAACTTTCTGGGCATGGAGCACCTAGGCGCTCTATGTACAGCGCCTGAGCGCTAGTGCATTAACAAGGGTTCTGCAGAATTCGTTTCTGCAGAGCCCTGGCCTATCCTTCATCAAAGTTTCTCATTTATTTTCCGACAATCCAAAATATAATACATGACATCTAAATACAAAATAGCAATATATAGGTTCATAATCATCAAGGCACATAATGCAAATCCATATATTCATACAAATCAAACAACCACAAAATCATGGAAATAACATAGTATAACAAAAAAGGAAATCCAACATGGATTCCCTCATCAACACAATACACAAGACATTTCCTTACTACCAAGATTGGTTGAAGAGGATCATCTTCCTCTTACCTAAATGAAGACAATCACAAGGATGCTTCTCCTTTTTGCTCTTGATTTTCGTTTTTTCCCTTTCAAGAAAACCCTAGGGTGAGAAATTCCCAAAGTGTTCACTCCAATCATAGGAAAATGACTCCTTGGCCACATAGGTGACCAATAAAACGAAAATGAGAAGAAGATAGAAGAAAGTTGAAGACTTTACCTCAAAAGTTCCAAGCTTTAACTTCAATGGTGGAAAATGGAAGAAGAAGAAGAAGAAGAAGAAGAAGAAGAAGAAGAAGAAGAAGAAGAAGAAGAAGAAGAAGAAGAAGAAGAAGAAGAAGAAGAAGAAGAAGAAGAAGAAGAAGAAGAAGAAGAAGAAGAAGAAGAAGAAGAAGAAGAAGAAGAAGAAGAAGAACCAAGGGATGGCCACAAAAGAGAACTTGGAATGGTGGAAGATGAGTAGAAATGGGTTTGATTTAGCAAATCATGGAGATGGTCTTCCAATGGGTAGGTGCACGGTGGAGAAGGAAGAAAAAGAGGAGAAGAAATGGTGTTTGAAGAGAATGAGAAGAGAGAAAATATTAGGAAGATGAAAGTGAATATTGGGCTCCAATATTGCCTCTACCGTGGAGAAGAGGGGAGAGGGAAGAGAGAGAGAAATGTGAAATGGAAGGAAATTTCTGGGAAGTTTCCCAAAAGAGTTTTTGAATTAATTTAACTTTTATTTTGAAAATAAGGCTAAAGGAGTTTGACACAAGGTAAATTTTGAATAATGTGATAATATTTTTATTACATGTTATTATTTATTGGACAATAGTTATAGTTGGCAGAAGTCAGCATTAACGAATCTGACAGATTAATTCTTTGCAGTGTTTTATTATTTAATCTGTTAAAATTTCTCGAAAGACACGAAACCTTGTAAACTGTGTCTGGCCTCGGATTTAGTAAGATCCCCCGTCGACGTTTCCATAGTTCAAGGTTTTCGGGAAAAATATTTCATTTTCCCGACTCTGCTCAATATGCACGCAAAATGAAGAATATATTAAAATATTCGTCGTTTCCGAAAAATTCTAAAAGAATTTACATAAATCACAAATATTAGAAAATGACTATTCGTAATAAAATTTTCCAACTTTGGGAGCGGTACAGTCGTTTTGCCAATTCTGCCCAATGTGCACGTAAAATGAAGAATAATATTAAAATATTCCGCGTTCTCTGAAAAATCTAGAAAAATTCCTAAAAATCTCAAATATTGTAAAATGATCATTTATCCTAAAATTATAAATTTTCGGGATGTTACAACACTCCCCTTCAAATAGAAATTTCATCCTCGAAATTTTCATTCCTTAGGATAAATATCGACGTTGTTTCTTTACCTTATCTTCTGACCTCCATGTCGCGCTTCTAATCACGTCAATTTAGATTGTCTTTACCAATGTGATCTCTCTGCCCCCGTGTTGCTTTGGTCTCCTATTCTCGATTTTCACAAGAAGTATTTCATAGATTAAACCCTCTCTTAATTATACTGTGCCTCGTTCGATGACATGGCTAGGTCGGGGATATACCATCGCAATTATAACCTATGGAAGATATTATGAATACATTAGGATGAAAAGGTAGTAAGGTTAGTTGCTAAGCTACCGGACCAATCCGACTGAAATTTGATATAGTCCGTAGAACTTTGGAGTGAGTTTGCTGGCAACTTCGACATGATGACACTGGAGCTAGACGTCATACCCCTTCAAAATTCTAATCACCTTCTCTACCTCATGTCCAGCCCCTTTTTATCAAATGGGTACTTTAGGCTTCTGTGATTGATAAAAGCGTTGAACATTGCTTCACACAGAAAGCGTCTCCATGTTCATAGAGCCGATATAACCGCGGCTAACACCAGTTCGTGAGTCGGCAATTCCCAACGCACCTTCAACAACCTCGAGGCATAAGTTATAACTTCTCAACTTTGCATGAACACACATCCTAAAACTTGATGTGAAGCATCCCAAAACACTTCGAATGTTTCATTGGGATCGGGCAGTATCGAAATCGGAATATTTCCTCAATCTTTGAAAAACTTTCTCCGCCTGTGATGGTCCGTAAAAGTTTTGATTCTCCTTTTGTAATCGGAGGAAGTTGTCCTACTATCTTCGAGAATCTGTCGATACTTCTTCGACAAAAACCAACTAATCCCACCAGCTATGAACCTCCCTCACGGTTTCCGATCTTTCCTTTTAAAGAACTGCTTCAACCCTTTTTTCTTTTTTGAATCCACAACAATTCCTCCATTGGGAATCCCATGATCCAAAACGGAACCTCCTCAAACGAGGATTCACACTCTGATACTTTGGCATTTACTTCCTCTTCTTTAAAGTTAGGAAAACTATACCGAGATGTCCAACGTATCTCCCCATATCTTTGAGAATAGACCAAAATGTCATCATTAATGACAACGACAATTCTGTTCTAGGTAAGGATAGAAAATACAATTCATGTTGTCCATGAATACAATAGGAGCGTTTGTCACTCCGATTGACATCACGGGATACCCATAATGTTGAAAGCACACTCGAAAGAATCATTTTGGGAACATTCTCAATTTCCACGAATCCATCGATGACCAGGACATACATCTATCTTGGAAAGAACAACGACGCTTTCCTCACCAACCCATTGAATCACTCATCATTCTCTAAGGACACTCATCCTTGATCGAACCCTTGTTTATTTTGTGACAGTCCTTGTCTCACCGAGAAATTTCATCCTTCTCCTTTACTAACAGCAACGTAGCTTGACATGTGACACCCTTCGACTACAAGAGCGACATCTATATTCCCTTTACCCTTGGTCCTCTACGGAAAACATTAACATGTACCCTCAGGCTCCTTTCCTTTATGAAGCTTAGACCTTGTTGGCCGTTACGAATTTCAAAAGTCTTAGTTTCAAAAATCACTAAGGTTTTTATCGGAATGACCTAGCAGATAATAATAATAAAAAAATGACCGATCAATTTCCAAAATCATGGACTCGAACAGATATGATTCGAGGTAAGCAAGATAGGTCAACAAAAGATTCGATCTTTAGTAGAAATAGGATAGATTACACAACTTAGGTGTCAACGACAAGTCTTAGTAACAAAAATGGAAATAACTTAAGTTGAAGATAAGAAAGATACAGATGAATCCAAATGATCCATACAGTTACAAACGGTAAAAGGAGGGGTTACCCCCAGAATTATACAGTACGATTACAGGGTCGTCATTTGAGGTGTAACTTCCCTTGTTTAGATATCCAAATGTTGAGGTCTCAGCACCACCCAAGGTATAAGTTCAGACTTCTGCTTGTGGTTTCACAGCCCTTACAGCATTGACTGAAGAATTTGCCTTTGTTTGGTTACAGTTGGGGAGACGTGTCCAGGCTTTCCACATTTAAAACAGATTATCCCTTTGATCTTACATTCCCTCGTGAAGTGTTCCTTTCCACATTTCATACATCTTGGCGAAGATGTCGGGGTCTGACTGGATACACCACCACTAGTACTTTGTCCAGGAGTTGGTTGTTGTTGTTTCCCTGATACCCGTGCGTATGGTTCCCGCTTAAACTGGTTAACTTTTCTATTATTCCTCTTTTGGAATCTAGGTAGTCCAAGTTTGCCCCAAAGCCGACTTTCCTCCAACAGATTCTGGACCTCCACTTCCAATTCTCGTTGTTGCATGGCCCTCTGATCCTGGCGAGTTGTCACCTCAGCTATCATTTGCCTTTCTTCTGCAGTCGCAGCCATACTCCTATTGTCTTGTCTCACGCTCACATGTATACGTCTGTCACGAGCCATCGCCCTTGCATGTCTACTACGAGCCATTGAATCTCTCTGAAGATGGACATAAATACAACAAACACAAAATTACTTCAAACAACATTATCTCCCTATGAAAACTAAATACAGAGAGTCACATAATTCATACAATTCAAGCAAGACAAGTTCAATTCCATACATCCTAACAATCTCCAGCTCGAACTTCTTCATTCTGCTTCCACAGCGTAATCCCTCGTAAGCCGTCAACTTCCAAACTGCTTCTTGAATTTAGTTTACACCAACTATTTCTTTCTCTAGAAGATCGGTTTTTCCAAAACCTTTTGATCTCCTCACAAAAGAAATCCTATTTTCCTAACACAGTACGCCTAGGTGAAGTCATAGTTTCCTGTACACACAGAACATTACATATTGAGTAGGCCAGTCCTCAATATCATGCAACTGTATAACAGTAGCCATCAACATTCAACCTACGACAAGTCATGCATTCTTTTCCCATCACCTCAATCAAGAGACAAGGAAGTGCACAACAGACGAAATTCTAATATGCCTAAACATAGCAAGTCCATACCCCGGCTCAACTGGATGAACTGCTCTGATACCACCTAATGTAACGCACCTAAATCTAACAACCGCGGCATAATCGTCATTACACCACAATTACTAAATCCAAGTGTGTCACAGTCATGATAATAGTCATTTAAATTCTCAAGAGTCTATACTTTTTTTTTTTGACAATTTGCATAAGTAGAAAATACGAGTCTCGAAAGAAATATAGATATATTCAACCCTTAATACAACCATTGAAATAAAATCATATTCCTTATATATATTTTATAGTCAATTTACACAAATCACTGATGACATAGAATATAATAATTACAGAATCTAATAAAATACAGCGGGAATAAAAACACTAAAGGGGAGGAATAGTAACCAAGGGATGAGTACTACTAGTAGACAAGGACGCAACCCCATATGCACATGACACACGGCGTCCCAGTTGACACAACAGGCATCAATGCCACCACGTGGCTGCACTCTTACGTAGTCGACGAAATCTTGTCCAGATGCTCAAGTCAATCAACCAAGGTATGGTCCCTCTTTATCTTCCTCACGATCTTTTATAAAATATAAATGTAAAACAGAAATGCACAAATATAGGAAAGAGGTGAGACACCCGTCTTTCATTACCACTATTCGCAATAAGAAAACAGTACAACACAAAGCGCCCATAGAGTAATACAGTTCGTACATTTATCAACAGCAGCAGCATGGTTTATAACACAATTAGTTCAGTTGTAAGCAAAAATAAGGAAGCAGAATAGCAACAGGCAATAGTAAGACTTAACAATATCAACCCAATCACAATAAGATTTCCAAAAATTAGTACAATGGTCAGATAATCGTTTACATGAGCAAAACAGTTACTTTAACAGATGTGCATGCTCAACAACTTATGAGACTGATGATGAACGACGCATGATGCATTATGGTACCAAATCCTACTCCATGGAGCTAAACATTAACCTTTTCAGAGTGAATGATCAAGGAGTAATGCCAGTATCTCGTTAGCCTTAAAATAGTGTGCTTCATCTCATAAAATATTTGCGCATCATGGCTTATACATGGCATCTCAATCGTTGATCGCGACATAGGACAGAGTCCCGGTCCGGATCGTTGGTGTGTTTGCATCGGTTTGCCCCACGGCACAGAGGAGCTCTAAACTGTCCATATGAGGGACCCACACCCCAACGCCCCCTAGGGCCAACAACATGTGGCACCTATGCTAGTCTATTCGCACCTGCACATAGGTGCGATTCAACTCTTAGGTTTTTTCATATGTATGATGACTCAATATCCAATCATGTATGCTCATCAATGATGCATTCATCATATACAATACCACAATAGCATATATTCGTTTTCAATGTCAATAAATCATTTCTCATCGAGAATTAAACTAACAAATATATAACCCTTCATAGGGACTCACATCACATAGAGTTAAATCTCAATATTAGTATACATTATGGCTTATCAAAATCACTATTTCCCACTAAGGGTTTAACAATTCCACGAATCTAAGTCTAGATCAATTATGCAAACCTTTAGGTTAAGTAACCTTTAAAACCGTAGCCTCACAAGCCCTCAAGGTTCTAAATTCCTTCTCGCGTTATGCTCTAGTCTCTTGATACCAATCACTTAGTTTTTATTCTACATGAGATCAATCCAATTCCTAATATCCATGATCGAAATTGCGGCTTCCCAAAGTCCACTACTAACATCAATTTCTCCCATTTTATGCATTGATTTCTTGATATCTTTTACTTAAGTTTTAGTTCACTAAGCTCATTCCAATTCCTTATAGTTTCAATCTAAAACCGTGGCTTCACATTGAGTTAAATGACCCTTAAAACTCTCCATCTCAATTTCCAACATTAGCATTCACCTCTCCAATTACACAGCTCCCTCTCACAGTTACCTAGCTGATTCTGTTCTGGGCGCCTAGGCGCCATCTCTGGAGCACTTGAGCGCTGGTGGAGCACCTGGATGCTGACCACGAAGCGCCTGAGCGCTCACCAGGCCGCGTCACAAGGAAAACTTTCTGGGCATAGAGCGCCTAGGCGCTCTATGCACAGCGCCTGAGCGCTAGTGCATTAACAAGGGTTCTGCAAAATTCGTTTCTGCAGAGCCCTGGCCCATCCTTCATCAAAGTTTCTCATTTATTTTCTAACAATCCAAAATATGATACATGACATCTAAATACAAAATAGCAATATATAGGTTCATAATGATCAAGGCACATAATGCAAATCCCTATATTCATACAAATCAAACAACCACAAAATCATGAAAATAACATAGTATAACAAAAAGGGTAATCCAACATGGATTCCCTCATAAACATAATACACAAGACATTTCTTTACTACCAAGATTGGTTAAAGAGGATCATCTCCCTCTTACCTAAATGAAGACAATCACAAGGATGCTTCTCCTTTTTGCTCTTAATTTTCGTTTTTCCCCTTCAAGAAAACCCTAGGGTGAGAAATTCCCAAAGTGTTCACTCCAATCATAGGAAAATGACTCCTTGGCCACATAGGTGACCAATAAAACGAAAATGAGAAGAAGATAGAAGAAAGTTGAAGACTTTACCTCAAAAGCTCCAAGCTTTAACTTCAATGGTGGAAAATGGAAGAAGAAGAAGAAGAAAAAGAAGAAGAACCAAGGGATGGCCACAAAAGAGAACTTGGAATGGTGGAAGATGAGTAGAAATGGGTTTGATTTAGCAAATCATGGAGATGGTCTTCCAATAGGTAGGTGCACGGTGGAGAAGGAAAAAGAAGAGAAGAAGAAATGGTGTTTGAAGAGAATGAGAAGGGAGAAAATATTAGGAAGATGAAAGTGAATATTAGGCTCCAATATTGCCTCTGCCGTGGAGAAGAGGGGAGAGGGAAGAGAGAGAGAAATGTGAAATGGGAGGAAATTTCCTAGAAGTTTTCCAAAAGAGTTTTTGAATTAATTTAACTTTTATTTTGAAAATAGGGCTAAAGGAGTTTGACATAAGGTAAATTTTGAATAATGTGATAAGATTTTTATTACATGTTATTATTTATTGGACAATAGTTATAGTTGGCAGAAGTCAGCATTAACGAATCTAACAGATTAATTATTCGCAGTGTTTTATTATTTCATCTGTTAAAATTTTTCGAAAGACGTGAAACCTTGTAAGCTGTGTCCGACCTCTGGTTTAGTAAGATCTCCAGTCGACGTTTCCATAGTTCAAGGTTCTCGAGAAAAATATTTCATGTTCCTGACTCTGCTCAATACTCACGCAAAACGAGAAATATATTAAAATATTCGTCATTTTCGAAAAATTAAAAAAGAATTCACATAAATCACAAATATTAGAAAATGACTATTTGTAATAAAATTTTCCAACTTTGGGAGCGTTACAATCGTTTTGCCAATTCTGCCCAGTGTGCATGCAAAATAAGGAATAGTATTAAAATATTCCGCATTCTTCGAAAAATCCGAAAAAATTCATAAAAATCCCAAATATTGTAAAATGATCATTTATCCTCAAATTATAAATTTTTGGGATGTTACAACTGACAACATAATATGTAAAAAATTGCTACTTATCAGACAATCTTTTAAAAGTCATACCAATCATCAACTCAGCCGAGTTAGGTCAGGTGAATGAGTCACTGGTATTAAAATTCCAGGTACTTTCATTCCTTGTTTCTTTTCTATTTAGATAAACTGGATCTAATGCATTCGGTTTATGACAGCAGAATTTGTAATTCAATATTATATTTACTCTACCATACTTGTTAGTAATACTCCATCTATTGCTTGCGTTGTTGATTATGACACATCAAATGCCATTTCAAATTTGGCACACAGTAGACAAAGGAGATGCGCAGTGTGAAAATCACATTTGCATAGAATGAAATAAAGCTTCATCTTACCTAATAAAACAAGCTGCGACCAACGAACTGACGTCAACTGTGAATGGAAACACAACAACAATGCCAACGAGAATGGAGCTGCTGGCTGCGTTTGAGTTATGGTGCAAAATGCAATAGTAGAGGTGGGTGGTTTCGTTATCTGATTGATTAAGGCTGGGACGATGGTAACGTTGCTTGACGAGCGCCGAACTCAGTCAAAATTATAACCGAAGTTATTACCTAAGCTTGTAGCACAGTGACAACACCGGATCATCTCCACGAGGATTGTAGATGCAATTTAATCAAATCAAGTGAAAGTTAGCAAAAGGGGGTTTGACAGTTTAAGATCGCACTTAACAAAATTAAAGGAAGAAATAACAATTAAACAGCAGTCAATTTAGAAATCTATCCAAGATTGGGTGGATTCAATCATAGACCCTTCATAGAACACTTGAAGCGCAATTGAATTGTTAATTTGGATCTAACCGAGATCTCTGCATCAAATCCAGAATTCATACTAGACGATCGTCTAGAATTCAATTAACAAGTGATAAACACAAATCCGCAATCACACCATTCATGAAGATCTATGTTAATTTCAAGTACCGAATTCAATTAACTTAGGCACAAATCAGTAACCTAACCTTTTCAATTCTGTGATTAATTTAGATCAATCAGTTCTAAGTTTCATCACAAATCTCAATCTTCATTTATATGATTAGTTTAGATCAATCAGTTCTAAGTTTCATCACAAATCTCAATCTTAAACCAAGATCAATCAGATTAACATAAATAGAATCACCATTCATGCATTCAAGATCAAGAAGAAGAAAAAGAAGAAGAAAGGAGGAATTCAATTACAAATCAAATACAATACTTAACCAAGGTCTCAAGAATCCAAACCACAATCTCTTCAAGAGTTCTAAATTGACCAAAAGTAGCTTAGCCCTCCATTACCATGAAGGGGAGCATCAAAATATACAAAAGCTATGAGAAACTATGAAGAAACAAGAAGAAACTATGAGAGAAATGAAGAAGAATATAACTTGTTATTCATGATAACCAATGGTGCCTTTTATAGAAGTCTAGGGTAACAAAATGACAAAGGGGAGTGGGTGGATGAGTGGGGTGGTTGAGTGAAGTGGTTGAGTGGAGTGGTTGAGTGGGGTGATTGAGTGGGTTGGTGAGTGGGTTGGTGAGTGGAGCGGTTGAGTGGGGTGGTTGAGTGGGTTGGTGAGTGGAGTGGTTGAGTGGATTGGTGAGTGGAGTGGTTGAGGACGAAAATTTCTTGTCTGACTTGGAAGCCAAAAACGACCAACTATACTTCAGATCCATAAAAAGTACTCTTCATGAAAGTTGTAGATCTTTGTCTTGGCTATAACATGCATATCTGGATCGTCCAATTTGGCTTCCTATAGCCCAAGATATGACCCAAATACCGCAGGTTGCTCAAACCTAACTTCAGCACCTCTGTTCCGACTTGCAAGCTCAAACTGACCCATTATACTTCATTTTTTCAAAAAGTGTGCTTATGAAAGTTGTTTATTTGGATCTTAACTATCAACTATCAAAATTTCAGCCCATCTCCATTATTACAGCTTGAGATATGATTTTATGAGTGCACACTGTTCGGATTCTAGTGACAGAACCCGTATTTTGACTTCCATGTAAACTTAGGTCCCTTAGACATCTGTGTAGGACTTTGAGCTCTTCATCAAAGTTGTAGAGCTTCCTCCTAGCTTTCTTACAAGGTAAAGTTCATGATTATCAGATATCAGGAACTCAAGTTATGGCCAAAATACAGAAACAGTGTCAAATCTCAATAATGCTGAAAATATTCAATTAGGACCATTTTGAGCTTAAACTCACAAAATCATACCAAACTCAATCAATTAAGAATATGGAGAGTGTAAATGACTAAACATAAGGGTTTTTTAATGAATAAAATATGTGATTATCAAATTCCCCCACACTTAGCTTTTTGCACTCCTGGGCAAAACTCAAGACCAAAACAAGGACATAAGAGATTAACAAAAATTTAAATTCCAACGACATTCAAGAGCCCAAAATTTTACAATCAAGAAGAACAACCAAAGGTTCAAAGGATCAAAACATTCATGAGTTAACAATTCTCCACATCTCAAACCAACAAGCAAGGTATCTTCAACATGAATCGAGAATGATATATCTTCACAAGATTCCCTCTCAATCTCTCAAGTGTTTAAAAGGTAGGTATTTCACTCGATTCAACCCATGAAAATTGCACTACCATAAGCTTGCTTATCTTCTACTTCTCCACTACTCAAAACACATGCACACACAAATCATGAGGACTTTATTCAAGGTTGTAGTGAGGTCAAGGTAACAGAAGAGGATAAAATGGATATGAGAAGATAAATACCAAAGAGAATAAAAGCAAATGAGAGTTGAGTTCAAATAACAAGCATAAAAGTTCATCCCAACTCTAATGTATATCCCTTTACATATTCATTTCCCAATCCTTTTTTTTTTTGTTTATATAGATGAACATAACTATATACATACATTTTTTTTTTTTTTAGGCACTCTTTCCTTTTTCAATAACCATTTTGTAAACACACCCCCACACTTGTTCAAAAACTCATCCATTAACCAAGCTAATGTTCTTTTATTCCCTAAGGTAAAGTAAGAACACGATTTTTCATTTAAGGCACATAATGAGCTAGAAACAAGGAATGATCAAATAAGCTCAAAGGGGTTAAGTAAAGGAAAATATACAAGGTTGGCAGGAATCAGAGAATTTTCAAGAAGTCAAAAGAGTGCTTGATATCATATTGAAAACAAGGTTGGCTATTTGGTTAAACTGGCTAATTAAGAAAGAGGACCTCAATCATGTTCATGCATACAAGTGAAATGTAGTTTCAAAAAGAATCAAAGCAAGTTCTAGAGTGGTCATTAACATGAGTGAAAATCACACAAGAAAGAAGAGAATGACATAAATGTTGAATCAACGCCAAGCAGAAAAGAAGCACATTGTCAGTGACGCATCAGACCTTGAAAAGAAATCAAACAATAAAACTTTAGTACTTCCACAATTTAATACTAATTAATTACTACCTAAAAAACTCCTTACTCTGCCACCAATTAAGATGCGTCTCAAGAGTAAAATTACTTCTTACTCTGCCATCACTAATTGGTTTAATAAGTCTATGACAATCATATCATACTTTTCAAACAAAACAACAATTTTTTTTATTTTTTTATTTTTTTATTTTTATTTTTTTTATTTTTTTTTGGGGTCAACTATCCTTCCCCCCCAACTAGATCACAACATTGTCCTCAATGTTAAAATATCGATGAGTAAAGGATAGAAGATATTACCTGTTGGAGAAAGCTAACATAAATTTAAACAGAAACAAAGTACAATAAAATCAAACCCATTAAAGATAAAGTTTCAGATCTGACTTTTTTTTTTGTTACTTCCTTCGCTGCTTCCTGTTGACCAATCTATCTGAGCTAATACCTTATCAGGTACATACTCAAAAGCTTCTAATTTATCAATGAGCTCATCAATAGTGGAGGCAGAGATAAGAAGTTGTCTTGCCGAAGGAGTGATAAATTTCTGTTCCACAGTTTTGTCAAGAAAAGATAACAAAAGATCAAAGAAATTATTAACATTCAACAAACCAATGGGTCTATGGTGGATGTTCAGTTCGGCAAGAGACAATTTGAAAAATTTCTTCCAAAGTACCAAAACCACCAGGTAAGACAAGAAATGCATCAGAATTGTCAACCATTGTTTTCATTTGTCCATGCATAGATGTTACCTGAATTTCTTCTCCAACTGTCCTTTCAGTGATGTTATTTTCAGCTAAAGGTTTAAGAATAATACCTAAAACCTGACTGCCTCCTAAAAAGGCAGCAAGTGATACAGCCCCCATTAACCCACGATAACCTCCCCCATATACAAGATGAATATTCCTCGCAGCAAGTGATCGACCAAGAGTGCTAGCTGCTTTTACAAACTCTAATCCCTTCCCATAACTCGACCCATAAAAAACACAAACATTTTTTAGGTTACGAATAGAAGGCCCCATTCTATACTCTTCCTCCCTTTGAGTGTTTCTGAGTTGAAGGAAAATGGAGAAAATGGAGTGTTTAAATAAGAAAAAGAATGGAAAGGAGAATAATTGCACCTATAAGGGTAGGTTGTGCGTCATACCTGTATGTACAGTTTCCATGGCGTATCTTTATATTGTGCGTCATGAGTGCAGTAGACATCACGTCCGTTTTTTTTTTTGAAATTGTAAGAAAAACTTGATGAAAGATGAGTGTATACTTACTTAAGATTGGGATGGAGGTAGTCTGCTCTTTCGGCTTTGTGTCAAAGCATTGTTGACCAGTATTCGACTCATTCAAGACAAGCGCAACATAGGGCTCCCAAAAGGGACAAGTGGCCATAATACGACTGGCTGCCTCACATGTGGGATACAATCTACCTTCTTTGTTTTTCAATTAAGAAGGCTGGATCAGGATGCATGCATTTCTCCATTCACAGTTTGTGTTACCAAAGCCAACCTTAAGACGTATACATAATTTTTTTTAATTTTTTTTTTGTTGGAAAGATGACATGAAGAAGAAGAAGAGGATGATATGTACAGATTGTTTGTGGATATGGCTCACATCTGCCTCTGGTTTAACGTCCAGTAACGGCTTAAACGTCTTCTATGAGTCAAGGATAAGCTTCCCATCCAATTTTCTTATAAATTGGCAAACAGGGTCTTTTAGAGTCAGATTCCCAAGACTGTAGCGTTTTTCTTCATCCTTGAAGAGATTCCACAATTTAAGAATTTCACGATGCACCAATCCACAAGAATGCGTCTCAAGAGTCAATAAGATATTATCTAATGACTCCTTACTCAGTCCATTCTTAATGAAGAAAATTTTATCTTCTCTATTTGCGGAAACCATCCCCAAAGTACGACATCGCTTGTTACAATTCCATCATCCACATTTGTGACAGACTTGTAACCTTTTTGCTCTTCTCCTTTTAGAATATGAACTTCTTCCAAGACAGGGCATATATGAGTCAAATGAAATTGAGAACTCACCTGCTAATCGCACCTTTGCTTCAATTATCCAGCGTACATCTTCTGGCATACCTTTGTGCATTAACAGTCTCAATCTTTCACATCGAACTTTGTAGATTTTTCTCAGAGCATTTTGAGGAAGAGAAGGAAAATGTTTTCTCAGGTTTGAAAGAATGACATCCATTTTGAAGGAGAAGAAGGGTTCAGTTATTTTGGGAAACTGAAAAATAAACCAACTTGAGAGTCACGGAGTACCGTATCTGCCACTTAACCTAAGAACACAAAGAACTCAAGAACTTGGTTTTCCAGGAATGGTTGAGTCTTTGTCCATTAACTTTAAGCGCATTACCATTCCTAGGATCCTCAATATCTACGGCCCAAGAGGATACACGTGTTTGACAACAAAAGAACCGCGCCACCTAGATCTTAATTTTCCAAGGAGTAGGTGCAGATGATAATCTCAAAGCAGAACTTTTTGACCAATTTCCGCAGCTTTTGCAAAAGGTGTAACAGACCTCCACATGCTTCTGAGTGACAAAATTTAATGGCACTACCTACCTCATTGTCGGGCACACAACTGTTTTTTTTCTTTTTCTTTTTTCCTTTTTTTCCCTTTTTTTTCCCTTTTTTTCCTTTTTTTCTTTTTTTTTTTTTTTATTCATAATGCGGATGGAGAAGGTTCATCACCTCCATTTCTGCATTCTCTGGAAGTTCATGATACTGTTTGAGGCGGTGTCCATTTACGATGAAAGCTTTGGCAGTGACCTCACTTTTAATCTCAACATCACTAGAAGGAAAAATCTTAATAACAATAAATGGTCCATCCCATCTAGACCTTAATTTGCCAGGCATGAGTCGGAGACGGGAGTTATAGAGGAGAACTTTTTGACCAATCTCAAATGTTTTCCTTAGAATCAACTTATCATGGAAGGCTTTGGTCTTCTCCTTATAAAGTTTGGAACTTTCATAAGCCTCCAAGCGGATCTCCTCCAATTGCTGCAGTTGCAGCTTCCTCTCCATACCTGCTTGATCTAGGTCCAAGTTGCACCTTTTCACCGCCCAGAATGCATGATGCTCAATTTCCACCTACAGGGTGGCAGGCTTTTCCAAAAACAATCCGATACGGAGACATCCCGATTGGTGTCTTATAAGCAGTCCGGTAAGCCCATAAAGCATCCTCAAGCCTCTTGCTCCAGGTCCTTTCTCGTTAGGTTGAATTGTCTTCTCCGGAGTATCTGCTTGATCTCCCGTTGGAAATCTCGGCTTGCCCATTAGTTTGGGGATGGTAAGGTGTAGAAACTCTGTGCAAGACCCCTTACTTTTTCATCAAAGCTTCCATGCTTCGATTACAAAAGTGTGAACCCTGATCACTGATGATGGCCTTCGAACTCCAAACTGCGCAGAAAATCATGATCTAAAAAAATACACAACAACTTTGGAATCATCAGTCCGAGTAGCTTTCGCCTCCACCCACTTGGATACATAATCAACAGCTAGCAACATGTAAACAAAACCAAAAGAAATAGGAAAGGGTCTCATAAAATCAATACCCCATACATCAAAAATCTCACAGAACAATAAGGATTTCTGGGGCATCTCATTCCTTCGAGAAGTGTTTCTTGTTCTTTGGCATTGATCACAAGATTTACAAAACACATATGCATCATGAAATAGAGTGGGCCAATATAATCCAGATTCCAAAACTTTCCTAGCAGTCCTTTGGGGACCAAAATGACCGCCACATGCAAGTGTATGACAAAAGCTAAGAATAGAATGGAATTCATTATCAGGCACGCATCTCCTAATGACTTGGTCACTACAAAATTTTCACAGATAAGGGTCGTCCCACACATAATATTTTGACTCACTCTTCAATTTATCAATCTAAGCCCTAATAAAATGTGCAGGGAAAACACCAGCAACTAAGAAATTTATCAAATCAGCAAACCAAGGAGTGTTACCTTGCAGCTTGAAAAGCTGCTCATCAGGGAAGACATCATGGATAGGAAAAGTATCTGCATCCCTTTCAATTTGGCTTAGGTGATCAGCCACTAAATTTTCTGCTCCACTTTTATCACGGATTTTAATATCGAACTCTTGGAGGAATAAAATCCACCTAATCAACCTAGGCTTTGCATCAAGCTTCTTCAGGAGAAACTTCAGAGCTGTATGATCTGAAAACACAACCACTCTAGAACCAAGCAAATATGATCGAAATTTGTCTAAAGCAAAAACAATTGCTAAAAGTTCCTTTTCAGTGGTGGTGTAGTTGACTTGTACAGGATCTAAAGTTCATGAAGCACAGGAGATGACATGAGATATTTTACCGACCCTTTGTGCAAGAACAGCTCCCAAAGCATAATTAGAGGCATCACACATGAGCTCAAATGGGAGTGTCCAATCTGGTGGCTGGATGATAGGTGTACTGGTCAATGCTTGCTTCAAGTGATTGAAGGCATCCTTGCATTTCTGGACAAAATGGAACTCCACTTCTTTTTGTTGCAAGTTGGATAGTGGAAGAGCAATTTTGCTGAAATCTAGGGGATGTCTCATGGCCTCAAAAATGTTAAATTGTACCACATCGTTGCCAAATTCCATGGAAAGGGTGCCAGCATGCACATCTATCTTGGTCTTGGCTGTCTTGAGGAAAGGTGATAAACACATATTTTATTCATTAAGAAACCCTTATATTTAGTCATTTACACTCTCCATATTCTTAATTGATTGAGTTTGACATGATTTTGTGAGTTTGAGCTCAAATTAGTCCTAATTGAATATTTTCAGCATTATTGAGATTTTACACTGTTTCTGTATTTTGGTCATAACTTGAGTTCCTGATATCTGACAATCATGAATTTTATCTTGTAGGAAAGCTAAGAGGAAGCTATACAACTTTGATGAAGAGCTCGAAGTCCGATTCAGATGTCTAAGGGACCTAAGTTTACATGGAAGTCAGAATACGAGTTCTATCAGTAGAATCCGAACAGTGTGCACTCATAAAATCATATCTCAAGATGTAATAATGGAGATGGGCTGAAATTTGGACAGTGGATAGTCAAGATCCAAATAAACAACTTTCATGAAGAACACATTTTGAGAAAAATAAGTCTAGTAGGTCATTTTGAGCTTGCAAGTCGGAACAGAGGTGCTGAAGTTGGGTTTGAGCAACCTACGGTATTTGGGACATATCTTGGGCTTAAGGAAGCCAAATTGGACGAAAAAGCTATCCATTTTATAGCCAAGACAAGGATCTACAACTTTCATGAAGAACACTTTTCGTGGTTCTGAAGTATAGTGGGTCGTTTTTGGCTTCCAAGTCAGACACGAAATTTTCGTCCTCAACCACCCACTCATCCATCCACTAATCCATCCATCCACTCATCCACTCATCCACTAACTCACCCACTCATCCACTCATACACTAATTCAACCACTTAACCACTCCACCCACCCATCCACTAATCCATCCACTCATCCATCCACTCACCCACTCAACCACTCATCCACTCAACTAACCCACTCAACCAATATTTAATCCACTCCACTCAAACCAACCCACTTAACCACTCACCCACTCAACCAATCCACTCAACCACCCCACTCCACTAACCCACTCATCCATCCACTCACCTTTGTCATTTTGTTACCCTAGACTTCTATAAAAGGGCACCATTGGTTATCATAGGGAGGGGGGAACTCTCCTTCATTTTCTCTCAGTTTTTCTTGTGATTTCTTTCTAGCTATGTGTAACTAAACCTCCCTTGGTTAAGGGGGTGATGAAACCGCTAGTATTAATGTTGTAAACTTTGCATATTTGATTATTTCAATACAGTTATGTTTTTATTCATATATTTCTGAATCTATTGTTGGTATGAAGGTTTTTGTACTTGTTCCTACTTTCAAAGTAGTAGATCTAGGTTTATTATGCGCGGTTGCGGTAGTAGATCTAGTGGGATGTATGATGTTCATGTGGGTATAATTATCTTTGTGCTATTTGTCAGTTATAAAAGTGGTAGATCTGGGTTTATTATGCGCGGTTGCGGTATTAGATCTAGAGAAATATATGTTCTAAGTAATTTAATCCCTGTGTGATTAGACCTTAGTGTAATTGGTTTTCTAAATCTTAATGCAATTGTTGGATAGTTGTAAGAGCGGTTGCTTTTATGACTAATCGGTGATTAGGAGTTGATTTGAGCGGTTGCTAAATTGGCCAACACGTAAGGAAAACAGAGATTTACTCTCACAATTGCATAAAAACATAATTGAGCATGTTGGAATAAAAGGATATGTGGATTTACATTATCATATAAATCTAGTGGTGGATTCAATCTCTTAACCAATTTTCTTATATTGTTGATTTTAGTTTGTTTATTGTTATCTTTGAAGTCGTTCATTGTTCATCAAAACTCCAAAACCCCTTTTCTTGTTTATTGTTAATCGAGTCTAAATTGGGAATTGTTTAATAGTGTTAATTGAATTGGTTCTCTCAGGATCGACTCCTTACTAACTACAACTAGTTGTAAGGTTTTTATTTTCTCGTGGGCCTCGACAACCGATTTTTATCTTAATTTTAATCACTACATCCGCACGCATCGAATTTTGGCGCCGTTCTTGAGAGAACCAATTTTTTCAATTACACTATTAATTTATTTCCTATTTTTATTCTGTTTTTTATTTTATTTTATTTTATTTTATTTTTAATCTTTCTTTCTCGAGTGTTTTGTAGGTGTTGATGTCCTTTGAAGGAGTAGACGAAGGATTGCTAAATTTGAGGAACTATATTGATCAACTCACTTCACATCCTCAATTTCCCTTCCATCCTAGCTAACTTCCAACTCACACTGCCGACATTGAAGTGCCCGTTACATTGATCTATCAAGTTCAGAGACATTTGAGCCATCTGAAATATCTGAAGAAGTGACAATGGCAGAAAACACTTTAAGGGCATTAGGTGCTCCAGATCTAGATCAACAACCTCTTTGCATAGACATTCTTGAAAATGAAGAGACATTTGAATTGAAATCCGATTTAATCCATCTCTTGCCATCTTTCAATGGATTACCCGGAGAGGACCCCAACAAGCACTTGAAGGAAATCCATGTGGTATGTTCTAGCATGAAACCTGCAGGAATTCATGTAGAGCAAGTCAAGTTGAGAGCTTTTCCATTCTCATTAAAAGACTCAGCTAAGGAGTGGCTTTACTACTTGCCACCCGGATCTATCCAATCATGGCAGGACATGGCCCGAACTTTCCTAGACAGATACTTCCCTGCCTCAAAAGCTGCAATAATCAGAAAAGAAATCTGTGGTATTCAACAAAGCATGGGGAATCACTCCATGACTACTGGGAGAGATTTAAGAAGCTATGTTTCAGCTGCCCTCATCATCAAATAAGTGAGCAGCTTTTAATTCAGTATTTCTATGAAGGCTTACAAGTGATGGATCGCAACATGATTGATGCTGCTAGCGGAGGAGCATTGATTGATAAAACTCCTCAAGAAGCTAGAAACTTGATCTCAAGAATGGCTGCCAATACTCAACAATTCTACTCTAGAAATGGCACTAGAGTAAGAGCAGTGAAAGAAGTAGAGACAACCAAGATACAACAAAGAAATGACTCAATTGACTTGCTATGGTTCAAATGCGGTTAATGGATTCAAGTAAAGCACCGAGTTCATGTTTGTGGGATCTGTTGTTCATCCGGACATCCCAACGATATGTGTCCCACTCTCCAAGAAGACATAAATGAGGAGGTAAGAGCAAGTAGGGGGATATCTTTGGACTTTCAAAAATTACAACCCCTACTCAAACACATATAATCCGGGTTGGAGGGATCATCCAAATTTCAGCTATGCAAAGCAACCTCAAAATCAACCTCCACTTATGGACCTCCAGATTCCAACAAAGGCAAGTACCTTTCCCTCATAGACAAACAAGTTCAAGCTCCTAAGCAATCTGAGCCTTCATTAGAGGAGCTAGTAAAACAAATGGCCACTAATAATTTGCGGTTCCAACAAGAAACAAATGCAACTATACAAAGTTTCAAACAAGAAATAAGGATCAGATCAATAACTTGCGAATCGAGATAGGACAGTTGTCCACGAGAATTCAACAAGTTTCAAAGCCAAGCTTCAGGAAACTACCCTCACAAATGTAAGTGAATCCGAGGGAAAATGCTAGTCTTTGTCACATTGAGAAGCGGAAAGACGATGGATGAGCCTACCTCTCTTCCACCAATCATTCAAGAGAAGGATGAACCACCCAAAGAAGCAAATGATAAGGGGCAAACTTCCAAAACCCCTAAGGTAAGTATTTGAACCCCTTCCTAAATATGTCACTAAAGCTCCTTTTCCTAGTAGGTTAGTTAAAACCAAGAAAGAAGAAGCGAGAAAAAGAAATACTTGAGACTTTTAGGAAGGTAGAGGTTAATATCCCTTTGTTAGATGCCATTAAGCGTACCTAGATATGCAAAATTTCTGAAAGAATTATGCACTAACAAGAGGAAGTTAAAAGGAAATGAAAAGGTCCAAGTGGGAGAAAATGTTTCAAATATAATTAAAAAGAAACTCCCAACCAAATGTAAGGACCCCGCACATTCACCATTCCATGCACTATAGGTAACACAAGGTTTGAAAGGGCAATGCTTGATTTAGGTGCATCTATAAATGTCATGCCATATTCTATTTATGCATCTTTATACTTGGGTCCTTTGGAACCTACTGGTGTTGTTATTCAATTGGCTGATAGATCTAATGCATACCCTAAGGGTGTGGTTGAAGATGTTTTGGTACAGTGAATGAATTAGTATTTCCTACAGACTTCTATGTTTTGGACATGGAAGAGGATGAGTCTCCCAAATCTGCTCCTATCTTGCTAGGAAGACCATTTTTGAAGACTGCACGGACAAAAATTGATGTGCACTCAGGAATTCTAACAATAGAATTTGATGGGGAATTAATTAGATTCAATATTTTTGAAGCTATGAGATACCCAAGTGATGTGCACTCTGCTTGTTTAATTGATTCTTTTGATCCTTTTGATTCTTTAATTTCTCGCACTTTTGATACTTGACCATTTTGATGCTCTTGATACAATTCTAACTCATAGCTTAGATGTACGGGAGGAAAAGAAGAAGAGTGAAGAAGAGCCATGGAGTGAAGACATTGATGAAATTGTTGCTTTGCCTTACAAGAGCTCTCTTCCACTCTAGAAGAGCATGAGGTAACTTTTGTTGATTTACCCGTTACTACCGATATACCTCAACCTTCACATTGTGCAAGCACCTGAATTGGGCCCGAAAGCACTACCCGATCATCTTAAATACATCTTCTTGGGGAGAAGGACACCCTTCCAAAGTAATAATTGCAAAGTCACTCACCCAAGAGCAAGAAGAGAAACTGTAGTCTGTTTTGCGGAACATAAGACAACCATTGGTTGGTTAATAGGCGATATCAAGGGTATTAGTCCCTCCGTTTGTATGCACAGGATATTAATGGAGGAGGATACTAAACTCGTGAGAGACCCTCACGGAGATTGAATCCTCCCATGATGGAGGTTGTGAAAAGGAGATACTTGAAGCTCCTAAGTGTGGGGGTGATCTACCCCATTTCTGACAGCAAGTGGGTAAGCCCAGTCCAGGTAGTACCAAAGAAATCTGGAATTACTGTGGTAAGAAATGCTGAAAATGAGCTTATTCCCACTAGGTTACAGACAGGGTGGCGTGTTTGTATTGATTACAGGAAGTTGAATGCCGCCACGAGAAAAGACCACTTTCCTTTACCTTTCATTGATCAAATGTTAGAAAGATTAGCTGGTCATTCTTATTATTATTTTCTGGATGGTTTTTCAGGTTACAATCAGATTGCCATAGCTCCAGAAGACCAAGACAAGACTACATTCACTTGTCCATTTGGTACCTTTGCATATAGGCGAATGCCTTTTGGACTCTGCAATGCACCAGGAACTTTCCAAAGATGCATGATGAGTATATTTTCTGATTACATTGAAAACATCATTGAGGTTTTTATGGATGACTTTAGTGTCTTTGGAAATGATTTTGAAAATTGTTTGGAACATTTAACTTTGGTGCTTAAAAGATGCATTGACACTAACCTGGTACTGAATTGGGAAAAATGTCATTTCATGGTGAATGAAGGTATTGTGTTAGGTCATGTAATTTCTCTAGGGGAATTGAAGTAGATAAAGCTAAGGTAGAACTCATGCATTCTTTGCCACCACCCACTAGTGTGCGGGAGATTCGTTCTTTTATTGGTCATACGGTTTCTACCGGAGATTCATTAAAGACTTTTCTAAAGTCTCATTGCCCCTTTGCAGACTTCTTCAAAAAGATGTTAATTTTAACTTTGATGAGAAATGTATTGAAAGCTTTCAATAAACTCAAGAAGTTGTTAATCAAGTTGCACCTATCATCGTGCCACCCAACCGGGAGTTACCTTTTGAACTAATGTGTGATGCCGTGACTTTGCGGAGGAGTGTCTTGGGACAACGAGTTGATAGAGTTCCTTATGCCATTTACTATGCATCAAGGACTCTAAATGATGCTCAACTTAATTACTCAACCATAGAAAAGGAACTTTTAGCTGTTGTATTTACTTTAGAAAAATTTAGATCATATTTAATTGGTTCTAAAGTGATTGTGTTTTCAGATCATGCAGCCTTGAAGTATCTTCTAACAAAGAAAGAAGCAAAGCCTAGATTGCTCCGATGGATTTTATTGCTCCAGGAATTTGACTTGGAGATTAAAGACAAGAAAGGGAGCGAAAACTTGGTAGCCGATCACTTGAGTAGATTGGTAACTGAAGAGGAAGAAATGCCTATCATGGAGACTTTTCCGGATGAATATTTGATGGTTGTCAACACCATAATCCCTTGGTATGCTGACATTGTTAACTACCTGGTTACTAAGGACTTTCTGGAGGGTTTGAACAAGGCCCAAAGAGATAAATTAAGGAGTGACTGTAAATACTATATCTGGGATGACCCGTACTTATGGAAGCATTGTGCAGATCAAGTCATTAGGAGGTGCATTCCTGATTCTGAGACACACTCCATCCTCTCCTTTTGCCACACCTATGCATGTGGAGGACACTTTGGCAGTAAAAGGACAACCAATAAAGTGCTTGACAGTGGTTTCTATTGGCCTTCAATTTTCAAAGATGCTTACAACTTTTGTAAGTCTTGTGACCGCTGTCAGAGAACAGGTAATATTGGTCCTCGTAATCAAATGCCTCAGACCCCGATCATTTTTGTGGAACTCTTTGATGTGTGGGGTATTGATTTCATGGGACCATTCCCTCCTTCATTTGGTTTCACATACATTCTTTTATCTGTTGATTATGTGTCTAAATGGGTGGAAGCAAAAGCCACTCGATCTGATGATTCTAAAATCTGTTGCGAGATTTTGTTAAGTCACATATTTTCTCCAGGTTCGGGACCCCAAGGGCTATCATCGGTGACCAAGGGACCCATTTCTCGCAACAAAACTTTTGATGCTCTATTGAAGAGATATGGAGTAATGCACGAATTTCCACTCCTTACCATCCACGAGACAAATGGGCAAACTGAAGTGTCCAACCGGGAGATTAAGTCAATCCTTGAAAAGAAAGTGAATCCCTCAAGAAAGGATTGGAGCACTCGACTTGAAGATGCTTTATGGGCTTATAGGACTGCCTATAAGACTCCCATCGGCATGTCACCATTTCGGTTGGTGTATGGAAAGCCTGTCATTTGCCCGTTGAGTTGCAACATCGATCTTACTTGGGCCATTAAACAAGTTAATATGGAATTGGAAGGTGCTTTGGAAAGCAAAGGAAGTTCCAAGCATACGAATTGGAAGAACTAAGAAATGAGGCCTTTGAGAATGCCCCGATTTATAAGACTAAAGCTAAGGCATTCCACGACCAATTGATTTCCGAGAAAGAAATTTCACAGAGGACAAAAAGTCCTGCTATTCCAATCAAGACTCAAATTATTTCCGGGTAAACTGCGTTCTAAGTGGATTGGGCCGTTTGTGGTAACTAATGTTTTTCCTTTTGGTGCAGTTGAGATCAGGAGTGAAATTTCTGGCAAAGCATTTAAGGTCAATGGTCATCGTCTCAAACCATATCATGAACTTCCCGACAAGTGCGAGAGATGGAAGTGATGACTCTCATCCTTCCACAATATGAGGAGCATTGAAAGTATCATCATGTCGGGCTGAGGACAATAAACTAAGCGCTCATTGGGAGGCAACCCAACCAGATTTGCTCTCTTTATCCCTTTTTATTTTGTGTTTTCATTAGTTTCTTAGATTATGTTTTTATCTGTTTGTTGGTTGTAAGCATTTGAATCTCTAAAAAAAAAAAACCAAAAAAAAAAAAGAAAAAAAACAGTTGTGTGCCCGACAATAAGGTAGGTAGTGCCATTAAATTTTGTCACTCGGAAGCATGTGAAGGTCACTTTTCTTCAGCGACAACAACTGCGAAAATCTTGCAGTATGGATTTTATTGGCCTACTTTATTCAAGGTCTGTTACACCTTTTGCAAAAGTTACGGAAATTGATCAAAAAAGTTTTGCTTTGAGATTATCATCTGCACCTACTCCTTGAAAAATTGAGATCTAGGTGGCGCGGTTCTTTTGCTGTCAAACACGTGTATCCTCTGGGGCCGTAGATATTGAGGATCCTAGGAATGGTAATGCGCTTAAAGTTAATGGACAAAGACTCAACAATTCCTGGAAATCCAAGTTCTTAAGTTTTTTTTTTGTGTTGCCGGTTAAGTGGCGGATACGGTACTCTGTGACTCTCAAGTCGGTTTATTTTTCAGTTTCCCAAAATAACTGAATCCTTCTTCTCCTTCAAAATGGATGTCATTCTTTCAAACCTGAGAAAACATTTTCCTTCTCTTCCTCAAAATGCTCTGAGAAAAATCTACAAAGTTCGATGTGAAAGATTGAGACTGTTAATGCACAAAGGTATGCCGAAAGATGTCTGTTGGATAATTGAAGCAAAGGTTCGATTAGCGGTGAGTCCTCAATTTCATTTGACTCATATATGCCCTGGTCTTGGAAGAAGTTCATATTCTAAAAGGAGAAGAGCAAAAAGGTTACAAGTCTGTCACAAATGTGGACGATGGAACCGTAACAAGCGATGTCATACTTTGGGGATGGTTTCCGCAAATAGAGAAGATAAAATTTTCTTCATTAAGAATGGATCGAGTAAGGAGTCATTAGATGATATCTTATCGACTCTTGAGACGCATTCTTGTGGATTGGTGCATCGTGAAATTCTTAAATTGTGGAATCTCTTCAAGGATGAAGAAAAACGCTACGATCTTGGGAATCGACTCTAAAAGACCCTGTTTGCCAATTTATAAGAAAATTGGATGGGAAGCTTATCCTCGACTCATAGAAGACGTTTAAGCATTCGGACGTTAAACCGAGGCGGATGTGAGCCACATCCACAAACAATCTGTACATATCATCATCTTCTTCTTCTTCATGTCATCTCTCAAAAAAATAAAATAAAAATAAAAATAAAAAAATAAAATAAAAAAAAGTAAAAAAAAAAAAAAGGAGAAAAGATTCTGTGTTTCTTAATTTCAACCTTTTCTGACAACAGCCAACCTACCCTCATAGGTGCAATTATTCCCCTTTCCATTCTTTTTCCTACTTAAACACTCCATTTTCTCCATTTTCCTTCAACTCAGAAACACTCAAAGGGAGGAAGAGTATAGAATGGGGCCTTCTATTCGTAACCTAAAAAATGTCTGTGTTTTTTGTGGGTCGAGTTATGGGAAGGGATTAGAGTTTGTAAACGCAGCTAGCACTCTTGGTCAATCACTTGCTGCGAGGAATATTCATCTTGTATATGGGGGAGGTTGTCGTGGGTTAATGGGGGCTGTATCACTTGCTGCTTTTATAGGAGGCAGTCAGGTTTTAGGTGTTATTCCTAAACCTTTGGCTGAAAATGACATCACTGGAAAGACAGTTGGAGAAGAAATTCAGGTAACATCTATGCATGGACGAATGAAAACAATGGTTGACAATTCTGATGCATTTATTGTCTTACCAGGTGGTTTTGGTACTTTAGAAGAAATTTTTCAAATTGTCTCTTGGGCCGAACTAAACATCCACCATAGACCCATTGGTTTGTTGAATGTTAATAATTTCTTTGATCTTTTGTTATCTTTTCTTGACAAAGTCATGGAACAAATTTATCACTCCTTCAAAGAAGACAACTTCTTATCTCTGCCTCCACTATTGATGATCTCATTGATAAATTAGAAGCTTTTGAGTATGTACCGATCCGGTATTAGCTCGAGATAGATTGGTCAACAGAAGCAAATAAGGAAGTAACAAGAAACAAAAGCTAGATCTGCGACTTCATCTTTAATGGGTTTGATTTTATTGTACCTTGTTTCGTTTAAATTTGTGTCACTTTCTCCAACAGGTAATATCTTCATCCTTTACTCATCTATATTTTAACATTGAGGACAATGTTGTGATTTAGTTGGGGGGAAGGATAGTTGACCAATATATATATATATATATATATATATATATATATATATATATATATATATATATATATATATATATATATATATAAAAAAAAAAAAAAAAAAAATTTGTTGTGTTGTTTGGAAAGTATGATATGATTGTCATGTACTTATTAAATCAATTAGTGATGGCAGAGTAAGTAGTAATTTTACTCTTGAGACGCATCTTAATTGGTGGCGAGTAAGGAGTTTTTAGGTAGTAACTAATTAGTACTAAAGTTTTATTGTTTGATTTCTTTTCAGGGTCTGATGCGGTACTGACAGTGTGTTTCTTTTCTGCTTGGCGTTGATTCACTTCTTATCAGGTTGTGTTGCTCTTTTCTATATCTCTCTTTCACATTGAAGGCAATGTTATATTAAGCGTGGGGGAGAGATTTCAGCATGTTCTTTTTGTAAAAAAGAAAAAGAAAAGAAAAAAAAAAGGGGGGTTCATTGCATGATTGAATAACTTTTCTCCCTTCTTGAACTGATATGCCTGGTGATGGATGATTAAATTGATGAATTGAGTTTGATGGATGCATACCTTGTGAGATTTTGAGCCTAATGGATGGATTCAACATTTATGTCATTCTCTTCTTTCTTGTGTGATTTTCACTCATGTTAATGACCACTCTAGAACTTGCTTTAATTCTTTTTAAGGCTACATTTCACTTGCATGCATGAACATGATTGAGGCCCTCTTTCTTAATTAGCTAGTTTAACCAAATAGCCAACCTTGTTTTCAATTTGATATCAAGCACTCTTTTGACTTCTTGGAAATTCTCTGATTCCTGCCAACCTTGTATATTTTCCTTTGCTTAACCCCTTTGAGCTTATTTGACCATTCCTTGTTTCTAGCTCATTATGTACCTTAAATGAAAAATCGTGTTCTTATTTTACCTTAGGGAATAAAAGAACATTAGCTTTGTTAATGGATGAGTTTTTGAACAAGTGTGAGAGTGTGTATACAAAATGGTTGTTGAAAAAGGAAAGAGTGCCTAAAAAAAAAAAAAAAGAAAAGGATTGGGAAATGAATATGTAAAGGGATATACATTAGAGTTGGGATGAACTTTTATGCTTGTTATTTGAACTCAGCTCTCATTTGCTTTTATTCTCTTTGGTATTTATCCTCTCATATCCATTTTATCCTCTTCTGTTACCTTAACCTCACTACAACCTTGAATAAAGTCCTCATGATTTGTGTATGCATGTATTTTGAGTAGTGGAGAAGTAGAAGATAAGCAAGCTTATGGTAGTGTAATTTTCATGGGTTGAATTGAGTGAAATACCTACCTTTTAAACACTTGAGAGATTGAGAGGGAATCTTGTGAAGATCTATCATTCTCGATTCATGTTGAAGATACCTTGCTTGTTGGTTTGAGATGTGGAGAATTGTTAACTCATGAATGTTTTGATCCCTTGAACCTTTGGTTGTTCTTCTTGATTGTAAAATTTTGGGTTCTTGAATGTCGTTGGAATTTAAATTTTTGTTAATCTCTTATGTCCTTGTTTTGGTCTTGAGTTTTGCCCAGGAGTGCAAAAAGCTAAGTGTGGGAGAATTTGATAAACACATATTTTATTCATTAAGAAACCCTTATATTTAGTCATTTACACTCTCCATATTCTTAATTGATTGAGTTTGACATGATTTTGTGAGTTTGAGCTCAAATTGGTCCTAATTGAATATTTTCAGCATTATTGAGATTTTACACTGTTTCTGTATTTTAGTCATAACTTGAGTTCCTGATAACTGACAATCATGAATTTTATCTTGTAGGAAAGCTAAGAGGAAGCTCTACAACTTTGATGAAGAGCTCAAAGTCCGATTCAGATGTCTAAGGGACCTAAGTTTACATGGAAGTCAGAATACGGGTTCTGTCAGTAGAATCCGAACAGTGTGCACTCATAAAATCATATCTCAAGATGTAATAATGGAGATGGGCTGAAATTTGGACAGTGGATAGTCAAGATCCAAATAAACAACTTTCATGAAGAACACATTTTGAGAAAAAGAAGTCTAGTAGGTCATTTTGAGCTTGCAAGTCGGAACAGAGGTGCTGAAGTTGGGTTTGAGCAACCTATGGTATTTGGGACATATCTTGGGCTTAAGGAAGCCAAATTGGACGAACCAGCTATCCATTTTATAGCCAAGACAAGGATCTACAACTTTCATGAAGAACACTTTTCGTGGTTCTAAAGTATAGTGGGTCGTTTTCGGCTTCCAAGTCAGACACGAAATTTTCGTCCTCAACCACCCACTCATTGATCCACTAATCCATCCATCCACTCATCCACTCATCCACTAACTCACCCACTCATCCACTCATACACTAATCCAACCACTTAACCACTCCACCCACCCATCCACTAATCCATCCACTCATCCATCCACTCACCCACTCAACCACTCATCCACTCAACTAACCCACTCAACCAATATTTAATCTACTCCACTCAAACCATCCCACTTAACCACTCACCCACTCAACCAATCCACTCAACCACCCCACTCCACTAACCCACTCATCCATCCACTCACCTTTGTCATTTTGTTACCCTAGACTTCTATAAAAGGGCACCATTGGTTATCATAGGGAGGGGGAACTCTCCTTCATTTTCTCTCGCTTTTCTTGTGATTTCTTTCTAGCTATGTGTAACTAAACCTCCCTTGGTTAAGGGGGTGATGAAACTGCTAGTATTAATGTTGTAAACTTTGCATATTTGATTATTTCAATACAGTTATGTTTTTATTCATATATTTCTGAATTTATTGTTGGTATGAAGGTTTTTGTACTTGTTCCTACTTTCAAAGTAGTAGATCTAGGTTTATTATGCGCTTGTGATTTGCGGTAGTAGATCTAGTGGGATGTATGATGTTCATGTGGGTATAATTATCTTTGTGCTATTTGCCAGTTATAAAAGTGGTAGATCTGGGTTTATTATGCGCGGTTGCGGTATTAGATCTAGAGAAATAGATGTTCTAAGTAATTTAATCCCGGTGTGTGATTAGACCTTAGTGTAATTGGTTTTCTAAATCTTAATGCAATTGTTGGATAGTTGTAAGAGCGGTTGCTTTATGACTAATCAGTGATTAGGAGTTGATTTGAGCGGTTGCTAAATTGGCCAACATGTAAGGAAAATAGAGATTTACTCTCACAATTGCATAAAAACATAATTGAGCATGTTGGAATAAAAAGGATATGTGGATTTACATTATCATATAAATCTAGTGGTGGATTCAATCTCTTAACCAATTTTCTTATATTGTTGATTTCAGTTTGTTTATTGTTATCTTTGAAGCTGTTCATTGTTCATCAAAACACCAAAACCCCCCTTTTACTGTTTATTGTTAATCAGAGTCTAAATTGGGAATTGTTTAATAGTGTTAATTGAATTGGTTCTCTGTGGATCGACCCTTACTAACTACAACTAGTTGTAAGGTTTTTATTTTCTGGTGGGCCTGACAACTGATTTTTATCTTAATTTTAATCACTACATCCGCACGCATCAAAAGGTCTGCCTAGGATCAATGGAGCATGGTTTGTTGAAGACTCATCTTCCATGTTCAGAATATAGAAGTCTGCAGGAAAAATTAGCTCATTCACCCGAACTAACACATCTTCTAGCACTCCTGCAGGATGAGCAGTGGTCCTATTTGCCAACTGAATCACTATACCAGTAGGTTGCAAAGTGCCAATGTTCAAGGACTGATATATTGACATAGGCATGATATTAATCGAAGCACCCAAGTCTAGCATTGCATGTTCAAATTTGGAGTTACCTATCGTGCAAGGAATTGTGAAAGTTCCAGGATCTTTACATTTTTGTGGCATGCTTGATAGAATCATTGCAGAAACATTTCTGCCCATGCTTATTTTCTCAGTACCCTTAAGTCTTCTCTTGTGAGTACACAACTCTTTGAGGAATTTGGCATACTTGGGAATCTGCTTGATTGCATCAAGGAGGGGAATATTGATTTCCACCTTCCTGAATGTGTCCATGACTTCTCTTTCTATTTCTGTTTGCGCAGTATGCTTGGACTGTGTGACTCTGTTTGGAAAAGGTAGTAGAATGGCCAGATTTGAATTCTCTACACATTTCTTCTGTGTCACAGATTTTTGGACTGAGCTATCCACTTTCTTCTATTTCTGGTCACCTTCTGGTTGCTGCACTTGTAGTTCAGGTTGTGGTGGAGTAGGACCGTCAACTTCTCTGCCACTTCTCAAGCTAATGGCACTTACATTGCCTCTTGGGTTGTTGACTGTTTGTGAAGGCAATTGGTTCGACCCTTGACTTTTCAGCTCACTCAGAGTGGTTGCCATCTGCCCAATTTGAGTTTGTAAATTCTGGATCGTGGCATTGACATTCTGCTGAAACTGTTTCATTAAGTCTTCGAAAGGTGGCTCAGCGTGGAGTGGGCTGCCGGAACAGTAGTGGAGAGGGGCTTCTTTGCATGGGTGGCGGCGCAGGTTGTGCTTGCCTAAATGCAGGTGTTGGTACTTGTTGCTAGGGCCTGTAGCTTGGTATCTAAACTGTGGTTGCTGGTGTTGGTAGGGCTGTTGTTGTTGTTGTTGACCAGAATTTCCATATCTCAGGTTGGGATGGTCCCTCCAGCCAGGGTTATAGGTATTAGAAAATGGATCATATCTGGGTCATTCTTGTGATTGCTGATATTGGGGTCTACTAGAAAAAATACCAGCTGCTGCAACAGATTGCTCCGGAAAAATAGAACCACCATCCTGAAGTGTGGGGCATGCATCAGTAGGATGAGATGAACAAGAGCAAATGCCACACACAGTTGCAGCTATCTGCATTGGTGCTTGTTGTCCCACTGCTAACTGCCTCACCAAAGAAGTCAATTCATCAAGTCTGTGTTCCATTCTCTGTTGGTCTACATGAGATGATTGAATCTCATTGACTCCTCTGGTTGAGGTAATAATTCGTGTGCCAAATTGTTGGGTGTTGGCACGCCATGTTTGCTATCAAATCTCTCGCTACTGCAGGGGTCTTGTTTACTAAGGCTCCTCTAGAGGCAGCATCCACCATGCTTCTGTCATTTGGCAACAAGCCTTCATAGAAATATTGAATTAAGAGTTGATCGGTGATTTGGTGGTGGGGACAGCTCGAGCACAGCTTCTTGAATCTTTCCTAATATTCATGCAAGGTCTCTCCTATCATTTGTCTTATGCCACATATATCTTTTCTAATGGCAGCAGCTCTAGAGGCAGGGAAAAATTTCTCTAAGAACAACCGCTTCATGTCAGTCCAACTTGTTACTGAACCTGGTGAAAGATAAAATAACCAATCCTTAGCTGTATCAGCAAGTGAGAAAGGAAATACCCTCAGCTTGATGTGCTCTTCTGAGATCCCATGTGGCTTCATGGTTGAACAAACCACATGGAACTCCTTTAGATGCTTATGGGGATCCTCACATGCAAAACCGTGAAACTTGGGCAACAAATGTATCAATCCAGATTTTAACTCAAAATCAACATCATGATCTGGGTATTGAATACACAAAGACTGGTTAGTTATATCAGGAGCAACAAGTTCCTTAAGAGTTCTATTCTGCATGTTATCAGCCATGGTTTCAGAATTATTCAAGATCTCAAGTTCACTCCCAATATTAAGATCAAATTCAGAAGCAATTCTTGCACTTAGCCTACGAGCTCTAATCAACCTATGCAAGGTTCTATCAATCTCAGGATCAAAGTCAACCAAGTTATCAGGCTCGGACCTAGTCATGCATCACACAAAAACAAATAAATAAGCAAAATACACTAAACAATGGATAAAAATGTTAGAAAAGTTAATAAAAAGCAAAAGTTAGTAAAAACACTTAAAATGAAAAGATTACACTTACTAATCCCCGGTGACGGCGCCAAAATTTTGACGAGTGCCGAACTCAGTCAAAATTATAACCGAAGTTATTACCTAAGCTTGTAGCACAGTGACAACACCGGATCATCTCCACGAGGATTATAGGTGCAATTTAATCAAATCAAGTGAAAGTTAGCAAAGGGGGGTTTGACAGTTTAAGATCGCACTTAACAAAATTAAAGGAAGAAATAACAATTAAAGAGCAGTCAATTTAGAAACCTATCCAAGATTGGGTGGATTCAATCATAGACCCTTCATAGAACACTTGAAGCGCAATTGAATTGTTAATTTGGATCTAACCGAGATCTCTGCATCAAATCCAGAATTCATACTAGATGATCGTCTAGAATTTAATTAACAAGTGATAAACACAAATCCGCAATCACACCATTCATGAAGATCTATGTTAATTTCAAGTACCGAATTCAATTAACTTAGGCACAAATCAGTAACCTAACCTTTTTAATTCTGTGATTAATTTAGATTAATCAGTTCTAAGTTTCATCACAAATCTCAATCTTAAACCAAGATCAATTAGATCAACATAAATAGAATCACCATTCATGCATTCAAGATCAAGAAGAAGAAAGGAGGAATTCAATTACAAATCAAATACAATGCTTAACCAAGGTCTCAAGAATCCAAACCACAATCTTTTCAAGAGTTCTAAATTGACCGAAAGTAGCTTAGCCCTCCATTACCATGAAGGGGAGCATCAAAATATACAAAAGCTATGAGAAACTATGAAGAAACAAGAAGAAACTATGAGAGAAATGAAGGAGAATACAACTTGTTATTCATGATAACCAATGGTGCCTTTTATAGAAGTCTAGGGTAACAAAATGACAAAGGGGAGTGGGTGGATGAGTGGGGTGGTTGAGTGAAGTGGTTGAGTGGAGTGGTTGAGTGGTGTGGTTGAGTGGGTTGGTGAGTGGAGTGGTTGAGTGGGGTGGTTGAGTGGGTTAGTGAGTGGAGTGGTTGAGTGGATTGGTGAGTGGAGTGGTTGAGGACAAAAATTTCTTGTCTGACTTGAAAGCCAAAAACGACTAACTATACTTCACATCTATGAAAAGTACTCTTCATGAAAGTTGTAGATCTTTGTCTTGCCTATAACATGCATATCTGGATCATCCAATTTGGCTTCCTATAGCCTAAGATATGACCCAAATATCGCAGGTTGCTCAAACTCAACTTCAACACCTCTGTTCCGACTTGCAAGCTCAAACTAACCCATTAGACTTCATTTTTTCAAAAAGTGTTCTTCATGAAAGTTGTTTATTTGGATCTTAACTATCATCTATCCAAATTTCAGCCCATCTCCATTATTACAGCTTGATATATGATTTTATAAGTGCACACTATTTGGATTCTAGTGACAGAACCCGTATTCTGACTTCCATGTAAACTTAGGTCCCTTAGACATCTGTGTAGGACTTCGAGCTCTTCATCAAAGTTGTAGAGCTTCCTCCTAGCTTTCCTACAAGGTGAAATTCATGATTATCAGATATCAGGAACTCAAGTTATGGCCAAAATACATAAATAGTGTCAAATCTCAATAATGCTGAAAATATTCAATTAGGACCATTTTGAGCTTAAACTCACAAAATCATACCAAACTCAATCAATTAAGAATATGGAGAGTGTAAGTGACTAAACATAAGGGTTTCTTAATGAATAAAATATGTGATTATCATTGCTCTGGTTCATGTCGACACTAGGTCACTGGACGGGGATGCTAACTAGTGGTTCATTCCCCTTCCCTGCAAGTTCGGCGGCAGCGGCATGACAGCGACGGGTCTTCTATTCTAGGGTTGAAGACAGCTCCCATCCCAAGCTACATCTCTTTGTTCTTTTATTCTTTAGTCACCTATTTGTTGAATATGTTTTTTTTTAAAAAAACAAAATAAATCAGGCTAATAAGTAGGTGCTCCCATCCCAAGTCTATGATACTTTGCTCAAATAGAATTTAGTTTTGTGCTTTATTTTCTTATTCTATCAATATTTATTGTAATAAATAATTTTGTATAAACTAAAAATAAAAAATGCGGATAATGCCTATGAATCCGTAGTAAGTTATAACATGTGAGCAAATCTGGCTTAACTTACAAAAATGGTAAATTGAATTGTCAAAATATTTTGGCTCACAAAAATTTGGTCATATTGATGCGGCTCATTTATCACACACGTTAAATGGGTTATAGCCGGGTTCACCTACTTGTTGGCCTGATTTATTTTTTTAATTTTTTTTTAAATCTTTAACAAATAGGTGACTAAAGAATAAAAGACCAAAGATGCAGCTTGGGATGGAAGCCGTCTTCAAACCCTAGAATAGGAGACCCGTCGTCGTTGCGCTGCTGCCGCCAAACCTGCAGGGAAGGGCAGTGAACCACCAGTTAGCATCCATGTCCAACGATTTAGCGTCGACTTGAACTAGAGCAGCGTTACCGTCGTCATAGCCCTAATCAATTAGATAACAAAACCGCCCACCCTTGCCATCATAGTTCGCAGCATAGCTTAGACGCAACCAGCAGCTCCATTCTCGTTAGCGTCGCCATTATGTTTCCAGTCGCAGCTGGCATCAGTTCATTGGTCACAACTTGTTTCATTAGGTAGGATGAAGCTTTATTTCTTTCTATGCAAATGTGATTTTCACACTGCACATCTCCTTTGCTTACTGTGTGCCAAATTTGAAATGACATTTGATGTGTCATAATCAACGACCCAAGCAAAAGATGGAGTATTACTAACAAGTATGGCATAGTGAAACCACATGCAAAATAGTAGGTCAACTGAACAAAATAAAATGCTCTTGTTGCCGCCCAGTTAGTATGCTCTTTTCTCACAACTAAACTTACAAGTTGTAAAACAATCTTCTAATTGTGAACTTAATTAACATTTATATACCTGATTGGTATGGCAGACAATATTGAGATTGTAAGAAACTAGAGATTTGCAACCTACCTGAATTGCAGCATAAACAAAAATTTCTATCTTCAGTTAAGTAAAAATATTGATAAGGTGGCAACAGATTGACCTCATCATATACAAACATGATTTACCTTCAATCAGCAATAAATTAATTTTAAGACAAAAAGTAATAAATTATTTTGAGCACATATTGCTTAACTTCACATATTGCTTCACACAAAAAGTCATTTTCTTTGTGCGCAAAGAAATCAAAAAGCCATTTGACTCCACCAGTATGATTTTGCACCAGTCCTGATGGAAAGAATTCTAATTAAGAGAAATGGATTATAAAAAGAGATGGTAAAACGCATATTGTCAACAATGTATGGAATGCCTCAAACAATACCAAGGTTTTAAATCTCGGACCGCATCACGTGATGTGGCCGAAACAAAATGGTTGTGGCGGCCGCCGTGATCGCAATAAGCCGCGATTGCGGCCACATCATGCCAAAATAGCCGCAACGCGACTGCAATCGAGATTTAAAACCATGAACAATACCAAGAAAAAAAATAATACTCCTGACTAGGCTGGAACCCTTAAGACACTCATCTACTTAGAACCAACTAGATCAATTAAATAGTTTATAAAACAATTTTTTTTAAAAGAAAAAAAGATTCATGAAAATTGTAAAAAATGCTCCAATATAACAAATCATAAAGACAAAATGCATGGCATCTGCAATAGTCGTCATATGTACTTTGAAAAACTGGTGTAGAATATAGCTGCCAAACACTACAACAATTCATATAATGGTAGGCAAAGCTCTTTTTTTTTTGTCCTGAAAAACTGGAAATCAAATGCATCTCAAGTACTCTCAGGAATCAAAGAGCTCAAAGTAACTTACCAGTTCAAACAATCCTTTAGGTAAAAAAGTGAAAAAGCTTTACTTTGTAGTTGATATTGAATTCCCCTGCCATAATGGATATTAACTAAAAACGAGAATAGGTTGAATTGCTTTATTCACAATAGTACAATCGGTTATAAAGACTCCAGCTAGGAGACAGAAAAGGAAACTAATCATCCTAATGAAAGAGAAAATATTCTGCCTATGAAGAGGCTTCCTAAAATAGAGAAACAAATCCTATCTAATAAATATGAAATAAACAAAAATCTAAAAAATCTCAATTAGTGTTGACTATCCTAATATAACACATAATACATAAATGCACAATATTCACAGAGATATTTCAACACTCCCCCTTAAGCTGGCATGAAGATATCACTCATGGCAAGCTTGCTAACCAAATTCTCATGTGGTGACTTAGAAAGTCCTTTGGTGAGAATGTCAGTCAGTTGACCTGTAGTAGGAATATAGGACATACATATCACGCCACTGTCAATCTTTTCCTTGATGAAGTGTTTATCTATCTCTATATGCTTTGTTCTGTCATGTAAAACAAGATTATGAGCTATAGAAATTGCAGCCTTGTTGTCACAATAGACTTTAATAGGTGCTGGTGTAGAAATCTTCAACTCTTCGAGGAGTCTTTTTATCCATAACACTTCACAAAATCCATGTGCAACAAGCCTAAATTCTGCTTCAGCACTACTCCTTGCAACAACACTTTGTTTTTTAATTCTCCAAGTGACCAAGTTACCTCCTACAAAGGTGCAGTATCCTAAGGTAGATCTTCTATCATTGACATCACCTGCCAATCTGCATCTGTGTAAGCCTCCACCTCAAGATGGCCTTTGTTTTTAAACAAGAGTCCTTTGCCTGGAGTTCCTTTGAGATATCTCAAAATTCTAAACACAGCCTCAAAGTGAGTAGGTCCAGGTGAATGCATGAATTGACTTACCATACTTAAAGCAAATGCTATGTCTGGTCTAGTATGTGCCAAATAGATTAATTTTCCAACTAATCTTTGATAGCATTCTCGATCCACCACTTCATTAGTTGCTGCTGCTTTCAACTTTACATTAGGTTCGGTTGGAGTATCTGCTGCCCTACAACTGGTCATTCCTGTTTCTTTGAGAAGATTAAGAATATATTTACGTTGATTGATGAAAATTCCATCCTTGGATCTAGCAAATTCCATTCCAAGAAAATACTTTAACTTTCCTAGGTCCTTAATGTCAAATTCGAGCTCAAGCTTATTCTTTAGATTGCTGATTTCAAGAGCATCATCTCCAGTTATGATTATGTCATCAACATAGACTATAAGTATAGTCATTTTCCCTTCGGTGGAATGCTTGAAGAATAGAGTGTGATCAGCTTGACTTTGTGAGAACCTATATCTTCTAACAACATTTCCAAAGCATTTAAACTAGCCTCTAGGTGACTGCTTCAGTCCATATAGAGCTTCTTCAACTTACACACTTTCCCCCTTCCAAGTCTTTCTTCAAATCCAGGTGGCAGGTCCATATATACCTCTTCTTGTAAATCTCCATTTAGAAACGCATTCTTAACATCAAACTGATGAAGTGGCCAGTTAGAGTAAACAACAAGAGAGAAAAGTATTCTAATGGAATTAATTTTAGCAATAGGAGCAAAAGTTTCTTGGTAGTCTATACCATGAGTTTGAGTAAATCCCTTTACTACAAGTCTTGCTTTGTATCTTTCCACACTTTTGTCAGCTTTACACTTCACAGTAAATACCCATTTGCACCCAACTGTCTTCTTATGTGCTAATAGATCAATAATGCTCCATGTGTGATTTTTTTTAGACCATTCATTTCTTCCATCACTGCTAGTTTCCAATTCGAATCACTCAAGGCTTCCTGAATAGTTCTTGGAACAGACATATTAGAAATCCTAGACACAAAAGCTCTATGAGTGTTGGACAATTTTTCATATGAGAGGTATTTTGCAATAGGATGTTTAGTGCATTCTCAGGTCCTTTTTCTTAAAGCAATAGGAAGATCAACATCAGAGGAAGGTATATCAGGAGATGAAAGAGGATTAGAAGTGGAAGGAATGTTACCTTGTGTTATAGGATCATTACTCAATAAATCATATTGGACATTTGCTGGAGAAATAACTGGATCAGTAACCTTTTTCTGAAACCTCCGTTTGGTATAAACCTGAAGTTTTGATGGTTTTACTTAAGTTACTTCTCCCCCTGTCTCTGATGAAGAAATGTTTGGCAAAGGTATAGGTAAAGTTTTCCAAAAATTATCTTCCTCATCAACTATGTTCTCCCCCTGAAGAGAATTTTCTAGAAAAAAGGGCTGATCTTCATCAAAACTGACATCCATACTTTCAAAAAAAATTTAGTAATAGGATTGGAGCATTTGTACCCCCTTTTATTAGATGCATAATCAAGGAAAACTCATTTTTCAGCCTTTGGATCAAGTTTTGACCTAAACACACTTGGTGTATATATATTTATATATATATATAACAAACACAACCAAAAACTTTTAGGGGAAGATCAGCAGTTAACTGAGAGATAGGAAAGAAATCTTGTAAAATTTGTAAGGGTGTTTTAAACTTCAAAACACGAGATGACATTCTATTTACTAAGTAATAGGAAGTCAAAGGAGCATTACCCCAAAGATATTTTGGAACATTCATTAAAAACATAATGGCACGAGCAACTTCAAGAAGATGCCTGTTGGTTGTGGCTTCTGAATACTCAAAAAGGGGGGGGGGTTGAATTGAGTAATAAAATTTTTCGAAACTTATTCCCCTTTTTGCAAAAACTAATTCTTTTCTTTAACTATGAAAAAGATTTTGTCAACCAACAAACCAAAATGTGTTTTTGCAAGATATGTTATGATCAAGACTTGAAACTTAAAAAGAAATATTAACAATAAGATTGATTTCAGATATGAACAAGATTATAAACTAATCAAATCATGCAAACATTCCTAACGTATTGATTGATTCATATAATCTACAATAAAACAAATAAAGAGTTAAGGGATAGAGAAAATTGCAAACCGAGTTTATCCTGGTTCAGCTACCTCCTCTGGTAACCTACATCCAGTCCCGACACCACTGTGAGTTTTATCCACTATTGAAAAATCAATATACAAAATTCTTTACACAAGCTTCAATTCTGAATTCCTTCTACCCAAATGACAGCTTTTCAAGTTAAAGCAATCTTGCAATTCCCACAAGAATTCCTTCTATTCTTGCACAGCACCAAGAGTCCCTTCTACTCTTGATTTCATCAGCGAGAGAACCTTCTCTCTTATCTCTCTTTTACAAATATGAAAAGATTGATTCAGATTCTAAAAATCAGATACAACAATTTGAAGTTCTATAGAAAAGAATACTCTGTTTTCTTTCAATGAAAAGCTCTCACAGTATTTTTGTGATTGATCTCAAATTTCGAATCAATTGTTATTGTGAAAGTGTTTGCCAATGTCCTTATATAGGTATATTTCAAAATAGATCTGTTAGATACACTTTACAAGTCAGTTAAGATCAAAACAGATTTATCTAAAAAATTTTGTTATCAGTCAATCGATTAGTACACAGATGTATTAAACAAAATTTCACTTTTATAACATGTGTACATCGGTTGCCTAATTGATTGTGTTCTTGGAAGTTCTTGATTCTTGATTAATACATACATGAGTACATCGATGTTGTTTTTGAAACACATTCGTATTTTCAGCACAGAAGTTTATACATCGATTACCCAATTGATTGTATAACTATTTTAGAAAGTTCTTGCTTCTGTTCTAGTTTATACATAGATGTATCAATTGATGTACAGATGCAAAATTGCATACTAATCAAGTAAGTCCAGAATTAATCAATGTATACATAGATGTATAATCACTTATACATAGATGTACACTGAGATTTTCATTAAATTCATAATTAATTGATGTATACATAGATGTATAACATTTATACATAGATGTACACTGAGGTTTTTGTAACACCCATCGTAGGGTGTCACATTTGTGTTACTTATTACCGAAATACCCCTAAGGTCATACAATGTGATGTTATAATAAAAATATGAGTTGTAAAATTTTTTCTTTCTTCTTTGATAACGATAAAATAAGCTTAGCGGAAATTAAAAATATTATACATCCTCACACATAATTTACATCATTCACATTATAAAGGTACTGTCAAGATTTATTTATATACAGACCATTTCTCCAAAACTAGATAACAAACTAAAATATATACAGACATAGTTTGTAACAGAGTTTAGACTCGCCCAAGTCTAACTAAGCAGCAGAACCCTCAAACGGGTCCTCCTCAGATTCCTCAGCAAGTAGGAATCTGATTTGACGCGTAGCCCTATGAACAGGTGTCTGGGCTGACGACACTATACTAATTTTCGTTGGGACATAGTTTATGGTATCCCAATGCCGCCTAATAGACAACGGAAGTTCCACATGTACAAAAATAGTTACAGAGAAAAATGGATCCCCATGAAATACCCTACTAAAGTTTACTGTCAGATGTCCCTCATAAATTAGTCCCCTCTCCTTGGGACTAGTTCTCCATGCTCTTGCTCCTTCGTGGAACTGCAGACGCATGTACCCGAAGAAATTTGACTTCGACGCCATAATATCAAAATTCCACGTTATCAGAAGGAAGTTGTTCCTCTTCCCCTTCTTGTACAATTTCTTGCTCAGCGTCTTCACCAAATATAAATACAGTACACAAATATACATACAAAGAGGTGAGATCACCTATGCCAATACCAACATGGTAGCACAAAGATAATACATACAACATACCATACAGATATATCATACCATAATTACAATTATGCCATCAACATAGTGTATAAAGTAACAGTAATTACAGTAATGCCATCACATGATTATCATCATCATCATTTAATTATTCCTCAACAAAACAATTGTCATAGCCAATATTCCTCAATTATTATGTGTGTGTTTGGATTGCAGTTGGTAAACTTAAGTTTAGTTGAAAGTGTGTTTGCAAACTTAAGTTTGGTTGAAAGTGAGTTTGCAGTAACTAATTTATGTTTGGGAACTTTTGTTTCAAAAGTGAGTTTGAAAGATTGTTTTTAGGCTCAACTGAACACAAAAGCAAAAAAATGTTGCTTTGGTCCCAACTTACTTTTGGAAGGAAAAGTATGTTGAGCCAACTGAAAAAAAAATAACCCAAACAACATTGCACTACGTTCGAGGCATCCTAACTCACTTTTAAAAATCCTAACTACAATCCAAACACACACTATATCATACAGATATAAATGCTCAGTTTCACGCATGCGCACATAGACTCAATTTCCTACTCCATGGAGCTAATACTCAGTTCGGAGAAGTCGATCAGAAAGATCTGTCTGTACCAACATGCCTCAGACCAAGTGCCACATTTCTCATATATGTTTGCACATCTAGCATATACACGACAGTCTTTACTAGATCTTGATTAAGAATAGTATCTCGGTCAGGATCATCGGTGTGTTGCATCGGTCAAACTTACGGGAAGAAGAGCTACCAACCACCCATGTAAGCAACCTGCACCCCAATGCCCCCAAGGTTAACAAGTGACTTACACTATATATATCGCACCCACTCAAGAGGTGTACGTCTCTCCTAGGCAAATAGCCTCATACAGTCCATTGAACCTTTCTAATGCATGTTCAATGCACCAATGCCACACATAGGCAAAAATTCATATACTGTGTCCATACCCCAGTTCATGCATATAAAATGCACCAATGCCAATCACAGGCAAAATTTACCATTTTTCTCATACAATGTCCATCCACTGGTTCAACAGTAATCCTACTGTATATTTAATCGCAAAAATCATATTATCACATTTCCACAATTTTGCAACATTTCTGTTACGTTTTCAAATCACATATAGATTTTTCAACGTTTTCATCAATTACGTAAAAATATTCCACTATTATTAAATCACGTAGTGATTTTTCAACAATATATCAATTATGTAAAAATATTTAAGCGCTTTCCAAATTGCGTAGAAATATTTCAACATTTTTCAAATCGCGTGGAAATATTTACACGTTTTTCTAATCGCGTAGCTTAAAAATCACATTTTTAAGTTACGTAAATCATTTTTCACCATTTTTCAACCACGTAAATATTTCTCAACGTTCAAAAATTTAATTTCAACCTTTTTCAAAATAATATAACTTCTCACATTATTTTTCACATTTTCTTACTCAAGAAAATCCTTTTCACAATTTATTCCATAAATTCACCTTTCCATTGAATTAAATCAATGTTTTTAACTTTAAAATTTACTAACGCTCTCCAAAATCCAAAGAATAAGTTATACGTTAGAAAATCCCAAGTTACCAACGTATTCTTTATAATTCCAAATCAATTCTAAAAATCAATCCTCTTTAAAATAAATTAAGGTTCAAACACTTTCAACCTCTCTTTTCCATTCACAAATGAAAATTACGTTTTTCAAGTGTTAAAACACTCTGATTCCCTTTCCAAATCCCTTATATTAAATCAAGTCATATTTCCACTTTGAAAATCACTTTGTTCATAAAAACCAAGGCATTACAAGCCTTCAAAATCGTGGACATGACCATTGAAATCATTCTTGTATTTTTTTTTCTTCTAAGTCAACTAAGTTCCATTCTTAGTTTTTACACAAAATAAATTAATAAAAATACTTTTCCAAAATCGTGTACATTGTTTCTTGAAAATCAAACCCTTTGTTTATTTTCCTTGCTTCTCTAATCATTCAATTTTTATCATTCATGAAAATATAAATTTGTGAACACCTAATTTGAGGTGTCTTGGCCGAAATTCACTTTATTTTAGGAACCAAAAATTAATTCCTTTGTTCTTAAAAAAATTTCAACATAAACCCTAATTTTGGAAGCCAAAAACCGTAGCCTCCCCTTGGCCTTTGGAGCCAAAATTGCTTGTTCCAACATACATCCATCATAATATATTCAACATATCATCATCATGCATATCATAAGCATACCATATAAGCAATAAAATCATGCAAAGCATATCAAGCATAGGTAATTAATCAAAGCACATAAACACCCACACAAATTATTACATGACTATGGATATGAATCCTCACATGGATTCACCATCCATCAAATATAAAACCATCTCTCACCACCATACTTGGTTGGTGAGATGGATCTCCCTCTTACCTCTTGAAGAACCACAAAAAGCTCCTTGCTTTGTATTTTGGACAAGATCTCCATCAACAAAAGTCTCTTGAATATAAAACAAACGCAAAGAAATTAGTATATTAAACTTGAATAAGAGGAACCATGGATCAAACATGGTTTAGATCATGAAAAAGAAGAGAAGAAATGAAGTTTTCCATAACTTCACCTTAAGAACCCTAAAACTTGCTCGTGGAAAAAGTCCTTCAAGATGGAAGAATTAGAGGTTGGTGTAAACTACAAAGTGTCTTAGAAATAGGTAAGGATTCAAGAAATATGGTTGTTTAGAATTGTTGAGTGATGGAAGGTGGTGTATGGTGCCTTGGCCGAAACCTTGCTTTGGAGAGAATGGAGAGAAAGTTTTTGCTAAGTTTTGCTTTAGGAAAGATGAGGAATGATCAATAATGACCAAAGGTGATCAATTATGGTCTTCCAATGTTGCTTTAGCTCCTAAATGCAACACCAAAACTGTCCCCCCCTTCCATGCATTCTTCAAAATGCAACAAATCTCCTAGCCACCATTTTAGGCAATCTTAACCATTGATTAGATCAATGGTTAGGATTTAATGTACCTTCTAGGTTTAGGCTTAGATAGAAGACTTAATTTAGGCCATTGGATCTTTCCTCCTTGAAATCCTAGCCATTAGACGTGTCTCCAAAATGAAGGGTCAAGATTACTCCTTCAAACTTTACATCCAAGAGCTATAAATAGTCCTAGCCACTTTATAAGACTAAATCTCAACCGTTGATTAAATCAAGATCGAGTCTCCACAGTTGATTACATCTATGGTGGATATCCAAGCCACTGATGTTGACTTCGCAGTATAATATTTATTTTTGTATCTGCTATTACTCTTCGAATAATATTTTTACTGTATTTTTATCACCCGATAATTAAATACAGTACAAAACGCAGTAAAAGAAAATTTCTAAAACTGTTTCCGGATTCAGGTTTAGTAAGATCCATCGTCTTTGTCTCAACAGTACAAATTTTCCTGACTACAAATTTTTTTTACCTTTCTAGACCCACGTGGGGTCCATATATGACCTCCCTGGGCCCATAGATGGCCCACGGATAACACTAAAATAAACAGAGTAAGATAAAAATTTTATAATCACACACAAAATCACAAAAATTAGAAAATGCATAAATATTAAATCAGATTACGTAAAATAATTAAGACTTAACAGTAATAATTAAATTACATAAAATTTTCCCCGGCCCGAAAATTATTATTTTCTTGACACGCAGTAAATCACACACAACGATCAAATATACTGACGAAATACTCAAAATAATTTTACAGTACATAGAAATCACTAAACAGTAAAATTCTGTTAATTGTCAAAATTACTGTCTTATATTTAGGAAGTTTAGGGTGTTACAATACTCCCCCTCTAAAAAGAAGTTTCGTCCTCAAAACTTGATAATCTTGACTTCACATCCTCAAATAAATACAGATATTGTTCTTTTATCTTTTCTTCTAGTTCCCATGTAGCTTCACCACTTACGTCATTCCAAACTATTTTAACTAATGAAATTTCCTTACCTCGAAGTTGTTTTGTCCTTCGATCCTCAATCTTTACTGGAAACGTCTCATAGGTTAAGTTCTCCTTTAGTTGTACTGTGTCTGGCTCGAACATAGGTAGGATCAGGAATATATTTCTGTAATTGTGATACGTGAAACACATTATGAAGATTTGACAGAAATGGTGGTAACGCAATCTGATAAGCTACCGGACCTACTCGACGTAAAATCTGATATGGTCCAATAAACTTTAGAGTGAGCTTCTTGGAATTAAGCACTCGTTCAACTCCAGTCATAGGTGTCACTTGCAGAAATACATGGCCACCTTCTTTAAACTCAAGCGATTTTCTCCTTTTATCAGCATAACTCTTTTGCCGAGTTTGAGTCATTCTTATCTTGTCTTGTATCATCTTCACTTTCTCAGTTGTCTGATGGACAATCTCCGGTCCTAATACAACACTTTCACCATCCTGATACCAACACAATGGTATTCTGCATCGCCTCCCGTACAATGCCTCATAGGGTGCCATCCCTATGCTCGAATGAAAATTGTTGTTATATGTGAACTCTATCAATGGTAAGAACTCATTCCAACCTCCACTTTCTTCCAGAACACATGCTCTCAACAAGTCCTCTAACAACTAAATTGTTCTTTCTGACTGACCATCAGTCTTTGGATGGTAAGCAGAACTCAAACGTAGCTTCGTTCTTATCGCTTCTTGCAAACTATTCCAAAATCTCGACGTAAACCTCGGATCTCGATTCGAAATAATACTAGATGGTACACCATGAAGTCTAACAATTTCATCGATGTACACTTGGGCCAACTTTTCCATTGAGTACTTAATATTAATAGGTAAAAAGTGCGCCGACTTAGTAAGCCGATCAACAATTACCTAAATAGAATCATGACCTTTCCAAGTCCTTGGTAGTCTTGTCACAAAATCCATTGCTATGTCATCCCATTTCCACTCAGGAATAGACAAAGGTTGCAACATTCCCGAAGGTCTTTGATGTTCCACTTTAGCCTTCTGACAAACCAAACAGGATGATATATACTCAGCAACATCTTTCTTCATTTCTTGCCACCAATATAATTGTTTTAAATCCTGGAACATCTTTGTGGCTCCTGGATGCATACTCAACTTACTTCTGTGAGCTTCATCCAAAATCAATTTCCTAAGTTCTGGATCATTAGGCACACAAACTCTTCCTTGAAACTTCAAAATTCCATTAGCACCTTCGCTAAATTCCAATATCGCTCCTTGGCTCTTTGCCTCTTTTGCTTCTTGCAAGTATTGATCACTATTTTGTCCTTCTCGGATTCGATCCATCAAATCATTTGAAATGGTGATCATGTTTACACGCATTGTCCCTGGCGTAAGTTTCACAAACAAACGCATGTCCCGAAATTCTTCTATTAGTTCTTTCTCCTTAATCATCATAACAGAAGCACTAAGCATTTTCCTACTTAACGCATCCGCTACGACATTCGCCTTTCCAGGATGATATTGTAACTGAAAGTCATAATCCTTCAAAAATTCTAACCAACGCCTTTGTCTCATGTTTAACTCTTTCTGGTCAAACAGGTACTTCAAACTTTTATGATCACTAAAAATAGTGAACGTTGCTCCATAAAGAAAATCTTTCCACACTTTCAACGCAAATACCACAGCTGCCAACTCCAAGTCATAAGTCGGATAATTCCTCTCATGATTTTTTAACTGCCTTGAGGCATAAGCCACCACCTTACGATTTTGCATAAGTACACAACCCAATCCTTGGTACGAAGCATCACAATATACATCAAAAGGTTCGTTCGGGTCAGGTAGAATCAATACCGGTGAAGTAGTCAATCATCTTTTCAACTCTTAAAAACTTTATTCACATGTATCAGTCCACACAAACGGTTGATTCTTCCGTGTAAGTTGGGTAAGAGGTCCTGCTATCTTCGAAAACCCCTCAATGAACTGTCTATAGTAACCAGCTAATCCAACAAAACTACGGATTTCTATTACAATCTTCGGTCTTTCCTATTCCAAAACTGTCTCCACTTTTGAAGCATCAACTTCAATTCCTTCCTCCGATATAACATATCCCAAAAATTAAACTTTGCTTAACCAAAATTCACATTTGGACAACTTGGCATACAACTTATTCTCCTTCAAAATGTGGAGAACCACTCTAAGATGTTCAGCATGTTCCTCCTGACTTTGAGAATAAATCAAAATGTCATCTATAAAGACAACAACAAACTTATCCAAGTACGAACGAAAAATTCTGTTTATAAAGTCCATGAATATGGCAAGTGCATTTGTCACACCAAACGACATCACTAGATATTCATAATGCCCATATCTCATCCGAAATGCAGTTTTGGGAATATCCTCCACCTTCACACGAATCTGATGATACCCAGATCGCAAATCAATCTTGGAAAATATTGCGGCTCCTCGCATTTGATCCATCAGATCATCTATCCTTGGAAGTGGATATTTATTCTTAATCGTAATCTTGTTTAACTGCCGATAATCTACACATAGACGAGAAGCCCCGTCCTTCTTTTTAACCAATAATACTGGAGCTCCCCATGGGGACACACTAGGTCTCACAAATTGTTTCTCCAACAAATCGTCCAACTGTTTCTTAAGCTCTGCCAATTCTACTGGCGACATCCGATAGGGCGCAATAGATATAGGTCCAGCTCCAGGTACTAAATCAATAGTAAACTCAATTTCTCTTTCTGGGGGTAGTCCAGGTATATCTTCAGGAAATACGTCAGGAAATTCATTGACCACGAAAATATCCTTCAAGACATCTTCATATTGAACCTCCAAAGAAGACAATAATAGATACCCATGATCTCCTTCCTTCAAACAAGCTTCTATTTGAGTTGCCGTTAGGAATCTCAGATCTTTAGCCTGAGGAAATACTAACGTCTTATTCGAACAATCAATTAGGATATGGTTAGAAGATAACCAATCCATTCCTAAGATTACATTAATCTTGGAAAGAGGCAAACAAATCAAATCCATATGAAAGATTCTATCCCTAACACATACAGGGCAATTCAAACATACTTTTGTAGTAATCACAGGCTTATCAGTAAGAGTAGCAACACTCAAATCATATGGCAATGTAGTCACATACAATCCCAAACGCTCCACATAATCACATGCAATAAAAGAATGTGTTGCTCCCGAATCATAGAGTACGGTTAAAAGATTACCTTCAATAGCACACTCTTCCATGATTAAGTCTTCAGATTTCGCGGCTTCCTCTCCGCTCATAGTATACACTCGACCACTCGCCTGTGGCCTTGCAGTACGAACATTTCCCACCGAAGGTCCCTTCTTTATCTGGTCACAATCCCTGGATAAATGTCCAAGTTTCCCACATCTAAAACAAACAATTCCTTTATGCTGACAGTCCTTGGTTAGATGGTTCTTCCCACACTTGAAACAACTATACGTAGGAGTTCCAGCTTGACTTGCCTTACTGCCACCAGAACTTCCTCCCACAAATTGTTGCCGGTTCTGATTTCCTGCCGGTTTTGCATACGACTTATGTTGAAAACGGTTTCCTCCACTATTCTTTCCTCTCTGGAACCTTGTAGGTCCAAAGTTCTTGTTTCTCGCCGCACGTTGTTGATCAATTTCTTCAACCTTACGGCACTTCTCCAACAATTCTAGAAACTGCTCAATTCCCAGGATTGCTACAGCTCGCTTAATGTCAACCTTCAATCCTTCCTCAAATTTCCTACATTTCCAATCTTCATCTGGGTGCATTTGGAAATATTTCAAAAACTTAGATAAGCTCTCAAACTTTGCCACATACTCACTGATAGACATCACTCCTTGTCTCAGACTAAGAAATTTCATCTCTTTAGGATGACGCACACTTGCTGAAAAATACTTCGCCAAAAACTTCTGTCTAAAGAGCTGCCATGTTACAACTCTTCCTTCAGCTTCTAACAATCTTCGGGCTCCTGCCCACTAGTTTTCACCATCTCCGACTAATATAAAAGTTGTAAAAGTTAGCTTGTGTTCATCAGTACATCCCATACCTTCAAATATTTTCTCTAACTCCTTGATCCACAAATCAGCTTTGTCTGGATCAAATTCTCCCCGAAACTTCGGTGGATTGTTCTTACAGAATTCAGACAAACTATGAGCATCCTCAATTGCCCTTTGATTTTGTTGTGCAACGACATCAGCCATCCGTTGCATCACTGCTACAGCTGCAGCTATGTTCTGGTTGTCATTACCAGCATTCTCCATTCTAGTTCTAGTATTGACACGTCCTCGTCCTTTTCCACCCATTACTTTACTCTGCTCAAACTGAACAATATAAAGAAAGCAAGGTCAATCTTCGAACAATATTGTTTCTTTTCAGAAAATAATAACAGAGAATCACACAATACAAACAAGACAGACCTAACCACAAACCCAAAAGACTCTAACTTGGGCTCTGATACCAACTAATGTAACACCCACCGTAGGGTGCCATATTTGTTTTGCTTATTACCGAAATACCCCCAAGGTCATACAATGTGATGTTATAATAAAAATATGAGTTGTAAAATTTTTTCTTTCTTCTTTGATAACTATAAAATAAGTTTAGCGGAAATTAAAAATATTATACATCCTCACACATAATTTACATCATTCACATTATAAAGGTACTGTCAAGATTTATTTATATACAGACCATTTCTCCAAAACTAGATAACACACTTAAATATATACAGACGTAGTTTGTAACAGAGTTTAGACTCGCCCAAGTCTAACTAAACAGCAGAACCCTCAGACGGGTCCTCCTCAGATTCCTCAGCAGGTAGGAATCTGATTTGACGCGTAGCCCTATGAGCAAGTGTTCGGGCTGACGACACTATACTAATTTCTGTTGGGACATAGTTTCTAGTATCCCAATGCCGCCTAATAGACAGCGAAAATTCCACATGTACAAAAATAGTTATAGAGAAAAACGGATCCCCATGAAATACCCTACTAAAGTTTACTATCAGATGTCCCTTATAAATTAGACCCCTTTCATTGGGACTAGTTCTCCATGCTCCTGCTCCTCCATGGAACTACAGACGCACGTACCCGAAGAAACTTGACCTCGACGCCATAATATCAAAATTCCACGTTATCAGTAGGAAGTTGTTCCTCTTCCCTTTCTTGTACAATTTCTTGCTCAACGTCTTCACCAAATATAAATACAGTACACAAATATACATACAAAGAGGTGAGATCACCTATGCCAATACCATCATGGTAGCACAAAGATAATACAAACAACATACCATACAAATATATCATACCATAATTACAATTATGCCGTCATTATAGTGTATAAAGTAACAGTAATTACAGTAATGCCATCACATGATTATCATCATCATCATTTAATTATTCCTCAACAAAACAATTGTCATAGCCAATATTTCTCAATTATTATATCATATACATATATATGCTCAGTTTCATGCATGCGCACATAGACTCAATTTCCTATTCTATGGAGCTAATACTCAGTTCGGAGAAGTCGATAAAAAAGATCTGTTTGTACCAACATGCCTCAGACCAAGTGCCACATTTCTCATATGTGTTTGCATATCTAGTATATACACGACAGTCTTTACTAGATCTTGATTAAGAATAGTGTCTTGGTCAGGATCATCGGTGTGTTGCATTGGTCAAACTTACGGGAAGAAGAGCTACTAACCACCCATGTAAGCAACCAACAACCCGATGCCCCCAAGGTCAACAAGTGACTTACACTACGCATATCGCACCCACTCAAGAGGTGTACGTCTCTCCTAAGCAAATAGCCTCATACAGTCCATCGGACCTTTCCAATGCATGTTCAATGCACCAATGCCACACATAAGCAAAAATTCATATACTGTGTCCATACCCCAGTTCATGCATATAAAATGCACCAATGCCAATCACAGGCAAAATTTATCATTTTTCTCATACAATGTCCATCCACTGGTTCAACAGTAATCCTACTTTATATTTAATCGTGAAAATCATATTATCGCATTTTCACAATTTTGCAACATTTTTGTTACGTTTTCAAATCACATATAAATTTTTCAACGTTCTCATCAATTACGTAAAAATATTCCACCATTGTTAAATTACGTAGTGATTTTTCAATAATATATCAATCACGAAAAAATATTTAAGCGCTTTCTAAATTACGTAAAAATATTTCAATGTTTTTCAAATCGCGTGGAAATATTTAAACATTTTTCCAATTGCGTAGCTCAAAAATCACGTTTTTAAGTTACGTAAACCATTTTTCACTATTTTTCAACCACGCAAAATATTTCTCAATGTTCAAAAATTCAATTTCAACCTTTTTCAAAATAATATGACTTCTCACATTTTTTCCACATTTTCTTACTCAAGAAAATCATTTTCACAATTTATTCCATAAATTCACCTTTCCATTGAATTAAATCAATGTTTTTAACTTTAAAATTTACTAACGCTCTCCAAAACCCTAAGAATGAGTTATACGTTAGAAAATCCCAAGTTACCAACGTATTCTTTATAATTCCAAATCAATTCTAAAAATCAATCCTCCTTAAAATAAATTGAGGTTCAAACACTTTCAACCTCTCTTTTCCATTCACAAATGAAAATTACATTTTTCAAGTATTAAAACACTCTTATTCCCTTTCCAAATCCCTTATATTAAATCAAGTTATATTTCCACTTTAAAAATCACTTTGTTCATAAAAACCAAGGCATTACAAGCCTTCAAAACCGTGGACATGACCATTGAAATCATTCTTGTATTTTTTTCTTCTAAATCAACTAAGTTCCATTCTTGGTTTTTACATAAAATAAATTAATAAAAATGCTTCTCCAAAACCGTGTACATTGTTTCTTGAAAACCAAACCCTTTGTTTATTTTCCTTGCTTCTCTAATCATTCAATTTTTATCATTCATGAAAATATAAATTTGTGAACACCTAATTTGAGGTGTCTTGGCCGAAATTCACTTTATTTTAGGAACCAAAAATTGATTCCTTTGTTCTTGAAAAATTTCAACATAAACCCTAATTTTGGAAGCCAAAAACCGTAGCCTCCCCTTGGCCTTTGGAGCCAAAATTGCTTGTTCCAACATACATCCATCATAATATATTCAATATATCATCATCATGCATATCATAAGCATACCATATAAGCAATAAAATCATGCAAAGCATATCAAGGATAGGCAAATAATCAAAGCATATAAACACCCACACAAATTATTACATGACCATAGATATGAATCCTCACATGGATTCACCATCCATCAAATATAAAACCATCTCTCACCACCATACTTGGTTGGTGAGATGGATCTCCCTTTTACCTCTTGAAGAACCACAAAAAGCTCCTTGCTTTGTATTTTGGACAAGATCTCCACTAACAAAAGTCTCTTGAACATAAAACAAACACAAAGAAATTAATATATTAAGCTTGAATAAGAGGAACCATGGATCAAACATGGTTTAGATCATGAAAAAGAAGAGAAGAAATAAAGTTTTCCATAACTTCATCTTAAGAACCCTAAAACTTGCTCGTGGAAAAAGTCCTTCAAGATGGAAGAATTAGAGCTTGGTGTAAACTACAAAGTGTCTTAGAAATAGGTAAGGATTCAAGAAATATGGTTGTTTAGAATTGTTGAGTGATGGAAGGTGGTGTATGGTGTGTTGGCCGAAACCTTGCTTTTGAGAGAATGGAGAGAAAGTTTTTGCTAAGTTTTGCTTTAGGAAAGATGAAGAATGATCAATAATGACCAAAGGTGATCAATTATGGTCTTCCGATGTTGCTTTAGCTCCTAAATGCAGCACCAAAACCGTCCCCCCCTTCCATGCATTCTTCAAAATGCAACAAATCTCCTAGCTACCATTTTAGGCAATCTTAACCATTGATTAGATCAATGGTTAGGATTTAATGTAGTTTCTAGGTTTAGGCTTAGATAGAAGACTTAATTTAGGCCATTGGATCTTTCCTCCTTGAAATCCTAGCCATTAGATATGTCTCCAAAATGAAGGGTCAAGATTACTCCTTCAAACTTTACATCCAAGGGCTATAAATGGTCCTAGCCACTTTATAAGACTAAATCTCAACCGTTGATTAAATCAAGATCAAGTCTCCACAGTTGATTACATCTATGGTGGATATCCAAGCCACTGATGTTGACTTCGCAGTACAATATTTATTTTTGTATCTGCTATTGCTCTTCGAATAATATTTTTATTGTATTTTTATCACTAGATAATTAAATACAGTACAAAACACAGTAAAAGAAAATTTCTAAAACTGTTTCCGGATTCGGGTTTAGTAAGATCCCTCGTCTCCGTCTCAACAGTACAAATTTTCCTGGCTACAGAATTTTTTTTACCTTTCTGGACCCACGTGGGGCCCACATATAACCTCCCTGGGCCCACAGATGGCCCACAGATAACGCTAAAATAAACAGAGTAAGATAAACATTTTATAATCACACACAAAATCACAAAAATTAGAAAACGCACAAATATCAAATCAGATTACGTAAAATAATTAAGACTTAACAGTAATAATTAAATTACGTAAAATTTTCCCCAACCCAAAAATTATTATTTTCCTGACACGTAGTAAATCACACACAACGATCAAATATACTGACAAAATACTCAAAATAATTTTACAGTACATAGAAATTACTAAACAGTAAAATTCTATTAATTGTCAAAATTACTGTCTTATATTTAGGAAGTTTGGGGTGTTACAGTTTTCATTAAAAGTTAGTTAATTAACAGAAAGTACATTGATGTACACATAGATGTACAAACTTGTTAATTAACCTTTTTTATTCTTAATCCATTTTTACTTTTTAAAACCATTTTTACTTATTGTAAGAGCTTAATCAAAGAAACAAAGTCTTTTCTTTACAAAAAGATTCCTAATGATCTTCATTGAATTCCATCTTCATGATGTTCCTTCTTTAAGTTTTCCTTCATGATCCTTGAACATTTGCATCCGCTGTTCTTGCTTCATTAAATCTCATTAATAAAATCAAGCTTGGCAAGTAGTTAGTGAATCAAAGTAATAATCATGTTAAGTTTAGTCATTAATCAAAACATGTTAGAGGCATTTATTCACAAACTCCCCCTTTTTGATTGATGACAAACTTACCATACATAACATGTTTATCATTCAAAAATATCTTAGGAAGTAATTAGAAATATGAGAGTAAATATCAGAGTAATTAAAAAAGCAGCAGTTGTTTACCACTTACTCCCCCTGTCTAATTGACAGTTCATATCATTTGAACATGTATAGGATCACTACATCATTATTTAGTAGAATCTAATTGACAATTCATATCATTTGAACATGTATAGGATCATTGCATCATTATTTAGTAGTATGGTACTCATTTAGTAGTATGGTACTCATTCTCCCCCTTTGTCATTATCAAAAAGAATATGTATGGGAGATTTAAAGTATTTAAAACAGGTAATATATGAGAAATTTGATCATTCAGTGATATCAGCATAATCAAAACACATTATATTCATCATTGTTCAAAAAACAACAAAAATGCTAACATCATTTTAAACACACAAGACACCCTAAGATCTAAACATCTTCATTGGTCCTTGGTTCTTCATTGTGTGTTGAAGCTTGTGTTGCTTGCTCTTCAGGATTGCCTTCCTCTTCAGGTGCAGCAGCAGCAGCAGCTTCTCTAGCTATATTCACAACATCTTCAGAAGTTGGATGAACTTCTGGAGGTGCAGTGATGGAAATACCTAAATGTTGGTGCAGAGTGGCCATTTGGCCTTCCAATGTATTGAGTCTAATACCTAGATAGTCAATAGACTGTTTCATCACTATATGGTGTTTGGTTTGCCTAGCCTCAAAACTTTGAAACATTTGGAGCAGCTTGTCTATCTTGCTGTCCATCTCAGAGTTGTCCACAGCAGCTCTTAGTTCTTCACCAGCTGTCCTGACCCACTCTCCATTAGCTTTAGCAAACTTCATCTTGCTAATGGTTCCTTTACCAAACGTGTGAGTTGCCTCCCTAGACTGAAACTTCTCTTCATTGTCCAAAGAGACACCAAAATGTTCTAGTAACCTCACCACAAGTCTAGGATAAGGTAGGGTAGCTCCACTGATTTTGTAATCTAGCATGTGTCTAGCAATTATAAAGCTCCAACTCATCTGCTTCCTCTGTATCATAGCCTAGAGTAGCAAAATATCATTATTTTGCAACACTGCATGATTACCAGATCTAGGTAATAGCATCCTGCTCAGCACATATTGCAGGAGCCTATGCTGAATGTGCATAGAGCTAATGTTGATCAGTCTTTCTTCTGGTGCATTTTCAATTAGAAGCACCTTCTTTGCTTCTTCCCTATCAAAATTTTTGATCCATACACTGTCAGGTCCAGTGCCAGCATGATTACTTCCCTTGTAATCAAGTCCAGTAAATTGGGCAAACTCAACAAAAGTCATCTCAATTTTTGTGTTCTTCACTTCAGCAGAAAATCCATCATTATCCATCTCAAAAGTACAGTAAAAAGCTTTGATTAATGTAGGATAAATGTCACTCCTTATTTGCAGAAATTGACTCAGATTATACTCCTCTAAAATCTTGTGAAAAATGAATTCATTTTCCTCAAAGTAATGGAAATCTATAGTCCTAGCCTCATGAATATCCCTATTCTTGAAGTCACTCTTGTAACTTATAATGTGTTCTTCATCAGAAAAATACCTTTTGAGAAGTTCATTCTCAGTGACTCCTTCATCATCATCTTCTTCTTCTTCTGTCCTTTTTCTCTTCTTTTGAGCAGTCTTCTTCTTGGGTGTTTCCTTCACCACTTTCTTCTTCTTCTCTTGTTTCTTGGGTGCTGGTCTTGAAGATTCAGCAACCTTTTTCCCTTTATCTTGTATCTTCTTCAAGCTTAGGATTGGAAGCTTGTCAATCCTTTGAGAAGACTGGGCTTTCTCAGTTGTTTTTCTTTTAGGGCGTGCATGGGTTGCAATGAGTAAAACAGAGTGAGAAGAGGAGGATTGAGTTGAGGAGAAAGATGTGGAGTGAGAGGAAACAGGTGTAGAGGGTTGAGGTTGTTTCACACGAGCCATTGGAAACGATTTCGAGCTCTGCTAGGTTTCGTATGAGTGATATTTGGATTTAAGAAAGTGAAAGATTTGGAGGGAAGGGTTGAAATTTATAAACCCAGATTAATCAATCAATTTCCTAATCGATGTATTAAGGGGTTTTTCCTCTAGTACACACGTGCTAATCGATGTACTTAGCATTAGGATCTTAATTTTAAACCAGACATATTGATGTATTAATCGATGTATAAGCTAAGTCAGAGTATCAAGTTCTGAATACTTGAACTCAATCGATGTGTGAATTGATATATAAGCAATTGCAGCATACACAATCGATGTATAAATCGATGTATAAGCAATTGCAGAAATTCTAACAATTTCAGTATACATATAATCGATGTTCAAATCGATGTATCCTTAAGTGCAGAGTATCAAGTTCAGAAAACTTGAACTCAATCGATGTATTAATCGATGTATAAGTATAGTTAGAAGGTCCAATAATTTCAGTATCCAAGTAATCGATGTACATATCGATGTATATGATAAGTCAGAGAGACCTAAATTTTGAAACTATTATACAATCGATGTTTTAATCGATGTATAAGATACCCTATACTTATTTTATCAAAATAATTGATTGAGCAATCGATGTTTAATGACTTCTAGAGAGTCATGTTTTCCAAATTATGCAGACAATCGATGTTCAAATCGATGTTCTAATTATTTTAAAACAATAATATTTGTATCAATCGATTATCTAATCGATGCAAAGACACTTAAAATGAATTTATACGTTTGAGCATAGATTACCTAATCTGTGTACCAACATTTTAGATTAAACATTTTGTCTAAATAAATCGATTGTGTAATCGATGTACAAGCATCAAACATCTAATTATAATGCATTTATCATTCAAAACATCAAACATAGGTAGGATCAATTATTCCTAACTCTCTTCTTATGTAGAAAAAGTTTTCTTTAGCTAATAGTTTAGTGAAAATATCAGCTAATTACTTAGATGTATCTATATATTCAATGATTATATCTCCACTTTGAATGTGATCCCTTATGAAATGATGTCTTATCTCAATGTGTTTAGTTCTTGAATGCATTATGGGATTCTTAGTGAGATTTATAGCACTAGTATTATCACATTTGATTGGTACTTTCTCTAAGAAAACATCATAGTCCATAAGTTGTTGTTTCATCTAAAGAATTTGTACACAACAACTTCCTGCTACAACATATTCTCCTTCAGCAGTGGACAAAGCCACACTAGTTTGTTTTTTACTAAACCAAGAAACTAATGAGTTTCCTAGAAGGTGACAAGTTCCACTAGTACTCTTCCTATCTAACTTGCATCCAGCAAAGTCAAAATCAGAATATCCTACTAAGTTACATGTTGATCCTTTAGCATACCATAAACCCATTTCTTTAGTTCCTAATAAGTATTTTATGATTCTTTTTAAAGTAGATAAGTGTAATTCCTTAGGATCAGATTGATATCTAGCACACATACAAATACTGAACATTATATCAAGTCTACTTGCAGTTAAATAGAGTAAAGAACCAATCATACCTCTGTACTTGGAAACATCTACTGATTTACCTTTCTCATCTTTGTCCAAGTAGCATGATGAACTCATTGGAGTAGCCATTTCCTTTGCATTCTTCATTCCAAACTTCTTCAATAATTCTTTGCAGTACTTAGTTTGGGTTATGAAAGTCCCATCATCACATTGTTTGATTTGTAGTCCAAGAAAGAATGTAAGCTCTCCCATCATAGACATTTCAAACTCATTTTGCATTAATTTAGCAAATTCCTTACATAAAGATTCATTAGTAGCACCAAATATAATATCATCAACATAAATTTGAACAAGTAGTATGTTTTGTGCTTTTCTTTTAGTGAATAGTATTGTGTCAACTTTTCCTTTTATAAAACCCTTTTGAAGTAAGAAATTACTTAGCCTTTCATACCAAGCTCTTGGAGCTTGTTTAAGTCCATATAAAGCTTTAGTGAGTTTGTACACATTATTAGGAAGTTCATTTATTTCAAAATCAGGGGGTTGACCAACATACACTTCTTCTTGTATATATCCATTTAGGAATGCACTCTTAACATCCATTTGATACAATTTAAAATCTATAATACATGCATATGCTAATAACATTCTAATGGCTTCTAATCTAGCCACAAGTACATATGTCTCATCATAGTCAATTCCTTCTTCTTGATTATAGCCTTTGGCTACTAATCTAGCTTTATTCCTTACTATGATACCATTTTCATCAAGCTTATTCCTAAACACCTATTTTGTACTAATTATTTGTTTATCCTTAGGTTTTGGAACAAGTTTCCAAACTTTATTTCTTTCAAACTGATTAAGTTCTTCATGTATTGCCATAGTCTAGTTTTCATCAACAATTGCTTCATTTATAGTTTTAGGTTCTACTTGTGATACAAAAGTCATATTATTGCATGCATTTCTTAAGGAATGTCTAGTGGTTACCCCTTTGGATATTTCACCAATTATGTTGTCCAGAGGGTGATTTCTTGCAGTTTTCCATTCTTTGGGTAGATCTTCATGTTGAGCTTCTGCTGGAATTTCCATTGCTTCATCCACTTTGACATTGTCCTTCTTTTCCTCAAGTTGAATCTCTTCTAAAGTTTCTGCAACATCATCAACAAATTCCTTTTCCAACCTTTTGGGGTTCGTTTCATCAAATGTAACATGTACAGATTCTTCAATTGTTTGTGTTCTTCTATTAAAGATTCTAAAAGCTTTATTAGATGATGAATAGCCTAGAAAGATTCCTTCATCAGCTTTAGAATCAAACTTTTCTAAATTGTCCTTTCCATTATTTAGTACAAAACATTTACACCCAAAGACATAAAAGTGTGAAACATTTAGTTTTCTACCTTATAGAGTTCATATGGAGTCTTTTTCAAAATTGGTCTAATTAAGACTCTATTCATTAAATAGTAGGCTGTGTTTACAGCATCTGCCCAAAAATATTTTGGCATGTTTGAGTCATTCAACATGGTTCTTGCTATTTTTTCTAAAGATCTATTTTTCCTTTCTATAACTCCATTTTGTTGTGGAGTTCTTGGAGTAGAAAAATTATGTTGAATTCCTAACTTTTCATAGAAATTATCAAATTCTTCATTTTGAGATTCTCGACCATGATCACTCCTTATTGAAGTTATTTTCATGTCTTTTTCAGTTTGTACTAACTTAGCCATTTTTTTGAAGGCTGTAAAAGCTTCATTCTTATGTGCTAAGAAGAAGGTCCAAGTAAATCTAGAGTAATCATCAACTATAACTAATGCATACAAATTTCCTCTAAAACTTTTGGTCCTAGAGGGTCCAAATAAGTCCATGTGCAGTAGTTGTAAAGGTCTTTCAGTTGAGACTATATTCTTAGCCTTAAAGGATACTTTAGTTTGCTTGCCCTTTTGGCATGCATCACATAAACCATCCTTTGAGAATTTAATTTTAGGAAGTCCAATTACCAATTCTTTGGAAATAAGTTTGTTTAGATGATCCATATGAATATGTCCTATTCTTCTATGCCATAGCCAATTCTCTTCTTCCTTTGATATCAAACAACATACATCACTAGCAGAAATATTCTCTAAATCTATCATGTATATGTTATTCAATCGATTACCTATCAGCTTTGCATTACTATCATGCTTGTTTTCTATAATACAACTACTAGAGTTAAAGAATACCTCATAACCTTTATCACATAGTTGGCTAATGCTTAGTAGATTGTGCTTAAGCCATTCCATATATAGTACACCTTCTATCTTGGTAGTTGTGCTTCTTCCAATTGTTCCAACTCCTAAGATCCTTCCTGTGTTGTTATCACCATAGGTGACATTTCCACCTTGTTTGGGAGTGAAGGATGAGAACTTTGTAATATCTCCAGTCATATGTTTGGAGCAGCCACTATCAAGATACCAATTTGAGCTTTTGACTCTCAAGCACACCTACAAAACGAATTTTAAGCATTTGACTTAGGTACCCAAGTTTTGTTGGGTCCTTTGGTGTTAGTCATCACATATGTTCCCTTGGGAACCCAGATTTGTTTAACATTAATCCTTGAAGGATTCCTAAAATAGCATGTAGAAGTTGTATGTCCTTTTCTTGCACAATAGAAACATTTAACAAAAGGACTAGTAGAGGATTTAGGTGCAGCAAAGAGTTTCTTAAAAATCTTTTCATGCAATGCTGGTTTATAGCCTATTCCAGCTTTGTCATACACTCCTTTTTGCTGTCCTAGTATAGCATTTAGATTATCTCTTCCCATTGTAAATTTAGATAGAGTGGTTTTCAGTTTTTCCACTTCTTTTTCCAGAATATTGCAATTAGAACATGTAGAACTAGATGCATTTAGCTTATTGTTATTAGCTTCTAATTCCTTAATCTTAATTTGAAGAGATGCATATTCACTATATTGTTTAGCAATGACTTTCCTAGATGATATTAATTGCTTAGCAGTTTTCAGATATTTACTATGCAATTCATCAAAAGTGTCTTGTAGTTCATCAAAGGTAAGGGGGATTTCATTTACCTCATCTTCATTATCACTTTGATGATTAGTCATGAGACAAAGATTGACCTCTTCTTCCTTAGAATCTTCAGAGGAATCCATATCATTCTCCTCCTATGCTATGTATGCTTTTCTTGGCTTTCTATTCTTCTTGTCCCTGGACTCATGATTGTCATGCTTGTCCTTCTTTTGAAGTTTAGGACACTCATTCTTATAATGTCCAGGTTTGCCACATTCATAGCACTTCACATTTGATGTAGAACTTTCAACTTTTGAAGTGTTCTTTTTGGAAAAGAAGTTTGAGGGCCTTTTATGGAAGGTTTTCTTCTTTTTGAGGAATCTCTTGAACTTTCTAACTAGCAGTCCCATATCCTCTTCAGATTCACCATCTTCTTCAACTTCTTCATCTTCATCACTATCAATGCTTTCTTTGGAGACATGTGCTTTAAGTGATAAGCCTCTTTTCTTTTTCTCCTTCTCTTCATGATCATTCAATCTATACAACTCCATTTCATGCTCTTTAAGTTTTCCAAATAGTGTAGCAATATTCACGGTTGCTAAGTCCTTTGATTTAGCTATAGCAGTAATTTTTAGTTGTCATTCTCTTGTCAAACATCTCATGATTTTGTTGATTTGTTGTTCATCTGAAATGCTCTTTCCAAGTCCATTCAGCTGATTCACTATGTGAGTGAACCTCCTTTGCATATCATTGATGTCTTCACCATTCTTCATGTGAAAGAGTTCATACTCGTGCATGAGTGAGTTCATTCTTGCTCTCTTTACATCACTGGTTCCTTCATGAGTAATTTGCAGCGTATCCCACATTTGCTTGGCTGTCTTACAATTTGAAACCCTGAAAAATTCATCATAACTCAAGGCAGAAGTTATAATATTTTTAGCTTTAGCATTATAACCTACTTTCTTTTTGTCATCATCATCCCATTCACTTCTTAGTTTTTCTTTCTTGGTGCCATTTGCATCAAGAGTGTGAGGAATGTATGGACCATTCTCAATAGCATCTAATACATCAATGCCACTTGCCTCAAGGAATATTAACATCCTTTCTTTCCAATACATATAGGCAGTGCAATTAAAAGCAGAGGGTCTTGCTAAGGAAGCCCCTTCTCCCAAGATGTCATTTGAAGCCATCCTCTTAAGTTGTTAAGCTTTACACAAGAGTGTAAGCTCTGGTACCACTTGTTGGTTATGGCTTCTGAATACTCAAGAAGGGGGGTTGAATTGAGTAATAAAATTTTTCGAAACTTATTCCCCTTTTTGCAAAAACTGATTCTTTTCTTTAACTATGAAAAAGATTTTGTCAACCAACAAACCAAAATGTGTTTTTGCAAGATATGTTATGATCAAGACTTGAAACTTAAAAAGAAATATTAACAATAAGATTGATTTCAGATATGAATAAGATTATAAACTAATCAAATCATGCAAACATCCCTAATGTATTGATTGATTCATATAATCTACAATAAAGCAAATAAAGAGTTAAGGGATAGAGAAAATTGCAAACCGAGTTTTTCCTGGTTCAGCTACCTCCTCTAGTAACCTACATCCACTCCCCACACCACTATGAGTTTTATCCACTATTGAAAAATCAATATACAAAATTCTTTACACAAGCTTCAATTCTGGATTCCTTCTACCCAAATGACAGCTTTTCAAGTTAAAGCAATCTTGCAATTCCCACAAGAATTCCTTCTATTCTTGCACAGCACCAAGAGTCCCTTCTACTCTTGATTTCATCAGTGAGAGAACCTTCTCTCTTATCTCTCTTTTACAAATATGAAAAGACTGATTCAGATTCCAAAAATCAGATACAACAATTTGAAGTTCTACAGAAAAGAATACTCTGTTTTCTTTCAATGAAACGCTCTCACAGTATTTTTGTGATTGATCTCAAATTTTGAATCAATTGTTATTGTGAAAGTGTTTGCCAATGTCCTTATATAGGTATATTTCAAAATAGATCCATTGGATACACTTTACAAGTCAGTTAAGATCAAAACAGATTTATCTGAAAAATTCTGTTCTCAGTCAATCGATTAGTACACAATGTATTAAACAAAATTTCACTTTTATAACATGTGTACATCGATTGCCTAATCGATTGTGTTCTTTGAAGTTCTTGATTTTTGATTAATACACACATGAGTACATCGATGTTGTTCTTGAAACACATTCATATTTTCAGCACAGAAGTTTATACATCGATTACCAAATTGATTGTATAACTATATAAGAAAGTTCTTGCTTCTGTTCTGGTTTATACATAGATGTATCAATCAATGTACAGATGCAAAATTGCATACTGATCAAGTAAGTCCAAAATTAATCGATGTATACATAGATGTATAATCACTTATACATAGATGTACACTGTGATTTTCATTAAATTCGTAATTAATTGATGTATACATAGATGTATAACATTTATACATAGATGTACACTGAGGTTTTCATTAAAAGTTAGTTAATTAACAAAAAGTACATTGATGTACACATAGATGTACAAACTTGTTAATTAACTTTTTTCATTCTTAATCCATTTTTACTTTTTAAAACCATTTTTACTTATTGTGAGAGCTTAATCAAAGAATTAAACAAAGTCTTTTCTTTACAAAAAGATTCTTAATGATCTTCATTGAATTCTATCTTCATGATGTTCCTTCTTTAAGTTTTCCTTCATGATCCTTGATCCTTTGCATCCACTGTTCTTGCTTCATTAAATCTCATTAATAAAATTAAGCTTGGCAAGTAGTTAGTGAATCAAAGTAATAATCATGTTAAGTTTAGTCATTAATCAAAACATATTAGAGGCATTTATTCATAATGCCTATTTTTACGTTCGGCAATGCCATTTTGTTGTGGTGTATCACGATAAGTAGATTGATGAATAACACCTTTTTCAAATAAGAAAGTGCCTAAATATTGATTAAAATACTCAGTACCATTATAAATTCTTAGAATGCCAATTTTTGTTTGGAATTGGTTTTCAATCATGAGAAACAAATCTTTAAATTGTTGTTTAACTTTAGATTTTTTGTCCAATAGATAAACCCAACATAATTTTGTGTGGTCATCAATAAAAGTCACAAATCATTTTTTTCCAGAAAGAGTTTAAACCTTGGATGGGCCCCAAACATCACTATGAAACAAATAAAATGGTTTTGAAGTAGAATAAGATTTTATTGGAAAAGAAACATGGTGATCTTTAGCTAAATGACAAGCTTCACAATGAAGTTTTGAACAATCAATTCCTTTAAACAACTCAGGAAATAAGTGTTGGAGATATGAAAAACTAAGATGTCCTAATCTCCTATGCCATAACAATACTTGATCAATGACAGAAGTTGAACTAGTACTACCTAATCCATGAGCTTTTTTTTATTCCAAGAGACTGTTTCATTAAAGTAATACAATCTATTTATTTCTCTAGCAGCTCCAATCGTCTTCTCCGAGTTCTGTTCCTGAAAAACACAAATAGAGGGAAGAAACAAAATAGTGCAGTTAGAATCCTTAGACAATTTACTGACAGAAAGTAGATTACAGGCAAGTTTTGGCACATATAAGACATTTTTTAGAGTATTTTTTTTTTCTGAAATTCTAATGTGGCCTTTGCTTGCAACTGATGAAAAACTTCCATCAGCTATTCTAACTTTTTCAACACCTGAATGTGGACAATGGAAACTAAACAAGTGAGAATAGCTGGTCATATGATCAGAGGCCCCTGAATCTATGGTCCAGGGACTAGTTATTTGAAGAACCAAGGGTGCCAAGGGATTGCTACCTGTTTGTGCCACAGAACCAGTGAAAGCATTAAGTGATGAATGGGTTTTTAGCAGTTTAAGAAGATGATCTAGATGCTCTTTATTGAATAGAGTTGATTTAGCCTCATTTGTTGTAGGTGCACGTTGTTCACCAGTTTTGTTTGGTTTACCAGGTCTGCTATGTAGCTTGTAGCAGGTCTCTTGGGTATGACATGGTTTCCTACAATATTCACAACGCAGGTTATTTCTATCCCCTGCTCATTGGTTCTGAGGCATTCTACGGTTGACTTGGGCTTTAGGAACAACAAGAGTTGAACCTTCTATAGACATGGTTGCACCTGTAACTTTTTTCCCAGCATCACTTGTCTATGGCTTTCCTCTCTTCGCACCTCTGCAAACACTTCCCCAATTGAAGGGAGAGAGTTTCTTTCAATAATCCGACCACGTACTTCATCGAAATCAACATTTAAACCTGCAAGAAACTTGAAGATGCGATCAATGTCGACCATTCTTTTATAGTGGTTGCAGTTATCAGGTGATTTCCACTCATAATCATTGAATAGGTCCAGATCTTGCCAAATTCTTTTAAGGGAATTAAAGTACTTTGTCACAGAATCCTCACCTTGATGAATTTCCCCAAGTCCCAGGGTTAACTCATACACTTGGGATTGATTTCCTAACTCTGAGTACTTCTGTGAAACATTGCCCATAACTCCTTTGCTGTTGAATAGCAAAGATAATTTGCACTTATCTCTTCGGCCATGGAATTGACCAGCCATGTCATTACCATTAAGTTCTTAGTATCCCAAGTGGCATAGGTTGAGTCCTTCTGGTCAGGCTTCGTCGTGTCCCCTGTGATATAGCCAATTTTTCCTCTCCCTCTGAGGTGCATATGAACAAATTGTGACCAACGTAGGTAGTTGTCACCATTCAGTTTGATTGTGGTGATCTGAATAGGGTGGTTTTCGGATGAGCCTCAGGTGGCTTGAGGCTCGGACGGCCCGGAGGTTTCGGACTTAACCTCGGACATTCTCGAGGCAGGACATGAATTCAAAACTTAGGATTCTAGTTTTTTACGCTTTGATACCATAAAAACGAGAATAGGTTGAATTGTTTTATTCACAATAGTACAATCGGTTATAAAGACTATAACTAGGAGACAGAAAAGGAAACTGATCATCCTAATGAAAGATAAAGTATTCTGCTTATAAAGAGGCTTCCTAAAATAGAGAAATAGATCCTATCTAACAAAATATGAAATAAACAGAAACCTAAAAAATCTCAATCAGTGTTGACTTTCCTAATATAACACATAATACATAAATACACAATATTCACGGAGATATTTCAACATTAACTAATCAAAATTCTTAAATCATGGTATGTGAAATATACAATATAATATCACATATAAAGCAGAAATCCCCAATTTTTGGAAGTTTACAAACAAAATACTACTGAATTGATTTCAAGGTGTATGCATAACGGGAAAAAAATTAAACTTTATTTCGTATAATTAATTAACAGTAAAAAAAATTACATGATGACTCACTTGATTACAACTCAATTGACACACATGGTTAAAATAAACATATAAAAGGGGTAAACGTTTATAGCTAAACTTTTGATTTTACAAATGTCTGGCCCATAAATAAATGGCATTGTCAAAGTCAGACATCACAATCTTCTTTCGAAGTTCTTTGATCCTAGATAATATGAAAGATCCAAATAGGTACAAAAATTATTAAATTTACAAAAAAAGAAGAAATATCAAACTTCTTTGCTTTAAGTGGCCCTAATACTCAATCTTCACTTCTTCAGTATTATATTAAAATATTCATAACCAGCCAATCCTTTCACTAGAATATCAACAAAAATGATTCAAAAGAAACTTTAAACAAAAACATTTTTGCTAGTAGGTACTTGAACAAGCCCATTGAAGTAAGCTGCACATGCTTAACCATTTATTTTATTCAGAAGAAAAAATACATAGTAACATGGCATTCTTAACCAAAGAAATCAAGAGATTTTCAGATTGTTACATAATCTAATTCAACTTCATTCTGTGGAGGCAATTCATCAAACAGAACAAAGACATCTCCCATCCATTCAATTTTTTTAAATACATAAAAAACAAACTAAAAGCACTAACCAAAGAAGAGAAATAGTTATTGCATGAGAGCTATGCCTAGAAATGACATAATCCTGAATTATAGATAATACGATCATGAAAGCTAGCACCACCCAATATTAAGGCAGTGCAAGAAGCGCACAAAACAAGGGTTCTCACCACAATAGAAAATGAAAATCTAAATGAAAATGAAAATGTAAGAATAAAAAAAAATCAAGGGTTCTCACCACTCGAAGACCCAACACTATAAATCAATGGAAATCAATGACACTGAGCAGCACTAAGCGACTCAAAGAGGACTCGCAGCAGAAAGAAATTGATGAAGACACAGAGTCGCAGATCGACGCAGAAAGATGAAGATATAGAGGTGCAAATCGACATAGAAAGATGAAAGCGCACAATCGGGAGCTCAATTTGAGCCTGAAGGTGTCGCCAATTGTGCAATTCTTGGTGCTCGATTGGGGGTTAAGGTTCAGTTAATTGGGAGAAGGGTTAAGTGATTTATGGGTTAGGGTTGATAAAATTTGAGAGGAATTTATGAAAAGTGAGAAGGATGAGTGAACTGAAAAGTGAGATGGCTTTGTTCGAAGAAAATGGATAGGTTTGGTTATTGCAATGAACCGAATTAGATGGAGAAAGAGTTAACCAAACCATTTTTATAAAATGAAAACTGGTTTCTGTTAATAACTGTTAAGAAAAAATTGGTTATTTTTAGAGCGGTCAAAAAAGTCCAGCCCACCTCATCAAGCCTTAACTCACGTGGGTTAGGGCAAAAAAGTCCATAGGGCCAGAAAACCCACAAGACAAAAAAACCTATAGGGCCAAAAGCCCATAATTTTTTTTTAATTTTGCCCACTTATTTAATGGGCTGGCCCTGTCCCACCCATGGATTGGCTCACTAAAAAAAAAAACTTGACTCACGTATTTTATGGGAAGTTGATCCACTAAAAAACTTGATCCACGTATTTTATGGGATTGCCCTAGGCCACTCTATAGGCTGGCCCATTAAAAAATTTGACCCACGTATTTTATGGGTTAGTCCTAGCCCCACTCCACGACTGACCCACTAAAAAATAACTTGAACCACCTATTTTAATTTCAACACTGTCCACTAAAAAAAAACTTAACCTAATTTAGGATTCAAGATCACACAAGGAAAAATTTACTAACAATACACAGGATAATAATAATGTACTAACGTTCACATTCAAAGTCATAATCTAAAACAACTCCAACCTGCAGCAAAAAAATTTTAAAAAGGAAAAATGCCCAATGAGGAAATAAAACAATACAGTTGCAGTAGTTGTATTTTGGACATAGTAGCAACATATTAAAAGTAAGTACGAAACCAGGCCAAAATAACAAGTTCCATATGTGCTTCAAGTATTCATTTTTAATTGGTTTTTAACTGGTTAAACTATGTTCAATCAAGGCAAGATAACATGATATGGTTAGAGACAAGCTTTCTTAATAATTTTGACAGAAAGTGAAGAGTTCTATTTGCCTTAACTTCAATAATGAGTGGCTAAAAAATAATAGGTACAAAGTATTGATTTATTCTTTTATGCTGTCAGAAAGATGAATATATCCAAACAAAAGAAAACATTGTTTATCGTTCTACAACAATGTATGTAAGTTACAAGCATTATTTTGTGCAAGGTGTAAAAAGGGGGAAAAAAAGGCCTTTGAATTTTCAATTAAGTCATTTAGTTGACAATATTATACATTTTCATAATTTGAATTAAAATTTATATATAGCTATTATTGATTATTGTATATTCTGATTGTATATTATGATCTGATTAGGATTTATTTTGATTTGATTTCTCTGTTAGTTAACTATATTAGGAAACTCCTATTATTATGGGATATTGATTGATCTGCTTTGTAATTACTTGTTATTCCTTGTTGTATATATTGAATGAGTGTTGAGAGGATTTCTCTCAAGCAATTCCAGCATATCAAGTTGGTATCAAGAGCAGGTTTCAAACCAGGGACGTGTCTCCATTTCCCATCGCGATTCTAAGTCACTGTCACGACTGGAACCATAACCTTCGGACCATCCACCACCAAGGTGAGGGGACAAATCGTCTCAGAAGCATCCGACCCTCTGAGCAGCTCACCGGAGGCCCCTGCCATGCGCCCTCACCTTCTTTAAGTTTGTCTTGATGGCACGTGCAGGTCATGCGCCACCGTCCCGGCCTCCGTTTGACTCGCCGCTTGTCCAGTTCTGCTCACTGGCATCTCCTCTCTCCGTTCTGGTGGTTGGAACTTCGTGGGTCAGCTTCTCTCTCCATCATGGTTTCTGCAACACATTCATCTATCGCCACCTCTGACAATTCTGGACCTGCAAAGAAAAATCTCATTTCGTTTGCCTTCTCTGGTAGCCTTACTATAACTTCAAAAAAACTTAATGGTAAGAATTTTGTAGATTGGTATAACGCTGTTGAAGTGTGGTTTTTAGGTCAAGGTCTTTATGAGAACCTTATCAAGAAGGAAGCAGACATTGCTGCTGATGTGCGTGATGAGTGGAAAAGGGCTGATTATCAATTGGTGTCTTTACTATGGCAATCTATTGATCCGTAGTTATTGGGTGCACTTTTGTTCTTACAAAACATGTTATGACATATGGAAGAAGGCTCGGAGTGTGTATTCTAATGATATACAACGCCTCTATGATTCTGTCCATAACTTGGCCACACTCCAAATGACGGACCTTGACTTTCCTTCTTACCTAAATAAAGCACAGTCAGTCATCGAAGACATCAAACTTATCCTATCAGGCGATGATCTTATAAAGGTACTAGAAAAACTTGACAACGTGTATATGGTCTTCGTTCTCCACAGTCTACATAAAAATTTTGAATCTGTCTGAAATCAATGTTTGACCAATCCTAATATTCTTATGGTGGAGGAACCCATTGATTGTTTACTTTGCGTTCCTTCATTGGAGGAGATATCTGGCATTTGTTCTCAGACAGTTTCAGAATCTTCAGTTTTGTCTCAAACTTAGTAGATCGTGGAGGCTGAGGTCGTGGGCGTGGTGGAAGAGGTGGTCGTGGTAGAGGTAATCGCCCTCAGTGTTCTTATTGCAAGCACACGGGACATACTTAAGACAAGTGTTATTCTCTGCATGGTTTTCCTGATAAGACAGCTAATGTAACCCAGTCTCAGGCATCTGGTTCTACTGATAAGAAAATTGAGTTTGGAAGCGACAATCATAATCTCTTTTCAGCCAGTGAATATAAGGAGTACCTTCAACTTAAGGTCAGCCAACAAGCCTCATCTTCAGCAACTATAGCCCATACTAGTAATTCTATGGTTTGTTTCTCTCATTCATCTCCTGATGGTTCTTAGGTTTTGGATTCTGGTGCTTCTAATCATATAGCAGGTAATTCTTCACTCTTTTCCACCTTATCCTCTCCCAAAACACCACACCACATCACTCTTGCTGATGGCTCTAAAACAACAGCCACTGGCATTGGTCAAGCTTCATCTCTTCCCTCTCTATCTTTGAATTCAGTTTTATTTGTACATGGATGTCCTTTTAATTTCTATTAGTCAACTTACTCGATCTCTCAATTATTCCATAACCTTTACTTCTAAATCTTTCCTTATTAAAGACCGAAATACGAGACAGACGATTGGAGCAGGATCTGAATCACGTGGTCTCTATTATCTGTAGGCTCCGTCCTTAACCATATGTGCTGGCATAGAATCACCTAGCCTCCTTCACCGTCGTTTGGGTCATCCGAGTCTGAATAAACTCAAGAAAATGATTCCTCATTTCTCTCATCTACAATCCTTCGAGTGTGAGTCATGTCAACTTGGAAAACATGTCCGGGCTTCCTTTCCAAGCAAGGTTACAGGTCATTCAGAGTCTCTTTTTGATATTGTTCATTTTGATGTTTGGGGTCTAGTCGTGTCATGTTGTGTTTGTCTTAGGATATAGGTACTTTGTTACTTTTATTGATGATTTCTCAAGATGTACTTGGTTATTCTTAATGAAAGAATGTTATGAGTTGTTTACTATTTTTCAAAAATTTTGTAGTGAAATTCTCAATCAGTTTGGTCGAACTATTCGTGTCTTACGTAGTGATAATGCCAAAGAATATTTTTTTGCCCTTTTCAATTCTTTCATGGCCTCTCATGGTATGGTTCATCAATCTAGTTGTCCCCACACACCTTACCAAAATATTGTAGCTGAGCGCAAACATCGTCATATAGTTGAAACAGCTCTCACTCTTTTATTACATGCCAATGTCCCTTTAAAATTTTGGAGTATTATTGTTCTCACTACAGGTTATTTAATAAATCGTATGCCATCTTCTTTTCTCAATAATCAGATTCCTCACTCTCTTTTATATCCTAAGGAATCCCTTTATACTGTTCCACCCCGTGTTTTCGGTTCTACTTGTTTTGTCCATAATGTTGCTCCAGTTCTTGACAAGTTGGTTGCCCGTGTAGTGAAGTGTGTCTTTCTCAGTTATTCTCATGTCCAAAAGGGATACCCGTGTTATTCTCCGTCCACCCATCATTTTTATATCTTTACAGATGTCACCTTCTTTGAGGATACATCGTATTTTGTCTCACCCATTGTACTAGAATTTGTCTCTCAGGTATTACCTACTCCCTCTTTTGATTCTCTCATCTTTATTCTTTTTGTGCCACAATTGCCTGAAAATTCACCAGCCTCAGAGTATCCTATCCAGCCATTTTGTCTCACTTACCAGCGTCATCCACATCCTGAGATTCCGGAGGCTGCCCCTGTTCTAGACATTAGTGATTCACCTCTTACTCTTGCGTCTCCACTTATTTTGGCCCACCCCGAGCCTCCAATTGACCTGCCTATTGCTCTTTGCAAAGATACTCGTTCTTCCCGTAATCTTCATCCTATTTATAATTTTTGAGCTATCATCTTTATCTTCTTCCCATTATGCCTTTGTCTCTGCCTTGTCGTCCATTTCTATTCCTAAAACTGTTCATGAAGCACTATCCCATCTCAGGTGGTAACATGCTATGCTTGATGAGATGACAGCCCTAGAATCTAACCATACATGAACTCTTGTTCCGTCCCCTCCTGGGAAGTCTACGGTTGGCTGTTGTTGGGTTTTCACTGTTAAAGTTGGTCCCGATGGCATAGTGGATCGATTGAAGGCTCGTCTTGTGAAAAAAGGGTACACTCAGATTTATTGTCGATGACTACCATGCATTGTTAGCCTTTGTATTAGTTGGATATTAAAAATGCCTTTTTACATGGTGATTTGGAGGAGGAGATTTATATGGAGCAACCACTTGGGTTTATTGCTCAGGGGGAGTTGGGTCTTGTTTGAAAATTGAGGAAGTCCTTATATGGCCTAAAATAGTCTCCTCGAGCTTGGTTTGGGAGGTTTAGCAACGTCATGCAACAGTTTGGTATGGTCCGTAGTGAGATGGACCACTTTGTGTTCTATAAATATTCATTGCCTAATAAGTTCATTTATCTTGTGGTCTATATGGACGATATTGTAATCATAGGTGATGATCATGATGGGATCAATGGTCTAAAACAACACTTGTTCCAACATTTCCAAACCAAGGATTTGGGCAAGTTAAGATATTTCCTTGGGATCGAAGTTGCTTAATCAAAGATAGGCATTGCCATCTGTCAAAGAAAATATACACATGACATTTTGCAAGAAATTGGCATGCTAGATTGTAAGTCAGTCGATACTTTATGGATCTGAATGTTAAGCTTATGCCAAATCAAGGGGAACCATACTCAGACCCAGGCCGATATCGGAGGTTGGTGGGAAAATTGAATTATCTCACTATGACCAGACTAGATATATCCTTTGTTGTTAGTATTGTAAGTTAGTTCCTTAACTCCCCTTGTGATAGTCATTGGGATGTAGTGGTTCATATCTTACAATATATCAAGGGGTCTCCTGAAAAGGGACTAATCTATGAGAACAAAGGCCACACAAATATTGTTGCTTACACAGATGCAGACTGGGCAGGATCTCCTGGTGATAAGAGGTCAACTTCTGAATATTGTGTTTTCATTGGAGGTAATCTTATTTCTTAAAAGAGTAAAAAGAAAAATGTAATCGCGAGATCAAGTGCAGAAGCAGAATACCAAGCCATGACCCTCACTACATGTGAACTTATATGGTTAAAACATTTACTTCAAGAGTTGAAGTTTTGCGAGATAGGCTCTATGAAATTGATTTGTGATAATCAAGCAGCTTTGCATATTGCTTCTAATCCTGTCTTTCATGAATGAACTAAGCATATAGAAATTGATTGTCATTTCATTTGAGAAAAGCTCCTTTTAGGGGAGATCAATACTTCATTTGTAAACTCTAATGATCAACTTACAGATGTTCTCACCAAGGCTCTGCAGGGTCCAAGAATGACATACATATGTAACAAGCTTGGTGTTTATGATGTATATCCACCATCTTGATGGGGAGTGTTGACTATTGTATATTTTGATTGAATATTAGGATTTATTTTGATTTGATTTCTCTGTTAGTTAACTATATTAGGAAACTCCTATTATTATGGGATATTGATTGATCCCCTTTGTAATTACTTGTTATTCCTTGTTGTATATATTGAATGAGTGCTAAGAGGATTTCTCTCAAGCAATTCCAGCATATCAAGTGGTATATATGCTTCAAGAACACTAAAAGGGCGTCAACTGTCAACATATAATGAAGAAGAATGGTTCATTTTACATTTTTTTAAAGTGGCAGTTTTTGTTTTACATTCAAACAAATTTGGGGCTAAGCCTAATGACTTCAAATTAATGAAATTATATATATTTTAAGTTCTAATTCCTAACATATTTTTAAACTTACAATCTCAAGAGCTATATCATTCAGTATAGATATAGATTCTAAGAAGGTGACAGTGATGGGGCACATTTCTCCAGTGGGAGTCCTTGAGAGCATTTCAAAGGTGAAAAAGGCAGAGTTCTAGACTGCTTGATAAAGCACTTCAGAGTTCCTTAAATGGCAGCAAAGGAGATGCAGAGCTAGAGTCAAAATGTTAGAAAATTGCCTTTGTCTTAGCATTTGTTAACATTTTCATACGGTGGTGGACCTAGTAGTCCTCAAATACAATAAAATTAGGGAATGAGGTGGGTAGAAATATGCTCAAGTGACTTGGTTCTGGTGATGATGTTCAATGACAATTTAATGATATCTACCCCCATTTCCCTTTGCAATTTCTTTCTTTTATGACATTTTAATTCTAGTTGCAATGCTTAAAACCTTTATGAAAAAAACCTGCCTCACTTGTTGATTTTGAATTTTCTTTTTCGTTAAAGGAAATTATTATTGAGAATTTCCATAAAAGAATAACAGAGAAAGATAATAATATATAGGCCTCACAATCTAATTATACATTGTCTCAGTTGTTTAATTGTTCTTAAGTAGACATGTCATATTTATTCACTAAGGACAAGTTTGTTAATTTTTAGCATTTGTCATTGACATGTAGCAAGGCTTGTATAACAATTGATTTACATGCATTTTTTTGTTAATTTAAAGTTTTTGACATAGATCTTTTTTGGATAAACTGATAAATTGAAATAGTTTTTCTTAAAGAACAAAGAATATTGTCACCAACTTATAACTTACATGCTGAAGTAATGGCACATAAGATGGGTGAATTATGGACAGACTTAAAGAAATGTAATGCAATACTCAAAAAAACACAAATAATGTTTGAGCATGCAAAAGCATAATCCATTCAACATAATAATAATAATAATAATAATAATAATAATAATAATAATAATAATAATAATAATAATAATAAAAAAATTGAAAGCATGCAATGCTTATAGCATTTAAAAAGGCTATGTCAGTCAAAGATATCATTAGATATTTATCAAAAACATGTCCTAAGAAATCCATCAAAAAATAAAGGTCCTAAGCAAAGCTAATGGTATTCAACAATTTCTGAAAAGAACATAGAGATGTTCCATGTTTGCTAAATATATCAAACAATAGGACCTCTTTCTCTAACTAACAATTCAAAGCATATATAAAGATATATGATAGGTGATTTGAGGTGGGATAATTTAAAGTTTTGTAGACAGGGCAAAGTTTTCTAGTACATGGCCATTATATAGATGAAAACCTATTTGTTTAGTAAGTAGAAAGAGAACTACTGGGTATTAATCTTCAAAGAGAATATGTATCCCAAGTTTTAAGAGTACCGCTAATAGTATACAACTCATTGAACATGTCAAACCTACCAAGCTTAAGTCAATATGTCAAATTTAAAATTTATATAGTATTCAAAGAATCATTCAAGCACACACACAAACAAACACATGCAAAATATGGAAAAGGAAAAAAAATACTAAAATATATTGACATATACCAGTTCTGTTTGCTTTGGATCAATGGCCAATCTTACATGTGCTTCAACAGTTTCATCAAACTTCACCTTGGCGTTGGCCTGAACAATATTTAACCATATCAAATAACAGGAACCAATGGAACATTTCAGGTAAAAAGTGAAACAAATTATTGCTAAGGATGTGTGCAATACCCCCAATCTAATTGATGGGACCAAAACTTATATATAGATGAATATTACTACATTGATGCACAAGATACAAGAACAAGAGTAGGGTAAAAAAAGACAAAAATAGACATAGCAGACATATTTAAAAATAAATAAATTGGTAACAACCTTCATTGATGAGCTATGAATTTTCATTGATATTAAAAAAAAAGCCCTGGTGAAGAAGGAAGCAATCTTCATTGATGAGATTTGAGAGAAACAGAGGTGAAGAATTGGTAACAGAAGAAAATGAAGTGCAACAAGCTCCTGCCCAAGACAGTACCCAAGGAGTCCCCTCTCATGCTTTGGGCCACCACAGCAAAGTTTACATTGTAGAGGAATTTTTCTCAATTGTTGCAGATAGAGAACAAATTCAAAGAAGCACACCACAAAAGATGTAAAGATAATTCAAAAGCTAAGTTAGGGACACAAGAGAAGTAACAATAAAAAGTCAGAAAATTACATCATTAGCAACACAGGTTTGTGATTAACCTAAGAGAAACTTCAAACAACACAACAATCATGCGTTAGATTTTTCTTAATCTCAGCATCAGTCGCGAAATTTAGTATCAAAAGTTTCAAAGTCTAAGTTGCCTATTTTCTCAGTTAATATGCCATTTATTGAGTTATTAACATGTTTTCTGAGAATATCATATACCATATTCACCAAATCCCTTAATCGGACACAACATTGATCTCATTTTGTTTGCAAACAAGGAAGATTTCCAACAATACAGCTCCTAGTAGATGCAACAAATCGGAAAAACAAAAAATAAACACGACATTTGACAAATCATACATCGAATTACGTCATTTTTAACTCAGAAAAATCTCGGTGCCATTGTGAGGCTCAGGGATGAACATTTTCGAGAACAAAATAAGTAAAGATAGAAAGAACGTGGACTTACCTTGAGATGAGTGTAGCACACAAAAATCATGGCGTGGAGCTGCCGATAACATGGATGTGTTGGTGGAGGGCTGATGACGAGTGTGAAGGTGGATTGGGTTTTCTAATTTGGGATTAGGATTTTTCGATTTAGTGAGATATGAGTAGGGGTGGAAATAGGTCAGACCAGACCAAACTTTGCCTTAAACAGGCCTGGCTTGTATCCCAAATATAAGGTCTGAGCCTGACCTGTTAGCCTGTAATAGGCTAATTTTTAAGGCCTGACCTAACCTATTTAAAAGTCTGGTCTGGCCTATAAACCTATATAAAGGCCTACTTTGCAAAAAAAGCCTTTAAATAGGCTAACATGCCCACCTTTAAACAGGCTAGTAGGCTTTTACATAGGCCAACAGGCCTAAACCTTAAAATCTTAGGCCTTGAAATAGTCCAAAGAGTGTATGATTTTTAAAATATTACATTAAAAATTTAATATTCTAATTCAATAACATAAATCTAACAAGCTAATTATTCAACAATACAAAATTATAACAAAAATAACCGGCCTCAGGCCTCAAATTATCTAACAACATAACAATATAATTAGATAAATCCAAAAGGCATCGGGGCTCAAATTACTAACATTAAAATAGGACCATGACACAAATCTAAAAGGCCTCAGGCCTCAAATTGTTCAATAAATAGTACCACAACACAAGTCCATAATAGATGTCTAACAACAATACAAATAACACAAAATAACAACAAAACCTCCCAAAATGTAGTGAAAAAGGTGCAACAACCAGCAAAGAAGTTCAAATCTTCAAGGTGATCTCTTCATGTTCGTACCCCTTCAAAATAAAAAAAAATTATTTTTACACCTTTAAATAGTGGTTAATAAGTAATGACGTAGTGACTTAATTAAACACTTCTCTAAGTTGATAATATTTTTACCAAGAATTCCTAGTTTGTATTTATACTAACACTAACTATCTATTTATACTAATACTATAACTACATACAAACAATAATACCCTTACGTTGTATTCCTTAACAAAATCCTTTCAGTCTCAACTATTTCAACTGATACATGCTACCAACTAAGGCTTGACATCACCTGGTTTGAGGCCATTGTTCAAATACAGTTAACCAGCTGGAATTAAATAAACAGTGACACTGACAATACAAGCCATTCAATAAATAGGTACATTCACATACAATGCACTCAACTACCTATTCCCACAAATTAGTTCCAAATCTAACACAGAGATCCCAAAGATGAACTCAGTCATCAATAG